>JAKSZT010053770.1:15514207-15564207 GCA_026826555.1 Tolypeutes matacus
TTTTTTTTTTTTTTTTTTTTTTTTTTTTTTTTTTTTTGAGGTACTGGGTCTGTGGATTGAACCCGGAACCTTGTATGTGGGAAGCTGGCACTCAACCACTGAGCCACATTGGGCTCTCCTGAGTTGGTCTTTTCATTTGTTTGCTAGTTGTTGTTGTTGTTTTAAGGACATACCTGGAACCAAATCTGGGACCTCCCATGAGGGCAGCAGGTACTCAACCACTTGGGTCATATCTGTTCTCCTTCATATAATTTTGATGATGGGTTTTTCCATTTTTGCAAAGAAAGATGTTGGAATTTTGATTGGGATTGCATCAAATCTGTAAATTGCTTTAGATAGCAATGACATCTGAACAATTCCAAAACATGAACACAGAATATCCTTCTATTTATTTAGGTCTTCATTGATTTCTTCTAGAAATATTTTGTAGTCTTCTGTGGATAAACCCTTTACATTCGTGGTTAGATTTATTCCAAGATATTTGATTTTTTTAGTTGTTTTTGTAAATGGGAATTTTTCTTTATTTCTTATTCCAATTTTTCATTGCTAGTGCATAGAAACATTACTGATATTGGGGTGTCTATCTTATACCCTGTCACTTTGCTGAATTCAGTTATTACTTCCAGGAGCTATTTATGTGGATTTTGCAGGGTTTTCTGTATATAGGATCACAGAATCTGCAAAAAGTGAAAGTTTTACTTCTTCCGTTCTAATTTGCATGCTTTTTATTTCTTTTTCTTACCTAATTGCTTTGGCTAGAACTTCCTGTACAATGTTGAAAAACAGTGGTGGCAGGGGACATCCTGGTCTTGGTCCTGATCTTTGAGTGAAAATTTTCAGTTTTTTACCATTGAGTATGATGTTAGCTGTGGGGTTTTTACACATATGCTTTTCATGTTGAGGAAATTTTCTCTATTCCTAGTTTTCTAAGTACTTTTATTGAGTGCTGGATTTGGTCAAATGCCTTTTCTGCATCAATTGTGGTGTTTGTGTGTGTTTAACCTTCTTTCTGTTAATGAATAGATTCTCTTATGTTAAATCATCCTTGCATACCTGGGATAAATCCCACTTGATCATGGTGCTATTAGATTCAGTTTGCTAAAATTTTGTTTAGGATTTTCATATGTATATTCATAAGATATTGGTCTGCACTTTTCTTGTGTTATCTTTATCTGGCTTTGGTATGAGAGTGATGTTGGCTACATAGAATGATTAGAAAGTGTTCCCTTTTCTTCAGTTTTTTGGAAGAGTTTGCGTAGGATTGGTGCTCCATCTTCTTGAAATATTTGGTAAAATTCTCCTGGAAAATCAAATGAACCTGGGCTTTTCTTTGTTAGTGGGTTTCTGAAGACAGATTCGATCTCTTTACTAGTTATTGGTTTGTTAATATCTACTAAATCTTCTTGAGTCAGTGTAGATAGTTTGTATATTGCTAGGAATTTGTCGATTTCATCTATGTTATCTAATTTGTTGACATATAGTTGCTCATGGTATCCTTTTATACTCCTTTCAGTTTCAGTGGGGTTGGTGGTAATATCCCCCTTTTTATTTCTTATTTTAATAATTTACGTACTTTCTTTTTTCTTTGTCAGTCTACCTAAAGATTGCCAATTTTATTGATCTTTTCAAAGAATTAACTTTTGCTATTGTTGATTCACTTTACTTTTTATTCTCTATTCCATTTATCTCCATTTCAATCTTTGTTATTTCTTTCTTTCTGCTCACTTTGGGTTTAGTTTGCTCACCTTTTTCTAGTACTTCCAGTTTTGAGGTTAGATGTCTGATTTGAAATCTTTCTTCTTTATCAACGTAAGCATTTAGATATAAATTTCCCTGTTAGCACTGAGTTTGCTATATCCAAAAGTTTTGTTATGTTGGTTTTTTGTCTTCATTTGCCTTAAAGATATTTCCTAATTTCTTTTGTGATTTCCCTCTTTAATCCATTGGTTGTTTACAAGTATGTTATTTAATTACCACATATTTGTGAATTTTCATTTCACTAATATTATTGATTTCTAGCTTCATTCTATTGTAATCAGTGAAGATACATTTTATGATTTCATTATTTTTTTATATTGAGACTGGTGTTGTAACTTAAGACATGATCGATCCTGGAGAATGATCAAAGTACATTTGAGAAGAATGTGTATTCTGATGTTGGGTGAAATATTCTATATATGTTTATAGGTCTAGTTAGTTTATAGTATCTTTCAAATCTTATTGATTTTCTATCTAGATGGTCTATCCATTATTGAACATGTTGTTTTTGTATTAAAGTTTCCTACTATTAATGTAGAGTTGTTTATTTATCCTTTCAAATCTGTCAGTATTTGCTTCATATATTTTGGGGCTCTGCTATTAGTTACATTCATAATTGTTATGTCTTCTTTTTGAATTGACTCCTATCGCAGTACATAATGACCATCTTTATCCCTCATAACAGTTTTTGCCTTATATTCTATTTTATATGAGATTAGTATAGCTACCCCACCTCTCTTTTGATTACTACTTGCATGGTGTATTTTTTCCATCCTTTCATTTTCAACCTACTTATATGTCTTTGAATTTAAGATGAGTCTCTTGTAATGATATATAGTTGAGTCATGCTATTTTATCCAGTCTGCCAATCTCTACCTTTTGACTGGAGAGTTTATTCCACTTCCATTTAAAGTCACTGCCTGTAATGCAGGACTTTCTTCTGCCATTTGTTCTTTAGTCTTTGAATGTCAAATGCAAAGTGCAACATCCTCCCTGTCTTCTCTGGGCCTGTGTCTTGTCCTGGGTTTCTGTTTGCTAGTGGCTTAAGAGTTCCCCTATTTATAGGAGTTTGAATACCTCCTTTACTTCCCAGGAAATAGATTTTCTCTCTTTCCTGGGTCTTCCACTGCAGGACTTAAAGCAAGTAAGCTTTTGCCCCAGGCTGTCTGACTCAATTGTTTCTGACATTGCTTTCTTTGTCTCAAGCTGCTTTTGCTTGGAGGGCAAATTCTGGGAGAGGGGTATGTTGAAGAGAGCACTGCCAGCTCCAAACTGCTTTGGGAAAGTGATGAAGGAGGGACCAGGTAAGGCACCGGGAGCTTCTTCCACAGTTCCAAAGAGCTACACCTTCTTGTCTCAGCCCCTGCCCAGCCAACGCAGCCTTTTCAGTATCCTCTGCAGCTCTGAGAAAGTGAACAGTCTTTAATTTTCCTCTGCTGTCTTTGTCTGAAAGAGGTTACAACAATGGCCATCCTCAGAGTCATGCCTCCAGCGATGGAAATTAGCAGGTCAAATGGAGTGATTAGTGCACTCACAACCCTCAATCCCAGGATCTTGGGAAAGTGGATTTTTATGTCCTTCTTTGGTACCAGCAAGCTATGTCAAGGCCTGTACTCCACTGCTGCTTGTAGTGAGAGTGTGGGCTTGGTGATGATAACCACCATAGGAAGAGAGAAGTTTACTGTTATTTACCATAATTTACCGGCTTCTTCCTCCTGCTCTTCCCTAGATGCTGCACAGTGTTCTACGGGACTCCGGAGTTTCAAAATAGTTGATGTGGACAGTTATTGCCTGTTTAATTGTTGTCCTGGTAGAAGGACTGATTCCTATAGCTTCCTACTCTGCCATCTTTCTATAATTCCCCCCAAATTGCATATTTGCATATAAAATTAAAGACTGTTATAAACCACTGTTTTAGCACAGTATTTTACATATCCATATAATACCAAAACAAACTATTAACTCCTCGTCTAGATACTGCAAAATCTTCATCAATAATTAGTATTATTCAAATGCTACTAAAATAAAGTAAGATTCTAAGTATATTTAGAAAGATTCAAATTAAGGTTTGATATAAATATTTAGCTGCTCCACCCCCAAATCAATCACAAAGTTCTCTTCACAACTTATTTGGCTAAAGTTTTAGATATATAACATTAATCTAATCTTTTGCAATATTAACATAGTGACTACTATTTGCAAAACATTCTGTTATGAAATAGAAGGAGAAAAAATTGGAAATAATACAAAATAGAAAGATGGAAAATTCAGGAAATGCTTCATGGAGAAGTTGGCATTTTAGTTAAGACTTAAAAAAATGTGTAGAACTTGGATATGAAGATACAAGGGGAAATATTCCAGGAACAGAAAATGGCAAAGCAAAGTCAAAAGAACATGAAAGTAACTACATTTCAAAGGAATAAATCCCACCACTTAAAAAAACAAAATAAAACAAACACTACTGAAAAAGTCAAGGAAAGGAACATAATTTTGTTAAGGAAAAATTTTAGGATGCTGTCTACTCCTCTTGTCTGTTTTATTGAGAAAAAAAATTGAATTGAAGGCATAATGCTCATATACTTCACCTCCTTTAAACTTCTATAACTATGAAACAGAACTACGATGCATTTTATAGAGTATGTTACATCTTTTTTTCCTTTATTTTTAAATTTTAATCAAGAGACATTTGGTCATGTGATAGCTTAATTTGTGTAAGTTGTATAATAATTCTATTATTATTTAAAATTATTATTTAAATTTCTTTTAGTTTTCATTTAATTTTTGATGGGGGCTGGGTAGTCAAGAGTCCTGAAAATATTTACTATCAACTTCAAGAGTTGGTATCAACATCTGTACTACATAATCAGTTTTCAAAAGTAGTCAGAAATATTTTTAAAGGAAAAGTCATTAATGTTTTAATGATTTAAAATCTATATATATCAAATTATTTTTAATTTCAAACACCTGAACATTGCTTATTTATTAACCAAAGTATATCCATGCTTTCATAATTTAAAACACTTACTACAAATTCATTTTGGAACCAAACCAAGCATGTTCCTTAAAAAAAAAAAAAAGAAAGAAAAAAAACTACTGGAAAAGTTGGAAAAGTCTAAGAAAAGGAACAAGTCAGTGTTTGCAAAAGAAAAAAATTAAGCTGGTGTCCACTTTTCTTGTCTGTTTTACTTAGAAAAAATAATTGAATTCTTAATACTCATTATACATGTCAAATTGATCTGCCATAGCATAGAAAACAGCAAAACATGGTTAAGCATTATTTTAGGGGCTTTGCTTGTTTGTAATAAGAAAAAAAATCTGCCCCCATAATATAATCTCTAAACACTGACCTGAGGACATAGCTATTATGTAGGTAACATATGTATAATTATATAACCTGCTATTGAAGGACAACTTTCACAAAATATAGTTCAATTGTGTAAAGGGAGGGAAGTGGAAACATAACTGAGTCATCAACATATGCTGAAAGTGGTGACGAGTGGGTTTATTTACAAAGAAAAGAGAGGATGGGCAAAGGTATAAAGACAAGGGTGGACCCAGAGTTGTCGCTGCTATTCACTTTTTGCTTCTTTTGGCCACATCTAGCAGAACTGCTGGCTCAATGGGATCTGAATACAGGAAAATAACTCTATATAAAGAATTAAAGGGATCCAGCAAATTGTTAAATGTGGACCAGATAACTATTCTACCCAGTGACCTGAGATTCAGTATTATATTGTTACAGAAAAGCATAAGGAAAGGAGATAAGCCAGATCATGTCTTTTGATGCTCAACTGTCAATTTTTCTATGTGATCATAATTACTTATTCATCCCTCTTTCATACATTTATTCAAATTCTTAAACTTATTTAAATTCTTGTTGAACCTATTTATTTGATCATCAACCTAAATAAGTTTCATAATTTTATCTGCTGTTATAGAATAATAAATACTTTTGATTTATTTGGCCCTAAAAGATACTCGTTAAGAGGCTAACCTATTGTGGAATTTGGTGAAATCCACATTCAACATATCCATATGTTTCTTTAGGTTATGGAATATTTTGACATATCCTTCCTTGTTCACCCTTATTAATAGAGGGTTTTTTAAAATTAACTTTTCTTGAAGTACTGAGAGGGATAAGTAAAAAAAAAAAAAAAACACTACAGTTCTTTTTTATCAGGAATAAGGAATATAAAATGCTAGTGAAGACTCAGGTGCATGTTGAAAACAAAAATTAAGCAAAAAATAACCAATTTCCCCCCAAATCCTGGTGCCAAACTAGTTATGAGCTACAAACTAAGTTATCATGGAGTTTTGTAATTGAATTTTTGTTTTTATACATATTTAATCACTATAAAGATAAAAACGTTTGAGCCATGTCTTTTAAATTCTCTATTCTTCAGTGTTCTCATTTAAAAATTAAGGAAATTAAACTAGAAATCTTTAAGTTCCTTTAAAACAGATGCTTCTAAACTGATTATTCAATGGATATTTAAGCTCTCATTTCCCACCCACATCTCTTTTTCTGAAAATTGTCCAAGTCCCATAAAAAGGATTTTGTGTATTTTAAGCAGTTATATTTATCTCTAAATAACCTTTAAATGTTTTTAAAATGCCTTACTTTTTTTTTTCTTTTAAACAATATATTGAAGTGTATCATTCATACATGAACATACATAAACTCTAAGTGTTCAGTAAACATTGTGAACTTATTAAAAAAAACACACATAACATCATGCAGAGCTCCCACACATCACCCCACCACAAATCATCATCTTCTTTCATGGCTCGCAGGGCCCAGCGGCACATCCGCGCAAGGGGCCTGGGGGGCACACCCGCTTGCAGGGCCTGATAGCCCACGTGCCTTCTATATTTTTCTTTTTTTATTTTTACCTGGAGGTCCTGGGGATCGAACCCAGGTCCCTCCATATGGGAGACGGACACCTAACCATTTGAGCCACATCCGCTCCCCTACTATATCTCTTAAGGTTGACCAAAGATACCTAGAGTTACAGTCTTTTCCCATACAGGATGGTCATATAATAAATCAGGCTTAGTTTATCACCAGCATTCTAAAACCAGACCTAGGGAGAAAAACTAGGTCTGGGGACACATGCATGGTTTCTAATATAGCGAATGTTTAGCCTACCCTGATTATCACAAAATCAGGACAGCAAGAATATTCGCAAAAAATGCCTTACTTTTAAGGTACCAAAATGGCCTTCTCACTTCAAATACCCTAGGTCAGAATCAAAAGGACCATTACATCATTTAATTTCTCATGTGGCCATGCTCAGAGGACCCCTAGCATAGGAATCACTCTGCCTGTTCACTGGCTCTTCAGAGCCATAAAAAGGGGCAGTGTATCACATATGTGCATAGAATATCTGTTCTTTGGCTTTTATGCAGCCTTAACTGTTTTCAAATGAAAACTGACTTAAAAATTGAAACCCAAATCTGGAATTGTGTTAAAATAAAAAACTGTTCAAAGCATATGGAGGACTTCATTGAAATTCAAGGATTGACAAAGGAAAAATAATTTCAAACATTTGTACTGTAAAAATATGCATTTATATGGACAAATAATAGACTCATATTTGTGAAAATTAAAATATTTGATACATTTTCATAGCAGAATTATGGAAAACCTTAAAAAGTATTTTAAAATACAGATCACTCTTTTATTGTTTAAAAAATAAATGTGTGATATAATATAAATGACGTGAAAATGAGTTTCTAGTGCTCTATAAGTATTTGAGGAAAAGATAAGTGAATGAATAGATGGATGGATGGAGGATGGATGGATGAATAGATGGATGGATGTTTTATTGTGGCCTGAAAACCTCATTTTAGTTTGATATATGCAGATAAAACTTAGTTTTCAGGTTCATTTTGTTAGGTTAGTACATCAGGACTCATTATATATCGCTACTGATTCTAAAAGGTTATTCTTTCAAGTTTTTCATAATTCTCTCTAGAATAAGAACCCAGATCACCTCATCACTGACTTATCCATGTGCCCATAAAACAATTCAAAAACAATGTTGAGGGAAACATAACTGGGCAAACCAAGAGAAGCTAGTTTGGAAGAAATATCAGAGGAAATGAGATTGATGGATAAGGAGGCTCAAGCAATGTTGTTACGTGGAAAAAGTATATATTAATAGCAGAGGGTATGCTGGTTGCTGAATAACTGCACAGATTGGAAAAATACCTGAAATTTTAATTGTAAAGTTTAGTCAGCAGTGAAAACTATAGTGGTTTATAACAAATCCTTGGATAAAAATACCTTATTAACCAACTACCATTCTAAATAATATATATTGTTATGGGATCATCTGTTATTTTCTAGGACTTTCAGTTGGGTTGAAAGTGTAAGCTTTAGTTTATTTAAAATCAATAAAAATAAATCAGCACCTAAGTTGGGCTATAACGGGCTTACAATGAAAAGACTAGCGCTGTAAGAGTTAGGGCCTTTGTTATGCTACATAAATAGGGAATCTATATGGATCTAATATTAAGTCATAGAAAACTCTTCACTTTTCTGATTCATCTTGGTATTTTGTATAGCCTTTTAATGAATATTTGTATTAACCACATATGCCAGTATAAGTCACTGTAACAAGAGAATAGTCACAAATAGTAGATTTGAGTATTTTATAAGTAATACTGAGAATCTCTGTCATTTTTTAGAAATTTTTCTGTAAATTCCTTGGGAAACCAAGCATTGGAATTTGGTCTTCTGTCGTCCTGATATTATAGAATGTTTGCCATGTCACATACACTGATACCTATTACTAAATAAAAAAGATGAAGTTTACATCCACCTTATGCTGTTAAAGATTGCATAACAGAAAAGTGTACTTTTAAAAAGGGTGATAAAAATATACAGGATCTATGGCTCCTTACACAGCTCTGCAGTCTGGTGATGCTGCAGACAGAGTTCTGGATGTAGCTTCAGGGGGAAGATAGCAAAGAGCCAGATTTTTTTTTCTTTTGGTGTCTGGGGAAATGCTATTAGGCACGATCTAATCACACACAATTACTCAGATTGACTTAAAATTGAAGTAAAATTGTTGGCTCTGGGCAGGCATTTTTGACTTAGACCTTTGGTTGGCTGAGATGGTGTCAGTACTGTAAGGAGAAAGACTTGGCAGCATCTATCACATTAATCCCAGATGCTACTGTGGCAGTGGTTCTTGTGGTTTGGAGCCATTTCAATGCATGCAAGGAGGGCTTCCTGTTTGGCAAATGATTTAGAGAAGGATGGAGATAAAACTGTCTATATTCATTGTGGGCATAGATAAGAGACATTTCTTTACAAGGTTTTAGGGTTGTTGGTTTAATTCGCATTCTGGGTAAATTCATGCTTAAGTGAAGCACAAACTACATTTTGGAGTCTATCATAGTTATATTTGTTCCACACAGTAAGAGATTGCTCTTAATAAGTATACTGTTGATTCCTTCCCACTGTGGAATCTTCAGGTCTCTTCAGGAAAGTTGTCTGTGTCTATCTCCTTACCTCTGTCCTGGCACCGAGGTTTTGGGGTGAATCTCTCCTCTGTGCTTGTATCATGTAATGTGGAATGTATTTAAGGTATTGAATCTAAAGGCAGGAATTGGATATTTATTTTTTCAAACCAGTGTCCACCCAGTTAGAGCCTAAGTGGAAATCTTTTCAGAGAACAGATCTGAGATCAGATAAGACTTAGGTTTGAATCCCTGTTTTGACATTTATCAATGCTAAATAAACTTAGAAAGCTAGTATCTTGGACAATCTAAGCCCAGGCACACAGTGTAGATGGGCCTTTTGATGAGATTCAGTTAAGGGACCTTTGATTAGATCACTTATTAGATCATTTTAGTGATTTTGGTTGAACTACATCAGTGAGGCGTGACACAGTTTGGGTCTCCAGCTGCTTGCTGGGTCTTATATAAACTGAGAACACATGCAGAGAAAGGGGGAAGACACAGAGAAAGGGAACTCTGTCATTTGACCCTGCCATATGAGAGAAAGGACTCTAGGTTCGCCTACAGCTGCAGAAAGGCAGAGAAGCCCTGAGAAGCTCAAGGAGACAAGGTCCAAGGAGAGATGCCTGCCACAGTGAGTTGGAAGAGAAAGTAGGGAGAGATCGACAGACCTGCCATCTTGCCTTGTCACATGACAGGACTCCAGAATCTACTAGCAGCAGAATTTTGGTGAGAAAGCATCTCTGATGTTGCCTTGATTTAGGTATTTTTGCAGTCTCAGAGCTGTAAGCTTTTAACCGATATAAATCCCCTTTATAAAAACCAAACATTTTTAGTATTTTTGCATTGGCAAACTTATACAGTTGGCAAGTGGTAAATTTTTAAAGCCCAAGTATAAATCCATGAGTGCAGTGGTAATATCATTTCAAACTCCCATTTGTAAAACAAGTCTACACAGATTTACTTGTTCACAAATTTAAAGTGAAGTTATTTCCTTTGTTGTTGGGTATACTAGCAGCTTTTTAAAATTAGTTTATTTTTATATATTTCAGATTTATCAGTTCAAGATGCTTAATCTATGCTAACACTTCGTGCATCTGGTATAAAGAAACCAAGACTGCAGGTCTAAGTAAGCCTGGATGTTCATGAATTCTTTCAGCAAATCATATCCAAAACACTGGGCTTGTCACTTGGTAGTGCACAATTAAGCAAACCCATTCCTCACACTAGAGCAGCACTAGAGAACACTTTGGAATAAAATTAGTTCTAAGGAAAGATGCAAGCAATTCCTATAAGACCACAATAAAAGCAGTAATACATTTTAATAAGAAATGTAGACTGGCAATCAAGAATTTTTTTCATGAGGAGGGTAACATTGTTCAGAATCTTGAAATATATATGAGTGGGATTTTTGATAAACAGAAAAGTATAAGAGTAAGGAAGGGTGTTGCCCATATTTAGAAACTAGGCAAACAAAGACACAGGGATGTAAAGATATGTGCCAATTTGATTAACTGATGCAGAGGGTGATGTTGAGGTGGGAAAGGAGACCTGAAAAGGAGTGTGGGGATAGATGAACGGGGGGGTGGCGCTTAAAGATTGAGGAGAGAAAATAGACATATATGTACTATTTTCTAAATTTAAAATCTCTTATCATATGGAGATAGTTAACCACTAAGTCAGTATTTTTCTTGCTAAATGGCAATCATAATTTTCAATTATTTATTAACTTTTATAAGCTAAGGTACCATACGAGATACTATACTTACAGTTGTGAGGAATACAGTGCTAAATGAGAAATTAGCCCTGCCTTCAGGATAACTAAAGCATATTAGGAAAGACAGGCAAAGCAGAAGAGAATAAAATGCTCTAACAAGTACAAACATAGGAATGCAGAAGAGTGAGTGGTTAAGTTGGACAGGGTGGAACAAGACAAGGGAAAACTTCAGGGAATTCATCATCTTTGAGTTAAACTTTGAAAAGGAAGTGAATTTTGATAATTAAAGAAAATAAAGAGAATGGCATTACAGGCAGATAGAAGAGCATACAAAAGGCACAAGAACAGGAAGTTCAGGTGCAGTTTAAGGAAAACAAGAACATGGAGGGAGGATGTTGACCCCTCATCCCCAGGGAGGGACAAAAACAGGAGGGGAAGGATGGTAGATAGATTGAAACAGAAAGTCTCACTGGATCTGTGAATTGGGGAAGGTAATAAAATGTTTTATATATTATAATAGAAATTTACTCTACAGGCTATCTCAAGTCCTAGGAAGGCATGAGCAGAAATGGGCCATGACTGGATCAATCTAATAACAAGGTATTGCTGGCTATAGTCTGAAGAGCAAACACAGATTCATTCATTCATCCATCCTTTCATCCAATAAACAGATTACCAATATCTACTATGTGACAAGAACTGAGCCAGGTGTTGGGAATACAATGACAACCACAATAGTCCCTGATATCACAAATCATATGACAAAGACAGGTATTAATCTAATAACCACACAAATAATGTATAATTAAAAACAGTGATAAGTGCCATTGAAAGAGCTTTACAAGGTGAAGTTATTTGGGTTAGAGTGTTAAAGCAAAGCTCCCAAAGGAAGGGATGCTCTAGTAAAAATCTGAAAAGTAGCAGGAATTAGTGTGGTATGTAGTTGTGTGTATTTGGGAGGGTGGCTGTGGATGATATGGGAGAGGAATTACAAGCAGAAGAGCTTGTACAAAGGTTCTGTGGTACCAGAAAGAAACTGTAAGGCATGTTGGAGCTCAGAGAACAATGAGGAGGGCAATATAAGATCAGGGTGGAGACAGGCCAAGAGAGAATTTTGTTATTTGTTTCTAATGTGTAAAAAATTAACTGAAAATTTATTTCAGTTCTAAGTCAGTTCATGAGTTCATGATATGGTCCTTGTATTTCAAGATTGCAGTCAAGTTCTCTACATTTTGATTATAAACTCCTAGAAGCTAAGGATTAACTATAGTAAACTCATTCTCATTAATAAAGAACAATCCCTAATTGTCATAAATGTGAGAAGGAAAGAAAAACTCTAAATATCTATTTTCAATACACTAAAAAGTTTGAATAGCTTCATGTTTTAGTAACTCAAAGCATCAAAGATAACAAATGGCAATACTCTCACATCACAATTACTTTATTTCATTATTTTAATAGCCTTTATATTTTATACAATTATCACAGATCTAAAGTCCTTCCTTTGATGTAGTAAAGCAAGGAAAAACAAAACAAAAAAGCAAGTTATAGTTATTCCAATTAAAACTTTGGATACTCTTCCTTGCTTCCCAATGCAAAAAACATTTCTTCCTTTTTCTCACCATTATATCAATGTGCCAATTTGTAAAATTAAATTGAGAGTAATGTCTTATGACAAAGGCAGGGCTTAAACTTTCCAGTCAGGGACGCTGCCTACATTTCCATGCTTCTCATCTAAAACATGAACTTTTTATTTGTATTGAGATACCTTTCTAAAGACTTACCACTATGTGAAGGTCACCAGCAATGGCTTTGAGGTAACCACAGAGTCAAGAATAAGGATGAGCTGCTTAGAAAGTCAAGAAGCACTAAATTAAAAGCAGAAAATTCCCCATTTCTTGTTATTCAGTTGGTCAGCTATACTCTTTTAATCTAAAATTAAGTGCTATTATGTACAAAATGCAAAAGCAGAAAGAACACTCTTTAGGTTTTTAGTCTTTAACTTCATTCTTTCATTCAGTAAATGAAATATTTATTAAACATTTATTACATGTTAGAGATTGTGCTAACTGATGAAAACTGGAAGATGAATAATCTTGTCTTCAAGAAGCTCACAGTAGTTTGAGAGGGACATAAAGAGACAACTTTAATACAATGTAACATACATTTATAGCTATTTTTATGGGATCAAAAAGAAATGACAACTAACAGTTGAGGAGAATTGGTTACAATTATTTCTGAAAGAGGGGACGCTTGGGACTTAAATAGAATGAGGAAGAGGTATTCAATGTAGGAAACAGCATGAGCAAAGAAAGGCACATGGCAAAAAAACAGTATGTAACATAGGGAACCACAAGCAGGATCGCTGGTGATTACGTTAGGAGCCAGGGAGTGAGAAGACATCAGGCTTGATAAATAACTTGTGGCTAAATCATTATAAGAAGTCACACTGATGATCTTATCACATTAAGTAAGTAGCTTGTATTTTATCCTGAAGGTAAGAATAACCAGATGAAGTTTTCTTAAGCAAGGGAGTGACATGGCCACAACTGCATTACATAGATTATAGATAGATAGATAGATAGATAGATAGATAGATAGATAGATAGATAGACGATAGTTAAGTTTGAGGGGACCAAAAATGGAGGCAGAGAGACCAGTTATGAAGCCACTGCAATTGTCCAAGTGAGACACCATAAAGGTTCAAACTTGTAGAAAAGAGTGGTGGCAGGAGTGGGGAGCAGTGGGCACCAAAAGATCAGAATTTGATAATGGACTGGATAGGCAGGGCAATTGTTGATGACACTGTGTAATTAAAGATAACTCTCAGGCTTCTAGAACTTAGAGAATTTTAGAAGGGAATGAATATGGAGTTTAGTTTTATAAGTGGTCCATTTAAAGTGCTTATTGTCATTAAGGGAAGATGTCTAATAAATGGCTGTAATTAAATGAGCATGATGCTTTGGGGAGAAACCCTAGAGAAGTTTGGGGGTCATTAACACATGTATACATGATAGCTGAAACCACGGGGCTGGATAAAATCACCTATGTATATACCCTGCAATACAGAAGAAGAGCAGTGAGCTCTGAGGATAGCGACCTGGAGGAAGGACATTTAAAGGATAGGCAGAAGAGGAGCCCCTAAGGACACAAAAAACAAACAGCCAAAGGAATATGAAGAATATCAGGAGATAGAGTGTTTTGAAAGTCAGGAGTGAAGAGATCCAAGAAAGGGTGCCCAAAACAGACCTTCTCCAAAAGTTAGTGATTTCTAATATCTTACTGTTAACAGTTTTAAAAAATGACAATGCTGACAAACAAATATCTTCTACTAACAACAAATTGGTTTTGAGTCTTCTAATTTCTCCATTTCTTTGTTTTCTTGTCCCATCCCCCCTCATACCCCTACATGTGCTTTCAAGGGGTATAGAATGTGATTGACAATGTATGGCAACAGAGCAAGGAAACAAGAATCTGGTGAGGAAAAAGGTAGAAATGTGAGCTTTAACCCTGTTCAGTTGAGATATCACTAAACTGCCTTGTGGAAAATAAACCATGTAAGCTTCTCGTTCCCCATATTCAGGTTTGATTTTGCAGTTAATGGCTTATTCCACTTTTGACTTGCCTTTTGATGCTCACTCAAACAATTTTGGAGTTTTTGGCCCTTCTTTTAGGGGCAAGTAGGGAATAGAAAATAAATTCAATTCAAGCAATACACTCATGTAAATGGTGCTTATATTTTTATATGAAAACTCGAAGCCAGTTATTCAAAATGAGTATCACGTTTGTTTTGACTGCAGACTGAAAGCAGACCACCACCACTACTTCTCCTAGTAGTAGCCAAGCATAACAAGAAACATAAGCAAGCAAAAAACCACACATAAAACAAATCCTAAGGAATGTATGCAGAAGCTAAATAAACAGTGGAGGTCACCAAACACAGGCACTGTCAGGAAAAGGGAAATGAAATCTATGGTAAAAGAGAAACCACCTGCCAATTTCAAATAATTCACCTCCAGGAATTGACTGTGGTGAGCCTCTTTGCTGATCCTACACAGTCACCACTCAGACTTTCTATGCTTTGAACACTGGCAATAACAATCTCAAATTTCATGCAGCACAGAGCTTAGCATACAGGTGTTATAATCACAATTTCAACCTGGAAAGTGTCCTTGCCCTATTTAAACTGGTTAGCTATCTGTGGTGTTTTGAATTTGGGAAAAGCAAAAATAAATCCTTAAGCTTGATTCTTGGTGCCATCCATGTCAAGCATCTCTATTCCTTTTGTTGAATTAATTCTGAAATCTATAGTAACTCATTATCTGGCAACTCTCCCTATAATATGGAAAGAAATAAGAATCTGACTGGAGTTTTGAAGGGGGTTGAACATAATATTTCATTTTAAGATCTTTCTGGAAGTTTACAACTCTAAGATGGGTCCCAGGACTGGAGCCACAAAAATAAACTCATCTATTACATCAAGACAGGCATCAGGGAAGCTCTTGGGTATTATGGTACAAATTTGGACGGGGAAGGCAAATGATAAGATTCTCCAATAATGGTTCAAGCAAGGTCTGAAGAATCAAGCTGAGGTGACAGGAGTTCTTGACAGGTAAGTCGGCACAACAAGAGAAAATCCGGGAGGCTGTTTGACACTGACTTCTGAGTGAAGAGGAATCTGGCAATTAAAATGTTGCTGGGCCATGGTTGTCTCAAAGCTCTTACTTGACTGAAGTGCTAGGGAATGAAGTCTCTGGTATAGAGATTCAGTCACAAAGATAAGAGGCAAGAGTAAGGAATGGCGAAAGAGTTCGCTTGGTAGGCAAACTTTCAGAATAACTCAGGAAATGAGTCTATGGCAGAATTCCAAGACATAAACTGGGCACAGTGAAGGACATAGCTTTGGGAACCACTGAGTTTCACTTTATCACAATGGGACTGAAGAAGGAAGTGAGCTGACTTGGAAGAACAAGAATGGGAACCCTAATTTTACACTAGGAATTTAAGTTCCAGCCCAAGGGAGGGTTAAATAAATATGATTTGGGTAAAATGAAGCAGTCTAAAGCATCCCCGGTCAGCCTGTCAGGAAGGGGACCTAAATACTGAGGCTTAGCTGTGAGCCATAACAGATGGGGGAAAGGTAGTGGCTGCTGGAAAAGACCTAGTACTCACTCCATACTCCCCTCACCTCCCTCCCTTGCCCCAACATTGCCGTTAGGTCAGGTGCCATTAAAGAGTTCATCCATTAAAGAGAAAGGGAGAAGAGAAGGGTAAAATGAAGTTAGATGATGGGCTGACAACACAAAGGACAATGGCTACTGCCCACCTGTGACATATTATTTTCAAAACTTTGCTATAGGAAATGGGAATCTATATTGGAAAGAACAATATGGCCAGATAGTCTAGCCATCTTTGTGCCATCTGAAACTGCTCCACTAACTTCCTATTAATTGGATATTCAAAGTATGCTGGAATACCAAAAGTGACAGAGAACTCACTCCATTAAGAGGAAATCTATTTACTCTTTGGAATGCTCTATTAAAACATTCTTCTTTAAACTGAGCTGAAATCTATCTCTCCGAGCATTGGGCCTTATTCTATTCTTTAGAATCAAGTAAAATAGAGTAATCACTAATAAGTTCCTCTGCATCGTGGTCATTATGTTCTGAATGCCTTCCAATTTGTCTATATCCCTCTTAAAATTTGCTTGCAAATTTTAGGCATAAAACTCCAATCTAGGCATGAAACTCCAATCTAGTGAGCAAAGAATAAATAGAGAGTGGGAGTAGTGCCCCTATTATCCTTTATACAATAGTTTCAAACATAAAACCTGAAAAAAAAAAAAAAAAAAAGAATTAGGTTGTCCCCTCCAACCATGAGATATGGATAACTTAACTATATCAACTAAACCCTCGGCATCTTTTAAGACCGTACTCAGGTCAAGCTATAAAAATAATACATATTAACTATAGAACTTCTGGGAAAATGAAAAAGAATTAAGAAAATTTAAGTCATGTGTAATTCTAGCAGAGCCTGGGAATGGCAGATGATAACTGAAGAAAATGGCATGGTGGGGCCAACACTACTAATAAGTAGAGGGGAGAAAAAATAAATTGGTTTTAAACAGGGCAGAGCTAGTGGTGAGGGGAAGAGCTGGCTACAAAGAAGCATAAGAAAATCTTAGGGGTTGATGGAATTGTTCTGTAATTTCATTGTGGTGATGGTTACAAGACTATGCATTTGTTAAAACTCATAGAACGGCACAGTAAAAAGGGTAAATTTTAACGCTGTAAAATAACTCAATTTAAAAAATTAATACCATAAAAATATATATATTATGATCCCAATTTGTAGAAAATATAGTTATATCCCAAAATGTTAACAATGGTTATTACCATAGGGTAGGT
This sequence comes from Tolypeutes matacus, assembly GCA_026826555.1. Classification (NCBI taxonomy): domain Eukaryota; kingdom Metazoa; phylum Chordata; class Mammalia; order Cingulata; family Chlamyphoridae; genus Tolypeutes; species Tolypeutes matacus. The sequence continues at coordinate 15,531,560 of JAKSZT010053770.1, forward strand.
TTATGGATTTTCTGAAAGACATTCCAGTTCGAAGTGGGTACTACAGTTGAAAAACAATGCATAGAAGACTGGGACAGTTAAAACAACATAATGTGAATGCAAAAATTATTAGCAGAAAATCACTGGAAATTCTGAAATCAATTAAGAGATAAGGCAGAAATGAAATAGAGAAAGAGATGTATATGTACATGTGGGTGGAAGGCGAGAAGTTTGCATTCCTATTGTGCTTGAATTGGCCTTTATGCAAGAGGTTGCTCCTGGCTAATCTAAACCACTGAGTAAAATGCTTAGGCTGGGGGAAGGGAGAAAAACTAAAGACAGCTCTTTATCACACAAATAGAGCCCACTCTTCAGCTAATCAGTACACTCTGGGATTAGTTGTTCAATTTGTGGGAGAACAGTTAATATGGGTGGGGACTCACCTCCTTCCCTATAACAAGCCGCGGAAGTCACCATAACTGTACATGCTGGTTTGTATTTTCCCTCCATGTTTACTTAAAAGAAAAGTAAATCAAGTAAAATAAAGTGAGAAAAAAACATATTCTGATTTTCACTCTTGCATCACTTAAAATGAAATGCATTTTAAAAATGCTCTAAACTTGTCTCCTACAATATGGTAGCCACTAGCCACATGTGGCTATTTAAATTTAGGTTCCTTAAAATTAAGTAAAATAAAAAATTCAGTTCCTTAATCTCTCTAGCCACATGTCAAGTTCTCAGTAACCACCTGTGAGCAATGGCAACCATGTTGGTCACAGCAGTATAGAACACTTCCATCATCAGTAAGTTCTACTGGAATATACTCTTCTACACATTCAAAATGTGATGCCTAATTAGCTTACTGCAAATAATTTACTCATGAAATTTCTATACATATCAGTCACTGATTTAAGAGATGGTTATACTGGCAGTATTGCATATACTGTATTTTGAATAAAAAGTTTGAAAGTTATAATTAAATATATTGATACAACCTCACATTAATTGATAAAAATAGACAACTAATAAATGTGAACAGATTATAATGCTTCAGATCACAGGATTTAGTGATGATGGTTAAACTGAATCCCCAGGCATTTACTGCAAAACCCAGATTATTAGCACATCAGCAAATACATTGTAGCAGTATTTGGCAACCGGTTACTATTACTGACGTAGCTATGGTAATCAACAAGGAATGCATATGCTTGCTTTCAACTCAAAAGGAAAATATCAGCTCAAGGACTGGAATATATAAAGATATAACGGTGAAGATGGGTGCCCCAGAACTAATTCTTTTTCTGTCTTCTGGTGTTTGTTCTCTTAGATAATCCTGACATGCACAAATAGAAACCATAGCTAACCTCTAAGTAGCTAGTGCCTTTAAAAAAAGAAATGAGTCTGAAGCCGTTTTTAATATATCTGGAAAGAATCCAAAGGAAACTGGCTAAAGTAATATTAATAAAATGGAAGGGGGAGTTAAAAGACTCTAAGGAAAAGATTAAGGAAAAACATGGGAGCATATAGCATAGCAGTTTACAGGTAAATTAAGTGCTGATTAATTTAAAGAGTAGGGAAGGGAAAGGAGAGAAGAAGAGAGAAGAGAGGAAGGGCAGAAGGTGTGAAAGAAAGGAGGAAATGAAAGATAGCAAAGTCAGAAGATAATGCCAAAGGAGAGCTTTACAGATCAGAAAGAAACTTAGATGTACAAAATAAAAAACAACTCATTTTAAAAAGATAGAAATTATACATATCATTATATCATTTCATCATAGCAGAATGAAGCTGGAAATCAATAATGGATGGAAAAAGGGAAAATGCATAAATATATGGAGATTAAACAAGACACTCTTAAATAATTAGTAGGTCAAAGAAGAAATGGAAAGAGAAGTCAGCAAATTGCTTGAGACGAATGAAAATGAGAATACAACATATCAAAATCTATGGGACACTGCAAAGGCAGTGCTGAGAGGGAAATTTATAGTCCTCAATGTTTATATTAAAATGGAAGAGAGAACTGCCAAACAGTCCTCCATAGTGGTTGTACCATCCTGCATTCCCACCAACTATATTGTGTAATATATTGTTTGATTCAAAAAAAAAAAAAAAAAAATTACATGTATTCATTTCATTTAATTGAGAAATGTATATATTTATTCATCTGTGTTTACTTTTTAGTTTTTAATTGTTTATGTTTTCAATTACTAAATGTACAAAATAAAGTTAAAAAAAAAATGGAAGAAAGAGCTAAGATTGAAGATTTAACTGCACACCTGGAGGAACTAGAAAAAAGAACAGCAAACTAATCCCAAATCAAGCTGAAGGAAAGAAATAGTAATGATCAGAGAAATAAATGAAATCGAGAACAAAAAAACAATGGAGAGAATCAACAAAACCCAAAGCTGATTCTTTGAGAAGATCAGTGAAATCAACAAACTCTAGCTAGAATGACAAAGGAAAAAAGAGAGAGACCCAAATAAATAAAATCAGAAATGATAGGGGGGAACATTATCACTGACCCCACAGAAATAAGAGAAATCATAAGAGGATACCATGAACAACTGTATGCCAAAAAGCTAGACAATGTTGATGAGATGGGTAAATTCCTAGAAACACACAAACCACCTTTATTGCCTAGAAGAAATAGAAGACCACGACAAACCAATCCAAGTGAAGAGATTGAAACAGTCACTAAAAACCTCCCAAAGATGAAAAGCCCAGGACCAGATGGCTTCACAGATGAATTCTACCAATCATTCAAAGACAATCTAATACTAACCTTGCTCAAGCTGTTCCAAAAAAATTGAACAGGAAAGAATGCTACCAAACTCATTCTATGGAACCAACATCACCCTAATACCAAAACAGGAAAAGATACTTTGGAAAAAAGAAAATTACATACTAATATCTATAATGAATATAGATGCAAAAATTATCAACAAAATACTTGCAAATTGAATCCACAAGCACATTAAAAGATTTATATATCACAATCAAGTGGGCTTTATCCCAGGTATGCAAGGGTGGTTCAAAACAAGAAAATCAATTAGTAAAATAAACCACATTGATAAATTGAAAAAGGAAAGTCACATGATGCTCTCAATTGTAGCAGAAAAGGTATTTGACAAAATGCAGCACCCTTTCTTGATTAAAAAAATCCAAAAAGATAGGAACAGAAGGAAACTTTTTTAATATGGCAAAGTACATATATGAAAAACCTTCAGCTAGCATTGTATTCAACAGTGAAACACTGAAAGCTTTCCTGCTGAGATCAGGAACAAGACAAGGATGCCCACTGTCAACGCTTTTATTCAAAATTGGAAGACTAAATATCATTAAGATATTAATTCTACCAAAACTGATTTACAGATTCAAAACAATCACAATAAAAATCCCAACAACCTTTTTTGCAGAAATCGAAAAACCAATTAGCAAATTTATTTGGAAGGGTAAGGGGCCCCAAATAGCCAAAACTTTCTTTAAAAAAGGGAGAACAATGTTGGAAGACACTCACTTCTTAACTTTAAAGCACATTACTTACCTACAGTGGTAAAAGCAGCATGGTACTGGCATAAAGACAGATTGACCAATGGAACCGAATGGAGAATTCAGAAATACACCCTCACATCTACAGTCAGCTGATTTTTGACAAGGCTATCAAGCCCTCCCAGCTGTGCCAGAACAGTCTATTAACAAATGGTGCTGGGAGAACTGGATAGCCATAGCCAAAAGAAAGAAAGAGGGCCCCTGTCTCACACCTTATACAAAAATTAACTCAAAATGGTTCAAGGATCTAAATATAAAAGTGGCAACCATAAAACTCCTAGAAGAAAATGTAGGAAAACATCTTCAAGATCTTGTGGTTGGTGGTAGTTTCTTAAACCTTATACTCAAAGCATGAACAACAAAAGGAAAAATAGATAAATGGAATTTACTCAAAATTAAACACTTTTGTACCTAAAAGGACTTTGTCAAAAGGGTGAAAAGGCAGCCAATTCATGGGAGAAAATATTTGGCAGTCACATATCCAATGAGGTCTAATATTCATGATACATAAAGAGATCATACAACTCAACAATAAAAAGACAAACTACCTGATTAAAAAATGGACAAAAGGGGAGTGGATGTAGCTCAACGGGCTGAGTATCTGCTTCCCATATACAAGGTCCTGGGCTCGATCCCCGGTACCTCCTAAAAACAAAGTAAACAAACAAACAAAAAATCCAACTCTCATTAGGGGAGCCAGTGTAGCTCAGTGGTTGAGTGCCTACTTCCCATGTACAAGGTCCTGGGTTCAATCCCTAGTACCTCAAGAAAAAAAAAAAAGTTGACAAAAGACTTGAAAAACCAATTGTCCAAAGAAGACATACAAATGACAAAAAACACATGAAAAAATGTTCAACATCACTGGTGATTAGGGAAGTGCAAATCAAAACTACAATGAGATGTCATTTCACATCTATTAGACCTTCTACTATTAAAAAACTCAGAAAACTGTAAATGTTGGAGAGGATGTGGAGAGATGGGAATGCTTATTCATTCTTGGTGGGAATGTGGAATAGTACAGGCACTGTGGAGGACGTTTGGCAGGTTCTAAGGAAGCTGAATATAGACTTGCCATGTGACCCGGCAGTACATTTGCTAGGCATATATCCAGGAGAACTGTATGCAGTGACACAAACAGACACCTGCACACCAATGTTCCTAGCAGCATTATTCATAATTGCCAAAAGTTGGAAACAACCCAGGTGTCCATCAACTGATGAATGGATAAACAAAATGTGGCATATGCACACGATGGAATATTATACAGCGGTAAGAAGAAATGAAGTCGTGACGCATATGACAACATGGATGAACCTGGCAGACATTATGATGAGTGAAGCAAGACAGACACAAAAGGACAAATACTGTATGATGGTGCTATTATGAACTAAATATATTGTAGAAATTCATGGTGTTAATAATTAGAATATAGGTCACCAGAAAATAGAATAATGGTAGAGAATGGAAAGCTGAGGGTTAATCTGTGCAGAATTGAAAAAAGGTTCTTTGTAAATGTTTGGAAATGAATAGAAATTCTGAAAGCACATCATAGTGTTTTTAACTAGGAAAGCTATTGCATGGGTATGAGAGTGGTTGAAAGGATAAGTTTGAGGTCATATATATTACTAGAAGAAAAGCTAAAAAATGTAAAATGGAACTGAAACCTCATGTAAAAGTGGATATGGATGATATTGCATATATAATATTGTTTTTACAAAATATAAATACAATTAAACTAGAGAGATGGAAACAGAATAGCAGCTATGTACATCAGGGGAAGCACTGAGAGAGAGAGGTGATGAGTTTTTTGTTTGTTTTTATTATTATTATTATTATTGGAATAATGAAAATGCTCTAAAAATGATTGAAGTGATGAATGCACAGCTATGTGATTATACCTAATATCACGGACTGTACATTTTGGATGGATTTATGCTTTACTAATATGTATCCATACAATTGATTTGTTTAAAAAAAAAGTGAATACATTAAAAATGAAAAAAAAAAAAAACTTATAAGATACGATGCAAATCATAGTAAAGCAAATTGAATAAGTTTAGATTTTATTCATGATATAAACTTATTAACAGCAATTGCAGTCTTGATTTTCAGCCAAAAAGATAAAAATAATATTACAGAAATGAAAGGAATATTACACAACAGAAAGGTGGCACAAATGAGTAGGATACTTACATGGCCAATTATGATAATAAATATGACAGAAATAAGGGTGGCAATGGTTAAGTAATGATCTGCATATTAAAAAGAAAAGTATAATGGTTCACAAAATCTGACAGAGCACAGCAAACTCTTGTAGTGATCAGACGACCAAAAGAAAATTATCGAAGGCCAAATATAAATATACAATGGAAATGGAGAAATCAAAGTTAAAAAACATTCAAAGCAGATAAAAGAAAAATCTATCTTTGTGTTTTCAGGTAAATTCGGATTGATGAAATCTGCCAAGAAACATTTTTAAAACTTAAAGATAAGTGTAGTTATACTTTAGCATTTGCAAAGAACTAATGCAAAAATATGATGTTTAATTAGATGTTTAATAAAAATAAAATGCTGGAGGAGAATGTTTTGGTTTTTAATGTTTTCTTCCTCCCACATCAAACACAAATGAGTCAGAAGACACACTCCCATCAATGACTGCAGCTTATGGAGGAAGTTATTCTCAAGGAAGGAGGGGTGGTGAGGTTTGGGTAGAGGAAGACATAATCCAAATCTCCTGGTTAGATAGTTAATTCCTAAATTCCCTCCTCAACTCTCTTCCCCTCAAGAACCCTTATCTAAAGCTAAAAGAAAACCATTTTCTTACCTCCAGTGCCAGTTTTTAACTGGCAGTGAAGCAAGTATATGTTTAAATCATTTGCTTTCTGTTTATATATGAGAAAACAAGGAAGAACAACAAAGAAGGATATAATATTTAACAATTAATCTAGTTAACTGCTATTTTTCACAGTGTATGAAAATCATTGTCAAACTTCTCACTGAAACAAATATGAGGAAACTGAGGCCCAGAAAGAATATAATTTTACTAAGTTTACATAATTAGTAAATGAAAAGCTAGGACCTCATATTCTGAATCTCAGTCAACATTCATACCTCTACATCCAAGCATCCCAATTGGCTATTCAATTTCACTCAAGTGTGAAATAACACATTTGCATTGTTTTAGTTTACTAGAAGACAATCATGCATTTACTTTAAAATATTGAAGCTTGGGAATTACAGTCCTATTAGCCTACTAAGAAATTAATATTTTAAATTGTTTTATAAACACCAGAAAACAGCAAGCTTTAAGTAATGGTCTATGAAGATTTACAACAGATAACTCTGGCCAAGCAAACTTAATTTATTGGTCATAAGTAAACTTTTGGGTTCCTTGAGACCCATGAATCTGAAGCCAAGTGCGCCTGGCTCATTGCAGTAGCTCAGTAATATTTGTTTAATTAATAAATAAATGTGAATCTCATTGATTGTTGAACTATTAAAATGAGGCAAAATAAACCCACAATACCACTTTGAAATGACCTTCAAAATCATCCTAAAGACATGAATAGCTTCTTAAAATGTGGAAACAGAGGTTTATAGCCTGTATACATATATACATACATACATGCATACATGCATATATAAATATATATACACATACATAATATGTATATATAAATTTGGATATTTGAATAACAATTTGAAAACTGATTATTCAGAAACCTAAAATAACATTAAAATATTAGGAATGATATCTGAGTTAATGAAATCCAATGGGCAAAAATAACTGGACCAGGAGTCAGAAAATATGGCTTCGGCTTTTGACTCAATAAGGACACATAGATTTAACCTTTCAGTTTTCTTATCTGTAATAGAAGATAGGCTGCTCCTCCCATCAAGAGGTAGAGTCTATCCCCCCTGCCTCTGAAGGACACTAGCTTCGAGACTTGCCTTGCCAAATAGAAAGTGGTGGAAGTGCCAATGTTCTAGTCCTTTGCCTAGAGTCTAAAAGGATTAGCAGCGTTTACTTAAATTTTGAAAGGGAGCTGCCATACTGAACAAGATCTGGCTAGCTACTGAATGGCGAGAAACAACACTGCGAGAAAGAAAGGCTACTGAGGAAGACTGAAAAGTAGGATATGTGAGCTTCCTTGGATGTACAAGCCTAGCCCCACCACGAGATGAAGCCAGTAGCAAGTGGCCCCAGCCATTACCTTGTGTAGCAGAAAAGACACCCAAGTCTATCTGATTTCTCAAACTGCAGAATCAGCAAAAGTCATTTTTAAAAAAGTATTGTCGCTTTAAGCCAGTAATTTTAGCCTGGCTAGTAGGGGAACAGTAGATGACCCAGATAGTGTATTCAAATATTCTTTGGAGGAGCCAAAGAATTTAGACAAATGCACTGTTTTCCCAAAATGTAAATCAATGCAAAAGTCTAGATAAAATATCATTGTTAAACAATTGTAACCAATTGGAAATGCTTTTATATATGATAAAAATAATGGGCTTTTTAATAATTTACATTCCTCTTGAAAATTAAACAAGGGATCATTCTTAGACTTTTTTTTCATTTAAGGAGATTCATGTAATGAGTATATGAATAACGTATTCCCATGGGCATGCCCAAATTATACAAATTCTTACAGTGCTAGCTAAAGAAAGTAATGCAAGTAATTAGGTTATGTGCATCAATTCTAATTTTTGTAGATAAAACCATACCTACTTCATTACTGTATCGTTAACAACAAATTAATTCCCTTGCTTAGTATCAAATTATCTAAGCCCCACATCACAGATGAGCAATGTCCATGTTATGTTCAGATTTATTTTGGTTAGGATCGTTTTGTCATTTAGCTGAAGTTACAAAGATGACCTTGGATTTTGTTCTGGATTTATTTTCCTTTGATTAAAATTGCTTTATGTATTCAGTCATTATTACTTTTCTTATTTTTAAAAGTTTCTTAATTTTTGTTTCTCAGTATATTTGAGAATGGAAAACAGAATTCACTTGCCTTGTGAAATTGTTATCATTCCAATAATCTGAAATGATTATTTGAACCAATGCTATATAAAACAAGGCTATGAGCTAAGATTTAAATATATTTAATTTATTTGACAATATAAAAATCAGGTTTTTCTCAAAAATAAGATATTTCTGTGAAAATGAAACTTCTTTTTATGAGAAAGACCTGATGAAAAAGAAAGAAATTGAGAAAAAAACTTGATATTCATAAAAGGTGCTTCTGATTTTGTTAATCAAGGGGATAAATTGTTCACTTTTATGATAATGCAAACTGACAAAGCCCTTCTCTTATACAGAATTTAGAGATAATATGGAGCATTAATCTTGATATTTAGATTTTAAAAAGTCATAACACTTTATGAAAATATTCTGTGAAAATATTTTATGTAAATAAAATTTCTTTAAATCAATTCATAAGTTTTTAAAAGGAGATAGCTTTCCCTTTTAAAGGAATATTGTGGTTAAATTTTGGAGATATGATTATTCCTTTTTTTTTTTTTAATGGTGTTAATCCACATCTAATTTATGCTTTTTGTAATAGTTAATGCCACTTGCTAAACTCATTAAAAGTCAATCACGGTGATAGATCATTCATTATCAAAATTGTTTGAGATAGATTATTTAAATAGAAAAGTTTTTAAATGTTTACTGAAAATCTGCACTGTCCTAGGCCCAAGGCACCCACTTTGGCACTTTATTTTCTTTTCATCTCAAAACAATTCTTGGGGCTAAATACTGTTACTATCAATTTGAAAGGTAAGAAAATTAAAGTTCAAAAAGTTTTGTAAAATATCCAAGATAACAAATCTAGCAAATGTCAAAGTTGAGTTTTCAACAAAAGTCAACCTAATGACAGTTTCATAGTCTCACTGGTTCACAGCATGTAGGGTTAATATTTTTAAATCTGCAGATATTATCATGTTGTGTGACTCGATAGCCTGGAGTGCAAACTTCCTTGAGATCTAGCATCATTGCATCTCTCCAGTTTTCTCACCTCTTCTATCCAATCCTTCCTCCCAATCCTTTCTTAACCCCCCATTCCACATTCAAATGGGTTAGAGATGGGAGAAGAGAGAATTTCAATAAAAGTAGTAAGTGCAATGACAGAGATACATACAGTGTATTGTTGGAAGAAATAGCATAACATTTTTGGGCTATCAGTGAGATGAGGGCAGGGGTTTTCAGGAAATGCTGATTTTGATCTTGATGGATTGAAGGACATGTTACTCTTGATGCAATGCAACTGGTGAATGGCTCAGTCATCTTTCCAGTTAGTTCAATAGTGAACATATGACACAGTCTGTCAACCACCTTGCTGATGTTTTCGTGGCAACAGGCTGCCAATGCAATATACCAGATATTTGATGGCTTTTATAACGGCACTTTATTAGGTTAAAAGCTTACAGTTCTGAGGTTGTGAAAGTGTACAAATCAAATCACCTTCAAGAGCTGCTGTCTCAAGGTTGCAGCTGTGGGTGATCAGGCACATGGAGGCATCATCTAAAGATGCCTTCTCTCCAAGCTCATCTGTGGGTGATCAAGCATGTGGCAGGGCAAAATGCTGGTCCACTCGTCTCTCCCCTCCCCCCTTTCCTCCATGCCTTGTCTCTTCAGCTTCAAGTAGCTCCATGGGTCAAGGCTCTCAGGGGCCTCTTTCTATGCTTCTGTGCCCAGCTGGTTCCAGCCTCTGGCTTCTGGGATCTCTCCTTCTCTCTCTGAGGATTTTTTCTGTATCTGTGGCATTCTAGTCCTCCATTTATAAAGGACTCCAGTAAGAGGATTAAGACCCACCCTGAATGAAGTAAGTCATACCTTAAGTTCCTATTTGCCAAAAGAACCTACTTAAAATGTTCCACACCCACCAGGAATGGATTAACCTGAAGTGCATGATACCATTACAGCTGGCATTGCTGAGTTCACAGCACAAATCTTTCAGGCTCAGCAAAAATCACTGGACTCTCTATCCAAAGTAGTATCTAATAATCACATTGCCTTAAACTCCCTCCTAGCCTAACAGGGAGGCATATGCACCTCCTGCCATACATGCGTTAATACCCCAGGGGAGATAGAACAGTCAGTAAGTAAAATCCAATGGCATGAGGAGTGGGTGTAGCTCAGTGGTTGAGCACCTTCTTCCCATGTACGAGGTTCCAGGTTCAATCCCTGGTACCTCCTAAAAAAGGAAAGAAAGAAAGAAAGAAAAAAAAAATTCCAATGGGCAAGTCAACTGGCTGCAAAGTGTACAAACAGATTTTCTGCGAGACATCTTCAACTGTCTCCCGGGGGCAAGGGAGTATGGATGTAACCCTTACTTCATGCAGACCTGATCATCCTGCTTGGAGTAATGGTATATATAAGGGAAGCTTTCCTAATGTGCTGCAGCTGCTAGTGCTCCCAAACCTTTACTGCCAACATTGTTGAAGGTCACTGGCCAGCAGGCCTGATTCTTCACCTTCAGTCTAAGGCAGGAGGTGGGCTTATGCTATAGAAGACAATGCAGAGGAGTAAGCTAGGCCTGCTCAAAAGGCCCAGGGTTGGACTGTTAGGGGTGTCACAGACATTGGTTAAGCAGCCATCACCTGTACCTCACCCTCATCCCCAGCTCCTCTTCTAGGGAAATCAAAGGCACCTGTGAAGCGGCCATACTCACACCTTCCTGCTATACCCTCTACCTCCTTTTCTATCCTGTGCCATTCCACAAAGGGGAGATGCAAAGTCTAATGAAAAGATCCTGCCAGACCTTAAGCCTGGAAACTGGGAACAAGCAGCCCCAGTTGCTTATCAGAACAGGAATTCTCAGTGGCAGGCCCCTCCCCACAAGGGTGATAAAAACCACACTCAAACAGGACATATTTGTGGCTCTTCCTCAGTGCAAACTGGGATGTATGGAGCTGTCATCTATTAATTCTGACCCAGAGCAGTTTTCAACCACCCTGGGAGACTGGCCATGATGGAACTTCTTACCCTGCTCTTTTGCTCTCTTTGTGCTAGGTAAGTGACAAGGAAATGTGCCTTTTTGGACTCTTGATTCTGTACAATAAAGGGATCATTTGCTAAAAGTTTCTGTTGTGCCCTAAACCTATGTTCTCTCAATGCACCATTGTAGCATGGTGTATACAACAAAATACATTCCCAGTACTAATAAAACATGAAATTCAAGGTAGGGTGATAGGGCATGAGAGATAAGAAGGACTACGGATTTATCACTAAACTATGGGTAATTGTTAAGGATTTTTTGAGAAAAATAGTGTGGGTTCAGATTTATTTTGCATGAAGCACTAGGAAGCAATTTGGAAAATGAATTGTGGGTAAGGAGGTAGAGTTGGTGGCAAAAGTAAGGACAAGTACACAGTTAACTATGAGGCTATTATAGTAGTTTGATGAAGATATAGACCTTAACTACTTCTTCAGCAAGTGGTAGGAGGTGGAAAGTGGGTGGTGCTGGGCTGCAACTGGTCCATATGGTGCCTTGTCCAGAGTTCAAAAGGTGCCTCTTCCATGAGACACCTTACTTTGTCAGAAAACTGTCAACATGTACTAATTTTGTAAGTACAAGACTTTTTTACTGGCAGTGCCTAAAAATCATTAATAGACTGATCTATGCTCTCTTAAATAAGGTGCCCCTGAGCAGTGCTTAATATGCACAGTCGCAAATGGTTCTAAATATAATTAGGAAAAAGACTTAGTGTTTATGACTGGTAAACAGAAAGAGGGTAGAAGTGGAAGGATGACCAAGTGCTGTTTTGGATGGTGTTATTAAAAATCCTGTAAGAGAAAAAGAGATTGAGGGTAGTAAGAGACTGAATGAACTTAGCTTGGGGCTCATGAAGTTTAAAATTCCTAGGGAATACCTATTGGAAATGTTTAATAGCCATTGAATATGTGAAATTCTGGGGCAAGGTCAGAGTGAGGTAATAGTTATGAGGATGAGATTACCCAGAGAAATATCATGGGAGTGAGAACAATAGCAAGAAGAGGAAGCAGCATTGGGGAACATTAACATTATAGGCAGAAAAGGGAAGAGATGTCCACAAGAGACCAAGAATCATCAGAGAGGTAAAATGAGAATGAAGGACAAATGCTGCTAAAGAAAGGTAGGAGAAAAGTCCAATGGAAGAGGACCAGTAGAAAGGAGCTTGCTTTATAAAAATGTAAATCCCTAACATGTGGCACATGTCTTGTCACCAAAAAGGTTCTCAATCAATGTTTGCTGAAGGAATATGAAGGAACTCTGTATTTTACATCATTTTGCCTTTGAAGAGAGCGCAGCAATAAGAGATAGAGTGAAATGGGGCTGGGGAGAAAAGACATAGTTACTAAATACCTCCAGTGTGCCAGATCCTGTGCCAACAATCTTCACATTCTATCTCAGTAAAGAAGATATAATCCAGGATTGTATTGATAGCTAAAGAAAACAGCAAAAATCAGAGGACTTAAATGTAATTTAAATCAGTGGCTGAGCAGGATTCAAACCCAATGCCTGTTTGTAAAGTGAGGGGCTATGGTTTTCCCAGCTCTGTCACTGATTAAATTTTGATACAACAGAAATTTCTTAATTTATCTGAAATTTACAAGAAATTCAAATAGATGGTCTCCAATATCCATTCATATATATATATATATATATATATATTTTTTTTTTTTAAAGATTTTATTTATTTATTCATTTATCCCCCCCTTGCTGCTTGTGCTCGCTGGGTCAGCTAACCACGCCATGCGGGCGGGCCTGCCTTCACCAGGAGGCCCCGGGAACCGAACCCGGGGCCTCCCATATGGTAAACGGGAGCCCTACTGATTGAGCCACAGCCGCTTCCCTATTCATATTTAAAGTTATAGTTTCCTTTGTATTGGTCATAGTTAACATCCCTGATGTATACTTCCTGCCTGGCCAGACTCCAAATTCTCCAAGGGAATTTGCACATAGTTTTCTTTTTCTGGAACTGTATCAGGGAGTTCTGAAGACAACAGGAGCTCACTATTCATTCTGAATGAATGGATAAGATTTTAAAAGAAGTTTATTTATTAAACAGTTTAATTAGTTCAAGAACTATTATAGGAGAAGGAAGTTAATATTATAAGTCACTAACAAAGAAAAGGCTTGTAACACATTTTTGTTTAAATTAATTACAAAAGTTATCAGACAAATATCATGCTTATTATCTATGATGGAAAAGTAGAAGGCCAATCAAGGATGCCAAAGAAATTGATAAAGGATTGCTTTTAAAAGCTCCCCATATGCAGATTTAGAAAATGACATACATTGTAGAATCCTTAAGTAATCTCCTGATACACACCTTTGCCATCAACTACACTTCTCAGATATTTGAGAGGTGAAATGCCTTCACTTTGAAAGGCTAGAAAGCAGGCTTTGTCTAAAAATCTAACTGATCATCTTAAAGAGACTGCTACAAATTTGAAAGTCGGCTTAACTTTCATACAGAAAGTCAGTTGAACAAATCAAACTAATCAATCAATTTTCAAAACCTCTAGAAATGTAACATGAGTTATATACTCATATCTTTTTGGAAGTAGACCAGTCTAACTTTCTTCTATGACAGAGACATGGCTCTTACAAATGACTTGGAGTCAGGAAACAAGATATAATCCAGATGTGCATTAAGTCCTTTTATTCAATATTATCTGATTATTTTGTCAACAATATTTTTTAAAAGTGGCACAGGACTAAATACAATGTGCCACTGGTTTGAATCAGTGGCTCATTGTCAATTTGAAGAAGCATATAGTTTGGTGTCTGAGGGAAGATGTTCAGATAAGATACTGTCAATAACAGATTTAAGGAAAAACAGGAAAGAAGAAACATCCTAACTCCCAGGAAAACATGACAATGAAAAGATGACAATATGGTACTAAAAATTGACTATAGTTGGTGGGAAGTGAGAATGGGAAGTTATTGCCTGATAGGTATGGAGTTTCTGTTTGGGGTTATGAAAAGTATTGGACACAGCGGGAATGGTTGCTCAACATTGTGAATGCGTTAATGCCACTGAGTTGCACATCAAAAAATGGTTAAAATAACAAATTTTTGATATATATATATATATATATTACTCCAATAAATGTTTTAATTGCCTCTGATTACTATCTATATGGAAAGAATACTAAATATCAACACCAAAAAATATTACATCTACTAGATTTGTACTAATTTAACCCTTTATAGAGCACGATGTTTGCCTGAGAAATTTATTTGTATAAAGGAATATTATAAAACTTTAAATTAAGTCTATCAAGAAGAACCATAGAAGAGTGAATTTGATATGGAGTTAGAAAGATAAATGTTCAAGGAATTGAGATATTTTAGTTTATAGAAGAGAAATATGGAGAACAGAATATTAATAATTGCATTCATTTTTTTTTTATTTTGCACAAAAAGATGATCAGATGTTACCTACCTATAATACTATAACCCAATGGCATATATAATAAAGCAGGAGTACAATTTGTTTTTCTAGAGAAAAGATTTAAGATTTGTTCAGATGAAGAATCTCTTCTGATAATTAGGCTTACCTAATAAATTGCTTACTTGATATTGACACTTGGATTTTATAGAGATATCTTATGTTCAAAACAAACTTCTGTTTGCCCTCAAACTTACCTCTCATGCTACCATTTTGCTAGGTCCTAATCATCTTTCAGACTTAGCCTAAATGTCATTTTTCTCAATCTAAAATAGATGCATTCTTTTCTCATAACATGTTATTATTTTTCTCCAGAGTACTTGTTGCAACTTGCAATTATTTACAATTTTCATTTATTACGCAGCTACCATAAGCTAAATATTGCACTAGGTAAAAGATTGAAAGCTCCAAGAGAGTGAGCACTTTCTCTCTTTTGTTATATCCTATATACTATGGCTGATAAAAATTAATGAATGAATAAGTAAAGGAAGGAAAAGAAAGCCAGACCTCTTCTTTTCTTGGTGATAAGGATAAGAGCAAGGCACAACCATTTAATGAATGTGTGCTCCAGAGAGTACTGGATATTTTATGCTTGTTTAATTCTTCCACCTCAATGGGGTAGATATTATTGTACTCATTTCATTAAACAATAATTTGAAGATCAGAGAGGTTACATCACTACCCAAAGGTCAACAGCTGATAATTGGTGAAGGTAAGATTCAAATTCATATCTGTCACACTTTCAAGCCACTATATTTACTCTCTATGACATCAAGTCTCTAGATGTTTCTAGAATTTCATGAAAATAAATGTGACAAAGATCATTTAAAAAATCTGTAATTTCTCTGAGAGCACCATATCACTTCAAAGAGCAAGAATTAAGTGCTTCCTAGGTTCTTCTGGGAAAATAGATAATTTGTGGTTATTAACATGTCCCATTTTTCTTTAATCTCATGTATTAGTTATACATAGAAAATAAAAATCATTAGTTGATGGTTATTAAACAAATCTGGTGGCATTTTATCAAATATTATTTTCAAACACTTAAAAAATATAATGTATTAAATAAGTAAGCTTCTTATTTTAAACATCTCTACATTAAAACAAACCTCTCTTTAAAGAAATGAGTAACACAGGGCTGTATTTTAAATAAACTGAGACATTAATGACAAAAGGTTAAAAAAAATCAGAAATATACGTTTTAATTATTTACTGTGATTTTTGAATACTTGTTTTCTGTTAAACTATATAAGCCCTAGGTACTTTGAGGGGCTTCATTGAGTTTAAAAGGATCCATAGACTGTAAAAAAATTTCTCATAGCTATTTATTCCATGTAAAGCTCTTCTCAAACATACTACTTAACTGATGTGCATTACAGAAAATATATTGCTTTGGAAACACTGCAAACAAGGCAAATTCCAAAGGAGACAAGACTACTGACTAACACACCACAGCAATATTAACTCTTGACTGAAACGTTTCTGAATGTGCATCACAAAAGACCAATGTCTGTCATTTTCAGAGATGAATAAAAAATTTCCAAAGAATACCACAATGCTGCTTGAGCAGAAACATGAGAAACTATATATTGATACCTTGGTTCAATATCTCAGCAGATTTTACCCTCTCCCTCAAGCTGCATATTTTAATTTTGATCTATTCTTAATTGTTTTAAAATCCAGGAAGCTCTTAATACATATGTGAAAGACATGTTTAAGTTCATCACTTTCCTAAGTCCAACACAACTGCAATTCTGATTTGTCTAAATCAAAAATCTTCCATGGTAGATATATTATAGAGTCCCTGAGTTAGCCAACTCCACTTTAATATTTTAAAGAAAACTGTGCACTGAGACGGTGTATATTTTTGGATCAGTGTATACAAAAAGCACAGCACTTGTATCAATCTAATAAGTTTTAATTTTAAAGCTAATGTATACTTACAAAGTTTATTGATATTTGCAAATGAATAACTGAATTGCAATTCTAAGGGTTTGAACCTGGTTAAAAATGCCACATTTCTAAAACCAGACAAAAATTATATCAATAATTTCATGTAAATTTGTAACTCAATATGTAAAGATATACTGGGATATTGTGGATATGTATGATTATAAAATCAGTTGTATTTTCAATGAAAAATAAGTCCTCCTTAATACAATAATAATGACATTTAGGTGGATCCACTTGTAAGGTAAAGTTTTTATTTACTTTTTTATTTTTTGCATTATGAAAAATTAATTTGTCTTTTCTGTTCATCTAGATTTATGTAGATATAGTAGAGTGCAGGTAGAACTATACAGAAATTTGGAAAGTTTATAACAAATTTGAATGCAAGTAGAGGTATATAGCAATTATTACTACTTTATTTTTTAACATATTTGTTGTATGGGTTAACCAATTAAACTTAGGGAGCTGAAGTGAATCACTCAGATCCTAGTCAGAGCAGGAACTAAAACTGTGTTTTCTCATCCTGGAAGTCTGGTGAGTATTCAAGATTCTGTTCAAAGAAGATGGGAAGTGATGATCAATGAAGGGTGAAGGGAAATCTGTTTTCACAGTCCATGGCTCAGGTTCAGCGAATAACACATCCATATGTTAGATGCATACAGCTTCTAGAGTTTCTAGTACCCAAACTCATCAGTTTTTCAGGAAAGAAGACACTTCTTATTTGGAACTGTGTTTCAGTGATGAGGGAGAGAGAGCCAGGTACAAGTATACCTTAAACTCCTTCTTAATTACATCTAAATATAATGATGAAATAAAAGTTTACATTCATGGAAATAAAACATTGTATTTTGAATTTCAAAATAAACAATAAATAAATAATAAAATTAATAAATGCAATGTTTTAGTTTATTATAAAGCAATACTTAGACAAGTGTAAGCTATACTCAATCTTGATAATTTTTAAATACCCTGTCTACCTAAGGAAATTTTCATTTGTATAAATTGCTTAAGTATATTTTAAAATAATGTAAATATGACAATAATGATAGCTAGCATGTATTTATAATTTTTAACACGTGCCAGGCATACACTGTTGTACATCCTTTATGTACAATAATTACTCCTAGTTCTCAAAACAGTCCTACAAGGAAAATACTATTATTTTCTCCATTTTAGAGATGAAGAAACTGTGGCATGGAGAGGTTAAAAGAAAGTAAAATACTATTGTTCCAAAAAAGACTGAAACTGCTAAACCAGTTATTTGTATATTAAATTTTTCATTGTATTTTTCTGATTTCTCAATAAATACCTACCAAATATGTTCTATTCCATGTTTTTCTTCTCAACTTACAATGTTTTGTCCTGTTCAGCTTCTAAAAAGAAGTTTAACAGTCCAGTCAGTGGGCTATAGAATATAACTCTAACTCAAAAAATAAAATTTCAACTATAAGGGAAGGCAGGAATTTATAGGTTGGTGGTAATTAAATGCAGGGTTTATTCTCACAAACTACGTATGTTACCTTGTTTAATACCGCTTGTCAGATGACCATTTCTTATCTAGAAAGTAGGGTGTCTAAATAATTATATATTTTTCTATAGCTGTTCTAGCACATATTAACATGAAAAGGCTACTGGCACTACTTTGGGTATAGCTGGAAAGGACAACATCAGGAGACGACAAAGGCATTAACTTCAACTTTAAATTTCATTCTCCCCTGTAAAAATTAGATTTTTTATGTTATTTAAATGTAATTTTATTACATTTACTATAATTTAGTGACACTTGAAGTGCAGCTATTGTATGAGTCTGCCTGAGCCTCAGGTACAATATAAACTAAAGCTTATAACTCAGCTTTGAAAATTAGCTCATGAATCAAAGAAGATATAAAATCTAAGCCTCAAAACCCATCGTTATTTACCAGATTTGCAAGAAATCCATTTGGCTTTTATTAATATCAGTAGTTATTTTTAAAAAATCAGATTTTGATTTTCTTAACACTCTTAACCATTCCATTTGTCAGAGACTGCTTTTCTCAGCTATTTATACCAGACCACAACATTCACAACTAAAATATAAATGATAAAATTACCAATGATGGGTTCTGAAGGCATTTTCTCCCTCCACGTTCCCAACATACATATATGAACATTGCAATATACTTGCCTATTTAAAATTTATCTAATAATCTTTAAGTAGCAGTGAACAGATTAAATATATTCTTATGGAATAGTTCATGAAAATTAACCTCCCTTAAAATTTTCTTTTTTAATCTGCTGAAAATCACTACAAAAGATTCATTCTAGCACACAGATGCATTCATTCATTTGCATTCATCAAAATTTACTGTGCATCTAACACATGCAAAACACTGTAATGGGATTTGGAGAAATGGACCTTCCCAGAGAAAATGGATATGAAACAAATAATCACATTTGAAAGGGGGAACCAACCCATGGTGAGCATGTGTTTGTGTGGGGAAGGGGACAGATAGACAAAACTTCTCTGAAATGACTTTAAATATCAGATTTGAAGATGAGCAGGAATTCCACTTGGCAAGGGTGGGGATTAGGGGATTGGGAGATGGGAGGAAAATTTTGTGTGGCCTCTATATGATTGATCAAGGCAAAGAGAGTTTGTTAGAAAACCTGGGGGAAGACAAGAGAGAACTTGGTTAGCTGGGATTGCAGAAAGAGGTCTAATGTGGCTGGAGCAGAAGCAAAGTGTACAAAGGACAAGATGAGAAGTAAACGAAGCTGGAGGGGCCCAGTAATGGGGAGCTTTATCAGCCTTGCCAAGCATGATGGACTTTATTCTAACTCTCAAAGGGAAGCTTTCAGATGAAAAAGGAAATGACATAGTCAAATTTGAATTTCAAAAAGATCATCTGGCTATACAGGGAGAACGAGACAAGAGAAAGAAGTTAGAATAGATGATAACATTTTGGGTAGTATGAAGCAGACAAAAATCAAGATAGGAAGTAGAATTGGAAATGATTAGCCTAGATTGAATTGGGGGAAAGAGGAAGAGAGAGAAGAGACATATCCTAGATTTCTTTGTTTATTAATGGGATGGTCTAAAGTGTCATTTAAAATGATAGGAAGTAATAGAATTGAAAAGTCATTTGAGATGTGTTGACTTTTTCAAGGCTGGAAAATATCAAGTAGAGATGAACCAAAAATATAGAGAATATGAGATTGTTAAATTAGAATACTGCTGTGAGCTTTATTTTTATTTTACTTTGGAACTATTTGCTGGTATATCTTTGAATAGGAAGTAGGTTTCAAAGAGAACTGACTTAATCTTGCTCTATAAGAGGATATAAAGAATGGCTATATAGAAATTGAGTTTAATTTTTTTTCAATTCAGGTCTCAGTTTTATTTACAGTCCCCTCTCATGGTGCTTTCATTTAACAAGACTCATAGTCTATTGCTATAAGCTCCAAGAGAGAAGAGGTTTTGCTCTTTTAATTGCTGTCTATACCCAACTATCATAAACTTACTGCATATTCAATAAATGTTTGTTGAATGAGTGATAAGTATATATAGTATATTTGATTATGGTAGCATAATTACAGTATTATAATTATAGAAAGTCACTCAGGCATATGTCAATCTTACTAAAGAGCTTGATGATATAACAATTCTAATCCTGTTTTGCAGGGACTTTAGAATGTCAATTAAATTATCAATGTCTTTAAAACTCTGACATCATCTTAAACTTGGGAATGAAATGCTTATGATATACATCCACACATTTTTAAAATGAAGCTAAAAGTCCTCTGAGAAATATTAAAGGGTTTAATTCCTCTTAATTTAAACAAAAAGGCCCCAAATCTAGTTAAATTCACCTACTACATATTGGTACTTAAGAATATATTATGGCTCAGTATAAATATGAATTTCTATTACAGTACCAAATTAATAATTTTATTTGCACATGCATAGTTCCTGATACCTGAATGGGCCACTGCTTAGAAAAATAGAATGAGACACATTCACACCTTCTTAATATCTTGATGGAGAATTATGCACTTAAATTGGGCATGTTTTCTGAAGGTAATGTCATACAGTTTTTGAGAATTACTAATACATATATGCAATTATAGAAAAAGAAAAAGCATAGTTTGATATAATCTTATGTAATAATATAAAGCACAAATTAAAAACTGTGAATATTGTTTTATTAAAATATTTTTGACAAAATTCACATGAATGAAATGGGGCTTATTATTTTGATACTTGATTTCAATCTACATAATGTGCAATTTTTTCTGTCATTTTAGAAGACAATATACATAGTCTATATCCACAAAGTTGGATATGAAAAACACTTTTGGCTTTGGAACAGCTTAGCTTTTTGTATGCATTCTTTGATTTAAATAAAATAAAAATTTGGGCTCTCAATTTAAAAACACAACACACTAAAAACAGACATAAAAGGAAATGAATTGTGAAGTTGGAATTGATCCTAAGTTACATACTGTTGAAGGCCAATTTATGTCTTGTTTAGAAAAGGGTCACCATAACACTTTTAAGGCTTGACGCCTACAGCAAATTTCCTCTTATTTACAGAGAATAAAAAAGCACAAACTCATTTTCTTAATAAGCTTCTTCAGTTCTTCAAATATTTCTAAGAAATGCCAAAGGCTTGCCTTAGTTAACAAGTACACAGATATTCCAAATATAGCAATGTCAGCTAAATAGTATTTGATCCCCAAAGATGCTCTTATTGGGATTTTAGCAGCTATAGAAATGTGAAATGTATGAGGTACACATTTTAGCAATTCTTAAAGTTTTGTGTGCACTAATAAAAGAGCTTTAGATGAAATAATTGGATAGCACTGACAAGAAAAAAAATCACTGGCTTGAAGAAATGAAAATTTTGTTTTCTATATGTGAATTGGGCTTCCTGAGGAATACATTATATCCGTCTTTGAAATTACGTGTAAATTTTTTCCAAAATAAAGAATACATGTTATATGCAGAACTTAAAAAATGTAGAAGATAAAAATACTCCTAACTTGATTACTCAGAGATAACTATGATTAACATAGTTTTCCCATTCCTTATGCTGTGAAGTTTTTTAAACATTAATTGTAATCATGTACTCATATTAGCCATATAGTCTAAATTTGATTGTTTTAAATGTCTACTTTCCTGATTATAAAGGTAATAGTTAATTGTAGTGAATTTGAAATATGCTGATGAAGTTGTCAATCTCAAATATTATATGTTTACTAGTTGTAAATATTTGTTAAAGTACTTATTTTCAGTCCAAGAATTATACATGCAGTTAATCTAAGTATACTTTGATGTACCCTAGGGAAGTCAGTACTTCCAAGATTATATTAAACTCATTAATTTTTTGGAAAATAATTCATAAACCAGTGAAGAAAGACATTATTGAGAAAGAAGGGTAGAACCAATCTTGAGGAAGAGAAATTATTAACATGGTTGAGAGGTGGTTAGCAGAATACTAAGTATAAGCCTTTACAACCAAACACTATAAAGGTGTGGTGATTTCAAGAATTGAGAAGCTCAACTTGACTTGGTTCTTTCGGTTATCATTCCATGTTTCACAAACTCCTAATCCAGGATCAGATTACAGGCTCTATATGCCTTTCAATCTTTGCTCTGTCTCTTGGTTAGATCATGACTCGAGAGTCAGAATCAGACACAGAGAGTTTCTCAGTATTTAACAGTCATTCAGCATCTGCTATATGTAGACCATTGATCACTTATATTTACAGTGATACTAGGTTTTTCTAAGGCTACAAAGGTAAATAATATATGCTTGAGTCCCGACCTCAAACATCTTACATTCTAGCTGAGTACATAAAACATGAGTTAAAAGAATATTTATTATTTTTATTCTTTCTTGTTATAGATCCATGATAATTGTCTGTAAATATTATTGATACAATGCATGTTTTATCTAGTGAGAGTTTATGCATAAAATACATTATCATTTGAAATCATTTTGAAAAATTTCAGAACATAGGACAGCATATGTACTCTACTGAGCACGAGACATGAATTTCATAATCAGACCTATAATGGGGACACTGGTATGAGCTATGGGGTGAACCAAAGGACTACCATCAAACCAGTTGTCTGCTTTTTCTGATATTCTTATGTATAATCCTTTAAACTTGGAATTGGCACTTCCCTTCCCTCCATTTTTCTCACTGGCATAAAATATTGCTAGCTGCATACACTGAAAGTGCCAATTCCATTCTTGGTCCCAATGTCAAAAAATTTGATGGAATGGTATCACTATTTTTTGGCTTTTTTCTAAAACAGCTTTATTGAGCTTTAATTTACATGTGATAAAACTCATGCATTTTAAGTACAGTGTTTTTTTATAAAATAAATGTATAGAATTATGCAACTATTACCCTAAACCAATTTTAGAATATTTTTATCACTCCCCAAAAATCCTTGTGCCTATTTGCAGTCACTGATCTTTCCCATCCTTGGCTCCAGATAACCACTAATCTACTCTGTTTATATCAATTTGCCTTTTCTGGATATTTCATATAAATAGAATCATAAAATTTATGGCCTTTTGCATCTGACTTTTTTCACTTAGCATAACATTTTTGAGGTTTATTCATGTTGTAACATATACATCAGTACTTCATTCCTTTTTGTTGCTGAATAGTACTTCAGTGTAATATTTATCCATTCACCAGCTGATGTCATCAGTTTGTTTCCACTTTTTGGACATTAAAAATAATACTGTTATAGACATCTGCACAAATGTCTTTGTGTATACATTTGTTTTCATTTCTCTTGGGTATATGCATAGGAGTGGACTTGCTGGGTTATATACTATATGTATGTTTAACTTTTTAAAGAAACTGCCAAACTCTTTTCCAAAGGGCTGCATTATTTTACATTCTCACCAGAAATGTATCAAAGTTTCAGTTTCATCATATTCTTACAACCACTTATTATTGACTGTCTGATTAGACCTTTTCTAGGGAGTGTGAAGTGGTATCCCACTGTGGTTTTATATTATATTTCCTCTATAACTAATGATGTTGAGCATTTTTCAGGTGCTTATTGACCTTATTTTTTTATGTGAAATATTTATTCAAATATTTTATCTATTTTTAAATTGGGTTATTTGTCTTATTAGTGAGTTGTATATGTTATTTATATATTCTGATAACAAATTTTAAATGCAACAATGTTTATTTGGGTACAGAATAATCTAAAGAGATGCATGAATAATCGTTAGGATTTAACTGATGGCATCCATTTTCTTTAAAACTGATCATCTATCTAAAATTATTGGTGAGTCTTGAACTAAGAAACAAGTAGTATACATCCTAGTTCCTTATTTGATCATTATTATAACCATCACAGTG
The DNA here is from genome assembly GCA_026826555.1 of Tolypeutes matacus. Classification (NCBI taxonomy): domain Eukaryota; kingdom Metazoa; phylum Chordata; class Mammalia; order Cingulata; family Chlamyphoridae; genus Tolypeutes; species Tolypeutes matacus. The sequence goes on from JAKSZT010053770.1 coordinate 15,555,854, forward strand.
ACTAGTTTTACTGCTCATACAAACATGGATAGAAGTCAGGATATTGATTGGAGCTAGGGTTAATAAAATTATAGATTATATTTTTGGTCCAGTAATTTGTCCAATGCTGTACATCTTGGCTGGAAATATTTAAAATGTATCAAAGGGCAAATTGGCTAAAAACTTCTAAGATTATTATAGGTCACAAGGGAAATTTCTTCAATTCCTATTTCATCCTTCTTTCCTTTTTCCCTCCTTCCTTTTGTTTTTCTTTTTTCTTTTTCTTTTTTTTTTTTTTTTTGCTTCTCAAATTAGTGATATTTTAACAATGAGGTTTACTTAAAATTTCCACTACTTTATTCCAGCTTCTTCTAAAATATTTTTTAGGGCTGTTTAAAAAGTCTGATTAGACACATATCACTAAAATTCTCTTTAGTTTTATCCCGTATCAGATTGTGTCTTGAAACAAATTAGTAAAGGGACTATTATTTAAGGAGCTTGATAAATTATAATGTTTCAACTCGTCAATCTTGGCAATTTCAGGGATTCAACTTTTTTTTTAACACTTCCTTTAACTGAAAATTTTGATAAATAATGACCATAGCCAATTACAGTTATTTGTTAGCATAGGTACTATTGGTGTATAGTAGGTTATCAGTCTTAGACTTTATAGAATTACCATGGGTAATACAGAGCAAAGTTATTAAATAAATATTATTATAAGCAATAATTTCTCTATTAAATATTTCCAAATCTCAGCCAATGGATCACCTATTTCAAGTCATATTAAATAAAACCAAAGTTAAGTAAACATAATAATTTAGATAGCTCTGTGGAGACTTTTAAAATAAATTTACTGAAAAGCATTGTTGTCTCATCTCTGAAAACCCCCATCATATAAAATATCTCACACTTTAAACTTTAAAACTCTCAAATCATTTAATAGTAATATGCTAAGGGTTTCAGGAATAAGTAATTTCCATAAGATAAGGTAGAAATAGAAATATGTGAAAATAAAAATAGGTGGAATAGCTAAATGAAATATAAGGCCCCAATTCATGTACTATAGTGGCCCCCCAAATAAAATTTAAAAATTAATCACAATGATGGAATTGCATTGAGAAGACTGTATTCATCCTAAATAATTAAATTTTTAATTTAATTAAACATCAATATTTCTATGAAACAATAATGGTGGGAATTTACTGTCTTTAAAAGGATATAGGATTTAGGGTTTGAAACCCTTGTTTGAGTCTCACTAGTTATGTGACTTTGGACAGGTGGTTTAATCTCTGAGTCTCAATACTCTTAACTATAAAATGGGGACCATAATAATAGCTACCTTCCTCAAAGAACTACCCAAAACATTATATCAGAGTAATACATTATAAATTGTTCCATATTTTAAAAGGCACATAAATATGAGTTTCCCTTATTATAATTACTTGAAGACAGGTTTCTAAGAATGCTGGCGATTTGGAAAATGAGAGAATCTATATATTATGTAAGGATAAAAATTGTTTTATAGTATGACAAGATTTATTAAGAAAATTTAGACTTTAACTCGATGTTTATTGTTGCCATTACATTTAATTCCATGATAATGTCATTAGAGTGGTATTTTTCTTCACAAATAATTGGAATGAAAGATAAACCAACCGAAGACCCCTGAATTTGAAGTCTATTTTTATGCAGTTCCAATTTCAAAAACATATAAAGATTTGTTGTTTTACAGATGAGAAAACTAAGCTCAGGAAGGTTATATAACATGCCAAAGTTAACTCAGTCAGCTGTGGAATACATTACAACAGCAGAGACGACATAACGTAATTGTGTAATTTTAAAATTTTGAAGGTGGGAAGGATTTTGCAATCTAGCCCACTCATTTTGCATGTGAAAAACTGAGGCCCAGAGAAGCAAACGGACTTTTCCATAGTCATGCTGGTATAAGAAAAATTTAAAACAAGACAAGGAAATGGATCCCCAAATTTTATTATCTCATACAAGTCGTAGACTATATTTATACCAAAGCATTTTATCTTTTTTAAAGTATTAATTTCTCTTAAATAATAGCATATTCACATATCTTAGATTTCTTCAACCTTTTCACCAATAAAAAGAGAAATCACATAATATCTCTTCCTCAGAGCAAATGAATATCTACTTTTGTGTTTTAAAGTTAATCCTATGATAGTAAATGGGTAGCACCTGATTAGGCTACAAAGGGTGTTTATTTGATGGCCAAGTATATATTTTATATTGGGCATCTGAGGTCAGAATTATGATAAATTGAGGGGCACTGGGAATCTAGATTAATTAAGGAGAGAAAGAGCTAAATTCATTTCTTATTAAAGATGTGTCTCTAGCACACTTACTTTTGAATCCATGTGCACAGTTTTTATTTCCAAATTTTTCTTTAGCAGCTTTCTTTTTGAAATGACTTAAACAATATGAGTGGGGAAAATTTTACATTGGTGATGTTATCTTGACCCATAAAACAGTTCATATGGTCATACTTTTTATTTCTCTCTCTATTTTAAAACTAGCCATAGTAATGAATATATTTTTATTTCACAACCTAAAGACTTCCAGGTAAGCTTAACCATAGGATAATATGACTTAAATATAGGCATATGGGTTTTCTCCCCTCTCTGTGTTAAGCATATACATGAGGAATATCCCTGTTCAAAAAATCGTGGCACCTGCTAACATATGCCCAAAGACTAAAACACAAGGCTAGCACCTGATAGGTGAAGTGTGTCTGTGCTTTTCAAAAGGCCCTACTTGCTTTATAAGGAAGTTCCAGAACAGAAGAGATGAAAAAACGTATTCTAATTTGGGACTATTTCAAAGGCTTATAGTTGGAGGTAGAGCCATACATAACTATAATAAGAGAGTTAATACTAGGCCCAAATATAGTGAGAATGCCTCAAAATCAAGGACCTCGAAGACTAGTGATGCCCGGTAGAAATATAATGCAAGTCACATATATAATTTTAAGTGTTGTTGTAGCCACATTAAAAAAGAGAAAAAGAAACAGGCCAAATTAATTTTAATAATGTATTTTACTTAACCCACCACATCAAAAATATTATTTTAACATGAGATACATATACAAATTATTAATGAGATATATTATATCCTTCCTTTCATACGGTATTAGAAATCCAGGGTATATTTTACATCTACAGCACATTTCAATTCTCATTAGCCAATTTCAAGTGCCCTATAACCACATGTGGCTAGTGGCTACTAAACTGAACCAAGCATATTTAGAGTATCTACATAACAAATGAAAACTCAGCCAGAACAGGTGTAGTTCATGGGCTATAAGTCTACATGGCACATGGCGGGAACATGGTAATGGTCCTCTTTCTTTTCATTTAGGTAGTTGGTTGGGATATTTGCACAGTTGACTATGTCAGATTATATATGGAAAAGGGTTTTTATGACTTGGGAATAATATTAACAGTTATAATTTTTATAGTTAATTTTTTATTGAACATCTACCATATATGTGGCACTCTTCTAATCTATTAAAATTCATTTAATTCTCACAATAATCTATTAAATAGAGTCTATTCTTATACCCACATTATTTAAGATGCCTGATAAGAAGTCTTACCAACAATTGCTACATATGTAATTTCTTAACAAAGGATAGTAATGTTCCATGACTAAAACAAACTATTTTTTAAAAAGTAATAATTAGATGAGCCATGTGTAGGGAAATTATAAATGAGTCGAATTCTGTTACATTGGGGAGCATAAATTCCAAAGCAAGGCCCACTGACAGGGTGTAGAATTCCTGAGATTGTCTACCCTGCTTATAGTGCCTAGATGTCTCTAGAGCCATCAGGAGCCCTGCTGTTTGAGGCACTATTTACTATTGGAGTCAATGAGATCCTGCTGAGATATTACTAAGCGTAATTTCTGGAATGACCTCCTGACTCACTCTGAAATCTCTTAACCATAAAAACTCATTTATATTTAATATTTCCTCCTTTTGGTCAAGGTCTTTTTCCAGATGTATCACTAGTCAACACTTCATAATAATCCCTCGGTGCCAGGGAAGCTCATCCCTGGGAGTCAAGTCCCACACCAGGGTGTAGGGAGAAGGTCCTGAGTTTCTATGCTGAGTTTGGCTTAGAGAGAGGCAACATTTGAGCAACAAGAAGGCTTTCAGGAAGTAAGTCTTAGGCAATATATAATACTAGGCTAAGATTCAATTTCACAAGTAAAGGTTCGTAAGCACAACCATCAAAACCAAGGGCCTGGCATAATGGTCTGTCCTCCTTCACTAGGCACTGTCTATGTACTCGGGGGATTCTTGCTACTCTATTAGAGAATGTAGCAGGACTTCCCAGGATGGGAATTCAATATTCTTTTTGGTTATTGTGTGGGTCTCCACCCACCGAGACAATGACCCAAGACCATTTGAACATATTCATATGTCATAGAGGCATGCCCCAGGTGCATCACATCCCCCCACCACCGACACCCTGCACCAATGATCCTCCCCTGCCACAGTTGTGACCCTTCTATAATCCAAAACCTCTCCAAAGATGAAGCCAAGAAAATAACCAAATAAAATTAATGATATTGTAATGATGTAATGTCATACAGGCCATTATACATTTTGTCAAAACCTATAAAATCATGCAGGGCAAAGTGTAAAGTACAATGTTCAATGCTTCAGTATGTGTTCATCAATTGTAACAAATGTACCACACTAATGAAAGATGTTAATGTGGGAAAGTGTGGGAGGGAGAGGGAATAGGATATATGGGAATCCCCTAAATTTTTTATGCAACATTTATGTTATCTAAAGCTTCTTTAAAAATAAAAATATTTTTTTAAAAAAGTAATGATCATCTAAGTCACCTCTTCCATGTATTGTTAATAGACTTTGAGGAACACTTTCCCAAATAATACAAATATTTAAAAAGCTACAAAGGTATATTTTAATGCCATATTCTGCATGGCATAAAAACATAAGATATAGGAAATTTGGATGAAAACTAAAGTTAGGCATATGAATCACATACAAACAACTTGTTACAACAGTGTTGCATGTGTCAAATACTGAAAAGCAACCACAATAAGGTATCTTTGGTCTACAAACAGTAAATTTCATATGAGAAAGATAGATCTTCCATCAAAAACGTCGATATATTTAAGATTGATTACATAACGTTGCAATGTAAGTAAGGGTGGGGTATGTTTTCATAAAACCAGTTTTCTTCCAATTATTAGACTAAATAATAGGATCATTTTTAGAAGCTATCCTACTAATCTATCAATTGCTGTTACAAGGATATGGGAAATAAAATGATAAACTAAAGCCAATCAAAATAATGAATCTGTATTTTCCAATTATTGGCTACTTTTTAGGTGTATGTTTATTATATGCCAGAGTACAAAAATGACCTCTCCACTTTTACTTTTCATTTGATTAAATTCTACTCATTCTTCAAATCCTCAAGAAAGCCTTCCTTGATCACCCCCAGCACCATTACCTTCTCTTTTTTATGATTTCAAATAAATATACATATATCCTTTGAAGCACTTTAACAATTTCAATTTGTACATTTATTTATATGCTTATTTGGTTGGTGTCTATATCCACCACTAGACAATAAACTTCACAAAGGCAAGGACCATATCAGTTTATGCTCAATATTTTATCCGCTTCCCAGAAAAGTGTCTAATACAAAGTAGACACTCGATAAATATTTGTTGAGTAAATTATTAAGTGTGCTAAGCATTTTACAAGCATGATTTTGTTAATTCCTAAAATAATCTTATTAGTTAATTTTATCTCTAGTTCCTAAGAAAATGAATCTTAGAGAGGTTATGTGATTAGCCCAAGACCACATAGCTAGTAATTATATTGAACTCAAGTAGTTTGATTCTCTTAATCACTGTTTTAAACCCCAGCCTAGATTTTAATTCTTCTCATGCTTCATAGCCCATACCCAATCTAAATATTATTGACTGCATCTTAAATTTGACTCCTTTTCTCTTTCTGCCCTGCCTCTACCTAGGTCACACTGGGATAAAGTTTTTTTTCTAAAATAAAAATCTGTAATAAGGGATAGTTTTATGACTGACCAGAACAACAGAATAAAAGTCAAAACTTCAGGGCATAACTAACAAGGTTCTCTAGAATCTAGATCTTGCCTACCTATCACTCCAACCTCATCTCCAATTAGTGTACGAAGAGATAGATTTCCAAAGTAAATATTCACAATTCATGTTAAGGCAGTTTTTGTTACAAGAGTGTTCATTTGTTATAACAGTGTTCATTTGTTATAGAGCAGAGTTTTTCACATGAGGTAGGACATTTTTGGACACTGTAGTGGGAAAGGTAAAAGGGTGAATTGTTCATGGGCCATGTGAAATTTCAAAAGTCAGCAAAAATATTTTTTGTCAAAAGCGACCTATGTATTTTGTAACTAATAACATTAAAATTAATTTCCAAGAATTGAGCACATATATCAGAAAACCATCCCAGGAGATTTTCATAAAATCTGTGGGATAGCATTACCTAGTAAATATGGCTTTTTACACAGAAGCTAAGTTTTATACCTCATAATTTTTTCCCCTAACAAAACAGGCCTGCTCTACTCTAAGAAAAGGAGAATTACAAAATAAAACTACATCTGGTCATATCCTTGTCATAATTTGCCTTTCGCACACCTAGCTCCAGATCTCTCTACACAAACAATACAGATTTAAGTATATAAATAGTGATAAAAAGCACTCAGAGTGATTTGGAAATGCCGACCTCATGTAGATGCAACATTCAAATAAAATTTTATTTTATGAAGAATTATTTTTTATTATTAGTCATATTAGCACATATTTTAATAAATGAGAATACCTGTTTTTGAGAAATTAGAAAACCACATTATAATCTTTTTTCTAATGATAATTATCACCTAATTTATCATGAAGTATTTCACAGAGGGTCTTGTTTCTGTTTAGTTCATTTTTCTAATATAGTACAAAAAAGCAATTATTGTGTATTAGTTATGTTTTAGTATGAATTGGAAAAGTATTTGTAAAAAACTAACTCTTCAATTGTTGTATTTGAAGTCATTTGTAATGATTTTGAACAATAATTTACCCCTTGTCATTGCTTTTCATCAACTACATACATGTGTGAAAGAGAATTTGTGCATTTAAAAAAATCACAGTAAAGATATTTTCATGAAAGGATATCTACATATGACAAAAAAAAAAAAAAAAAAAAACCTAGTAATATGCATTTTCCATTGAAATCAATGGGAACGTTGATATGGCCCCACAGGACCAGCATTATCACAATTGCTAGTTAAATGTAAAATATCTCAGGCCTCTCAACACCACTGAAGTACATTTGTTATTTCTTTTATAAACTGCCATTTTCAAGCATTCATTACACAGTTGCTTGTATTAGTTTTAAATTAGAAACTAGTGCATATACATTTAATTTTAGTGTATTTTTTAATTATAATATATTTACACACATTTCACATAATGGTTGAAGTAAGCTACTAGAAGAATGACTATTTGTTTTTTCAATAGTTGCATTTATTTATCTATTCCTTGTTTCTCCATATTCTTATTTTGCCTTAAAAAAATGTGAAATTTGCCATTAAGCATGCACATGGTACATCAATCAGTTTGTTGTACCTTAACCCACACACATGTATTAAAAAGGAGTGGGGTCAGAAACATACTAAAATTATGAAAGGACTATTAAAAATGAGAGCCAAAAAAAAATCTCAATTCAGAAGGAGTCAAATGTCATGTAAACTCAGGAGAAAAATGAAGATTTCTCAATCTCAAACATTTATCTCTTTACTTCTTTTTCCTTGTAAAACAACAGGTAGAGATTTTCTTTTAATATATTTGAACCCAAAATGGAGATCAGCTAAATTTGATTTCCTGGAGGTTATTAAAAAAATGATTTGATAGCAAATACATCTACTAGACAACACTGGAAGGTTGAGAATGAATAAAGAGTACCCAGAGAAATTGCACAATGGCCTGAAGATGGGAAGGAAAGGTCCATTCACTAAAGCAAAGTTCAATAGTAAGTAAGAGTACATTTTTGTCTTCATGTACCATTTCAACACAGGAATCCAATTATCTTTTTTTTTTTTTTTGAATACAAAGTGGCCATATCATTCCTATAACTATACATTTTTAATACCAGTACATAGTATAACATCTTTGCTACTGATTACTAATTTCTGAGATTTTGTATAAGCATTAATTAATAGAGAAGGATCACTTAATTTTAATCAACTAGTTTTTACTCGAAAATCAGTTTGTTTTTAATTGTCAGTCAGCTGACTTGGGTCTCAAAAAATCTATATCCATAG
>JAKSZT010053770.1:15569207-15576707 GCA_026826555.1 Tolypeutes matacus
TTTAGCTGTATTAATATAGTTAGATATAACCAAGGGAAGAGACATTTAAAAAGGTTTTTCACATGTTTATGTATTAAATGGTTACATATCTTCCTAGAGCCAAGTTATATTCTAGTGTCTTATGGAGACGCCTACTATACCCATTGTGTTGTATCACTTTTAGAAGGCACACCACAAACATGCCATACATGAGTAAGCTTACTAAGTCATCTAAAGGACCTAACTCTGTATTTACTATTGTTAAAGTTTACGTAAACAAACTGTGCAGAACAAAGTAAACTTCAAATTCAGGTTATAAACACACCTTAAAGTCCTCATCATAAAATACCTGCAGAGTGCTATAAGCTCTAGCCATGATTTTACTCTGCTTTCTATTTATTTAAGATCTAACCAGTGCTTTGAAGATAAAGTTACTTTTTAGCATTGCATTCAAACCTAGGTGTCTATTAATACTCAACTGAGATGTTCATTTAAAATTTTTGTTTTCACTTGCCCTTGTAAATGCAGTCTACTGGATTCTCAGACAAAATAGAATCTGACTATAAATGGTTAGGACTCTTAGTTAGAGGAGTTAGTAGAAATATTATAGCACTTCACTGATATGTCTTTTCTTGTAAATGTACTAAAGGAAGAAAAGGGCTGCTGAAAACTTCATTTATTTAAAGTACTCTGTAAAATATGTCAATCCCAGGACTTTGGTAGGCATTTAATTCCAATGATGGTAAAAACAAAATATTTCAAATCAAAATAAAAATTGTCTTCCTAATAATTACTGTCTTTGAGAAGTGACAATTTCAAAATACCTGGGGACCTATTGAAAGTGTTTTGTCTAATTCTTTTAAAAGATTATTCTTGAAAACAATGCAGGGAGGTTATTATTATTCTTGAAAACAATGCCTGGAGGTTAAGACATGATTCAATCCACATACTCTAAGAAGTAACTTTTAAACTGCTGTTATTTTCTAAAATAATAATTCTATTGAATCCTACTCTCCTGTGAGCATTTCCTTTAACTTTTGAGATATATTCTTTATATTGAAAAAAAAAAAATTATCTTAAAAGTGTGAATGATGTATCATTCAATTTGAAATGTTTTCCAATAATAATCCATTCTATTTTCATTTAAATTACTTTTTTTTGCATTTAGTTTGAATGTGATCCAGAGTTTTAAAGAAAAAGTCTATATTTTAAAGTAAGTATAATCTTTTCAAAGAGGTATACTCATTCCGGCCTAATAAATGTATATGCTTTGAAAGCTTTCTGTTATCTGTTACTGTGTCCACTGACTTGAAGAATCAGTAAAGATTGGAGTGGCTATTCTTTGGTGGAAAAAAACCTCACAGACAAACAAAATTGGGATAAATGAAACTGTCATATAAAAAGAATAATGGACCATTTAAAAGTATACCCATATTGGGTGATAGTTTACTTACCTAGATTTAAAAGTAACAATTGAATTTTATGAGATACCAGGAGAAAACAAAAATGCAGCTTTGAATGTTATCAAAAGATTTAAATTCAAAACATCTTGGAATGTTTTCAAGAAAAGCAGCATAGATGTTCATTGTGTTTACATGATTCACACTCTCTCAGCTACTAATTACTGGCTAATTACTTGCAACTACCACAGGCAAGCATCTGTGTTGTGAAAAGTCCTTGTGGTCCTTTTCACCTTAGCTCAGACTTGGAAGAAATTCACTGTAGGAGCAAGTATCAAGTAATGTGGCCCTCTGGTGGAAAACTGAGTATCACGTTCTGTAGCACAATGTTAGATAGTAAACTAGAAGCTATAAAATATTTGTTACAAGGCTTTACAGAACCTTCCAAAAATCACCCTGTGAACTTAATTAATATCCTGACATGTGAAGGGCACTCAGGTGCTGGTATGACGTAACTCATAGAAAATCCTATTTTTACTCATACTTCGATCATGTTCCAAATAATAATAACTAAATTCTCAGCATCCTTTAGCTTAATATAACATGCTCAATTTGCTAAGAATACATTTTTTATATTCAAGAAAACAGGCTTATTTGTTTTAAGGAAACACTGAGGAAAACAAAACTTACCTGCTGTTGTTGCAGATGCAGCAGTTCTACTGTGCTTACTTCAGAGCTGGTGTCACCACTTGATCTTCCATCTCTGCTGCCAGCATCTAATTGGCTGCTTAGAGTGCTCATTCCATTTTGATTCATTGAACTGTTGCTTATTGTCTCTGTCGCAGATTCCTGCATCATGACTTAATACCTAAAAGTGATTAAGAAGTATCAATTAACACACGTTACACCTTCACACTTCCATTATCAAGATGTCCCTCTCTGCCAATTACAGAGACAGCATCTTTAGAAGGGGGGGGGGGGGAACGCCCTGAATAGTCATTTACCAAGAAAAGCAATACAAATTCAGCTTTCATCCAGATACTAATCACTGAAATTATGGTTTCTATAAGCAATTTTTGTGTGATTACATTTAACAGCCAAAGTAACACACCATGCATATAGCATGGTCAATAGCATTTATGAACGACCACCTTTTAAAGTCTACCTATAAAACCAGTTTAAATGAAGGCACGATTGCACACTCTGTTCTATGTTTCCTATTATCTACCTTTGACAACCATGGATGACTATACAGCCTTATTTTAAATATTCACTATCTTGATTCTGTCAGAATTTTACAGCACATCTTATGCAAGGCTGTTGTTTAATGATGCACAGCTAATCATACAAAATTAAAATTTTGTAAGGGTGTTACAAATCATATGGTATCAACCAATGATAAATAGTATAATGGGTTTCCCTTTTTTGTGACTAAATAAAATGTTGCCTTGGAGGCATTTTAAGAAAAAGCTCCTGCTGCAAACACGTCAGATATTGCCTATTTTTTTAATCAAACAGCTCATATTCATTTATTTTTCTGACATTTAAAACATTTAATACTGTCCTTCCTGGGAAGTAATTAAGCTTATGCATGAGCAGCAATCAAACTGTTCACTTGAAGATGACTTAAAACTCAATTTTAACATAGGCAAATAAATGAAAGATATAAAATTAATTTTCCAGGCATGTATTAGATATGAAAGCTGGAAATAAAATCTATCAAGAATATCACTAATGATTGTGCTAAAAACAGCATAAATTATGCATATTACCTTCTCTACAGTAATAAATGTTTTATCATTTTCACTGCATAAATATACTGTACTTTCAGGATAGCAATGAGATGTCCTGCCAAGATCAGTGGAAATCCTTGCAGTAAATAAAGAACCAATGTGCTCTTCCAAACCAGAATTTCACAGTACATCTTGACTGTGTGGTTTAGAAAGATCAGTTTTGGCTCTCAAAGACATCTGAATCCTATGTCATAACCTAATCGATGCACTTCTCTCTTTTACTTCTACGGAAAGAATTTCAGAGACAACCTGGCTGAGCTGTGACTTTACGGTAATGCTAGATAGACAGTGTACTTAGCCTAAAGTAAAAGAGGACATTAAACTTATCACTCAATCTAATTTTTTTACTATGTGATTGCCCTATTTTAAACTCGGTGATATGTGAAGACTATTTTCCATTTAAAATTTTTAAATGTACTTATTATGAAGCAAATATCTCTTTTCATGTCACAGACATTTTGCAAATGTTTTGCAAAATGTGATCGTGCATACACATACACAGATACACAGACATACACAGATATATATCCAATAGAGATCTTTTGAATACTAATATTACAATTATTAAAATTAATAGCCACAGCTTTATAGATTTAATGGGTGTTTTCATCAAAGCCTATATTATTAGATTATTTCTATGATTCTAAAAAATCAATTAAAAAAAAAGATTTATAAAAGCCCATCAATAGCTGGGCTAGCAAAGCAAGTTAGAATAACAAAAGCTACACATACAACTTAAAGCTGTTCTGATAAAAAATAAATGCAACAAAATAAAACATAAACATGATTATAAAGGAAGCAGATGCTAAAACTATACCAAATAACTTTTGAATCAAATGTGTTTAGGAACAAGTAATTTTTGTTAAACATCTTACTTTATATTAACAAAGAAAAATCACACAAATGAAAACTGATATACAGTGATGGATTTTATATGAAGAAAACAAAGCTAATACTCTTTTCTAAGATTAGGCAGCTAATAAGTATTCAAATTAGGCATAAATTTTACATGCACAATGTTTAAAATATTCAGAGAAAAGGTCTGATTGCCTTTACTAGTTACGGGAAGTTATAATTTGGGTGCTTTCAAACTGTAGAAACAGATAGTTATAACTTCTACATATTGCATCTAAATTTTCCTTTTGACAACATATCTGGAGTATATTTACATATGTATATGTTTTTATTTCATCACCCAAATTTATTTGAAATACTTATTATCTCTGGGTGGACTTTCCAACATAAAGAATAAATATTAAAGAACTGCATTTTTCTACACAGCAGACAGGCATAATACTTAATACTAACCTCTTTGTAGTTAATGTCAAGACCAATTGGATGGATTAAAGAATTCTGTATGCATTACTATATTATAATCAAAGTCATCAAATAATTAAGAATAATCAACAAGCAGAGTCATGTGTCTAAATCTTTATTACAGTTATGAAGAAAGACCTACACTACTTCCAGTTCCTATTAGCCAAAGGATTTTATTATCCCTTGTGGAATTTTGCCTTTATAAAGCCCTAGAGTATAAATTGTGATGTGCATTTTAAGTTCATTCATCTAAGAGTTAGTAAAATCATGCTTAAGAAACACAGTAACACTGATAGTTTGCTTTACAAAACAGGAGTATCTGATATGCAACATTGATATGCAAAAAGAAGGGCAATTGTATAATTAGTTGATTATAACGTATAATTCACTTAAAAAGGAAAGCTTGGAGTGTGTCCACTATAAAGGAGACCTTTCTTCAGGGATAATATAGATGTTTTCTAACATGGGTAAGTTTGTCTGATTGATACTTCTACACCTGTTTCCCACTAGAGGAAATATTTCTAGTACAATATGAGGTGTTGTTTACCTTTTAAAGTATATTTTAAATAATTATAAATTGAGCATATTCTTTCAAAGTGATGTTCTTGTGATCCCAAACTAAATTATTCATTCTTCTGAATTCTACCACAAATATTTTTCAAAAATCAGGGAAAATAGATCCTAAGTCATTAAGGGAAAAAAGGTGAGTTTGGGAATCTCTGTTTTAGTGTTTGACTGAACTATAAATTAAGCCCTTAAGTCTTTTATCATAACCAACTTCTCAGCCACATAAGAAAATAACTCTCAGATCTTGCAGTCAAATGATATAGTTCTACTTTTCTCCCCTGCAATAAGTTTTCCTTTCTTTCCTTTATCTTTTAAGCAAGTCACTGTACAGATACTTATTCTCTACACCACTTCCCTTTTGAAACATTAAACTGACACTGGAACTGACTGCACAAGATTGCATTTTCTCTTCCTAAACAACTTGAATTGAAAGGTTACTTAGTGTAACAATATTTACTTGCAGAATTGTGTTGTTACCAAGGGTATAATGGATGGTGGCTATGCAGGTTTACGCAAGAATGAGTGAAGCATGAGGCATTAGCCATGTGTTTGACATGTTTCAAATTGCTATAATCCAGCATTAAACACACCCAGCAATTCATGCCATTTCTTGCAGCCATAATCTTGAATAAAGCGTGCACAACCACTTATTATATAAATTAGTATATGACTCCCTGTTATAGTCACAACAGTGCTTTTGTGTTTATTTTGCATCAAGATGTGGTCTTTTATTTGTACAAATAGCAGGATATAAAGACATAGCTCAATTAGACCTCCTTACTTTATGATAGGGTAGTACTGAATGCTAGACTTGTTGGTTTTATTTTTTCCCCTTAGAGTTATAGGTTCCATTGATATAAAACCGTACCATGTAAGATAGTTATTTTCCAGAACAATAACAGAAACCTGCATATATTTAATTCTTTATTCACTACAATGTTCAAAAGTTTGAAACTCGACCTAAGCGAGTACAGCTAATGTGTTGTCTCAACCACCACCAGGGACACTATTGGTCCTTGCTGCTTACTCAACTTTTCTCTCTGGTCTTTCTTTCATCCTCTCTCTCTCTCTCTCTCTCTGATCTTCTCCAACTCTCTCCCTCCTTTCTCCTCTTCCTTTCCCACTCATATACATATATGTCAAGGATGATAAGAAGGGAAAAATAACCTCTATTTCCCACCATAGTCCTCTATCCACATATCTTAAAATTTAGACGCCTTAGAAATAAATTTCAATTTTTCGGACATTTTACCATTTGATCAAAACAAATGGATGAAAAAAATAATGTCCTGGAAAGAACTAAGAACAAATAACAGTACATAAAAAGTTTATATTAAATATTTCTTTGAACTTTTCTTAAACAAAATTATGTGCAGTGACATTAAAAAATGTTTTATGTCCAGTATATGATTTCTTTCAATGTCTATTTTATTTAACCAAACATATACATTAACATCCAAAGGATTTTGAATATATTTGAAGAAAAGTAAACAATCATGTTAAAAAGTTATTGTGTAGTCTTAAAAATTTATTTAATCATTTTAAATTATTAATATTAAATAATATTAAATATCTCTATGTAAACTGACATAAGAAAGGGTTAAGTAGGGGGAAAAACTACACATGCAACAAGATACCCTATACATTTACCTTAAAATATCAACAAATTTTGATTTCGAAACATGACTGTAATGAAAAAATTCTGAAAGCAACTAGCAGTTAAATAATGATAACTTTGTGCTCTAGTGAATTAATTCATCATGGACACCATGCACAATGCATTTGAAATCTAGCACTGCTTTGCTAAAAGTCTTTAATAATAAGATTGCCTAATAAATCAAAATGCCAAATATGAAGGACATAGCTGAACATGTAAGTGCAAAAATTGAACAAGCACATGAATATTTCTAATTTTTAACTGAAGCATGATGTCCTTTCAAACACAATTTGGGGAAGGGCATTTGTTATTATAATAAATGATATGATTTTTGTTATAGCAGATGATATGATTTTAAGTAAATGAAAATGAAGTTGTTTCAAAAGAAATTAATGTATTTGCCACTGCTTTTTACCTGTTTAAACAAAATGCCTAAAATACTATAGATAAATAAGGTAATCTTGGGATTGGAAAAAAAAAAAAACTTTTGTGAAAAATTAAAATTTTCATTCATGCAGAGTTGTAGAACATTTTAACATGGCAATATTTTTAGATAATGATGATGACTCCTTTTAGAAAATACAGTACTGTTAAATCCTCACGAATGAAAAACATCTGGAAAGCATGAGAGTAAAACAAATAAAAATTCTATCTTCCAGTTCAATCAGCTATTAATTTAGCAAAATATTATGTTATGTTTTGCACCAGGATCAATAATAAACTAAGTTTTAAAACCCAAGTAACAAAACATAAAAATTTCAATATGGAAATAGCATTAATGCTAAAA
>JAKSZT010053770.1:15586707-15837618 GCA_026826555.1 Tolypeutes matacus
TTAATCAGCATTTTAATAAATACACAAGCTTTGGGCTAATCTCAATTTCCTCTCCATCAGTCTAAATTCATTTACAAACCACTTTAGTAATCCAAACTCCAAAGCCTCATAGAGAATATGGTCCACCTTTGGGGATGTGAGATGGTGTCCATCTGTGGCCACTACTCAAGTTTTACTCCAGATTAAATCAGAATCTTAACACTTTATCCATGTCTCCATGTCTCTTTTATATTGTAACCATTTATGCATATATTTTATCTTCCTGTCCCAAATTGTAAGTTCATTGAGAGTGGGATTTGTTTTAGGTTCAGCAGTTTATCTATTACTGTGATTGTCACATAGTTAAAGTCTTCAAATACTTGCTGCCTAAATGAATAAATAAACCAAATAATTAATTTCTGACATTACCAAGTCTTACGACCTTCTATTTTGATGGTTGCCACCTGCAACACTGTTGAAATGGATATTTCACAGAGGGAATAGTTGAAAAATGCAAAAGAGGACACCACCCGCCTGTGGCCATAACGTAGCAAGAACCTCTTTTCCAACAGCAAAGATAATTTTTTCACAAAACAACACATGGTATCTAGTATTCAAAAGTGACTCTCCCAGCATTTCTGCAGTGATCAATCTCACAAACAGTGCCATATTTTATGAGTAAAAGAAATAAATTTCATTCCATAAATCAAAAAGGGAAATAATAGCTAAAATTTATTGAGCATCTACTATGTCCAGGCATATAATAAGTGGTTACATGCATCTCTAATCCTTGCATCCAGCCTGAAATGTAGATAATAATATTCCACTTTATACAGATGAGGAAACTGGGCCCCATAAAAATTAAAGTTACTAAGGATCAAACAATATCTAATCTTGTATTAAATCCTAGTGTGGTCTTTCATTATGCCACAATGACTCCCTAATCAAATATATTTGCAAATCAAATATATTTTTAAGTATAAAGTACTATGTTAGGTATTGTGGGGAAGTAGGAGAGAAATTCATAGTAAAACATAGTCTAGTCTCTGCGTTGGAAACTTCCAAGTAAAATAAAATACAAGGGAAAGGATGATAAGTGCATTAAGAGAGTATAAATCCCATGTGATGTAAGTTCAGAACTGGTAAAGATCATAGGTAGGAGATTGGTGGAACCTATAAGGTAGAGACCTCAGAACTGGAACTGACCCCAGGGAATAGGTGAGATTTCTGTAGAAGGAATATATTTGAGAATGCTCTAGACAAGGACATGCAAAGCTAAAGATAAATGATGAAATGTATCCTGAGGCAGACATATGGTTCAGAATGACTGGAGCATACTCAGTGAGTCAGTGAATAATGGAATATAGAGGGGAAGGTAGATCTGAAACTGAAGGAATTTGAGTGTCAGCAGGATTTGCCTGAACTCTATTCCACTGGCAATGGGGATAATCAAAATGGTTTTCAGAAGCTGGAGAGTAATAAGGTTAGAGGTAAGTTTTAGGAGGGTTAAGCTTAACCAATGTATAAAATAAAATTATAAAGAAGAAGAAACTGGAGAATGGAAATTATTGAAAAACAATACTAATAATAACTCTATGATGTAAGTAGTATTATCTTGCTCATATAGAGGGGGAAACTGAGATAGAGGGAGATTAAGCAACTTGCTAGGGTGATGTAGCCAATAAATGATTAGGTATGAGAAAATAAGAAAAAAAAAATTTTTTTTTTAGCCTACATATGTAGTTTTAGAACATGTACCAATAAATTTCAAAAGATTAGGCAAGAGCTTAATGTGGAAATAACTTGAAGTTATATGTCGGGAGAGAGTGCACGTGCCAAACAAATCAAATTGGAAAAAAAAAATTATGCCCCTGTTTAAAAATTAATTTTAAAAAAAGGGACAGTTGAAATATTTGTCCTTAGTGTACATTTTGAAAACTAAATAAGCTAATGAAATAAGTTAATGCCTATAACAAAGACAGTTATATCTTCCCTACTTCCACCAGAACCCCAAGATGATAAACGTCCAACCTTACACGTGTAAAGTGTTCAACAGGTTGAAAAAGCTTTCACACTTAATTTGATTTACCCTTCACTACTTTTCTTTAAATAAGAAAATTCAAATATTCATATGAAGATAAAAGGAAGAGTCATTAAAATGTTCATTAAAATGTATTGAGTTTATTCTTCACTAGAAGCACTTTTTATTTTTTAGTTCTTTAAGAAGAGATGCTTGAGCAATATCACTATTTTTGTCTTATGTATAAGTAGAGGAAGACAATCATATGACAGTGAGATTTGTAAATATCTGTAGCTAAGACCTCCTTCTGTGCTCTCTTAGCATTATTTATACTTCATCCATGGATCTGTGTTAAGTAAGAAATAATATAATTGGGGGTGTGAAGGAGAGGGATCCAATTTGCATTAATGATTATCTCATAAGAAAAAGCCAGAATAGAATATATATCTCTAATGGAAATTTGTCATTTACTAAACAAGTTTTAATCATTTAATTACTATTAGATCCATTTAATGCAATACTATTTGCTCAAAAGAGTATTTAAGAAGTCTTGAGCCAAACCTAAGTTAATGGTTAAAAATCTCCAGTGTAAGATACTAAAAGTGCTAAACCAATGGCAAATAAGCAGATAACAGACAACTCTTCGTTCAATTTTATATTCGAAGGATAGTTTCATTATTAAACCAAACGTTACTAATAATATAATAAAGAAAAAAAGTAGTAAGTACTAAGGTAAACTATGTATAAATGAAGGTTTGCTTTCTCCTTTCCACTTTGAATTTATAATTAACAAGTGCTTTTCCTAAGATATGACATCATCAATGATGTGAAAAGATAAGACAGATATTCATTATACTCTCTACCAAGGAACACTGTTAACCATTATGTGCAAAATAGGAATTAGAATATTAATATGATTTAATGTCAAGATTTTCAAAAATTATAGCAGGAAAATATGCCTTAAATAAATCTGAACTTAAAAATAATAAAGGACAAAAAAATAAGGCCTAAAATTTTCATTTAAAACTGTGGTAGCTCAATCTGCTAATCAAACTATGTTATATATTTAGTATGCTTTTGATACCTTTTATTACAAAACCTAAGAAAAAATAAAAATAATTTGGTGGCAAGTGTGAATACATAATTTCATAAATAAAACAAATATAAAAGCCCATTTCAATTATCATTATGATTGTTCAATTGACAAAACATAAATGGAAAATTCAGCTTAACAAATTTATAAGGAATAAAACAGAAAGAAAAAATAATTTTATAGCATTTGAGAATCAAAACATTACTGTATATCCTTTTAAGCAGACTCTTTTTAATATGTTATAGTTGAAATAGCACATAGGAAAGCTGTCTGAGATGAAACATGGACTAGACACAAGAGAATAAAAAACATCTCTTTACTGAATTGTTCTATGATATTGATTCTTAAGGCTCTTTCAACTTTACCAAACATTAAGAAGCATTTTCTACATAAAGTTATTAATCCCTAAACATGCACTCTATTTTTGCAAAATACTGTACATAAATATATAGGTCAAGGAAAAATAAACTTTAAATATTTGTATAGAAATAAAATAGATAAGAACTTCTACTTTATGAAAACATTTAATTTGCTCATTAATGTAATTCACTTTTTTCTTGGCTGCTGAAGGAAAAGTATCAACATATGGTTATTCATATCATTAAAAAGGATCAATCAGTCGAGCATATCTCACTATGTAAAGCATTTTTCTCGTCGCTTTTCTGAAAACCATTTCCATTAGTGTTCGAGAAGCTAAGATGACAAAGGCCACAGTGCAGACTACTGTTAGCACTGGGGTTTGGCACTGTTGCTTATGTTATGAAGCTAACAGAAACCTTCACACAGAAAGAACATTTACTACATTTCCTTATAGGAAATGCACTGCTAAGTTTCTATGCTATTAAAATACCTTCTTGGTGGTCTGCTATTTGGTTATTATATTAGTAAAGCAAATTAAATTACTGTCCCACCTATTTATCTTTTAAATGTCACTAAACCTTCCAGGAATATTTTATTTACTAACTAAATAAATAATAACTAAACTATTTATTTTGCAGGTTGTAAAAATGATTTCAAGAACAAAAGTATCAATTTCTCACACATTTAGACAGTTTTCACACTTTTCCTCCCTTTCATACACAAAATTTTCATACAATGTAATCTGATTTATTTTAATTTCACTTTTTACCAGCTCAACTTCTTCCTCTCCTGTTCTCTTTCCTAGTTCTTTTTCTGAATTTTTCTCCTGTCCTCCCACCTCCCTCGTTCTCTCCCTCTCTCCCTTCTTTCCTCCTTTCCTTTTGCCTCTCTAAGGTACTAAAACAAGTAGAAATAAAATTCTTTAAAAACTATACTTAAAATGTTCCCCATTTTACTTGGCCAGAATTTAATTGCAATGCCATTTAAATCAACATAGAGAAAGCCTAGAGTTAGAGGCAGAAACAGACTAGAGAGGGAGAAAGAAAAGAAAGAGAGCAAGGGAGAAAGAGAATCAACATCAAGAGTTTTCATGAATTGAAGGAGACTTGTACATTTCCTCCCTCTAGAAAGCAGAAGCAAGTTTAGGATATTCAAAAATCTTTTCTCTTTCCCCTTTTCCTCCATTTCGTTTTAACTACATTCTTTTTCAGAATGGAAACAGCATTATGTAATTGAGAAAGTTATACATAATGAAAGAGCAGGTTCCTCATTAGGTAACAACTATTTTTAAATTGCATGGCATTTTAATAAATCCTTTATAATGGATATCTGAAAATAAAGCTAAAATGTCTAAGATAAGGATTCAAATTTTTAAAAAATGAAATCATCACATTTAATTAAGTCTATCATAACATGCCCATACAAACATTGCACAACAAATATTAAACTGTTCATGGCTATAAAATTAAAGCTTTGCTTTGTTAAATTAATGCTAAAACTAACTTTAATTTCTTCTCAAGATTCTATGCAAAATGAGTTTATTGGGGAAAAACTATTATATGTGCAAAACCAATTCTAAGAAAAATGCTTATTTCTGGTATAGAAAACTCTGAATTTATTTTAAGTGGACCATTGGAAAATAAAGCCTACTTATAAGTACTCTTGATTGTTAATTTGCTAAAAATTTGACAGTGCATTAGAAGCAGTCTAATTTCATTTTCCCAATTAGGCTTATATGTTGATTACTGCATATATAATTTTTTCTATTAATAAATGGTCTCAATGAACTATCTAAATATCTTGCTGTTATTACAAAAAAGTGACAGTTATCTCTCATATTCAAGGCCTTATCATTTTAGAAATGCAGACTTTGAAAATAAAGAACAAAATAAAGGCTATCAATGAAGGTCCATATATAAGCTAGATTTTACAGGCATCATGATTAAAAAGAGATAGTGTGCTATTCACATACACTTTCCAAAAATTGAAAAGAAAACACACAACAGCAACATAAGGGTCATATCAGATTTACTCTCATGAAAACTTTACAGTGAATTTGCTATAACTACTAATGAAAAGAATATTTTGAGTCATAGGTATCAATTACAACCCTTGGTAAACCATGTATGCTACTTACTACACCTATTTTCACATACCCTTTAAACACTACTACTTCTTACCAGTAGGCAGCACTGTTACATCTTTTACCTGTTACCAATGTTAATGTCACACAATGTCATGTGTAACTTATTACACATTATCTGACCTTTGCTTGCATTTAGCCTCATTATTTTGGCTTCATGCTATTTATTTCACAGATACTCTTTTCTTCCTAAAAGCAAACTTAGAACTAATAATATGTACAATATACACAAATGCCAAATAGGAAGTATGTAATTAATGGATGTTATTATTTCTTGTACTAGTTAATAGTTTATTCATTATTATAATTTACAAGAAACTATAGTTAAGTATAGTGTGAAACTGTGTGATTAAATGAGGTTAGTATTAAAGGGTTTTCATTTCTGATGTTATATACTCACTAAACTATAGCTTTTACAATGAGGATTGAATAGATCATGATACTAAATCATCTATGTTCAATTATATATACATTTTTCAGGGAAAAAAAAACAAAATAAAAGTAAAGTATATACTTTTTTAGAAATCCATCATATAAATTTATATGTCACTATGTGACATCTGTAAACTATTTATATCCTACAATTTAAGGTAGGCCACATATTCACTTGACAGAATCCATCCTACTTTAAGCAAAATTATTATTTTCTATTTCATCAAAAAGCAGATAAATGTAAAATGGGCCAGCATCAAAATTTATTAAGATAAATTCTTTGGTTCTTTCACTAACTAATCAGAAATACACAGAAAAGGACCTTTTCAGTTTAATGATACATGCTCATTAAATGATGCTAAACACTAAAATACCATGAACAGCAGGGAATTTCAGTTTACATTAGAGAAAAAAAATAAAAGGGTAAAAATGACTGAAGTTGGTCAGATCAAGCTGATAGGGCACTTCAAATGAATAAAAGAAGAATAAAAGAGACACTCTAGGTTAAATTAAGTTCTCCTATTCCTTTTTTAAAAAGTGCTTAACTTCATAAATTTTATTTGAATTAACTAAGCTTCCAAAATCAAAGCAGTTATGAAGTTAAACAGGCAACTACACTTCACAGTAGTTTACCTATTATACAACAGATAAAACCTTAATTTTAAAAAGGTGATTTTGATTTTTAAATGTGTATATGCCTTTTCTTCATTGAAGAATTGATGTGTTTCATTTCTAAGAAAACACTGCTCTGCAAATTAAACACATACAAAACTGCAGATGAATAGTGTTTTATACAATTTATTCCTTTGTATATGAGTGAAATTTTTCTCCTTCAAAAAATCAATCTGATAATACTTAATAAAGTGCTATATAATCAGTTCAAATTTACTGCATAATATTTATTTCATAAACTTTTAAGAAATAAGACATTTTCCCTCAGTTTATAACTTATGGCTTAAGACTTTTCAGGAACTGAAATCATTTATTTTATTATCTTTGCTCAAATTATACCTCCAATTTTTATTATATTTTCCAAACAGTGACATTTCTCTAGGTAAACTGGACTATATCTTGACAAAATTACAAAATAGTAATTTGGTAATGGCACCACTCCACTCATTCCCAAATGCACCCTCACCTATGCTATTCACTGTTTTTATGATACAACAGGCCACACCATGCATAAAGATAAATGCAGTACTAGTGAATTTATACCGCCCTTCAAGGACATGTCCCTCCATGTCCTTCTTATAGTAGGGCAGAGGAAGAGATGGTCTTTTTTAACCCTAAAAATAAGTGCTGATTAATAAAATACGTTGGCTAGTAAGAGGTATTTTGGCCAGGGGAATTCCCCCCGCAAACTTAAAATCCTACCAGATATGCCCTTTACTATCTTTTGCAGGTGTAGTTGCAAAATAAGAGGCTTTAGAGAAGACTTCTTCTACCTATCAGGTGCTTGCATAAAAGGCAGATAATTTCCTTATCACTTTGGAATATTTGTTAGCATTTTCTAGAGGTTTATATCTGTGCTTTATTTTGGCCATATGATTTAATCAGTTATTAATTTTTAAATGTTTCAAAGAAATAAGGGTGTGCTATGGCCTTTTCATATCATTAGGTAGCATTTTTCAAAGACAAATTCACGGAATGCCAAACCCATCCAAGATAGTACACAATAAAAGAGTTCTGTGGTAAAAATATTTCAGCCTTGTATAAACTCAGAAAGTCTATTAACTTATAAAAGACAAGAAAAACTGTAGAGAACAGTGGTTTATTTTTCACTAGTTAACTACTAAATTTCTTGTACATTAGTGTTTTGGGGAACATATTTTGCAAAGCTGAGTACCAGGAATTCCATGCATATATACTACAGGTATCAACAATTCTGATATGCAAAAAACTCTGAGATTCAAAAGGTCATTGTTTGTTTATTGTAATTCAGTACATAAAATTTGACAGTAAAACATAAACTAAACTGATATGAGACAATTCGTGTCTTTTATGCCTTTATTTTACTGCAGATGTTTTATTGTGTTAGATTACAGAGTGCTGCTCAGACACCATAGGGGCTATTACATAATACGGTATATAAATCCCATTGCCTTGCTATAATCCAAATGCAACTGAGTCTTGAAATGAATCTGTATAAGGTATTGGACATCTTTAGAAACTAAAAAGGGCATGATTATAGATGCTGGTAAGGAGTAGAGAGGAAGAAAAACAGTATCCCCTGTATAAGACATGTTGCAGGGTTTTTGTAATGGTATTAGGCTAGAATACACCTGAACAAACTTTATGGCCTGAATCAGCTTGTTTCCTGCTGTTGTTACACTAGCACACAGAAGAGTGGCTGGCACATAGTAGGTCCTCAACAAATATTTATTTATTAGATTACTTAATTGAGTAAATCAAGCCCTGTTGTCAGTAGGTAATTTGTGTAAACCGGTAAAGATAGATGGATAAGTGTTCTTTACACAAATATCTCTATGGTAAAAACCCTCGATTTTCTTGAAAACTCCCTGACAATGAAAACATCATTGCTTATATTCAAATATTTCCACTTTATAATTTTAATTTGAGTTTGTCTTCTTCTTAGGTTATAGTCATGGAAAACAGGCATTAGCGCCATCATCATTAATAAATATTTTTCAATAATTCAATCTCCTCTTCTGCAAGTTAAACAAGTCAAGAAATGATACTTTCATCTCTAATTATGTCTGTCATTTTTCTCCATTTTCTCTATATCATTTTTTATTTTTTAAAGATTTTTATTTATTTATTCATTTATCCCCCCCTTGCTGCTTGTGCTCGCTGGGTCAGCTAACCACGCCGTGCGGGCAGGCTTGCCTTCACCAGGAGGCCAGGGGAACCGAATCCGGGGCCTCCCATATGGTAAACGGGAGCCCTACTGATTGAGCCACAGCCGCTTCCCTCTATGTCATTTTTAATATCCTTTTATTTTAGAATAGCAACCTAAGCTGTATACAATATTCCAAAAAGTATGTAATAAACAGCATTTGAGTCACTTTGCTTTCATTTCAAATGCTTAATTGAAGTTTGCAATGCCGTTCCTTTAAGTACAATATAGAAAGGTGGGCAAGGGCTGTGGAAACTGCCAGACCTGGCTTTGACCTTCAGCTCCACCTTAAAAATAACTCACTTAACTGCAAGACAATTATCTGGCTGAAATTCAGTTTTCTCCACTGTTAACATGTAAATGATAATACTGAGCCAAAACATTGTTGTGGGGTTTAAATACGGTAATATAAGGAAGGTGCCCAGCAGGGAGTAAGCTATTATTTAATGGTAGTGCTGATGGAGGACTTGGGGGCAGGGAGTAGGGGAGGAAAAGGGAAGTGGGAGGAGGCCTGAAAAACACCTTTATTGTTTTTTGGCTCTAAACTTTGCCACCTAATGGAAGAAACCATTTCTTCCAAAAGCCAAACTTTCCTGCAACTTTTCTGGAAGGATAAGCATAGATTTGTTAACGGTGTTGTTTTTTTTTCTGGATAGTGATGTTATCAATAATTTGTATTTTTTGTTCTTAATACTCTTCCACGATATTGAAATCTACTATGATAGGTGCATATTACTTTTGAAATTGGGAAAAAAACGAATCCACTTTTACTTTTAGGAAAAAATATAATTCATAGGGAGCTTCTTGGTCTTAAAAAATTCTGGAGAAATGAACTTTTACTATAAATGTAAAATAATAAGGAATTAGGGGAGTGTTACAAATCTATTAAATTTTATTCTCTTCATAACATCATCCCCTGCTCCCCTCTCAAGAAAAACATATATGTGTGTGTGTGTGAGTGTGTATGTGTGTTTTCAGAGAAAATAATGATGTTGATGACTTCAAAATTAAGGATTTATTCCCTATCTTCTTTTCCTCCCAATAATTCTTTTCACCTTTAATATGCAATATTAGTTAGTTGGTTTATTTCATTTTTTGTTTTAGTTATTCTCCTCTGCCTCCCCCCCCAACTAAACTATAAGCTCCACAAGTCAGAAATTTTTGTCTTATTTAGAACAGTGCCAGGTACATTCTTAGCATTTGAGAAATCGTTGTAAAAGTATATTACAGATTGACAAGTAGGTGAAAAAATGGGAGAAAGATGTTTGTGAAATCTAAAACTGACAAAGTATTAATATGTAATATTTACCAGGAATTTTTGAAAATCCATTTTTTAAGAAAAATGGAAAAAATCTAATAGAAAAATGTCAAAGAATATGAATACGCAATTTACAGAGGAGAAAGCTGAATGATTAGCCTTTTATGAAGAGAAGATTAATTTCATTGATAATAAAAAATGCAAAGTGAAACAACAACGAAGCACTTTACAAGCTATTGGCAAAAATTAAAAAGTTAGATAATGACAACTAACATAGTGCTACCTGGGCATTGTTCTAAGTGATATTAATAATTCACAACAGTCCTTTGATATAGGTACTATTTTATCTCCATTTTAAAGGTAAAGGTTAGAAAATGTTGGTGAAGAATCATGCTGGTGAGAGAGCCTGATGTGACCACACTCAGGCTTGTTCTCCTACTCTTAGATATACACTTTTTTTTTTTGAAGATATACACTGAGAAACACTTTTTTTCTCACAGAAACTGTAATAATTTACGGTTTGCATGACTGTTCATCTCACTTCAACCATACTAACTAGTAACAAATTTCAAAAACTTAGTTGCAATTTTTTAAAAAAATTGCTAATAAAGGAATGGTATGCCACTGTTGTGTGTAAATTTACTTAAAAAAAAATAACATTAGTAAATTTGAACTTTTTCTTCATGTCCACTGGCACTTTTATTCTTTCCTTTGAAAATTGTTCACAGCTTTTCCCCAATTTTTCTTTTTTGGTGTATTTTTATTGATTTTAAAGTGCACTTTATAAAATATTAAAGATATTTAAGCTTTGATATACTTTTTGCAAATACCT
Organism: Tolypeutes matacus; assembly: GCA_026826555.1. Classification (NCBI taxonomy): domain Eukaryota; kingdom Metazoa; phylum Chordata; class Mammalia; order Cingulata; family Chlamyphoridae; genus Tolypeutes; species Tolypeutes matacus. The sequence continues at coordinate 15,597,682 of JAKSZT010053770.1, forward strand.
TAATAATTTATTTCACTTTACTATAATCTGACCATGTTTTTTGTTATTCCTCTTTTTTCTTGTTCATTGGAAAAGCATTTTCCTAATTCGAGATTAATTAATATTTGCTTTTTTTTTTTAGTTTTTGGATGGCTATAATTTTACATTTAACTAAATATATTAAGAATTTGACATATGATATGCAATGAAAGTGTAATTTCTGTGGAGTTTTTTTAAACTACAGATAGCCAATTTACTCAAGACTTTTACTGAAAATCTATTCCTTTGCTATTAGTTTAGAATACTTTGTCATATGTCAATTTTTAAATAAAGGTCTATACTTGAGGGGATAGCTATCATAACTCCTCTCCTCAGTCTTCCATCCGGATTACTGTAATCCCTCTCCACCCAATTTCTCAAGGAAAAAGAAAAAAGAAAAAGACTCTTAAGCTTCATCTTTGACTTCTCTCTTTCTCAGTTCTTAAATACAAACTACTAGAAAATAATTTCAATTCTACCTCCAAATTTCTAGTCTGAACACTTGGAGCTCCACTCCTATCACCCCTCTTTAAACCAATATTATTTCTAGTCTGTTCTACTGGATTACTTTCTAATTGTTAGCTGTGCTGTGATAGTCTGATGTTTTTTTGTGAATCCCAGAAAAGATCATGTTCTTTAAGGCATTACTGTGGGTGTAGGGCCCTTTGATTGTATTAGGAGACCTTTTGATTAGATCACTTGATTAGGTCACTTGAGGCCCTTTGATTGGACAGTGAGGCATGACCCAGGGTTGGTCTTTGCCCTCTTGTCTGGGCTTATATAAACTGAGTACTGGAAGCGGAAGTACACAGCGAAAGATAGCTGTCATTTTGAGCCTACCATGTAAGAGAGAGGATTGCAGGAAGACAGAGAAACTCATAGGCCAAAAGAGAGGCTCACAGAGGGGTCAGAAGTTGAAATCAGCAGAGCAGACCAAAGTGAGGAGAAGCCACCATTTTGCTTTGCCACATGGCAGGAGCCCAGGATCTAATCAGCAACAGAACTTTGGTGAGACATCTCTGATGATGTCTTGATCTGGACATTTCGTAGCTTCGGAACCGTAAGCTTTTACCCTAATAAATCCCCATTATAAAAGCCAACACATTTCTGGTATTTTTGCATTGGGAGCCTTAGCAAACTAAAACACCTACTATACTCTTGCTCCTTAGAAATGGAAATAAAAATAGAGTCACTCTGCTGCTGAAAACTTTCCAGTGGCCATCACTGTACCAAGAACTCATGTGATCTGCTCCACACTAACCATCCAGACTCATCTCATTATCACTTTTCTCCTTGTTTATCTTGCTTCCTGCTTTGGCCATAGTATTGGATTTCTTGCAATTCCTAACTCCTACCATAGGGCATATCTAACAGCTCTTCTTTCTACTTGCAGTGTTCCTAATGGTGAAGTCTTTCTTACAATCTAGATCTAAGCTTCAATTTAACTTCCTCAGTGAAGTCTTCTTTGAAAACTGAACCTAAAGTGCCTCCATCATTGTTCCCCTTCATATTATCCCATTTTCTTTCCATCCTATTACTTGTTGTGATTTTTTCTGGTGTATATTAACTATAGCTTCTTCTTATGTTCCATGAAAGCAGGAAACTTACCTGTCATATTCAATGATCTATTCTCCATTCCTAGGATAGTAATTGGTATAAGATATATATTCACTGATTGTTGACTGAATAAATGAATAAAGGTGAAATTTACCATTTACTGCTTTCCTTTTTTTCAAAAACAAAATCTCAGAAAAGCTTATGAGTACTTTTATTAAAATCTTCACCCAATTTTTTTTGGCTATTCCTACTTATTTTATGCTTTTCATCTTGTTAACCCATTTTATCCACTAGCTGGCATTCAGTATTTTAGTATTTTTTAAAAATTTAATCATTATGAAGTAGTTCATAGTTGTCAATTTATTTAATAAAATAATTATATTGTCTTCAAAGTTTTATTTCTGTTCTCCAAATCTCTACCTCATTTAGTTGTCATATCTAATTACACTGGTAGCAATCTCTTCTACTGATCTCATTGACTTCTTAAATTCATAAAAAATATCATTCTGTTATAAGGCTCTCTTACCCAAAAAATTCATTGCTTCATTGTTTCCCCTTCATCTAAAAGGTGAAATTCAGACCTCAGAATCTGGCATTCATAGCTCCATATATTTCCTTTCAAAATGTCCTTCCTTCTAATTCCTAAATAAATCCCATGTTTGAGTCAATCTGAACTCTTCAATACCACTCAAATCTCAGAGATTTGCTCATGTTTTTTTGTTTTGTTTTGATTTGTTTGTTTGTTTTTTGCCTCTTCTTGATAGTCCCAACTCCTATTCCCAATTATCAGGCTCATTGTACTTCCATGACATATTTTTAATTATGTGTATTAGAAATAGCCTCTCTTTCCTTCTGTACTAATATGCTTTTGGGATTGAACCAGTCAAGTGACAGTTAGAATATTTGATTTGTGGGTATCTGGATATTTTTAAAAGATTATAAACACTCAGTGATGTGTACTGAATACGTGACTATTTGCCTACTGTTTTAGTTTCCTTGGTTGTCCAGGCAAATACCATGCAATGGGTTGGCTTAAATAATGGAAATCTATTAGCTCAAGGTTTTGAGGCTACAATAAAGTCCAAATCAAGGTGTCATCGAGGTGGTGCTTTCTTTCCAAAGATTGGCCTTCTGGGGCTGGCTGACAGTGATCCTTGGTCCTAGGCTTCTCTGTCACATGGCAATGCACAGGGCAGCCTCTCCTGGCTTCTCCAATCTCTTCTGGGTTCTGTTGATGTCCAGCTTCTGACTGCTCTCTCTGGATTTCTCTCTTTGTCTGTCTGAATTTCATTCTGCTTTCAATTTTGACCAGTGGGAGCATCTTCAAGGACTCCAGTAATAGAATTAAGACCTATCTGATTGAGGTGAGCCACAGCTTAACTAAAGTAACCTCATCAAAAGGCCATACTTACAACGGGTTCATATCCAGAGGAATGGATTAAGTTTAAGAACATATTTTTCTGGGATACATATAGCTCCAAACCACAGCACCTACCATCAAGTTCAGTTTTCACAGAGAAACTGGGGAAATGCTTCCATAGTCACAAACTTACATAAAAGTTGCAAGTATTGTATAGACAATTTTTAAACTGTTACTTACCTGATATCCCATCACCTCTAAATATTTCAGTGTGTGCTTTTTCACAAACAATAACTTTTTCCTATATAACCACACAACCATCAAAATCAGGTGGTATACATAGAAACTGTACACCAAAAAGAAAAAATAAAGTCAATTAAAAGAAATGTTTATTTTCTGGCACAATGCTCCAGGGTCATTTTGTACATACTTTCCCAGTCCAGTGATAAAATCAGACATGTCTCCAAGGAGCCCAGTTTCCTTTTAGTGGAAAAATGGTATTTAGTAGGAAGATTTGGGTTATAGGTATCCTAATTGTTTTTGGGATATTGCTGCTCCCAGAATCTCTCATAGACATAGCTAGGGAATATATTGACAAACCATACACACATATATACATTGACATCCACAATCATTTCTATATCTATACCCATACTATATCTATGTCTATATGCACAGAAAAGTAGGAGTTTACACCAATACCCACAACTCCAGTCCAACACTATAGAGTGTATTCAAGTTTTCTCCCTTTCTATATTTGTATCTCAGGCAGTGAGAAACTTGGCTCCCATTATCCTTAATATATTGATTTATTTGATCAATCCTTTGTGTACAATTAATTTCCCAATTTCACCTCATTGCTCCCCTATGTGGATGCCCTCCTCTCCCCACATGGACTTCAACAACTCATGCCAGGCTGTCCTTCCACATGGATGTCCCCCTCATGCCACTATACCCCTCTGTAGATATGCCCTTATCATTCTACAGATCTGGCTCCCCACACCAGGTCCCCTACCCTATCCCACTCCCTCCTCACCACACACAGATGCTGATATTTTCTACTAGGCTGCCCTTCTGTGTAGATGTCCTCCATCCTGCAGTCAGGTTCTACTACCCTGCCAGTACAGTTCTTCTTTGCAGACACTGTTCTCATCCTACTTGGGCCCTCATGCCTTGCTCTGGGCATGACTCCATACCACGATTGGTATAATTTACTTTTTGGGCCACCTAACAACTTAGACTAGATGATTCAAGAAATGAAAGGAAGGGAAGGGAGGAGGGAAAAAGGAAAGAAGAAAATAAAAGGGGAAGAGGAAGAGCTGTTTTTGTTTTAAATAAAATATTTCTTAAACACACATAACTAAAAATACCCTAACTGCTTTTGAATTAGGAATCATGAGAAACTATATAGCAACAATTTCTCCAGATCTGTTGAATTGTATGTCACTTTGCTATTTTGTGTATATTTTGCTTATGTTCCAACTATTACTATGTTAGGCTCTTTACATACTGAACATTTATTGGTTTTCTCATCAGAATCCATTCTGCTTTTCCTGTTCCTAAGTACCCTGAATTTCCAGTCATGTAGTTTGGAAATGACTGTCTCCATACCACTTTCCTCAGGGAGGCATTGATTCTTTTAAGCCAATCAGCTTATCTCATCCTCTAATTATACTAACAATAGCTAATTAGTTCCGAAATGGAAATTGGCCTTAGCCAGTCGGCACATCTTATTCACCTGGCTACAATGACTGGTCTAAGGGTAGGCACTAGATTAAGCTGGCCCAGAATTATTTGTTCTGAGAATGCTAGGATACACATTGTCTTATACTCTGGGTTGGTGATGTAAAGGCATAAGTCTTGGGATTGCTACAAGCGGCAAGTCTACACCTGTGGGCCTAATTGTATGGAACAAGAGAATGAAAGAATCCAAAGAAATCAGTCAAGGGGAAGAACTTTATTTGAATTCTATCAGAACATCTTTATGGAAAAGAGGCAAATCAGATTGTTATAGTTCTCTTCCCACTTGATCAGAGAAGAGATGTGGGTTTTGCTTCACAGAATAACTCATTGTTTATTACATGAGGTTGTTCTTTTACTGAACTTTCATTTATTTATTTATTTATTTATTTATTTATTTATTTATTTATTTATATTTTTCTGGTTTTAAAGAAGCTTTAGATTACAAAAATGATATGTCAAGAATATAGGGGGATTTCCATGTACCCCACCTCCTTCCCTTCCTGTACTTTTCCCCATTAACAACATTTTTCATTAGTGTGGTACATTTGTTATAATTGATGAACACATATTGAAGCATTGCTATTAACCATTGTCAACATTTTACATTATAGTTTATACTTTGCACCGCATATTTTCATAGGTTTTGATAAAATGTATAATGGATTGTATCTGCCATTGCAATGTCATTTAGAATAATTCCAATGTCCCAAAATTCCCTGTTACACTTATTCTTCCCTCTGACCTTTTAAACCTATTTGTCCCACCCAAGCACCATGACTTATTTACTCTATAAAAGCAAGACAGGAATATATGGTTGTTCTTGGCAATACTTTCAACCTTTCCTCAAATACTCTCAATTGTATTATCATGGCCCTAGTTCCTAGGTTTTTGCTCTCACAAGTTCATGTTGATTGTGGCTTCTGGCCCCTTCTGTCTGGCACTTATCCAATCTCCTCTTTTGGCTTACTAAACTGTTTTCCCAAATGGATCTCAACACTGTTTTTGATTTTCTCTTTTGGCCCACTTTCCTTCTCCATTCTAACTCTTGAAAAACTCTCTGCTTCAGCATCCTCCTGACAGACTCTCACTATCTGCAAAGCCCTTGTCATTCTTGAGGATTGTGAGATTCAGGCACATTGTACAAGATATGGAATTATTATTCTGTGTCAGACACTATATTACAGGTCCTGACAATATGTTTAGTTTCCCTTGAAATAAGATATGAGTAACATGTTAGTAATTAATGCAATTAAAATACTTATTTAGCTTTAAAATGACCACATACGAGTTTGGCCAGCATGTTTTCATCTAAATACCTGGTGTGCTTTTCAATGAAACATAATTTGACTCAGGATAGAATTAATATTAATAATAATGATTTTCTTTCAAGTGCTTACATTCCAAAACTATCAGGTTCATTTGGAGATTTGAGGACCAAACATTTTGATGGCTTATAACAAGGTCAGTTGATAAATTCTTAAAAGAGCCTGTTAACCAGTGGACAGAAGTTCTACTTTTTATGGTTAGTGTCTTAACTTCTAAAATGAAACTATATCTTAAATTACTTTAAGTTTAAGGGCTTTGAGTTGAATTCAGAAAGATGAGTTGTAGAGACCATCTAGGTGAAGGGAGAGGAGTGGCCATGCTAGGCAGAGGGATCAACCTGGCTAAAACATCATGGCTCAGTCTTTTATTTAAAGAACTCCATGTAGTTGATGTATGGAAGAAAATGAGTACATGATACTGAGGTAGGCAGGGGATTTTTCCTTATCCCAGGGACAATGGGAAGCCATTAAAAGGTTTTAAGCTAGGGTCAGATTTTTGTATTTTAAAAAGCTGCAGTAAGGCTAATGGCTTGGAAGGTGCAAGAATAGATTAGCGAGCTTTTAGACCATTACAATAGCCAAGGTAGCCCATGCTCCTCTCATCCCTCACCAAAAGACTCGAGTTCCAGGAGTCCCCAACTCATTGTCCAAACAGAGGGAAAGCAAAAAATTCTTCATCAGTTGTATTGTGGAGATATGCCCTGGCAAGGGATATGACTGCATATTCCCAATAGAACTAATGACAACTAGATGCTCTCATTCTACCAGCATGGTAGTGTGTTGGGTAGAATAGGTTTTCAAAGGATACTGAAGAAAGCGATTGCCTTTTTCACATTTTTCTTGGATTTCCTTTCTATTCTTTTCCCAGGATGGCCCTATTAACTCATCTAAGTGAGAGTTGCTAATGTCTTTCAATTTCTTACTTCTAATTCTGACCTAAAGATTTCCAACCGACTCTTTAATACCTAATGTTCTCCGGTTTTTAAAAAATTATTTCAAACTCAATATTTCTAATACCGTATTTATTTTCCAAACCAACATGAGTGTCATATCTTATTAATGTCTAGGGATCCAAAATTAATTGTCACCATCTCCACTCCTTTAAACTTTACCAAGATCATCTTAGAAATAGCTCAAATTTAGTTTCTCCAACTCCCATAATAATATTAATTATACTAACAATAGCTAATATTTATTGAGAACTTAATATTTGTAAGGTAACTGTGCTGGGTACTTTATACTTATTTTAACACTTAATCCTCACAATGACCCTATACTTTCCATTATCCTAATATTCAGAGGAAAATGAGACTTTACAGAGTTTATATTATATTATGCCCAAACTCATGCATATAAAATATAAGGTCCTTCACATTTTGATCCTGTCCTACCTCTTCAGGCTCATCTTTCACACATCCATTCAAGTTCCCCTATGATTCAGTGATAGCCATCTTCTTGGCTGTATTCAAAATATGCCACACTCTTTCAAGCCTCTGCCATAAGTTATTTCTGACTCAGTTTTCATGGTCAACTGTGAGTGTTAGCCCCTTTATGAAATTTTCTTTGACTTTCCCATACTCATCTGTCCATCTCCACAGTTCTTTGTTCAAACTTCTCACTTCACGCGGCACTTATTTATTTATAAGTGTGTCTCCCTTAGGAAAGTTTCAGTTCTTCAGGTGTGGAAAAAATATCTTATGCATCTTTGTGTTCTTGGAGCCCAGAACTGTGCCTGGAACATGGCAGAAATTCTGTTACTTTTTTATGAAAAAATGGTGGTAGATAGCATTTACTCCCCAAACACCATGCTAAGGTCTCACATTTCATTCATTTAATCCTCACAACAACTCTATTTAGTAGGTGAAATTATCATCCCAATTTCACAGATAAAAAAACTGATAAGCAATGAGGTTAAATAACTATCACAGAAATCAGAGTTGTCTCCCAATATCCATTCTCCAGTTTTCTCTCACAGAAATAGAACCTTCAATTTTCTGTTGGTCATACGGTCATCCAGAATACTTTTTAAGGCCTATAACTAGGTAGGTCTTATGACTATGGTATGAATCCTGGTTGTGCTATTAAAAGGAAGATGGTATATGCCTCTTCCAGTTTTGTCTTTTCATATTAGCTGGAATGAGAATATGGTAGTGAGTCAATGTGGACCACACTGAGGAGGGCAAGACCCTAGAAATGGCAGGGCAACATGGAAAAAGCAGTCTGGTTCCAAAGACCTCATAGAACAGATCCACTGTGATTGACTGGTCCCAATAATTCGTCCTATTCTACACATTTTTTTGCAAATGTAACTTTGCACTCCTCTCATCAAAAGATATTTTCCCTAACTTTGAATCTGGCTGACCCTGTGACTTCTTTTAACCAGTAGAAGCAAAGGAAATAACACCTGTGACTTTCAGGCCTAGACTTACGAAGTCTTACAGCTTCTGTTTTTGCCAACTTGGAAGCCGGCATCCATGTAAATAGCTCATGCTAGGCTACTGAAAAGAAAGGGACCACATGGAGAGAAAGAGGCCACATAGAAGAGAACCAAGAGGCTGCAGGTACAGACAGCACCAAGGCACTAAATATATGATTTAGGGCATCTTATATCTTCCAGCCCCATGAGAATCAGCCCAGATGATAAGATGTGGAGTAGAGATGAGCTTTCCTTACTGAGCCTTACCCAAATTTCTGACCTCTCCATCCTAAATCAATGATTCTTTTTAAGCCCCTAAGTTTTGAGACAGTTTGTTACACATCAATAGATATCTAAAACAACCACCAGACTAGCTGGATGTTTATGTTGGAGAAAAGAAACGTCTATATTATAATCAGTATCTCTGTGACAGTACGTAGTGAACCAGGATTTGAAATCAGGCAGGCTATAAAACAAGGCATTATTTTATCTGGGAAGGAAGGAACAAAAGAAGGAGGAAGAGATAAATCTTATGGGAAAACATATATTTTGTTCTAGATACCCAATGGAAAACTCTATCATTATGTAAGGATTACTTTGAAGTTTATTAATGATGACATATAAACTGACATCATATGCTTCCTAACTGGCTGATATTTAAGACCTATGCTCTAGTTTCAACCTTAACCAGTATTTTTCTACAAAAATTCTGCTATTCCAGGAAGTCTGGAGTACCCACAAAAGCATAAAATAGAACTCTTCCACATTTCTACTTTATTAATACCTTTCAAGCTTGTCTGCCTTGAATGCAGGTCTCTGTTTCCTTGCACTTCCTTTTTTACATTTTTACTCAAATACTTCCTCCTTCATGGAAACTTTTCTGAGCAATCCCATCCCAATGAATTTCTACAGCATTTACTTCCAGTTCTATGCATTTGACAGATTAGCTATAGAATCTTGTATTGTTAGTGTTTTATATATTATTCACTCAAAAGCTATTTACTGGCTGTTCACTGTGTGGTGATGCATTGCCTCAGGTGCTAGAGGAAATTACAAATAAGGTTAAGGTATTGATGCTTCAACCAAGAACTTAGAGTGTGGTGGAGGAGAAAAACAATGGTATACAAATGATTGTAAGTCAAAGGAGAGAATAATGAGTCATAAGAGAGAAGGCCATTGGAATTCCTCAATTCTACTTGATATAAGCTCCACTTACGTCTTTTTACTTCTTATTAAATTACAAGCTTCTTCAAACCACAAACTTATCTTATATTTTAGGTCCTTCACAGCGTCTCATTGACCATTTTGCACATTGTGAATATTCAATCTGTTGAGGTATTTTCTTGATTGATTCAAGGACCACAAATAATGAACACCTACAAATTGGCAGTTTCCTCAAAATCACATGATTTTGAATAACTGAAGAATAATTAAGCTTTACTGTTTTGTGCCTTAAAATAGTAAAAAATTTTAAATACTATTACAGCAAACTCCAGGACTGTCTCAATACTTTTTATCAGAACTTTGTGTGACATATGAAGTTAGAATAATCTATCACCTTAGATTAATATATTTTTGTTCTGAAAATAATATTTTAACAGTATTTGTTGTAATCAAAATTTGCCTGGCATACAAAAGGACTTTATACTACTTATAATTATGTTTCTTAGACTAATGATTCTGTTGAAGATTATGAAATATCAAATTAAATGACAGCTACATTATATCAAGGATATGGTTGTCACTTAAATCTAAAATGTATATAAGGAAATATATATTAAACGAAGAAACTATGGAGACTGTGGTGATCATTGGATAGAGAAATAACATAGTTTTTTTGAGGCAATGGGAGAAATAGCGTCCCTTTACATTTCTGGGTTTGCACTCTGTTCTTGGCCACTTATAACCCCTGCTTTCTTGGGTAAGCCACTTACACTTGCCTGTACTTCAGTTTTCTCAAAAGTAATAGATATAACAATATCTATCTATGTTAAGACATATATGAGCAATGTATGAAAAGCAGTTCACTCAATGCTTCACATAGGCATGCAAAACAATTATTTTTTTCTTTTCTTTGGGTATTTTGAAAACTCTAACATTTTGATGGCTCACTTTTTACCTCTGCAAGAAAAGGAGGTTGACTTTGATTAGAACACACCAGAATTTTGAATTCAACAATTTGTTAATTTCTAAACAGCAGGTAGATTAAAATAAGAGAATTGGAAAACAACACTGAGTTGCCAACTTTATACCTTTCCAAATAGAGGAGGCAATGATATAAAGAGCTTGCCTTTTGGAGTTTTTTGGTCACAGGCTACTTTGTCATGTTTATTTACATGTGTAGGGAACTGCTGGATTAAATATTGTTCTATAGCTCAGTTCCTTCTGCAATTTGAAAAAAATTACTTGATATTATGATCCATGTAGCACAATTAGAGAAATGCTTAGATAAACCCTTGAATGACAAAAGAAAATTAACTTATAACTAAGATATAAAAGATAATATGGAAAAGATATTCAGGATCTTTATAGTTAACTTCAGTGTGTTGAGGAGTCTAGATTTCTAGTCCCTTTTTACAATTTATGACAAGTATTTGCTTTTTGAGAACAGATTAACTGTTTTATTTATAAAACAAAGTTTTGATTTTATTAAATCAAAACAATAGTGGAATGATTATGGGCTTTAGAACTGGACAGAACTGGCTGTAAATACCAGGCTCATCAGTCACTACTTTTGTGAGAAGTTGCCCAAGCACATAATTTCTCAGAGCATCTGTATTCTAAATGGATCTACAAATATCTCAAGAGCAGTTTTGAGGAATAAAACTAGACCGGCCATATGTTGCCGGTCAGGTGCCGGTCAGGACCTGGGTCCGTGAAAACGGTGCCGCGGATGAGAAAGAAAGAATAAGACAAGAAGAGAAACTGGGATCAGGGGACTCTCCGTCCAATATGGATAGAAGAGTACTTAGTTAGAGCATGGTAAAATAGTATTTATTTAAAAACACATGCCATTTTCCCTATTATCACTTCCAAGTTTCCTCAGGAGATACTGTTTACATCTGTTGCCCCAGCCTAATTATTAAAACACCCCCTACTATCTTCATAAATGTACAAGTTTGGAAAAAATTTGCCTGGTCACCCTATCTTTGGAAGAATCCTCCCCACTATGTGTGCTTTGGGGACTTACCTTCATTCTTAGATCAAGGATTTTCAAACTGTTTTCTAGAAAATACAAGCATTTTGTATAAACCTAGCCACTCCTAAGAGTGGAGAGCAGAACAGCCATTATATCAGTATAGTTAGGATGCCTGGGGATCAGATCCTTCACCTACTATTTACTATATTACCAAGGTCAAGGTACTCAATCTTTCTGTGTATTTGTTTCTCCTTCTCTTATCTAAATTGGTCATATAAAGATTAAAAGAGATAATAACGCACTTAATGGAATATATGATATACAGTAAATTCTCAATATGTGATTATTATATTTTTATTTTTAAATCATTTTCATATAGTAATGGAAGAAGTATGAATTTATACAATATTTCTGGGGCCTAAATATATGCATATAAAATACTTAAAATATGAATACTTTTTGACCCTCCTAAAATTTCTTCAAGAATTATGGTAAGGAAATAATTACAGTTGTGCTAAATTATTTACATATAATACCATTCATCTCAGTGTAGTTTTCTTTTAAAATATGGGTTTATAGCTTGTTAAGGCATAATGAATGCACAGTAAACTGCACATAATTAAAATGTATAATTTGATGAGTTTTCACCATGTATATACTTCTGATACCATCAACACAATCAAGATAGTAAATATCCATCACCCCCCAAAGTTTCTTGTGTTCCTTTGTTAAACATTTTTTCCTTTCTCCCCTCTCTTATACTTAGAGAAGCCTCAATTTAGTTTGTAATAATAAAAAGAATGGACAATCTAAAAGTCATAATAGGGCACTAGATGAATAAATTTTTATTAGTACTGGATAGTGGTATCCTTTGTGGTTAAACGCATGTCTTTGGAATCAAGCAGCTCCAATTAAAATCTCTCCCCTTTCTCTTAGTACCTGTGTCACCTTAGGCAAGTAACAGTCTCCCTGAGCTTCAGTTTCTATATTGCTAAAATGAAAATAATGCCTACCTCAGAGAACAAATGAGGCTCAAGTATTTATAGGACTTAGTAGAAAAAATGTTCTGTTGCCTATTTAGGACTCAATAAATGATAGTTATTACTTGGTACCACTAATAAAGTGAGGTGCTATTTCCTTCATTTTGTCACAATTCAAAATTGTATTCAGCACTTACTACATACCAGTAATGATGGAGCACTGGGGATAGAAAATTAAAATGACAAAATATTTGTTCTCAAGGGAGAAAAAGACACCAATCTCACTATAACCTTTGAAATCATTTTCATTTTATTAATAGAATAACTCTGATCAAGAGAATTAAGTGGCAGGTTATGGGTCATAACAAAGAGAACCCTAGATGCAGGGATTATTTCCGCACTCCTGAAAATTCATACCCTTTATATCAAATATAATTTCTCTGCATATATTTCTTTTACATATTTATTCTGTATGTTTTATAGTAAATGTTAAAATCACATCTTTTCTGTATCATCTACGTTAAATTAGAAGTACTAAGTAGACAATATTCCTATTTAACATTCTTGTTTTGCATCATGAATAACTGGTAATATAATGAGCACTTTATGAGAATAAAAACTCTAGAGTAGAGAAATATTTGAATTACACTTTTGGCTTTAGTGTAACCCTGGGTTTTTCTCAATCAATGTGAAACAGTCAATTCACAATAAATTATTTCAGTCACTAAAAGCCAACTCCAAATGTATTATTTCTTTGGTTTAAAATCTGTTCTACTTAAAACAAAATTATCCTTGGTCACAGATGAAATATGTACATTAATTAGATATGAAAGCAATGAAAATGAAACAAATAAATGTGAAGGAACTTAAAAATATTTAAGAGCACCAGATATTTAATGTATTTTTGTTTTGTTTTGTTTTTTGTAACCAAAACTTTAATCCCAAAGATTCTCATACAACATATTTAATGTATTTTTATTACTACAATATACATATATTTTGTATTGTCAAAAATAGTGTAACACAAATCAAAACTTCTTATTAATTACTTCAAACATAGAGGAACTCTAAGAATTACTGAATTTGAATCTGCTGTGCCACCATCTTGATTTTGGCATTGATCTAATTAGAATGTCCATGTTCTCCTACTTTACATGTTATGGTAAATTGCTTATGCCTGACAATAAGTAGCACTCTGCAAGGCTCAGACAACAAGTTGATATGCTCATGATCCAAAATGAGGCCAGCAGACATCAGCTGCATACATGAGGCTAGGAAGAGAGCCAACACAGGTATATACTACTAATCTGTGCATCTCTGTTGGCCAAAATCCAATTGGATGACAAGTGAATGCCCCTAAAGCCATTGGGGCACAACTCCTTTGCGTCACAGAGGGATTGGACATTATATACCTTCGTGTTCTCTAGGATCTCTATCTAAGTCACTTTAATGAACCACACATGTACACCTAATGAGAACACATCAGAAGGGTTAGTAAATCCACATATTAGGAAGAGTACAAATAAGAAAAAATGTAGGAAAAAAACCACATGAGACTGACATAAAACAATCAGATTTCTAAATCACCAAACAAGAACAATGCAAAAGACACATTATTCTTTTCTATTATATTTTGAATTTTTAAACAAGTACAACATGATATCATTAACAGATTCAGTATAATTGGGTTTAATCAGAACATAAACCCTCTTTCTTTACTCTGATAATGTATTTGTATGTGTGATATACTAACAACCTCAAGTCAAAATGTTTTCCATTAGGACACACCTTTGAGTTTAAATGAGCAGGGAAATAGAATTCATTGAATATTATTTTTTAATAAACATGAAGACAATTAATGAATAAGATCAACATGTAGAAGAGAAGCAAATAACAAAGTAAACAAATGAATATATAATCAATACAGTAAAAATTAATATGTTGTACAATGCCTTGGAAATCAGTTGATAGGGGTTTAAACGAAGGGATGCAAAATCTCTATATATCAGAATCCTGTGGGATAAAAATCTCTATTCCAATAAGCTTTTGATATAATATAGTACCTATTAAAATTGTTTACTGATTATATTTGGCTATTATGACAGTTCTTAAGGAAAGAGATACTACATAAGGCATCAAGCCATTTGTTAGGGCTTTCAAGTAGTTTCTTAGCAGTGCCACAGAAGACCTGCATACTCTGAGCAGGAAAAGGAAGACAAAAAGGTGTCAGTGCTGGCAGACAACAGTTTTAGCTGTCAGTGCTACAGAAATATTCCCTCTACAGGCAAACTGCAGAAACTGAGGGGCCTGACAATGACAGATTTCAGACCACATATGCTATAAGGATGGAAGTCCTAAGTGGGAGCAGGTTGCTTCTCAAGGGTCAGGGATTGGGGAAGGAGAATAGGGGAAGTTTACAAAGTCAATAAAATAGAACTTCTCGCCTCACTCATCATTCCTCGGTTTATGTTTCCGCTTCACTCTTCAGATCTGACTCTTGTTATTGCTTTCCTGACTCCACCCTTAGCACTTCTTCTCAACTATGGTTCAGATCCTCTATCTCACTCGACTGCTGACCAACATCCTGGGTCAAACCCTCTCCTCCTCTCAGTCCTCTTAGCATTCTGGGACATCATACTTCAGGACTTTGTGGACTTTGTTTCCACTTATAAGCTGTTTCCCTCTCAACACAGCACTCCATCTTTATGGCACTTCTAGGTCTCTAATGCTTTCAACAAGACTGTTTCTTAGAGGAACTCTTAGTTATCAGACTTCTGATGGTAATTAAATCATTTCAAAGTCATCTCTTAGGAAAAGTAGAGTAAGTAGTATTGTGATTGTCTGACAGTCAAAGGAAGAAGACAGATGAGCCATTTTGTATGAGATTATATAGCATAGTGGTTATGAGTATTAACTGTGGCATGAGACACTCTGCATTTGAATCCTGGATTTACCACCAACAACCTTGGACAAGTGACTTAACCTTGACGTCTCTATGCTTCAGATAATAATACCATCTTCCATCTAAAAGGGCTGTTATAAGAATGAAATTTTAAAAATGCTTATGAAGCACTTAGTATATTAGTACATGCTACCTACATGTTTGAGATTGGTGGTAGAAGTGATAGCCTCTACAGTCAGGATGTTCCAGTTGCATTGTAAAAGACCCTTGGCATGTGAATGATCCCTCCACCTCTGCAAGGAGCACCAATGCCACAATTAACTACCTTTGCTATGGTATATTAAACATGGCCCACAATTCTTGGCTATTTCCATTGTGAGATGGAGTCTCCTCTTGAATATGTGCTGGCCTTAATGACTTGTTAGACAAACAGATGTGATAGATGTGACATTTTGGACTTTTGAGGTAGATCATAACCTTGCAGTTTCTACATGGGAAAACTCTTTGGAAAATTGTTGCCAAGCTGTAAAGAAGCCAAAGCAATGCACATTCAGAGGAACAAGGCACTCAGCTGACAGCCCTGGCTGAGTTTGTAGCCAGCAGCCAGAACCAGCTTGCCAGCCTTGTACATGAGCTATCCTGAAAGTAGCTCCATCACCCAGCCTTAGTCCTATAGCACTGGCTGAAGCCACAAGAGCAGGGACAAGCTTTTAGCTGAGCCCTGCCAAAATTGTAGAATTGGGAGCAAATAAATGATTGTTGCAGTTCTAAGCCACTGTTTTCACATGGTTTGTTACACAGCAATAGATAACTGGAATGCTTGCCAGGCAGTCTAGGCAGCAGCTACGTCACAGAGTTCCGTTTGCCGGCACATAATTAATTTTGGAACACTGCTACCCAGACAACAGTGGCTGGCAGAATGCATCAACTGTCGAGGCTGTGCATGTGGCTGGAATATTCACTAGCCACAAGGCTGGACATTCTGGCAAGACTGCTCTGCACCCCATATGAGTCTCCCTAGAGACTAAAATTAAAAAAAAAAAAAAAAAAAAAGGAATGGGTGTTTATGCTTACTGTACTGCCACTCATTTTCAGGCTAACATCCATGGTTGAGGTTCTGACTATGATCAGTACAGCCCCCCAAACTGGACCTAGAGATTGGCAGTTAAATGGTTGTAACACTATTTTCTCCAGTTATTGTAAACTATTAAAAATGATCTATATTCTCAAAAAAGCACTTTATTTCAGATAATGAATTCTAAGTATGATGATCTTTGTTTTGTTAAGTTTTAAAAATAAAGCCATATATATCAACCAATACATTTTAAAATACTTTCACAAACTAGTGTTCATCTGAATACCCAATTTTGTTTTCAAATTCTATATAACATAGAATCTTAACAAATGTATATAATTTAGTTCAATTAGAAATTTTTACTATAAATAAAACAGGCTTTGTAAGTCACTTCAGACTAGTGCGGGTATCGTGGCAACAAAAATAATAATTAAAAAATAAGAAAATAATTAGTATGTCTTTCAGCCTTTAAAATCAGACAGATGTTTTACCAACAGTTATGAAAACTGGAATAATACACTTGCCCTTGGGCCCAAACAAATGTGTCTATTTCACGAACTGCAGTGTAACGCTTAATTTTTAAGAAAAACAGATACATTTCAACGTATAAAGCCAGTCCAAAAACTTTAATTTTCACAAGTGTTTTATATAGATATAGATATAGATATATAGATATAGATGATATAGATATAGATATAGATATATATTCACAAGCTATATAGATTCATATATGTGTATACATATATTTATATAATTGACAGTTGTAGAATTGTGCTTGCAGAGTCATCTTTCTTATGGAAATACTCTAGTCTTCAGTAGAAGGAAATGATTTTCTGGGATTTTAGAAGGGCAAATTTTTGCTTGAGGGCAATGAAATTATATTTTTATTAAAGGGAGTGTCAATTACAAAGTAGTGTTAGAGAGTGCATCAGTGGGGATCAGAGAATAGTAGATGAGAGTGTCTGTTGTAGGGATAGAAGCTTTGAGAATTAGGACACTGGGGAAATGGCTTCCAACACTCTAAAAACTAACGATAGTTTAGAGATATAACTTCACGTTTTTCTAAAGCACTAATTTTAAGATCCTAGTTGGTTCAGTAACCTACTATACTTCTACTGACAAATTCCAATATACTCTTGAAAGCAAGAGGATCAGCTGAGAGGGGCTACAACTGTGAACCTTAAACAACTTCCAGCAGAGAATCCCTGGGTGGGGATATTTAGAAAAGCTGGGCTTCTTAGAAATCTCAAACTGGTTGTCCCAGGGCCAAATTCAGCCAGCAGAAGTGTTTTCCTCAACAGTGATAGGATATGGGATGTTTTAAACTAATGAATTTGAATGCCTTTAGAGGGGCCTACAATCTCCAGTTTCCTGACATCTCCTTCACTTCCTAACTTATTGGCAAATGCCTAGTTAATGATTCATGTACTCTGCTTGGCTTCTGAAGGCTTATGAGTTAAAAACCTTTGACCTATATTTGTAAATCCTATTATCTAAAAGCATTTGTTCAGATATCATATAAAACATACACACAAAGACATGCATATATTGTAAGTTAGCCTGTGTACAAAGTATATACTCTACACATTGAAGGAGAGGGAAAAAATCAAGAGTTAAGGGGAATGTATTTCCTTATTCTAATAACGGACCTGGTCATTTGAATTCCTTAATAACCAATCTTAACAAAATGCTAATACTGCTTTAAAGGCAGTAGTATAATTTCCCTGAATCAACTAAATTCTAATTTTACTAAAAAATAATCTAATAGGAATGAGAGGTAATAATATGTATAACATATCTTATAAATGGCATCTAAGACAAAACAAAATTACAATTATCTTCATTTCATGACGCAATAATTGTTGCCAGGAAAAGAAAATAAGGATGTGACAGCTTAAAAGTCTATCAACTGAAAATGTATAACTATTGCTGCTCAGAAATTTCCAAACATATACTCCATTCACCTCCCCAAACAAACAACAGACTGTGCTTCAAATCTGTTGCAAGACTATTAGGTAATTATTTTCTTTGTTTTGATTTGTTTAAAGCCAGGGGAGTTAAGTGACAAACATTCATCTTCTATTTCTCTCTATAGAAGTGAAGGCTTTTTAGTTAAAACAAAAACAAAATAAAAAGGAGCAGAAAAAAAATCATATTCGTTAGGTTTAGGTGAATTAACTATGCATTGTAAAATAAAAATGAAGGCAAAATGTGTCTTTTTAGTACATTAATTATGATCCATCATTTACTCTATGTTAAGAACACACGAGGGAAAAATCACATTTGTACCCATAGGTATTATAATGAGATTAGACATGAAGCTTTTGAAATAAACCTCAAACAGCTATTACCAAGCCTTATTACTGTTTAGTAGTTTCGATCACACAGCCATTTAGTCACAAATCTGTGGCTATAGACCAAATCCATACAGACTTCTAAAAGGACATAAATACCTCAAGGGACAAAAAAGATGCCTGAAAAACCTTCCTTGAGAGGGAGTTCAACTACCTCCTGTGGCAGTTTGCACACGTTTTCCAGCATGAATTTCACTTATTTAAACAGGTGAAAGTAATTAGATTTTTAAATGATTGTATTGTCAATGGGTCTGCACTCTGACAGAAGAATTCATACTGACTGTGAAAACCTTAAAACTCATAAAAATAGGAATTTTGGGAAAAATGATTAGTAGCACGTTCCTAAGTTTCCATAAATAATCTGAAAAATTAAATACATCTTCTTTTTGTGTGTGTGGCATATCAAATAACCACAGAATATAAAGACAGAATTGTTTTTTTGAAAATCAGGTATGAGAAATACCAAGCACTTCCTACAGGGAAATTTTAAAATTACATTTGTAAAAAAAGAAATCTACATTACAGTTGCTATCAATCGTTCTATGCATTAACTTATTATAAGAAAAATAAATTGAAACAACTTAAAATCTCAGTAAAGGGCTATTGTTAAACCCTAGTGATCTAAAAAGTGGTTTTTTAGAGATTAAAGAGATTACTCTTCTCTAAACACAGAAGTCATTTCAATATATAAAATTATAAAATGAAAACTGCAGAGATTTAATTTCAGAAAAGCGCAGATAATTATATATTCCATGGCTCTCAGACTCTCTTACCAATAGTGGTACTCAATTTTAACATTTATATTTTACATTTATTATTAGAATCAAAAGAGCCATTTTTGGATCTTACAGGAATTCAATGTGTATATTCTATAATCTACTGTTCTAAAGCTAAGGTTTTGATATATAGTGATTAATTAGGCTGAAAGGCTTCTGTTGTATTAAATTAAGCTCACCTTTTTAAAAACAGAATGTATACAATTATGTAAAGATCACCTCTTATGAAGTAACAGAGTTGACCAAATGAAATAAATGTATACTGCTTTTAAAGGAAAATTTAGATTTAGTTTGTGAAGTTGTAATTTTTAAAAATATAAGTAATGCTAGGTTGCATGAGAACTTGCAGAAAGAAAAAAATCAAAAGTGAATTTTAGCTATGTTCATATTAATTACATTATACAGCATTATTAGATGGGAGTAATTAGTGTATGCTGAAGTAAACAGAGTTTGAAAGCCTACCCAACATTATTAAGCACCCTTTTTGAAAGTAGTGAATAGCTTAATTTAATTTGTACTGTTTAAAGCATATGGACTTCCAAATATCAAGACAATACTAAATTTACCCTTTTATCCAAATCATACTAATAAATCCAGAAGCGATGTCTGAATGTCAGTAACCAAAGATTATGTGCTTGATTTAACATTTTTTTCATGATTAATATTGGCACAAACCAGTTTATTCTCATCAGAATCATCAATGCTCATGTTGATTTTTGCCCATTCCTTTTCTCAAAGTGAACAGTAAATGAGACTATTGCAAATCTACAATATCCTAGAAAACTACCAAATTTTAAACGCAAAAGAATTAGATTATATGAGAACAAAATATGAAGTATTTGTTAAATATAATTATAAAGTTTAAAGTCAATAAATTTTAAAGCAGGAAAGTATTTTATCTATTAAATGAAAGTGGGATTTTGTGTAAGTATGATTAATGACAAACTATATATCTACAATTCAATTGAATATAAACAACCATGTGTTGTCCATTAGGAAGGCATTTGCTCAGGGTTATTTTCCTAGCCATGGTGATGAATTTGCACCAATCCATCTACACAGTCTCACCCAGTTCTCCTTGTCACCAACTGCACACATTTGCCAGCCAGCTGGCTGGGGTGAGGGGTGTATTCTGTGCCATATAACAAAGAGAAGCTTGCTGGTCTACATTAGGATGAAACCCATGACCTCTGCTTCATTAACATCATGAGTAACCAAGTGAGCTAACTGGCCACTGATTAAAATAAATGTACACCTTGCTAGGCCAGAAAAACTAGCATCATTCCTCAGTATATGTTTTAAATGTTATGAGAATCAAACTTCATGAAATTCAACATTATCATTACAAGGAAACTGCTGCAGAATTTAAAGGGGAAAATAAGAAAAATAAAGAAATTAAGCACTTAAGGCTCATTCACACATCCTGGATAGAGTTTAATTTAGTTGGTTAAAAGTCAACTTTAAGTTGAAATGTCTTTTAAAAGGAAGGACTTCAAATAAATAAACCTATAACAATATTTTTGATGAAAACTATTGAAGACATATAAATAAGTATCCCTTATAGACAAATCTATTCTTTGGCAATCATAATTTTCTTCCTTTATCTTATTAGTGTGAAGTTTACATTTGTAATACACACACACACACACACACATCAAAAGAAGAAAGGATATAAAAGAATGCAACTTCCTAAATTAGAGTATACATTTTGGTAAAATTAAATACTTTAAAAATATATCAAGAGTAAAAAATGTTGCAACTAATGAAAAAAATTGTATAGCCATAATATACTCAATTGTTGGGCTTTTTTCTCATTTACACCAAGGAGGATTTATTTAGCTGCCATCTCCTCTTGGATCTACATCTCTGTGTTTGTCTTCTTTCATTTCTAATCACATCCCTTTGAAGGTATGATCATAACTGGCTACAATATTATATCTTTGTTTAAACATTATAATTTTAATGCATTCACATTTTAAGGCACTTACATTCTACCACCACCACTTATTTTTTTTCCCCATAGTGTTAAACTAAGCAGGTCTAGACTACTTTGTAAATCATCCAAAAATCCATATCTAACACTTTTCACTCAACCATTATGTATTCACTACCTTGAGTTTCCATAATAACTTGTACATGTTTATAGCATACCAGGGCTTATCTTTAATTGCAATTATTTGTGAAATGCCTTGTCTTCCATACCTCTAAAATAGGGACATGCCATTCATCTTTGCCTCTTTAGCACCAGGCCAAGTGCTTTGTATATAAAAGGGGCTTGATAAGTGAATACTGAATAGAAGAAAGCATGGATAAATACCTATTAAATTTTACTTTCTTAGTTTTGATCTATTATTTCATTGAGATCTATGTGAATGGGGATTATATTATGACTTGACTCACACCTTTGTATTATCCTTACATTTGATGATCAAGTCTCCCATTTTTTCTTATTCAAGTCATCAATGAACATTGAAAATGACTGGGTCTCTAGTATGTCAGTCATGGACCTCTCTTCTGGTTGTCATCCACCCCATTAACAAGCATAGTCATCCAGGCAGCTATGCTCCATTTAATTCTACAGTCTATTTTTCTCTAACTTGTCCACACAAATATTTTCAGAGGCTTTGTCAAAAGGCTTGATATAATCAGGATTAATTATATCTACAACATGCAAAAAGTATTATACCAAAAGAAAAACAAATTTGATTTTACATAGCATCCTCTTAGTGAAAAACATTTTCGTTCTTAGTAATAACATCACTTATATTTCTAAGGTTCACAAACCTTCTGTTTAATTATCAAAACTATGAGACCAATATGGAGGTTTTACTAATATCCGGATTCTCCACGTTAAAAATTTTGCCTCTTTGGCTCATTGCCAGTCAACTAAATTCTTCCCCCCTTTTTTTGATATCTTAAGCATTACCCACTTAGGTTCTTGGATAACCAAAGTTGTTTCAGTACCTGCTTCTGTATTATCTGTTTCTGGATATTAAAGAAGCTAAATATTCTTGCACCATTTACTCACTTAGCTTAGGCTTCTGAAACATATTTTTTTCCTACCCACTCTAAGACAGAGAAGAATCAAAGTAAAGTTTGAATTCTACTTTCTCACAATCTGTAAACTTCACTATACTTGTCCTAAGCAGTGAAACAATATATTGTTCTTTTGATTTGAACATATCTTAAAAAGATCTGATTATATTCTCTTTACCATTTTTGTAAGCCTTACATTATCTCAAGTTTACTCTTCCTGACACTTGTCTCATGGTTATGTACTCCAATTTTGTACTACTTAATCTTTTACTGTAAGGTCACTGTAATTTTTATATTATCTTTTTTTTTTCCTAAATGATTGATCCATCCCAGCTCCCTTTCCCCAAGCCAACATATTTTCATCATATCAACATTGTTAGAATTTTCTTTTGGAACCCTTTTATCCTACTTTAGCCAGGTTCTTTTTTAGAGTTTTTGACTCTGGGTTCATATAGATCTTTAGGCATTCTTCTTTAGCAGAAGTTTCTGTAACTAAAAGAAATAATCAATGACTTAAAGACATAATTTGCATTACTTAGCCTGCTTTTATCTTCATCAAAACTCACAATCCAAATTTGGAAAAACACAATCTATAATCAACTCAGCTGCTTAGTTTGAGTGTGTTTTTGCTTTGTTTTTCATAACACTTGGCAAAAAAGTTTTTAATCATGCTTAAGTCATTTTGGATGACAATACCTAAAGTGATAAGAGAAGATAGGCTTTTATTCTTAAGCAAAAGTTGAATGTCATCAAATGATAAATTTCTTCTGTGAATATATATTGATTGCTATAAAATTGTTACTAAAATTTCTATGAAGAAAGATTTTGCCATAAACTCTCTTGCTCTTACAATTTATTTTTTTCATTGAATAGCTGTTTTACAATTTTAGCATGTGTTTGCATACAACAATTACATTATAGCCGAACAGATTATATTTGAAATTTGCTTTCTTAAAGCATACAATCTGTTTCTGACTATACCCAGGATTTTCTTCCTTGGCCATTTCAAGTTTTAATTCCATATGGCAACTTTCTCCCAACAACTCTCTTTCTTTTTATATCAACCATTCTTTTTCATTAGATGCAAAGAAGTCCACTGAGACATTTCTCTATATGTCCTTCCCTATATTCTTATGTGGGACTAAAATCAATTCTCAATATTCCTAGGCAAATCTTGCTTTCAATTTCTTATTAACTTTTACCACCAAATATAATTTGTTATATAGTTTGATCTTGATTTAAGGACTGTCTCAGATAATGTTTATTCATATTTCCCTAATATTTCTCTGATGGGAGAGACTTTGAAACCAAAGCATTACTGCATCCAGAGGAATTGAGAAGCAACTGAGGAGAAGGAAAGGAAAGGCCAATCTATCTTGGTTGATGATGATGGTGTCCAATCCCAGCATTGTGTGCTTGCCATAAAGAAAATGAACAAACTAGAAAATTTCCAGCACCTCCTAATAAATCTTAAGTATATCTTCATTGTTTGGTTTTAAGAGCATAAAGCATAGAATAACATCAAAATCTACTCAAAGCCAAACTAAAATGGTTTTTGAATGGTGTGAATTTATATTACACATTATGCTGCTTGTCTTTATTAGTTCAGATAATTAAGAGATGACCATATTCTTTATATTTTAAACTGTACAATAAATATTATGGTAGCCTCCCAAAATCAATTTTCCATTTTCTGATACTATCCAACTTTTGGCCTAAATATTGTGTTACTTAGGATATTTTTGGCTGTAAGTATCAGAAAATCTAATTTGTTGGCTTTAGGAAGAAGGAACTTTATTCCCACATACAAGAAATTCAAAAATATTTGGATGGGTTTGAGAGTAGATTGACTTAGTGACTCCATGTTGTCATGAAGGTTCCATAGCATTGTATTTATCCTAAATCTTGTTTTTCAAACAGTCAAATGATGGCTATTTCTAAAAATCAATTCTAAATGCTTCTTTCTTCTTTTCCACTAAAAGGGTATGAGGAGGAAGAGAGGGGCGGAGAATGGTAGTGAAAAAGTGGAAGAAAGGGAGACTATTCTTAAAGCTTTTTCAGGGTTTTCAAATGACCAAGAAAAAAAAAACCTGAGGGGCATTTACTTAGAAGATTATCAAGTTATTAGATAAAGAGCAATAATCTAGATAGCACATCTGTTCTTCTTCCAAGCAATTTTGGAGTTGCAATTGGGCTTCTTAACTCTGATTCTTCCTCCTATTGAAAAATGGTTGAAATATGTTCTTCATCAATAAAATTACCCCTTCCTCACACTAGACAAATAAATGTCAGAACCTTAATATTTGCATAACTACTATGAACTAGCCCCATTTCTCTACTCTACTCTAGATGGGTACTTATTCATTCAGTCATGAAATGTAATTTAATAAGTGCTTGAAATATGCCAGGGGGTGTTCTGTCATTGCTTTGAATCATAGTTATCAATATTTAGCTTTGACAAAATATTAGAATGATGCATCTGTTTGATCAGTTGAAATGAAAAAAAAATGTTTTTCTACCACTTTCTTTGATATTATTTAGGAAATCTACAAGAACATGTGGTATTCACAAAGCTCTCCTTGATTTTGAACCCACACTTTCAAGCTTGCCCAATATTTACACATATGATGCTTGCATTAATAGCAACTGGCAATCATTCCTTACCCTCTAACTGAGTAGGTGTTACTTCCTGGAGATATTTCCTAGAGGTGCTATTTCCTGGAGTCCTCATTTAATTTCTCAATTGGATATTTTTAAGTTCAGTCACATAGCGAGTACTTTCTTGCTTTGCCATCAGGCCTGACCCTGAATTAACAGTATGCCTTTTATGTCATGTAGTTTATAATAAAATGATTAGTCATTTCATGAAATTATTTCTCAGATTAATCAATAGGCCAATCTGTACAGCACAAAAAATTGACAGTATGTAAAGTATGTGGTAAGATTAAAATCAGTTACTTAACTGAAACTGGAAGCTATTCCAAGTATTAGAAGATGTATTTATTTATTAGTTTATTTATTACTATGAGAGAGTACTGGTGCTTTCTTGTATAATGTAGGACGTCTTAAAGGAAAAAGGCAGTCCTGTAAAATTCAATGAAGGTACTTAGTTAATTAATGTCAGTGATGATGATAATGATAGCAACAATGAGAGTCTGACTAATTAAAAATTATTGCAAGAAATAAGTCCATCCACTGAGGGCAGAAGTAGTTTGAACAGAGTTAACTATCACTTTAAGATCATTGCATCTGAAGAACCAAAATGTAAGCAAAATGTTTATCCATGTTAAAAAGGTAATGGCCAAAATGAGAGAAGCAGGGAGTCCAGGACATTGGGAGAACAAAGCATCAATGGGTATTTTTTTAAGGGTAAAGGTACACTCTCCTACAGGTATATGAAGCTATTCTATTCAAGTCTTTCCTAAACTAGCCCTGGCCATCCCCTTCCAAGGGCTATAGCGTTTGCTCCATACAAATACACAAAGTCAAATTTGTCTCCCAGCTCATCTACAAGACCAAAGGTTAGTGATTTTTAAAAACTATATAAATGACTTGCCATGGATAAGAATTGGCTCTGTAACATGTTTCAGTCCACTGAAATACAGGTCCAAAATGCAGCCTTCATTACATTCCAAAAGAGTCTCATCTGAGCCATAGAAAACAGGAAAAAAGCCTACAGAGAAATTATTGTACTTGATTTCTGACCTAAGTGTATTATTAAAAAAAATGAATTCTTTATTTCTGTTCCTCCAGAACAAAGGTAAACACAACACATATGGTTAATAGATATTTTGGTACCTTTATAGAGAACAGGCACCAAGCCTAAAAGCCCAAAGTAGCTCCAGCCTCCCTGTGGGACAGGTAAATCAAAGTAAAAGTCAAGTTTGATCTCATTTCAGACCTGAACCACCTATGGAGGCCTAACTGGCCTGGTACTTGCTGACTCCACAGAAGAGCTCACAGAGGTCAGGAAAATGCTCAGTTCCCCAATAACTTGGTGTGTTCCTGAAAGAGTGCCCATTATTTTTATTTCTCTAAATCCTAGAATGAGAGAAGGGCTGTTTTGATGACAAAAAAAAAAAAAAAAAAAAACCACACAAAAGTATAATACTCTAAAACACAGAGAAGAAAAGTTAGAATATTAGTTACAGGTATTACAGGTATGCCATGTAATATAAAATAATTATAAATGGATGACTCACTCATTTCTCCAAAGATCAAAATTCACAATGCAAACAATGATAGGAAAAGCATTGTCAATACTCATTTATCTACACATATGAAAATAATTTCAATTGTCTTTAATTATATACATCAAAGCTGTGATTATACATATTTCCTACATAACTTACACATTTTCAAAATATCTCATATTAAAAAAAACTATTAAAAATGTCATCTGTAAATTTTCATGTATGATTTTAGAACTTTTTAGTGGATTAAAAACAACTGAGCAGGTATTCACAAAGACAAATCATTCTTTTAACAAGCATATGATACAGAGTTGGGAAAAGAAAATGTTTACTAGAAACTTGGATTTGAAGGGAATAAAAGAGAACTGGTATGACATCTAAAGGGGATAAAGATCCAGAGATACCTTATTTAAAAAGGGAGAGACAAGCTTATTTGTTTCTCTTGACAGGTTGGGCAAGAAAAGGGGAAAAAACAAGGGCTTTGTGGGCATCTCCTGGTAGTTGGGATTTTGCCAGTCAGGTGTAGCAGTGGTATAATAAGAAAGGGAGTCAAGGGCATTGGCAAAGAGGTTAAAATAATTGGTTCAGGATAATGCAGGAAGAAATAAAGAAAAGGAGAAAATCATGGCCAGTGAATATGTATAAGTAAGGTTTAACAAGATAAGGTAATGGTTAGCAAGTACAATACTAGATTCTAAGATTTGGGTAGTGATGTTGTTACAAGAGGTGATAACGGGAGTAGATTGTTAAAGTAGGGTAGAAACAAAGACACTAATATGGACTAGGTTAAGAGACTATCAAGTTATTGTGCTAGATGGGTTATACACATGAACTGAAAAATCCCAAAATGTGATGGTGAGATTCAGTATGGTGAAGAAGACTACATTCCAAAGTGTTCAGTTAATTTGAGAAATGTCCTAGAGATTAGTAGATGACAGTGGAGAGGAGGGGTAGAAGGTGGCAGAGTTGAATGCCCTAAGACTCAAAGAAGGAGTGAGCTGTATATAAAGGAGTTAACTTTTTTTTTTAAATACATTTTTAATTTTTTAAAAAGATACTAACATTACAAAAATGTTATATAAAAAATACAGGGTATTCCCATATACCCACTCCCTACCCATCTCACATTTTCCCACATTAACAACATCCTTATTAGTGTGGTACGTTTGTTACAACTGATGGACACATTTTGGAGTGTTGCCACCAAGCGTGGATTATAGTTTACATTGTAGTTTACATTCTCTCTGGCACAATTTTACAAGTTATAACAAGATACATAATGACCTGTATTTGTCATTGCAATGTCGTTCAGAACAATTCCCATGTTTTGAAAAACGCCTCCATATTACAACTATTTTTCCCTCTCCCTCTCCTCCAAACCTCCAGGGACCACTGCATCCACATCAATGATAAAAGTTCTTCAATCGCTAGAATCACGATTAGAGTAGACTTACTGTTATTCTCCTATAGGAGTTAACTTTTTAAAAGGAAGTTTCACAAGTATTCTGATCCCTTGTGAAGTCAAAAGAGAGTAATGTGTCACTAGAGAAAGTGTCAAAGTTTTCTGATGAATTTTACAAGACATTAGAGTGGATTAAATGTTGTTTTATTCCATAGTGACCCCACTCTCATGTAAATTCCAATATGCTTTCACAATGGAAAAGGGGTTGACATTATAGTTAGTATGTTCAGAATCGTGCTTGGAAGTGTGTGACTATCACCTTTTATTGAGGAATTTAAAAAGCTGAGAGCTGGATTGGGAACCTAGGATGATACTAAACCTGCTCCCTAACTGTGATAGATAAAGCTCCTGAGAAAAAAAAAGGTTCCTCTACAGATTAACAAGTGGCAACAGAAGAGGGAATATATGAGAAAAAGTTTGTGAAAGAGAGGAGCTGTCGGGGAGAAGATCATCTATACCTGAGGTGGGAGATAAGATTTCCAACAGCAATCTTGGTAAGAGGCACTTCTTTGGCAATGAAAATAAGGTTACTGTCATGCTAGGATAGGCTGAGGTATTTTGGAGACCTAAAGGACAATGGTCCTGAATCTTGATTTTTATACTCATTGGTGAGAAGCTGGTATCGAATCTCTGAAGACTAGTCTGAAGACTAACCCATGTGAAAGGGATTAATTATTTCTCCAAACCCTGACCTCATTGAATATAGTACATGTAGTAACAAAAACTTTTCTTCCCCCATATCGAGTGGGTTAAAGAATTCAGGAATCTAAATTCTGATCATTCAAACGAGATTTTGTAATTTCTGGTTTGAAAATCTGTATCCCATCAAGAACAATGTAAATATAAATTTAGAAATACTAAAATATAGGGCAATTTACACCATTGTCCTTTGCTATTGATGCTGCCTTCTGGCTTAATGAGGAGATTTCCAAAACCAGGCTGAAGCAGGCACTGTGTGAAGATCCTGAAGCCCAATGTGGAACAAATATGTCCATTCTAAATCAATGTACTTGAAATTTCACCTTGTTCGGACATGGAAATAACAAAGGCTGACATCTAACCAGCATATACAACACAATGTCTTCCTCCATCTGACATTAGAGTAACACAATATAGTGCTACGATGCAATAATGTGATCAATTTTATTTGAAACCATGTTTTTTGCCATATTGCTAATTGATATGTCTGATTATGACATTAATTTCAAGCACCTTCATAGCAATGAAGGAAAAGTATTTAAAGCACTGGCATAGATTTACCCATCTGTGCCATTAACATTTACTACACATTGTAAGATAATAAAATATAGAATGTGATTTCTGTCTTATGAACCTAGATTTAAATTTTATATTGTCCCATTTTGGGAAATGAATTCTTACTTCATATCCTATTTTTTATGATGACAGATAAGAGTAAACATATTTGATAAAACTTAAAAGAAAGCAAAAGGAATTTAATTGTATTGAGTTGTATTTTTGATTTATCAAGCACCAATATTTTCATTATTCCTTTAAAGCACTATTCCAAGACTACTACTTAATATAGACACAGAGTGCTTTCTTCTTCTTTTCTAAAAGTATAAATTGACATTACAGGCAGTACATTTTTACCTGATATGATGTACCAACCACAAATGTACCATTAGTATTCTATAAATTTCTGGAAAATAGCACTGGTGTAAATGGTCCTTTATTCTAATAGTACTAATTTTATATTTATAAATACACAAGTTTATTTTATTGCTCAAATCTCATTGCAACAGGATGGACCACTGGATATCAACTACTATATAAAGAAGCATGGGAATGATTTATATGAATATTTTCAACACAGTTAAATAAGTTATGGTAGGATAACCCATGCTGGCTGTTTATACCAGAGATGTATCTGTCAACATGAGAAGTATGCTTATTACTTTCCATAAGTCCCTTCAGAAAGCTTTTGCCCCTGATCTCTGGAGCTAGAGGTAAATATGTATTGAAGGACTCCTGAACTGCAGCTGGGACTTCCACAAGACCGGCATTAATCAAGGAGCCATGACCAGCTTCATTCTGAGTGGCATTAGTGGTACACCTGAAATGACACTACATACAATGCAAGGACCATCAGCAACAAGGTGCTTAAAGAAAACATAAATATAATACATCAGTTTAGGATGGTGATGATCATTTACTCTCTTATTCATCAACATATATTTATGTGTGGCTAATTTTTTTTTTGTCAGGCATTATTTGTTTCTCAATATATAATGCTATACATAGGTCCTTAGTAATATTTTAAAGTCATTTTCTGTATGTATAAGTGTGAAATTCTGTTTCACAGCATTTACTCAAGAGACACAAGTCCAACTATGGTTCTACTTTGAAATCACTTTAATCAATGTATAATTCATAATTATGCAATTACTTTATGATTCAGAAACATTATAAGTGTAACAAATCAGATTAACTTAGGATTTTAGATACTAATTGACTTAATTAATAAACTCCATCCATACCAGTATGTATATCCATAAATTATTTCTTTTATTTTCATATTTAACTGACTATAAAACATGCTAATTAATACATGAGCAAAGATCTAAAGCAAAAAAAACAAAAGAAAACAAAACTTAACACCCCATTTTTGTAAAGAAAACAAAGCAATCAAAATACATCTTAAGTAAAATCCTATCATGCTCTAAATAATACAAACTAAGAAACAGTTTCATGACATTCTCAAACATCATCCACTCAAACTATGCAATCAAAAAGGAAAATCAAATAAATGAAAAAGGATGAAAGTATTTGTTTTATTTAATGGAAAATTAGCACAGAAGTTAAGACTGAATAGGCTTTGGTATGGTTTCCTATTTCATCATTCCCTGGCTGTGACCCCAGGCTCCTTACTCAACCCCTCTGAGCCTCATCTTCCTCATCACTAAAATGGGAATAATAGCAGTTCTTATTTCATGAAATTGTTAATGCTTCATCCTTTGAATTTTATTACTTTAATCCTATATATTCCTACTATCAAAATACAGGCTTTCATACATTAGAAAAACTTCTAGTGAAATAGCTTATTTCCTAAAAGTCAGTTACCATTTGCTTCAAATAACTGAGCTGCATTTGATATCTACAGTTGGACTACCATGCATTTAAGGAATACAGAAAAGCACAGTAAGGCCACAAGCATTGTTGGGATGGGAACAATGTCTGAAACTGCCTATATAACAATATCTTATGGTAAAATGCATTATTCAAACCAGAAGAAAATGTGCCTCTCTGGAAATTTATATCTATCCTGTCTGATCTATACTGATGAATCTCTAAATATTGTTCACAGCTAGAAAGTTAAAGAATATATTGGGTTCTTATATTGCCAAACGATTCTGCACCCCATTATAAGGCCATTCAGACCATTTGGCTCTCAGAGAAAAACGAGACAAGGTGTTGGACAGCCATAAGTGGAAGCTTGGAAATTTTTCTGACTTGGGGCTGAATACTGTACCAGGGTAGAGTGCTGCCACATGTTGTCCCTTGAAAAATCATTTCTTTGTCTCTTCCAAAGGTGAAAACACCAGCCCATCTGGCCCCCACACCTAAACATACTTCAAAGAATTGTAGACCTATGAGGAAATTCAGTTTGGTCTATTTTATTCTCTTAATTTTACAGGTAAGAAAGTTGGCCAGTGTTCTTTCAGGAAGACCAAGCTTTACAAGAGGAACCAGAAACATCTAATACCAAATTGTGGAACAGAATGTAAGAAATGCAAGAAATTCCCAAATTAGTTTTGACTTACTAAATCTCCTAGTGGAGTAAACTGTCTCTGAGCAGACAGAGATTCAAAAGCATGCATAGAGAATTAGAGTGAAGAAATGAATGCAAGAAACCATCACTTTTAATACATAAGGAAGCATGACTAAAACATCTGGGGGGACAAAATGTTGTACTAAGTAGAAGAAAAGTGGTGGAAAAAAAACTTAAAAGAGGAGAGAGAAAAAACATAGAAAATAAAAATATATCAGTTAATGAAGATATAGGAAAGTACATAAAGTATAAATAGAAGGGCAAAAAATGGTGCACTTAGGTGTCAAGCATAAAAAATAAAGTTATACTTCTGCCATTGGCATCTATTTTTTTTTACTTTACATTTGGTGTTTTTCCCCCCAACCAACTTTATTATTTTATTTTGTTCATAAACCATACAATTTATCTAAAGTGTACAGTCAGTGGCATGTGGTATAATCACAGAGGTGTGCATTCATCACTTCAATCAATATAAGGGCATTTTCATTACTCCAAAAATAAAAAATAAAATAAACCACTATCATATGTTATCACCACTAATTATAAATCCTATGGTATGTTTTCACTATTTCTATTCATTTACAAACATTTGCAAACAACTTTTTGCCAATTCTGCATAGATTAAACCTCAGCTTTCCATTCTCTAATCACATTCTATTCTCTGGTGACATATTCTAGCTATTAACGCCATGATTTTATTCATTATATTTAGCTCATAATAGCGAAATCATACATTTGTCCTTTATGCTTGCTTGCTTCACTCCACATAATGTCCTCCAGGTTCATCCTTGTTGTCATATGCTTCATGACTTCATTTCTTCTAACAGCTGAATAATATTCTATTGTGTGTATATACCACAATTTGTTTATCTGTTTGTCAGTTGATGGACACCTGGGTTGTTTCCATCTTTTCTCAATTGTGAATAATGTCACTATGAACATAGGTGTACAGATGTCTCTGTGTGTCACTGCTCTGAGTTCCTCTAGGTATATACCAAGTAATGGTATTGCCAGGTCACATGGCAGATCTATATTTAACTTCCTTAGGAACCACCAAACAGACTTCCACAGTGGCTGTACCATTCTACATTCCCACCAACAGTGAATAAGTGTTCCTACCTCTCCACATTCTCTCCAATGTTTGTAGTTTTCTGTTGTTGTTTCCTTTTTTTTCAATAGTGGCTATTATAGTAGATGTGAAATGATATCTTATTGAAGCTTTGATTTGCATTTCCTTAATAGCCAGGAATGTTGAACATTTTTTCATGTGTCTATTATCCATTTGTATTTCTTCTTTAGAAAAATGTCTATTCAGATCTTTTGTCCATTTCTTTTTTTTGAGTCATTTGTCTTTTTATTGTTGAGTTGTTGGATCACTTTATATATCGTGGATATTAGACCCTTGTAAGTGTGATTACCAAATATTTTCTCCCATTGAGTAGGCTGCCTTTTTACTCTCTTCACAAAGTCCTTTGACGTACATAAGTGTTGAATTTTGAGGAGGTCCCATTTATCTATTTTTTCTTTTGTTGCTTATGCTTTGGTGTAAGGTTTAAGAGACTCCCAGCTACTACAAGATCTACATCTATAAGATCCCTAGATTACCTTATAGGAGTTTTACGGTCCTGGCTTTTATGTGTAGGTCCTTGATACATTTTCAGTTGATTCTTGTATAGGGAGTGAGATAGGGGTCCTCTTTCATTCTTTTGGTGATGGATATCCAGTCTCCAAGCATCATTTCATGAAGAGACTGTTCTGTCTCAGAAAAGTAGACATGGTAGGTTTATCAAAAATCAGTTGACCATAGAGGTGAGGGTCTATTTCTGAACTTTCAATTCAATTCCATTGGTCAACATGTCTATCTTTATGCCAATACCATGCTGTTTTGACCATTGTAGCTTTATAATCCACTTCAAGTTCAGGAAACATGAGTCCTCCAAATTTGCTCTTCTTTTTTAGGATGTGTTTGGCTATCTGGGTCAATTTTCCCTTCCAAATAAATTTGGTAATTGACATTTCTATTTTTGTAATGTAGGCTGCTGGAATTTTGATTGGTATTGAGTTGAATTTATAACTCAGTTTGGGTAGAATTGATATTTTCATGATATTTATCCTTCCAATCCATGAACATGGCATGTCCTTCCATTTGTTTAGGTCTTCTTTGATTTCTTTTAGCAGTGTGTAGTTTTCTGAATACAGATCCCTTACACTCCTGGTTAAATTAACTCCTAGATATTTGAGTCTTTTTGTTGCTATTGTGAACGGAACTTTTTTTCTTGATTTCCTCCTCAGCTTGCTCATTACTTTTGTATAGAAACGCTACTGATTTTTGTATGTTTATCTTGTATCCTTCCACTTTGCTGAACTCATTTATTAGTTCTAATAGTTTTGTTGTAGTTATTTCAGAATTTTCTAAATATAGGATTGTGTCCTCTGTGACTAGTGAGAGTTTTTACTTCCTCTTTTCAAATTTGAATGCCTTTTATTTATTTTTCTTGCCTAATTACTCTAGCTAGAACTTCTAGTACAATGTTAAATAACAGTGGTGACAGTGGGTAACCTTGCCTTGTTCCTGATCTGAACGGGAAAGGTTTCAACCTCTCCAAATTGAGTATGATGTTGTCTGTGGGGTTTTCCCATATGCACTTTATTATGTTGAGGAACTTTCCTTCTATACCTATCTTTTGAAGTGTTTTTTATCAAGAAAGGATGCTGGGTTTTGTCAAATGCTTTGTTTGCATCAATTGAGATTATCATGTGATTTTTTCTTCTTCAAGTTTTTAATTTGATGTATTACCTTAAATATTTTTATGTTGAAATATTCTTGCATAACAGGAATAAAACCCACCTAATCATAGTGTATAATTGTTTTACTAGGTTGTTGGATTCTATTTGCAAGCATTTTGCTGAGAATTTTTGCATCTATGTTCATTAGAGTAATTGGTCTTTAATTTTCTTTTCTTGTAGTATCTTTATCTGGCTTTGGTATTAGGGTGATGTTGGCTTCATAAAATGTGTTGGGTAATTTTTCCTCCTTTTCAATGCTATGGAAGAGTTTAAACAGAATTGGTATTAATTCTTCTCAAAATGTTTGGTAGAATCACCTGTGAAGCCATCTGATCCTAGACTTTTCTTTATTGGAAGATTTTTGATGACTGATTCAATCACATTAGCTGTGATTGCTTTGTTGAGTTCCTGTATTTCTTGTAGAGTCAATGTAGATTGTTTGTGCATTTCTTGGAACTTGCTCATTTCACCTAGGTTACCTAATTTGTTGGCTTACAGTTTCTCATAATATCCTCTTATGATCTTTTTGTTTCTGTGGGGTCAGTTGTAATGTACCCCCTTTCATTTCTGATTTTACTTATTTGCATCTTTTTTTTTTTTCTGTTACTCTAGCTAAGCGTTTGTCGATTTTATTCATCTTCTCAAAGAACCAGTTTTTTTATTTTATTTTATTGATTTTTCTCAACTTTTTTTTTTGTTGTTGTTCTCAATTTCATGTATTTATGCCCTCATCTTTGTTATTTCTTTCTGCTTGCTTTGCAATTGATTTGCTGTTCTTTTTGTAGTTTTTCCAGTTATTCAGTTAGGTCTTTGGTTTTAGTTCTTTCTCCTTTTTTAATATAGGTATTTAGGGCTATAAATTTCCCTCTCACCAGTGTCTTCACTGTATCCCATAAGTTTTCATAAGTTGTGTTCTCATTTTTATTTGTTTTGAGATATCTACTAATTTCTCTTGTAATTTCTTCTTTGACCCTCTGATTGTTTAGTAGTATGTAGTTTAGCCTCCATATATTTGCACATTTTCCTTTTCCTGCCTATTATTGATTTCCAGCATCTTCCACTGTGATCAAAGAAGGTGTTTTGTATAATTTCAATCTTCTTAAACTTATTGAGATCTGTATTATGGCCCAACCTGTGGTCTATCCTGGAGAAAGATCCATGAACACTTGATAAGAATGTATAGTCTCCTGATTTAGGGTGCAATGATCTGTGTATGTCTTTCAGGTCCAGCTCTTTATCACATAGTTTATGTTCTCTGTTTTCCTTGTTATCTTCTTTCTAGTTTTTCTATTGAATGATGTGAGTGGCAAGTTGAAGTCTCCAACTATTATTGTAGAGATGTCTATTTCTCCTTTCAGTTTTACCAAAGTTTGCCTCATGTATTTCGGGGCACCCTGGTTAGGTGCATAGATATTTATGACTTTTCTCCTTCCTAGTGGGTTATCCCTTTATTAATATACAATAAAGAGATGCCTTCTGCATCTCTAATCACTCTTTTTGCATTTAAAGTCTGTTTTGTCTGACACTAGAATGGCTACTCCTGCTTTCTTTTGGTTACTATTTGTGTGAAATATCTTTTTGCAACCTTTCACTTTCAGTCTATTTGTATCCTTGAGTATAAGCTAAATCTCCTGAAGACAGCATATAGATGGCTTATGTTTTCTTATCCATTCTGTCCACATAAGTCTTTCGATTGGGGAGTTTAATCCATTAACATTCAATGTCATTAGTGTAAAGGCATTACTTACTTCAACCATTTTATCCTTTGGCTTTCAGATGTCATATCTTATTTTTGTTTAACTTTTTACCCTTTTGGTTACCCTTTCTAATAATCTTCACTTCTACATTCTCCTCCAAGACTCTCTCTCTTCTCCTTTCTTTTCTGACTGCAAAATTCCATTAGTGTTTCCTGCAGAGCTGGATTCTTGTTTATGGATTCTCAGTTTCTGTTTATCTTTGAATATTTTAAACTCACCTCGTATTTGACAGTTTTGCCCAATAAAGAATTCTTGGCGGGCAGTTTTTCTCTTTCAGTACCTTAATTACATCATACCTTCTCACTTCCATGGTTTCTGAAGAGAAATCCACACTAAGTCTTATAGGACGTCCCTTGTATGTAATGATTCACTTCTTCCTTGTACATTTCAGAACTTTCTCTTTCTCTTTGGCATCTGGCATTCTGAATATTATGTGTCTTTATGTAGGTCTTTTTGGATTTAATTTAATTGGAGTACACTCTGTTTCCTGGCCATGTATATTCATGTCTGTCATGGGATTTTTCTAGTTAGCCAAGACTCCTTTCCTTTGCCCTTCTCTCTTCTGGGTGGTGTCTATCCTTCCCCTGGTATCCTAAACTGCAGAACAGCACTCCAGGCAGTCTCTGCCTTTCCTCTAGCTTAATTTTATTTTATTTTTTTAAATTTTTTTTTTTTTTTGAGGTACCAGGAGTGGGAATTGAATCCGGGACCTTGTATATAGGAAGCCAGCACTCAACCACTGAGCCACATCAACTCCCCTGAGTTGGTTTTTATGTTTATTTGCTTGTTGTTTTTTTTTTTTTGTTTTTAAGAGGCACTGGGAACTGAACCCGGGACCTCCCCTGTGGGAAGTAGGCAATCAACTGTTTGGGCCTCATCCGCTCCCTCTAGCTTTTTTTCTGGAAGAGAAGTGATCCCTCTGTCTCTCTAATTCCCCATCTTCCCAGCAGGGCTCTGGCATCTAATTTTTAAACTCTCATTATTTAAAGTTTTTGGTTTTCCAATGTTGCTAAATTTAATTAGACATCCTTAACAATTCTTGCTATAAAGTTCTTGCACTTCGACCATATGCTTCTCCAATACAATGGATATTTTAGGACTCTTTTCTGTCTTAACAAAGAAATACAAATAAAAAGTGTAAAGGAGTTTTCATATAGTCAGATAATCTAGAAGTGTTTGGGTTTTGAAACAGATTATATTTTCCACTTGCAGGTTTCTTTTTTATTGCTTGTATAGTTTAGAGTCTCTTTAAAATTATGTTTTATTTCCCACCATTTCTTCTCTCAAAATTCATCTTCTTATATAGCAAGATTTTAAAATGATTGCATAAACATACTGTTTATTTTATATTAACCAAATAGGACTTGGATATCAAGAAAATCATGATAGTCTATTAGATAATTACAGATAATTTCTGATAAATCACATACAATCTGCCATTTAATAAACACCATTATTGCTCATATACCTCTTCTATCAACTTAATTTACCACACTTGACTCCTGAAATCAGCACTACAACAACTGACACAGTTTATTTTAGAAATCTTATATCTTGATTATCTGCACAAAACACTTTTATAATAAATTTTTCAGATATTTTCCAAAGATAGATACCTATTATTTGGGGGAATTTTCTAAGACGTTCTTTTGATACAACCTTATATGTCTGAATGCCAAATTTCAATGTTGAAATAATGATGCAGTAGAAAAGTGGTGGCATCAAAAGCTTTTTTCTGAGACCAATAACTGCCCAATATTAGCCATAAACTGACACAGAAAATCTATCAAATAAAGTATAGAATGCAAATAATGAATGTGAATGTGTCTTACCCTATTCCTCTCTCCCATAAGCAACATACATATACATACATATGTGTATATGTGTGTATATATAAGTGTGTGTATATTTATATACACATACATTTATAAAAATTAATATTTTCTTCAAGGAAAGCCTATTAGACACTTCCAGAAAAATATCTATAATTTTGTTTATGTATAAATTATTTATAGGTAAGGGTCATCTCAATGAAACTTTCTAAAAAATCAACATTTATAAAATATTATTACTTGGTTTTAATGGTCATTATCAAAGCAAGATCACAGTTACACCAAGACACAGGGCATATTTCAGTCTTCTTATTTATTTAAAAATTATATTTTATTTTCTGTTATACCGCCTGTGAATTAATTGATTTAAAATTACTGTACATCAAATTAATTATTTTTAACTAAAACAAAATTTTACATTTAAAATAGTTATCATTGTCTATATTATTACAATTGTTTAAAATTTCATCATAGGAACACTATATAACCATAAGTTAGCTAAAACTCATAAAACATTTTATTATATACCTATGGCTGATCATTTCTTTCTCTTTCTTTGTGAATCAATTGCCAGTTGATATTTGTGATAATAGCTATAAAAATTGTAATTATGCAGCGAAATGTTAAAAAAGTACATTGTCATTCTAGGCCAAATGAAGCACCAGACTGTTTTCATTAAGTAAATTACTCATCTTTATTTCGAACAAGGCTACTGATGAGAATATAATATTTTCAACATTCGTTTTAAGTCTACAGTAGTCCCACTTCCATATGGTATAATACATATATAAACTTTACTTTAAGCAATTGAACTTTTCACACCCTGAAAAGCCACAAAATCAGATGTTCTGTAGTTTTTGCAGCTGGTGTACTGTAGTCATTTTGGGTAGTGTCATATGAAAAATATTTTATTCCCCAAGCCCTAAACAGAATCAGTCATTAATGAAATGCAGGCAGCAATGAGATCATATAAGGTATAGATTTCAGCAGCCATCCTAGGAACATTAAAAGAAACTCAGGACATGAACACAAATCAAGTTCTTACTGCCAGAAAAGAAAGAAAAAAAGTTTTAAGGAATGTCTTCCCAGACTTAGCATTTGCTTTGAAAACAACAGTTAACCACTATCTTGAAAGAAGTTTTAATTTAAGCATTTGCAGACTAAATAATCACAATTTGGCTATAGCACAACAGTAAGTAACTTCATATATATTGGTACATTACAAGATTATTCACCATACCATACAACTATCAAAATAATAAAATGATTTCCCTAATGCCACATATGGAATCTGCTTCCTTATAGACTGTCACCAGTCCACACAATTTAAAAATAATGTTTTATTTGGAACACATCCAACTAAACTATTGTTTATTTATTGAAATATTTTAAGAAAACTATACAATTCAACAATAGTATCACAACATATTCTTTCAAGTGAAAACTGGAGCAAAAAATAGTATTTTTTATTAATCCTGTTTGTGAAAGAAGAAATTAAAAGGCATTGTTTTATATTTCTTGTCACAACAAATTCTCTTCAATCTAAAGTAAAGCAACTTTAAATATTTTCACTTACAATCCATTTCTTCCTTTACATGATTATTTTAAAATGTATTCTTTTTATAAACAGAGTAGATTTTTAAATAATAAAAAGAGAAACTGTGGTGAAAAGAGAATACACAACATGAAGAAGTGTGCTTGTACATACGATCCTGAATTTGTGATATGTCCACTAGATGTATAACTTAGAAGTTTTAACATCATTTTTTGTTCTTCCTGTTTATAAAAACAATATAGAAGACATTGAACAAATGATTATTTACCTGTATTTTAAGTCTTAATGTAAACAGTATACATTTAGTTCATAAGGATTCAACTGTTAATTTGGAAGGGCTATATTTAGGTAATAATTCCATTATCTTAAACATTGATTAACAGAATAAATACTCTGTGAATCTATCTCTTAAGAAAACATGTTTCCAGTAAATCTGAGAAAGTCCTACATTTCTTTGCATCTGTTTTCCATAAAATCTTTATATGTCTCAGACATACCACCTGGCACTAAACTCTGGCTTATATTTGGAACACTGATGAACTGAAATAGTGCACAGTACACTAACATGGTATGGAAATGTCCCAGTGAAGCATAAGGTAGTATCCTGTGATTTCCATTCCATGTGTTGGCATATAATGGGGAATCATGGATTTTTTTTCTTTCTTGTTCAGAGTGCTGTGCTATTGTTAAATCTTTGGAACACACCTTTATGTACAACAGAGAACACAGTTTCATCTGTGAAGTTTTTTTAAATGGACATAGGATTGTCCTACTACCCCACCTCCCCTGCTACATGTCAGGAACTTAGATATTTGTAAGAATATCACAGAACTGAAACCAAAAATCATAGGTTTTACATGAATAGTAAATTGTAAGAATCTTGGGGAATCACTATATATTTCTTATATATTGGTTACTACACCTTGCAGAGCATTCAATTTAATAAAACAAATATTGGCTGGGAATCCCATGCCAAGTATTGTTCTAGACATGCAGACTATATGAATGAGTGAAATAGACAAAAAATTTCTGGCATCATTAACTTATATTCTACAAGGGGAGAGAAACAATGAAAAATAAACATGCAAAAAATAAATTAATTTTAAAAAGCATGCAAAAATCCCTCCCCTCATGAGGTTTACATTCTAGTGGGGGAGATAGACAATAAACATAATAAATTAGTAAATTAGTATGTTCAGTTATAAATGCAGTGATTATAGCAAGGTAAGATGAATCAAGAGACCCAAGGAAGGAGGGCTTTTTGCATTTTTAAATAGAAAGGTCAGGTAGTTGCATTAAGAAGGTGACATACGAATAAATATTTGAAAGAGCAAAGGTGTTAGTTGCCCAGATATCTTGAGGAAGCACATTCAAGACAGAAGCAATAGCCTGCACAAAGACAATAAGATGAGAGAAGTAGACCTATAGATTACATGTCATCATTCATTCAAGAACAATTTTTTGAACAGTGAGTTATTTGGTAGATATAAATATTGTGACATGATATAAGTCATTTTTGGTTTCATTTTCTATTTAACATTTATTGGACAATCTTATAGGCATAGAATTTAATAACATGATGCTAACGCTATCTAATTCTCTTTTACTCCCTTTATTCACCTACTTATTTTATATCCCTCCTTTTTTCACCTTTTTGTTGGCATATAAATGAGCAGCAATACAGAGAACAATAAAAATGCACTGAACTTGGAATGACAATGAATTAAGTTCATTCTTAATCCTGCTCCTTACTAGCTAGGTTAATTAAGCAAGTTTCTTTGCTTTTCTGAGCCAGTTTCACCAATAACATGGGGGTGATGGAAAAGAAGAAGGTAGAAGTAGGGGAATCTCTCAAAAATTTCTGTGAAAATAAAATGTGTTATAATTATGGGAAAGTTCTTGATAAACAACAAAGAACTACCCAAATGGAGGGCATATAGATAATACTTAACTCTGATGATGACCTTTGAAACAACCACCACCACTGTGTTAATCTCAAAGACAATATTTGATAAGTTATCTTTAAGATAAGCTTTATCATTAAAATTCAGTAGTCAGTATTTTGGGCATTTTCTTCTGTAAAGAGTATAGATATAGAGTAAACTTTAAAAAATAAATTAGTAAGATATAAGAAGTTAAAATTAATCAGATATTAAGATTACAGAGTTCATTATCATTAATCATTAATCATTACAGAAACTGTTTTTTTTTAAATTTACCTAAAATTTATCTTCAATGATTGGATAGAAGAGAGGAACTGAGAATACAGACACAGATTTGTAACTCTTGAGAGGATAAGCTTTTACCTGGAATAACTAATGTGGGCGGGAAGTAATTTTGAGGTCAAACAGATACATTTTCAAGTTTCATCTATGAATCGAGCTCTATGAGTGTGAAAATTTTTGAGAACAATTTTGCAATAGTTATTAGAAGCCTTAAAAATGGGTATCATATGACTAATACTTAACTTCAAGTATTTATCTAGCTTGTAGGTATTTAGCAAAAGTATTTTCTAAGTTTTTTAATTAATGTATTTATATATGTTAGAGTAAGTGACTAAGTTAAAAAATGAAAAGATCAGCTGGTTAGGAAATACTACATTCAAAGAATTAAAATATAACAGGCTTAGAATAAATTAATAGCTTAGAACTAAAACTATTTTGAGCAAAATTTTACCATTAGCTACTAAAGCAAAATTATTTAAAGGCTACCATGCATAATATTTTGGATCCAGACAATTTTGGAGATTTAGGTCACTTTGTATTGTCTTGCACAATAATTTCCATTGAAAACTATTGAAGGTTATATGTTTTCTTGTTATTGATTTGAATTTCAGAGAATAAATGGACTATCAAAATGGAAGTTTGTTGTTAGTATTTACAAGTTCAATTTGGGCCTCTACTATTACTCAAGTAAAAGCAATAATTTTGTGAATCAATGAGCAGTAACACCTTGCACTTTTGTAAAGCCTTTGGCAGGGAATCTTATAGCCTAAGGGGACTTAGTTACACATTTTATCAAGGTGCAAAATGAATCTTAAAGGAGGTTAAGTCCCAGGACAGGCATAGAACCCTAAATTCCTGATAATCAGCTTCCAAACTAGTCATAAGAATCTAATAGACTTTGGCAGTGATTCCTTTGAGCAGTCAAAACTACTGCCAGGTGGCTACGTTTATGAGCAAACTATAAAATGTAGTGTTGACCCAGCAGCTGATCCAGTCAGTATAAACTATAAAGGTGAAGAATGAGAAAAGATTCCTGAAAAATGGCCTAGCAAACTAATGAGG
The DNA here is from genome assembly GCA_026826555.1 of Tolypeutes matacus. Lineage (NCBI taxonomy): Eukaryota > Metazoa > Chordata > Mammalia > Cingulata > Chlamyphoridae > Tolypeutes > Tolypeutes matacus. Next base: position 15,641,026 of record JAKSZT010053770.1, read on the forward strand.
AAGTGAGCATTTCTTTTTAGTTCTTTAAGTTAGAAAGGAAAAAAAAAAAAAGAGGTTAGAAAATAATATTAAAAAAAGACCTCCTCTGTAATGGACAGAGGAAGGGAATTTAACTGATAAATAGTTGGATGATTATTTATGATTACTGCAACTAGTTGTCAGAGATCATTAACACCTACTAGTGTGATTCTGTGTGATTTTTTTAAACAATAAATTATTTTAAAATAAATTTGATGTCCATAGGAAGGAAATTCTTCTCCTTACAACATTGTTTGGTTGCTTGTTTTAACAAACCTGGAGAAAGCTATTCATCTATCTATCTTTACCCTATTAAAGTTCTGCCTATATACCTCTATTTATTTAATACTTCATGTTTGTTCCTAAAATGTTTTTGCAACCCTCCAGGAACTAAACTTGATGACACTCATTAAAGATGTTGATTTAATGAGGCAGCACACATTGGGTTTAGGCATATTTTAAATCATGTTCTGATTTTCAACCTCTTCCTTGGCTGCTGCTAAATAAGTCATAGTTCCAATGATCCTGACATTGATTTGATGAAGAAGAAAGGATACATGAATACTAAGCAATTATAATTCAATTGTTGTGTGTTATTATTTAACATAAGTAAACTATTCATGCTTTCCAGATAAATAAGTATAAAAGATATAACTTTCTTTGACTTATTTTCTCAATCTCCAGAAGAAATCTAAAAAAAGATAGTTTAACCACAGTACAGGAAGAACTTAGCCTATCTTTAAGTACACTTTGATTTTAAATAGAGGAGGTGTAATTAAAATTAAAATATTTGATGGAACAAGATAATCTATCTAAAACACAGAATGTTCAAGAGATCCCTGATAATCATACAGTTTTATCAATTTTTACCAGGAAAAGTTAAAACTGCAGAAGGTTCTGTAGGGTGGTGTTGCAACACAGTAAGGGTTAAACACAAGGGGTTAAAATATAATTCCAAAAATAATGTGACAAAAATCAACATTTGAAACTATAAACTTCAAAAAGTAATCTCAACAAATGCCACCAACTAAAGAATCATACTACAGGGGTCAGAGTAACCACAAGGGTCAGAGTAGCCTTCTAAGTCTTATAATGAAATATATGAAATAATCTTATATATGAAAGCATATGAGGCACTTGGAAGAATTATTTTCCCAAGATTGTAAATATCAACCCATGAGAGCAAGTTTGAACAAAAAATTTATAACCTGAATTTGAAGTCCAAAATTAAACAGAACACATGGTAAACATTCATTTGAGTGATACAAAAGTCATCAAAGAAAATACATGTAGTATCCATTTTGGCACATTTTTTCTCTCATCACTACACAATAATGGCTCTTAAATTCTGTATGTTCCTTAGTGTGTCCATACATGTTGATCATGAAATCACACTTGTTCTAGATAACATAGCATCTCACAGATACCATCATAATACATGTTACTCAGTCTCCAACTTGTTGAGAGAACCACCTTCAAGTGAAACCAATCAATTACATAGTGTCTTTCTGGGATCAGAAGAAATCATTGCAATGTTGAGTTTCAAAAGAGGAAAAACAAAGTCTTAAAGGCTTAATAGTTCTTCCAATGTCCTAATACAAGTAAAAATTTGTTTTTCTAATATTTCTTTTAATGAAATCATTGAGTACGAATGGTTTTACTTAAATGGTATTGGGAGGTGAAAGAAGACTGAATTGAGTAGAGATGAACACCTACTTCCTATTTAGATTTAAGCGACCAATGTGATGAATAGCCTGCTGAAAAAACATCAAACCTGTAGATGTGAGGCAGAAACAAACTATTTCAGAAACATAAACTCAATTATATTCACCTATTACATAAAATATTAAAAATTACAAGGATTCCTATCTGGTAAATGCTGTTTGCATAACTGATCTTGAATTATAGCTATTAAAAACATCTTATACCGGATACATTAAAGCACAATCCATTCAAAATGAAGAATGGGATGCTTTTTAAAATACAGAGATCTGTAGATGAACACAGTTGTACAAATAGTAATATGCTTAGAAAAAGAATCATAGTACTTTAAAAGTTATAATATGATCTATAGCAAAGTCAAGATTTGCTACTGGAAAATCAAGACATCTCTCTCAGGCCCATCATTTTGGGAAGATGGCAACTTGCTCATCCTAAGCACAGCTACTTCTGAAAGAAAGTAAAGCTTCAGGAAATGTTCTGCCTTGGATCCACAATAAGAGATTATGGCAACAAAGGAAAAATAAAACAGATGAAAGAAACAGAGTAATGTCTACCAACCATTTTCTTTTATATATTTTCATTTCCTTATGATTTAAAAACTCACAAAAAGCAAAAAAGTCTATACTCATTATTACATTGCTAATGATCACAACAATATTTAAATAATTCTTAATATACCAAAGTCATAAGAGTGAATTAGTAAGATTATGTTCATCTAGCGGACTGTCATATACTATGTGGCACTATGTTTTAAGTCAAAGTCATGCTCCTAGTTTCTAAACTTCAAACTGAAATACCACAACATTCATAAAACAGAACTGAGCTACTGAGAATAAGAAAAATATACAAAAAGGTAGCCGACCTCAACAGCAGATAGTAAAATTAACATTTCAACAGCTTTTGCCTTTTATCTCAGTCTCCATAACAATTTTTTTTTTTCTGGAAGAGGTATGATTTAGTTTAGAAAGATTCAGAATTACATAAAACATCTGGAATATGGGACAAGAAATATTGGCTTATTATCCCTCATGGACCCTATCCATGAAAAATTTAATAGATCTGTTTTGGTAGTTTTAATCTCCAGAGCACCTCAAGCTATGTTATGGAAACATCATCTTGGTCATTTATATTAGAAAGAACACCTGGTGATGAGAGCAAATATACTCCCTTTTAAATTGTGAGTGCATTTTCTTTAGTCATCAAACTTTTCATCAAATATGTATATAGATGTATGTGTGTGCAAACATTTTGACTAGAATTTAGTTTTTATATCTTTGTGATTGATCAGACTGTAATCTTTGTGACTTACTAGGAAAATACAATCCTTTCCTATGCTCTGCAAATAAATGATTTTGCCCTAACTCTGACATTTACTTATTGCATATTACAGAGTAAGTTAGAGAAATTTTCATGATAGGAATGCTAAAATATCATTTATATTGGCCCTGGAAACACATAATATCAATGATTTTTAAAAGTTAAAAAATAGTTTTTTGATTTAACACATTTTCTTATTCCATAATGTTTTTTAAATGATAGTTTAATTATTTACTGTTAGTAATAAAAATTTTTTAGTTAATATTAAAATGATACTCATAGCCAAAAACAGCTAGTTATTTTAAGCATGAAATTTTGTTATCAAAAAGCTTATTGACAGGAAAAATTTAATATTGAGAATGTGTGCCTCTAAGGAAGATTCACCAATGAAGTAATTTATCATAAAAATATTAAAAAGTAAACTAATCTACAAAATTTTAATGTTACATTATTTTATTGTTAACACATGTTATTGTAAAACTGAGAATTGTTTCAATGTTATTATTTACATATTAAAATTAGAGAAAATTCCATATAATTGAAAAATATAATAATCTATTTTTAAGGGATTTATCTTTTAAAATTGGCACATTGTGCCATAACTATGCTATTTTAATAATACTCAAAATATATAATGGGCCCCTACATATTCTAATTAAAAATAGAAGTCCTTAAAATATTTGAGTATTTATAGTCTATAAAGATTTTCGGGGACATTTTTATTAATTTGACACAGATACGCCTTCATTTCTAATGTTACAAACCTGAACCATTTTAAATGCAATTAAAAGTGGTTATGAAAGAGTGGGGACTTCCTTGTGAAGTAGGAAATCACTCTTGTGATTAACATGCAAACGAGCTCATGCTGGCAGAATAGATTGGGGTTTTAAAACCCCAATTACTTTTGTATGATTATCTATTTACCAGTACACAGGCTATTTTCATTTTTCATCTAATACAAAATCGGCTTGCTTACATTTTTAGCACAGCAATTAATATTTACAATAATTATGACATCAAGGACTGCTGAGAACTCCAAGTAAATCATTTACCCAAGTCTTTTTTCTTTATATATGATTAATATATTTTTAAAGTTTGACGCTGTATATGAGGCTAACTTTATGCAAAAATCAAAATTAAGAACCACTTTCCTCTTTGATTTAAATTTAGTTATAGTACATATTATTTTTAGAATATTAGTAAGATGATGATTGTTATAATATAAAACCCACATTTTTAACTCTGATTAGAACAATAGGTAAAAATAGTTTAATCGTTTTTAGTAAGAAAAATAAATATATATTGAGAACAATAAAGTGCATCCCATGAATTCTTCCTTTTTAAAAGTAATAACAGACAATTCTAAACTTTCACTAACACGCTTTGATTCATACCTGCTACGTACTGCACACATACACATTTTTCCAGACTTCTAAAGAAAATTATAATGCATTAATGACAGGAACCATGGTAATGGAAAAAAGGTCACCCTCTCTTGAACACCTTCTGTTTTAAACCATTATATAGAAAGACATTCGAGAAAGCAAAGAATTAAAAGCCAGCCTTTGTGCAACCCATTACTGAAATATTATAGAATAATCTATATCAAATGTAGAGGAACAGCAGATTCTTTTGGATCTAAATTAACTGCAGCCATAGAAACGCTTTTATGCTTATTATGTATCTGCATGTTGATTCAATTATTAAAAGAACACCTGACAGCATCAGACTTATTTAATTGAATTAATTAAACTGGATGAATAATCACTGAATTCCTTTTGTGTGAAATTTGTCCTGAAAAGTAACACTGGCATTTGGAAATTGCAACTAATTTGCATCGCGAAATACAGTGAGCATGGAAATCTCATATTTCGGTATTCTGATTTTTTTTTCCTTCCTCTTCTCATACAAGACAAATGAACAGATTCTTGCAGTGGATATTTTCTCTTTTACAGTATAGATTTATGAATCTTCATTGTCAATATATCATTAAATAAATTTTCAATAACTTCCACATATCACAATTTAAATTTTTCTCATATATTGAAAAATATTTTGCAAAGTGTCATTTTCCCAAAAGATGTGACATGACACTAATGTATATTTGAAACTATACAGTAAGGGAAACTCTTGTTTCAAGATGAACTCCTAAAATAAAATGATTATTAACTCTATGAAAAGAATAACTATTTGTTTAAAGCTAGGTGTGAAAAATTATTCAACATAAAAATATTTCAGAGCAGCTAGTTTTCTCTCATTGGTAGGAGGCATTCTCTTTTATGATTAAAGGTTTATATCTTATGTCTGTCATATATATTTAAAATTTTGGCATTTTATTAAGATAAATATTTGCAGTTTGTTTATAAACAATGATTTTACAGATATATTTTTAAAGAATGATAGTAGGAAAACTTTCTGCACATATATTCCCCTATGTCAGCTTCACTAATGAATGAAAAGAAAAATTGTACAAGGTCTGCTTTCTTTGTTTTTTTTTTTTTTTTTTGTCATATCAAAACAAACATAAACTGACAACATTTGAGAATATTCTTAAAGCACTCAATATACTTCCAATTCCAAGCCATTAGTTTCCTCAATATCAGTAGGAGAGCATCATTTTATCCTCTTACAGCTTTATATTTTTCTGCAACACTCATGACACTGGGAAGATGCATCAATATCTGTTATTGTTAATTCATTATTAAGGGTAAAACTTGGTGAAATCCTGATAATTGATTCACCTTTGAGCACTCATATCCACATAAGTCACAGTTTAATATATACCACATCTGGTTTTTGATAAATCTTTTTTCTTTTTGTTATAAATGGTAAATTATTGTACTTTCATTCTTGAGATGATAATCACTCTATACTACTTTAAACATGCCTATTATTTAGGAGACTCTGTTTACCATAATAAATCATGGTATTTGAAATCACACACCATTTAACATCTACATTTCTCAGATTAATGAACCTTTTAAATATTCAGGTTGACCACACTTGAATTTTATTCACATTAAAAAATATGCTTGATCCCTTCAACCTCTGATCCATCTTCATTATTTGTATTTGCTTTCTTTCTACGCTCTCTTTGCATTCCTCAGAAATATTTCTGTGTGAGTGGTCATTTTTGCCACAGATAAATCTTGCATGTGATACAGCATCATTCCTTCCAAAGAAAATAAAAATGTAAAATATCATATGCTATTTATAAAAATAATTCATAACAACTATAGTAATGAAACTGCTTTCTGTTGTCTTAAAATTCTTAGCATTCTAGATAAATTGTTTCTTTGCTATCTAAATTACACATATGATAAATACGCAAACTTTTACAAAATACTTTGTGTGAAAAATCTATGAATCCACTTTAGTATCCATATTAATAATTTTTATTTTTACATAAATTATACAAAGTACATTGGCATTACACCCCATTCTTAAGACCAGTTTATTATAGCTCTATTTCATAATATTGGATGTGGAAATGGAAACAGTGCCATCATGTGATACTTTTCAGGGTACTTCACTTCTTATATTCCCAATGTCTGAGCATATAGCTGCTAAACAAGTAAGAGTTTGTAGAAAAGCAGAGAATGGAAGTAAAATTTATCACCCAGTAGTACTTTGTAAGTATCCCTGGTGTTCATACTTTTATGTAAAAAATATAGAAACAGTGTTTAAATTTTCATAGATAAACAAGTGTAAAGCTAGCATTTGTACTTGTGTATATACATGCGTACAAATTCATACACAGACACTTTTTGCTAAAAATCTACAAATTATTCATTCTAGCTCACAAACCTTCTGCATTTGTAATCAATCTCCATCTTAAAAAATAAAAATAAAATGCTTCATTTCATAAAGGGAGTATATTAATTATTTTAATTAACAAAAGTCAGTAGTTTGGGAGGGGAAAAACTCAGATGAAATATAAATATTAATTTCAACTCAAATAAAAGTTACTCTAAAATTTGAACCCAGTTTCTCTAAGCCTTTTTTCTCTCTCCAATTAAGGGATATAGCTATTATTACTTCCACAAACTCAGAAGGACTGGGCATCACACTAAATGCTGGAGTTGAGAGGGCTTACATTATTTCTTTAAATTTCAAAACCAGATTTGAAAACTGTTAAGTTTAAAAATGCTTAGTATTCATGCACACACATATGAAAACATGCACTACTAATGATACCTGATCTATTTCTTATGATGCACTCTAAGACCATTTCCTTAAAAACTAGATTTTTTTAAATGAGAAGTATAAATTTGGGAGCTACTCTTTTACTTCATAGATTATTCCAAAAAAAGGTAGAATAACATGTTAAGCAAAGTATGTATCATTCTGCCAAAATACTAATGTATACATGTTGACTCAGAAACAGAAAATGAGCATTGAATCAATTCTTATCTATTAATTTTAATGGCTCATGGTTAATTTACAGCACATTTCATTTTATTACAAAGAAAATTCAAGGTATTTTAGTATAAACTTTTACCAAAAAGTGAGAAAATTATAGAGGCATATTAAATGCCAATGCAAAATTAAAAACATATTGATGGCTCTTAAAAAGCATTTCTTAAATAATTGCCCTAAACCAACTCCTTTTGCATATCCTTTGTGATACAATGTAGCACAATACTGAAAATTTCACACAAAATAGATTTAATGAAAGACGGGAGAAAAAGCTTGGAAAAACTTTTATTCATGCAACCAATCTTAAGTATAGCTGCTTGTTTTGTGAATGGTGAAAATAACCTCTGGTCACAGAAGCATGAGAAGAACTTAATTACAGTCACTTAAAAAAATTAAGTGAGGAAAATTTTAGCAGTAAAAAGAAGGTAGAAAGTAGACGTGATTTATTAAACTCTGAGTTTCTAAAATTCCCTTTCTTTCTAAACTGAACTATATGGAAGTTACCTATTGGTGAACAACTCTTCAAGTAAGTAAACGCTTCTCTTCCAGCGGAAGAGTAGACTTGAGGATTACCCTAAAACCTTTTATTAACATTAAAATTATTCTTTCCCCATGTAACATGAGGAATAGAGTTACTGGCAGTATTCTTATTTGGAGAGATTTAATAACTTTCTGAGAAGAGATTTTCTATTTTCTTTTTTTTTTCAAAACTGACTAAAAGACTGTTTTGTCTTGCAGTAGAAAGGAAGCTACAGTACCCTAACATTTTTTTCTTCATGAAAATATATCTTCCATAAGAATCTTCCTTTCTTCCAACCTTTCCTGATCCTGATCTTTTAATAATTCTTTCAGAGAAGTTTTGACAGTTTTCAATAACGTAACATGTTTTTCCTCCCAGAACAGGATTTAGCATTGATGGTTGTACATTTTCATCTGTGAAAGAAGAGCCAGCATTACCAATTCTTTTAATTTAGTCCTTTAGTCGAGTTCTGTGATGTTTCACAAACCACAGAACTTGAAGAAACAGCACCAATAGACTTATGAACAGGCAACTAACTTCTTCACCCCAACCCACCCTTATTTTTAAGACTATGCTTGAGTCTGAACTTTTTTTCTTGTAGAGTAACAGTGGTTGAAGTTAGAAGGAAAATTCACAAAAAAGAGAAGTTGCTCAAAAAAGACAAAATATGTGGAAAATGCAGATTTACAAAGCAGTAATTTCTAGTCACTGTCTGTCTTAGTTTGCTGGGGCTGCCTTAAGAAACAATCACAAGCTGGGTGGTTTAAAACAACAGTAATTTAGTGTATCACAGATTGGAGATGAGAAGTCTGAAATCAAGGTGTCAGCAGAATTATGCTTTCTCTGAATTCAAGAGGATTCTGGAAGAGGCTTTCCAGCAGTCCCTGGCATAACTCAATCTCTGCCTCTGTCACATGGCTTACTTCTATCTCCTACTGAATGTGTCTAAATTTCTTCTGCTTAAAAACATACCAGTCATTTTGTTTTAGGACCCTCCCTAATCTAGTTTGGCCTCATTGTAACTAACAACATCTTCAAAGATCCTATTTTCAAATAAGATCACATTTACAGGACTGGGAGTTAGGATTTGAACGTATTCTTTGGCAGGGGAGAGGCACAATTCAATCCATAACACCTTATGATGTATCTTTATAAATTTTTTTAAAATGTAAACTTCTACAAAGATATTCTGACAAATGAAAAATTATGAACCAAGACATAAATTTTCTTCTATACAGTTGTACCTTTAAACATTTAAAACAATCCCCCCACCTGACACAAAGTGATAGCACTCTTACTTAGCAGCAATTTGTTACTGACTATCCAAATCACCGCAGAAATTTCAGTTTGTTATTTAAATATAAATCCAATTCATCTTGGAAAAGAAAAAATTAAATTATACTATTCCGTGAATAAGGTCATAAATTTTACCATTCTAGAGGAAAAAATAAATGTTTACTAAGTAATTTAAATAACAATAAAATAGCATGTGTCAATATCAGGTTCATAAACAGTTTTTACCTCCTTCATTCTCAATTCCTCTCCAACAATCCTCCTTACACACACAAACACACACACACAAACCCGAATGTGCTTATATGCCTACACACACAGGCAAAGAAAACAAACTAGCTATTTCATTGAGTCTCTCAGTAATTTAATAGGTGCATAGATCTTTCTGTTAGTTAATACGGAGTTGTCATTTGTCTCACGCATGATATGCCACTGCTGAAAATGTCACAAAAAGACTTGATGCACATATTCTTGTTAAAAATATTTGACATTTTATATGAAAGAAATGTTATTCCTTAGAGAGAATGAACGAAGTCGTCCTAGCCTGACTGGAAGGTGACACATTTTCTTCTAAAGCCAATCCAATGACCAGTTTACATCTTTCTTGGCAACATTACCAAGAATATTAAATTATATACATCAAGATCATTTTAGTCCTTAATCTTAGCTATTATTGTTGACACTCTCTTAATTTACATTACAGTTGTATAAACATATTGAAAAATTCCCCTTAATATTTGATCACTATGACTTTTTACCCCTATTTTAGCCATTATTCCTATAGATCAGGGGTTATTAACTTTTTTGTTCCATGGACCCCTTTGCCAGTCAGGTGAAAACCACGGACCCCTTACTAAGTCCACACTATACTGTGTATTATTTAAAATATGTATCACACCCTCACCAAAGCACCAACGTGTCCCCACAAGAATAATGTTTTTTTTTTTGAATTTCAATTCAAGCTCACAGACCCCAGATTAAGAACCCCTGTTATAGATGTTTGTCTGAGACTTTTGTCTCAGAAGGCTATTGATAGGCACATTATAAGACATTTTATCATAGGCCCAATGTAGTGTAAATACTTTACATTAAATATAAAATTCAAATTACAATTTAAATATATATTTTTATAGTTTACAAATTATTTTCTATCATTAAGAGATATAATTTTCCTATTTATCATAAAGTATTTCATAAAGTTGTGCTCGTCTGAGATTTGTATTCCAACTACTTAAATAACAGCTAATTTAATAAAGTTGTAGTAAAGAAACTTCATTAAGGACTTCCATTAATGCCACCTAAGGACTTCATAGGAAGAAAGGATGCAAAATCAAGTCTCATTCAACAATAAATTATAAGAGACATTTTTAAATTTTTTGTTAAATTCTTGGAATTAATATATCTTTTTTTTTTTTTTTTTTTTTTTAATTTTTTTTGGAATTAATATATCTTAAGATAGGTATTAAAGGAAGTTTGAATTGGGGGAAAAGAAATTCCTGAAGTTTAAAATATTACCTTTCAAAGAGCAAACATGGTGCTTATAGAAGGCATTTGTAAAATTAAAATGTAGCTTTTAAACTATTTTAAAAAGCTTACTCCAAATAAGTTTTACAATGTGTATCAATTCATGTGAGCTGAGTCATTTTTTAAAAACAATATAATTACTTTTCTTTAACATATCCAAAATTTCCACCAAACTGGTCTTTACACAATAAACCTCTAGATAGCCAGTCACTTCAATCTTCAATAATGACATAATTAACTTTGAGGTTCATTTCTCTCCAGTGAGACATCTGAACGTCACAATCAAAAGATCATTGATTTCAAGGAGCCCATTATTTTGTAACCTCCTTTGGGCTCTTAGTGGATTGTAATCATCTTTTGTTTTTTAAATTCTTATACTGTGCCTTTTATAGGACACAGTCAAGGCATTTTAAAATACTAAGTAATGCTAGTCATATATTCTTTTTGCTTGGTGCTTTTTCTTTTAAAAAAATCTGAAAAATAAATAAAAAATACCAAAAAATAAAAAATGACTTCATACTCCCATTTCTTAAAATGCATCAAATTTTACCCCTTTGGCCTCCAGAAATAGTGACCATTAATAATTTGAATCATATCATTCCTTTCTTTTTAAATTTAAACAGCTGTCAGTTGCACATATACCATTGCAAATCTATACTCACAAAAACACACATACATACACATGTACTTATTTTTCCTAAAATAGAATCCTGCTTTTTAATGTGATAATGTAATGTGTAATAGAAAATACCTTCTTAAAAAAATATCTGCCTATTATTATTCATTGTTGATGGGTATTTAGATTGTTTGCATTTTGTTGTTATAAACAATGCTACACCATTGTTTATACAGCTATCTTAGCTTTTTATGTTGTTTTTTTTCTGGTGAGGAGGGACATGTAGAATATAAATGGAAATAAATTACTTATTTCTTCCTTATATAAAAATGATATCCTTATTTAAAATAAATAACTAATATAAACAAATTTCCTCAAAGCTAATTTGTTTGTCTCTATTAATTTGTCCTCTTACAGGTTACTTTAGGTTTATAATTAATATAATTCTTTCCAGAGTTGCAAAATATTTCCTTCTTTTATTCTGCCAATACTTCATTCACATATTTGGATAGGGACAGATGTGTATTTATATAATTTCTCCTTAGTTATAAACTTTAATTATCTTTGCCCTGTTTTCATGTGTGCCCCATAATACAAAATGAAATTTTAATGGGAGAATGTAATTTGTTAAATAGAGAAATAGAGGCAAAATTGCCATCCTACTGCAAAGTTTAAGTCTACTTTATGCCTTAAAATAACTAATATGAAAGCATAAACATTCTAACATAGGTACAATATCTATTAAAATAAATTTAGAGAAGAAATGTCCACCCTTTCCACAGGCTTGCCTAATGGCCATTTTCTTGGTTCCACCCTCATCGAGCATCTGGGTGTTGGCCAAGCTCCAGACGTCACCCTCCAAGATTGTTGGGGTGATTGCCACACCTTATCCAATCTTTGGGTTAGAGTCTTAGCCCCCCTAGTACAGTGAGGTGAAGACAACATTCCCCCTAACCTTTGGCATAAAGGCTCAACCTTCTCAGAGCAACTAGTTGACCACCTGGCCTTCCCTAATCCATGGGGGACAGATCCACCCCTCTCAGACCTATGGGATGCTGACCTTAACTGCCCTAATCCTTGAGGAATGTGCTCCAACCTCCCTGCACCCTGGGGCAGCAAAACTTTTTCTGAGCATGGGTGGGAACATCCACCCTCTTCAACTGCTGGGGCAAACTCACCCTCTCTGTATGCATGGGTGGGGCTCCTCTCTTGGCCCAAGGTGATGTCTTAATTCCAGATCTCAGCTTCCATGGTTTCCTTCTTAAAGCTGTTTCCCCTTCACTCTCTCTTTTCCATGTCCTTTTTAGTCCAAGCAAACAGTGGTTTTGTTCATACAGTGCTCTCAAAAACCTTGTTGGTTTAGCATGCAAGAAGCAGGGGTCCAAGCCATCAGACAGTAAGAATTTCCACAAGTCTTTCTGAGATAACTGCATCTTTAATCCTAATTTACAAGTTCCAGGTTTAGCTAAGTCTTCAAATGGGGCACTTTCATCTGAGAACTTGATTTGCAGAGGCTTGGAATTTCCAGAATCAGTTTCTGTTTTTTTGTGCACAAGAGTTTAGTCCTGAGGTTATCCCGCTCATCTAGCATTTTGCTATAAGCTGCAAGGAGAAGCCAAGCTGCATTCTCTGCATTTACTTTGGAAAGTTCTTCAGCTAAATTCTCAGGTTCGCCATTTTCAAATTCTGTCTTCCATTAAACACCAGGAGTTAGTCTTGCTAAGTTTTCTGCACCTTTAAAACACGGATCGCTTTTCCTCCAGTTTCCAATAATAGTTTCATCATTGACTTCTAAGGCATCATAAAAAAGTCTCTTTAGTGTCCATATTACTATCAACAGTCTCTTCAAAACCATCTAGGCCTTTTCCATCAAGCATTTCACAATTCCTCAAGAAAATACCCCTTACCCATTTATAAAACCATTCCAACATTTTGGTAATTGCAAAAGCACTTCCCCACTCCTTGGTACCAAATTCTGTTTTAGTCAGCCAAAGGGGTGCTGATGCAAAATACCAGAAATTGGTTAGTCTTAATAAAGGGTATTTATTTGGGGTAGAAGTCCATAGTTACCAGGCCATAAAGCATAAGTTTCTTCCCTCACCAAAGTCCGTTGCCATGTGTTGGAGCAAGACAGCTGCCGACATTGCCTGGGTTCAGGCTTCTTGGGTTCCTCTCTTCCAGGGGCTCCATTTCTCTCCAGGCTTAGCCCCTCTGTTTCTTCCACAAGGTCAGCTGTAGACTATGAGGCTCTCTAGGCTTTGCCTCTCTCCACAAGGCCAGCTGTTAACTCTCAGGCGAATGGCTCATCTCTATCCTGGGGCCTTCTCTCCTTCCTCACCAGCACTCCAACATTAAAACTGCTCCAACTCTGTCCTTTGCCATGCCTTTTGTATTTGATTCCCCACCCACTAAGGGGTGGGGCTCAACGTCCTACTGGCGTAGCCCAGTTAACACCCTAATCATAACTTAATCATGCCCAGATTAGCAGACCAGTTTATAAGCATAATACAATATCTATTTTTGAATTCATAATTACATCAAACTGCCAAACTGCTACAGGCTTGAAATAAGGGTAATAAGAAATCCAGGATTCTTTGTAATGAACAATTAAACTAAGCAAAATCAGTTACATTGAAAGAGAGAAACATAACTATACATACCTAATTATATATATACATAATTACACCACCTAAAAGAAAGACATAAGCAATTTAGAAAAATTAAACTCAAATAATGAAAGAGAGGGCATGCATCATTCTTATAATATCCATACAAACTGAGACCCCAGGCCTATGCCTATGAAATATGTTTCCTCAAGCTACTCTGAATTTTATTGTCTATCAATAATATTGCTCTCCTTTATTCTTCATATTCAAGGAATACTGTGCTACATGTTATTTTTCAAAATAACCAAAGGCAAACAATATTTATTCACTATTCAATTTAGTTTGTTTGTTTTTTAACCTAAATCAAAAATATACTGTCCCTGTCCGTGAGAGGGTTTAAATCAAATGGAAGCCCATGATATCAAAATGGTTTATTTGACATACAGGGCATCCCTCTCTCAAGGTGTACACAAAAAGAGATAATTTCTTTTTGCTACTATCTTATGGTCTTAGAATGTGTTAAAACAGTGATTCAAGGAGGGTACTGATATATATAGCTACTGGTCATTCACTGAATGAGCCCAGAGTTTACATTGTAGTCATTCTGTGAATTATTTCAAGGGACTTTTAAATGCCTTTTCCTTTTTTATGAGGTCAGCAGGTTCTGCTACCCCCTCCATCACACAAATGGAATTTGATTGGTTGGTCTAGGAAGTCAGACAATGAAAGATAAAGGGCATCTCTTTCAGTATAAAGGTAATGCAATGTAAAATATAAATTAGAGACACTTTTAATAAACTTTTGTTTGTTGTTTCCTTGCTTGCTGCTGAGTTCATGGTTTTGTTCTCATTAGTAGAAGTACCTTAAAATTTAACCTCCAGGTACAATGATTATTACTGTTAGTGTATGCCCCAAAATAAAATCAGAATATGATAGAAAAAGAAGAAAACAAAGTAAAATAACCTGTTAAAAATGTAGTATCACCCAGATAATATCAGGAAATACTTAATGTTAGTTTTTCGTATACTAACTCAAAGAGTAAAAATATTTATTAAATAATGATTGTGTTTAATAAATTAAATTACAGTGTGATGGAAAAAAAAAAGAAAAAATAAACGAAAAAAATAAATTACAGTGTGATGGAACAGATGAAAACTTTAGTGCTACCTCATTTCATTTGTTCATTCTTTTATTCATGTATTTATATATTCATTTAACAACTATCTGAATACCTGTGTACCAGCTACTGGTAATTACACAAATAGTGGAAGAAAATTGGCCACAGTCTCTGCCTTCATGGAGTATTGAGACAAAAATTAATAAATAATCACACAAATATATAATTTCAAATCATGATCAGGGATGGAAGGAGAAATATAAGATGCGTGAGATCACATATTAGGAGGACTTAAGCAAGTCCATGATTTTGGAAGACTTCAGAGAGGTAGTGAATCTATGTGCTCTGATCCAAAGGATGGAAGGGCATGAACTAGGTTAGGTGTGAGGTAGAAGGGAGAGCAATATATACTTATGCAGAAAGCATGAGGAAGGAGAGAAATGCAAGTCATTTAAAGGACTTCCCATCCAGGTTAGGGAACACCATTATCCCTAACTTTTTTTTTTAATCCACTAAAGACATGTACCCTAACCTGTTTAGCAGGAAGCTAAATTGCTTAAAAGTAAACATTATGTGGATGTTTCTTCAAGTTATACCTTTGGCCATGGTATGTGATTAGAAACAACTGCTCTGAATATTTTCTTGGATAAAATTATTATTAGGGGCAGGCTTAGAGAAAAATGTGTGGTCTATCTTTATTTGGTAAATGTTTAGGAGAATGCACTTCAGTGTGCTAATATTTCCTCTAGCTTTATCATTTACCTTAAGATGGAGAATAAATGTTTGGCTTCACAAACCCCATGCAATGAGAGTTGATTCCCTGCACCTCCCAAAGAAGTCCCAGTACCTACATTAGGAACCACAGATCTTACATAGAGATAAATGTTAAGAGACAAATTCCTAATCATCTACTTTGGAGTAAATTCTAAAATATTTTGCAAAGGATTTTGGCTCTTCCCTTGCATATTTCTAATCCCATTCCCATTAGTAGGTAGGATTGGGGGCTAACTATTTAGGATTCTGGTCTAGGTGTCTTAATTTACAAAACCATAACACTTTACATTCTTCCTATAAAATCTGTCTATGCAATGTAAGGTTTCTAAGCCTCACATTCTTGTCAAAGAGTACAAACTTTGCACTCTTTGCTATCTAATCCTTATCAAAATTCTAGTTGAAAGAAATAATATTTATGGAGGATTGCCTAAATGACATAGAGTGTATCCATTACTCAGGCAAGATCATCTAAATTTCACATCTTAATCTGACCAGGCCATGAATGAACTGATTCTAACTGCAAATGCAATGCTTTGGCACCACTTAAAATTGCTTTTCTTGAACTACATGTTGGAGTTACCTAATTGGTGTACAATGGGAGATATAAGAAATGGCTCTATTGGGTCTAGGATTACGTCCTAGCCACTATATTACACAGTGTGCCTTCATGAAGTCTAAGAAAAACTTGTAGGTGTCATTACCTGGAAAACTATGATTCCTTTTTAGCAACTGTTATTATTATTATGGACAGCATTAATCGTAGAGCACAAGGCCTACTTTATTTTACCTACAAAAGTAAATCAAAGGTAAATTTGTGGCCCATTCTAGCAACTGAACAGACCTATACAGAAAGTATTTCTGCAAACTAATCTTACTGTATATTTATTATTTTCCTCCATATATTCCCCTCACTTTGATTCAGCCAATATTTATTAATATCCTTTTAAATTTGACTCAAATCTTTCTGAAATAATGGAATACATAAACTGTAAAATCTTACAACTCTGAGTTATACGGAAAATTATGTTTATAGATACGTGAATATTTTGAGAACAGTTCTAAAGAGTTCCAGTGGTTTTATTAGTATTACCAGTCCTTATTATTGGTATTTTGATTTCATATTTCCTAATATGTTTTGGAACTTGCTGTGTGACTCAGGGAAAAATATAATTTCTGTTACATTTTATATTTTTTTGAGAACAAAAATGTGTCATCTAATTTGCAAGTAAAAATATAATGAAGACTACAGTGAAATAAAATGGGAAATTTGTTGGAATTTTATAAACTATTAGTCTTATAAATTTACATTCTGGATATTTTTGGTAAATGGTAGCAGAACCAAGTGTTCTAAGAATCAGAGATATCTAACTTCTCTATTGGCCAGAGCTCTGATCGTCCTTCAATATAAGGAACAACCTTATATGAAGAATACCTTTATAAACTGTTGTAGGAACCAGGATTAAAATTTTAACATAGTGATTAAATTTGTCTGTGCATAATGTTGCATGCATGAAAATTTAATTTTAAAACATATAAATTCCTTGTTGTTAATGAATTTTATAATCTATTATAAAATGATTACTAGTACAGATAAATAGAAAACAAAAGGCAGATTTTAAAAACCAACAGTTATTAAAAATACCTAAACACATATGTGAAGTGAAATAATAAACATACAATAACATTTCTGTAATGAGGTTTAATTATTAAACCTGATTCCTAGATGCTGGTGGCCAAGGAGAATTGTTTCCTTTTTTCCAATTATTGAGACTAGGTAGTATGTTGAAAGCAGGCAGCTCTCAGATGCAAGTGGAAACAAGAGAAGGGATTGCAAAATGCAGTGAAGGATAAAGAGGAAATACTCATTAATATCAGCAAGCAATAATGGAGTAAAAAGCATGAAAGAGAGAGGCCTGTTGAAATGCAAATACAAATTTCCCTCAGAAAATAAAAGTGAAAATGCAGGAGATATGCAGAGGACCAGATAAACAGTGCACATAGGCTAGTTCAAAGGGGACAGAGCATGGTATCTTTATATGAAGAAAGAGTGCATATGAAGAAAAAAGTGAACAAAAGAAACACCTTTTAAAGGAATATTAAGAAAAAGTGAAGGCAAGGAGTTGTAGTGGGAAAATTAAGAGGAGTTACAATGCCAAAGATAAAGAAGAGAAGATTCTAGTGATGGAAAATTCCAACAGATTATGTGTATTAAGACCGTGATGAGGCCAAAATCTCAAATCTCTTGCTTTGGAAATCAAGCATATGGTGATACAGAAAGAACCATACTTCCAAAATATTGACAGGCATATGGATTGACAGAATTTTTAAAATAAAATGTATTGAGTTCTGCATCTTAAAGAATATCTCCAGTTCTAACATATGATTTCTAGTTTGAAGCTAGTCCCTGTTTCCTAGTTGTAATATGAAGCCACTTGGGACAGTAGTGTGCAAAAAAAGATTAAAATCTATAAATAACAATGGCATCAGAGTTTTTAGTTTTCACTTGTTCCTGGGAGGAAATTATAAGTATTTTGATGTTATCTCATATTATTTAAAGAAAAGTGATTTACAAGAATACTGAACTTCAATTCTTTTTGAATGGAAAACCTACAGGAAAAAAAACTATTTCTTCTAAAAATGACGAATTGAATAAATTGAAAAGTGTTCCCTTTTTCAGTGTCACATATTTGAGGGGACAAATCATTGGAACTTTCTTTTAGAAAGATCACCTTTTCTTAGTGAGGAGAAGCCTCTTGCCAACCCATTCTTTCACTGCATGCATATTTGCCATATATAACCTATTGTGTATCCTCCCCCTTTCTTTTAGACTTTTATAATAGACATGAAATTCATTTCTTCTATACTTATAAAATGAATAATTTCTCCATGCATAAAACCAATGGGAAAAAAGTCACAATGTTTAGTAGTATAACAAAGGTGACGTACTGCTGTGCTGATTTTAGTCTGAGGCAGATAAACTCTAATTATAGTTTAACCTGTGGTAATGGGAATCATTCCACTTTGAAAATATTTGTTGTAAAATTAAAAGAGATAATGGATTGTAAATGCATGAAGAGATGCTCCGATGTGTTTACATTCACTACGGAGTTCACTCATAGATGGTGAAAACATGTCAAAAAAAAAAATCACATATATGTAGACTTACCTTGCTATATAGAAATAGATACCATATGTGAGCTAAGATGTGCAGAAATTAATTTTAATTGAATATAAAAAAGTAATAAACTAAGCAAAAGTTATTAATGGTTAGACACAAATCTGCCAAAGAACTCATGTTCCTCACTACAAAGATGTTCACTGTGATATTTCTGACAATAAAAATTATTTTTGCTTAAATGTGATAGCAAATATGAGGGGCAGCCACATAACTGCACACACACATATGCATCATAACGAAATGATTTTGTATGAACACAATCAAATCAGCACATGAAACATAACACCACTCAAGCTCAGTTAATTTACAATAAACACTACACTTAACCATCTTACACTGACAAATGTGAATACTAGGTTTGTATAAGACAAAGTATACCACATTCCTTAGAATGTAGACTAGGTTTAGGGAGATGTGATTTCAAATACAGAATCTACCACTTAAAAATTGTAAATTTTTTGACAGTTTGTTAACTTTTCTTGCCTCAGTACCCTTGTTTGTAAAATAGAAAAAAATAATAAGCACATTTGGCTGGGTTATTGTAAGGATTAAATGGGTTCGTTTGTGCTTTAATGTTGTATACCTATTTATAGTAGGTACAAATTAAATATAAGTTTTTAAAAATGAGATTTCAAATCGAATAAGTCTCTGAAATTCTTATGGCATTTATTACTTTTTTGTTAATTATAAAATCATCACCATATAGTTGTAAAAGTGCATAGCCTTTGGAGACAGAAAATCCTATGGACTAAGCCTTGTTTCCTCCACTTCCTGGATGTGAGCAAATTACTTAACCTGACTTAGTTTTCTCAATGCAAATTGTGGATAAAAGTACTTATTTTGACAAGTTTTTGAGAAATTAAAATGAAGTTATGTAAACCAAAATATTACCTGGAAAAGAGCGGAAGCTCAGTAAATTATTTGTTTTGTGTTTATGTTGCAGTAATCCTACCAGCTTGAGAACACATTACATTTCTCTATTATCATTTGCCTTGCACATAAATGTTTGCTGAAAAAGGAAGTGTAAGACAATGCCCTGGGATCAGGAGATGCAATTCCAAGGATTGATTTGTTGCAGAATTCCTGGTGAAGTAAAAAAGAAACTAGTTTTTAATCAGAAAACTTCATTTAAAAGTTACTATATATTCATAGTTGCAGCAAAAGCAAGTCTCCTGGACATATATCCACCTTTAAAACATTTTTGGTGGGGGGGGAGGGGGGGAGGCCATCAGAATATCCTTCTTGTCATGCAAATGTAGAACAAATAGTCTTTCCTTGTTTGGAGAAGTTCATACAGTAGTAAACTAATCCACAGCAAATTCTTCACTTAGAATTTTAAGTCTTATATTTAGTAAAATAAATGTTGCCTTAGGGGCACAGCAACCTCTAAGATGTTGAAATCTTTAGATCATTGACAAGAGCCTTTCTTCCCCAGGAATTCTGCCATTCTTAGACCCCACGTTTGCCAGGAATAGAAATGTTCTGCTTTCTCAGGGAGGGGTTGAAGAAGCTGAGGCCTCTGTGCAGAGAAAGATACCATGTTTTCTGTGGGTCTGACATGATTGCTCAAGATAACCTGAAACAGGGCCTCTCAGATGAAAGATGCAGTAAATAGCTACCAAGACAGTTAACAAAACACTTAAACACTCACTGGAGACTCTCAGATGACTCCTCAAATGTTTTGAGGATACATAAGTCCTTCCCATTACACAGGATGGAGTGATTAAAAAACTGGAAAGTTTGTACTACAGACTGATTGATGCAGTCATTTATTAAACATTTTTGTGAACCTTCTGTGAATCAGTGCTAAATGTGTTGCCAGAGATATAAAAATAAACCAGGAAGTCACGATATTTTGATATGGAAGCAGGGAGATAAAAACAAACAAACAACACTGTAGTTTCAACCATGTACCTGCCAATCCCCAGTGTTCACCTGATCCCTCCCCCAACCATCCCCTTAGTTCCACGGACAGTCCAACCCACCCTCCCCACCCAAACCCTCTGACAAACCAGCAACTCCCGACCCAATAGCATCAATGCACCACTGTCATGCCCATCCACTACACAACTACACCCATCTACCTTATCATAGATTATGCCCATATGGGTGTTGGCTCACAAACTTCTTCTCCCTTTCTATTTCCTGTAAACCTCTTTTCCAGACTCTAGCTCTGTGAGTCTGTTCAATTTGCTTAATTCATATCAGTGATGGCATGTGATATTTGTTCTTTAATGCCTGGCTTGCTTCACACAACATAAGGTCCTCAAGATTCATCCATGTTATCCTGTGTGTTAATACTGCATTCCTTCTTACAGCTGAGTAATATTCCATTGTATGTATATACCACATTTTGTTTATCCATTCGTCTGTTGAAGGGCATTTTGGTTGATACCAACTTTAGGCAAAAGTGAATAATGCCACTATGAACATTGGTGTGCATATATCTGTTACTGTACTTGATTTCAGTTCTTCTGGGTATTTACCCAGCAGTGGAATTGCTGGATCATGTGGCATTTCTATAGTTAGTTTTCTGAAGAACCATCATACTGTCTCCATAATGGCTGCACCATTCTACATTCCCACCAGCAGTGGATGGGGGTTCCCATTCCTCCACATCCCCTCCAACACTTATAGCCCTCTGTTTTTCTAATAGCTGCCAGTCTAATAATATAGCAAGTGAGGGTTACTGGTTTAGGGTGTTGGATGTGGGGGGCATTTGGGACAGGATGCACCTGGAGCAGGCTTCCAGGGAGTGTGTGAGTGTTCATCTTCTCATAGTGTATTATATCTTTGGGTGGAGACCCACATAATGAACAAGAAGGTGGTGGACTCCCATCCTGGGGAGGTCTGCTATGTTCTCAAATAGAGGGACAGTAGTCTCTCGAGAGCATGGGTGGTGCCGAATAGGGGAGGAAGGAACAGTGTTTCAAGGTCTCAGGGTTGTTGCAAGTAACTATGATTTTTTCCCTTCAAGGAATAAAGCCTGGTGGTTGCCGTGGGTCATGAGGGGAGGGGGAGGGATAAGCGGAATACATGGAACAGGGGGCATTTTGGGGGCAATGGAAGTGACCTACATAATCTTGTTATGATGGATACAGGCCATGTTTAATTTCATCAAAATTAATAAAAGTGTATGGCTCAAAACATAAACCATAATGTAAACCATTGACCATGGTTAGTAGCTATGTTTCAATATTTGTACATCAGTTGTAACAAATATACCATCCACATATACAATGTTATTAATAGGGGAAGGGGGGAAAGGGGAGGATGTTGGGTATATGTGTTGTCCCCTACATTTGGTATGTGACTTTTCTGTGACCTAAAACTTCTTTGAAGACAAAATGAAAAAGTAAGACACTGAGGGAATAACTGGAAGAAAATGTCACTGTACATACAGGACAACAGATCTTACAGTGATGAAAGGCAAAATGTCCAAAAAAAACTTAAAACATATTTTTTCATTATTTTTATTATCCCCCAAAATTTTTAAGTTTTTATCTTTAAATTCTTTTGCATTTTATTTCTTATTTTTAAAGCTATCAGTATTATTTCATTTTCTTATTAATTGTATTTGGCTATTTTATTGGCTTCATTTTTAAAAATTTATTATTTTATTTTCTTAACAATACTTGGATTGCATAAATGTTACATAAAAAATGTAGTGATTCCCATATGCCCTGCTCACCATACCTCCCACATTTTTCCACATAAACAATATTCTTCA
This sequence comes from Tolypeutes matacus, assembly GCA_026826555.1. Lineage (NCBI taxonomy): Eukaryota > Metazoa > Chordata > Mammalia > Cingulata > Chlamyphoridae > Tolypeutes > Tolypeutes matacus. Next base: position 15,663,860 of record JAKSZT010053770.1, read on the forward strand.
TTAGTGTGGTACATTTATTACAATTGATGAATACATTTTGGGGCATCACCACTGAGCATGGATTATAGTTTACATTGTAGTTTACACTCTCTCCCACACAATTCTGAGGATTATGGGAAGATATATAATGGCCCATATCTGTCAATGCAATGTCATTCAGGACGATTCCCTAGTCCCGAAAATGCCCTCATATTACACCTGTTTTTCCCTCTCCTTGCCCTCAGAGCCTCCAGTGGCCACTGTATTGGCTTTGAGTCACAGAAGGGTTACAACTGTGGCAGGGGAGGATCATTGGTGCAGGGTGTCAGTGATGGGAGATATATGGGAGCAAGCTCACCCGGGCATACATATAATGTATGTGCAAATGTTCATGGAGCATTGTCATGGTGGGTGGAGATTCACACAATAACCGAAAGAATATAGAATTCCCATCCTGGGGAGTTCTGGGGAGAGAGTTTAAGCTACAATGTAAACTGTAATCCATGCTTAGTGGCAATCCAAAATGTGTTCATCAATTGCAATGAATGTACCACACTAATGAGGGATGTTGTTAATGTGGGAAAGTGTGGGAGATGTGGGGAGCAGGGCACATGGGAATCCCCTATATTTTTTATGTAACATTTATGTAATCTAAGTATCTTTTTTAAAAATAAAGAAATAAATAAAATAAAAAAACACAAAAACCCAAACAGAATCAATTGACTTAAATAGTGAGCAGTACTATACTGGTAGCAGTATGCACAAAATACCATAGGAACATAGATGTGGTAGGGGCAGATTCTACCTGTATGCAACCAGGGAAGGCTTCAAAGAAGAGGTGACTTTTAAACAAGGTCTTAAACAGGGGGTGGAGAAAAAGACAAGCTCTTTCAGATATTAAAAATAAATGCATATTCATGGAATAGTGTGATAGATTCAGGAAATGAGTAGTCCAGTGTAAATAGTAGACAGTCAACAAAGCAGAAGTGACATAACTGAAAATAAAGGGAGCAGAGTGTTAAAAAATGGTAACTCAATGAAATATTATGAGGCCAGGAACTCATGTTTAGATGAAACTTTTGGACCCAAATTGCTCCATATATTTAATGATCCTCCAGAGAGCTCACTCACTCTTCTACCAAACAGGAAGAAATAGGCTGCTTTTGTACTGTGGAAGAGTTTCATGGTTTCTTGGAAAGTTAAGCATAGAATTACCATCTGACCTGGAAGTCCTACTTCTAGGTATATAACCAAAGAATTAAAAGCAGGAACTCAAACGATATCTGCACATCAATGTTCCTAGCAGCATTATTCACAATTGCTAAAAGGTGGAAGCAACCCAAGTGCCCATCAATGGAAGAATAGTTAAACAAAAAGCAGTAAATATATACAATGGAATATATGAATAACGAATATTATTCAGCCATAAAAATGAATGATGTTCTGATATATGCTATAACATGGATGAGCCTTGAAGATATGATGTTTAGTGAAATAAGCCAGACACAAAAGGACAAATATTGTATGACTTTTATGAAAGAATCAGAATATGCAAATTCATTTTCAGAAATTAGAATACAGGTTATCAGGGGCAAGGGTTGGGGTGGGGAAAGAGAAGTTAATGCTTAATTGGTACAGAGTCTGTGTTTTGGGTGATGGAAAAGTTTTGGTAATGGATGGTGGTGATGGTAGGACAATATTGTGAATGCATTTAACACCACTGAATTGTATACATAAAAGTGGCTAAAATTATTAATTTTAGGTATATGTTACCAGAATAGAACTATACAACACAAAGAGTGAACCCTAATGTGAACTATGGACTGTAGTTAATAATATAACCATAATAATATTATTTCATCAATTGTAACAAAGTTACTACACTAATGCAAAATGTTTATAATTGGGAATACTGCATGTGTGTGATGGGTAGGGGATTACATAGGAACTCTGTACTTACTGCATGACTTTCCTGAAAACCTAGAACTAATCCAATAAAAACAATTTTTTAAAAATGCATCACAAACACACACACCACACACACAAAACAGGTTGTTTTCATCTAGAAATCCAATGTGACTCCAAATATGAAATTTGCATCAATGACAGTAACAGCAAGTAGATTTTTCAGGTACATCCACCTGGACATGTCAAAGATTCCAATTTTAAGCTCTGCAGTGCCAAAAAGTTAGTATGAATAGTTATAAAAGGGAATTCAAGATTATAAATTAGAATAATCTCTATGATAGCAATCAGTTTAATTCAGTACAAATACAAATAAAATAGCTGCCAGGGGGAAAATAACAAATGCTTATGTTTATTGGATTTTCTTACTAAAATGGCTACCTTTAGGTAGTGCAAAGATGGTAACTGTGATAAGTAGAAGATATGGTGTGGGGGAAAAGTGCTAGTAATTTTTCACCTGAATTAGAACTTGAAACATGGATAAGATTTAAATGAGTCTAGATCCAAGGGAAGCATTTTTAAGAGGAAGAAAAATAAAGCTGCATAAAGCCTCCTCCCCACAAACAGCTTACATTTTAGTGGATGAAGAGAGCTTTTAAAATTAATAAATACTAAATTATATGTTATGTTAAAAGTTGATAAATGTTATGGGAAAAAAATAGAGGAGGGTGAGAGTAATTAGCCAATGAGACTATAGAACTGCAAACAAATTCTCAGGAGAGATCTCACTGAAAAGGGTAACATTTCAGCAAAGACTCTAAGGAGGTGATAGAGTTAGCTAGGCAGCTACCTGGAAGAAAAGCAACCCAGGGAGAGGGAACAACCACTGCACAGGCACTGAGGTGGGAGCATGCCTAGCGAGTTTGAGAAACAGCAAAACAGTTAATATGGCAAGAACAGAATGAAAGAGTGAGAGGGTGGTAAGATATGAGATCAGATTGTGTATAGTCCTGTAAACCAATTTACACATTTTTAATATTACTTAAAAAAAAAAAAAAAATGGAAGCAGGAGTGCAGGAGTGGGAGGAGGGATAGAGGGTTTTGAGTAGAGAAGTGACATGATCTGACTTAGGTTTTAAAAGCCTCTCTCTAACTACTATCTGTAGAACAGACTGTAGGGGACCAAGTGTCTGTTAAGTTAGACTAACTGGAAGGCAATGGAAAAAATCTAGGCAGGACATGATGGTAGCTTGGAACACAGTGACAGATATGGCTATAATAAGAAAAATAGAATTCTGTATGTATTTTAGTAGAGCCCACACAGAGCCAAATCTACCTATAGTGTTTACTTTTATTCATTTCTTCTTGCATTCATTTAACTAATAACCAAGCATTTATTATAAACAGAACACTGTATGTGATAAATATTATCCTACAATTTTAGATTCACTGTGTCATTTACCGTTCTAACTTTCTCAAGTGTACTCATTGCAATCAAGTATCTCTAAGCTGTTGGTTTCAATCTGTTAGTTACATTAAAAAACATCTACCATAAAACCAAATCACCTAAAATAAAACCAAGATAAGGTGACTTAGAACATTAATGTCTATCTCTTAACAGATAATTTATTGCGACAATTGAAAGAATTGGGAAAATAGAAGAGGAAAACTCTGGAACTCACACTATGTACTCAGAATATTTGGGGAAGGTTGAGGACTTGGTAGGGGGCAATGAAACAACTATAAATTTAATTTAGAAGTCATTAGAAAATAACAGTTGAAAACCCTCTTTACACTTCCACAGGAAAAATTAAACCAAACTATAAATAGGAACTGCATGGCCCTGTCCTAAAATTTAGTATAAGATGGGGATAGGTGAGTTAGGGCAGTTTTCCTGTGGAACTGGAAGGTGCTTAGAAGTGGGATCAGTGTTAAAATCACTTGCTAATAGCAAAATGTTGCTGACATTTTCTTAGAGGAAAAATTAATTCTTTAGGGATAAAAAGGAGATTAAAAAAAAAAAATTAGAAATGCTTTATAACAGATTTTTTTTGGTCTTACTAGGTTCCATCTCCTTCCACACAGAACTCTAAAATTGCCCCCTGCTCACTTTGTGATCTTATTCCCTAAATTCCTGGTGCACTCTGCTCCCACTATACTATTTTCTTTGCTATTTCTCATACATCTCCAGTATGCAGCTCTCTTAGACTTTTGCACTTGTAATTCTCTCTTGCTGGTATGTTCTTTCTTTATATATGTGCAGGGCTTGCTCTTTTATTTCTTCAAGTTCCCTTTATAAGGTCACCATATCTCTTAGGCCTTCCTTGACCACTTTTTGTAAAGCAATACTCTCAGCATTACCCTCTATCAATTTCTCCTGTTTTATTTCCATGAAGGTAGGAACTTCATCTGATTTGTTCACTACTAAAGCCCCCATTCCTGTACTGTATACAGTAAGTATATATGCTGAATAAATGAACTATTCAAGAGCATGATGCTGGGGAATGTGGGAGTAATGTGTATTGTGAAAAAGCATTTTCAGTAATAGGTATACATACTTACATATATATATAATATCTGAAATCGATTATTTTAAAATAATACAAACTACAGAAAATAAAATTAAAAAATCTTCATAGCTGGTAGGGATGCATAGAACACTCTCCTAAGCCAAGAAAAAATCCTTTATGCAACACCTTGGTTGATAGTCATGTTAATTACTCAGTTCCATCAATTCAAAATGATTGATTTACAGAGATCTTATGGAAAGAATAGTAGCTTAAGAACAAGATGAGCCCAAGTTTAAATATTAACTGAACCAATTACTAGTTATGTGGGCCTTGGCAGTCCTTAAACTTTATACCCTTCTCATTCTTCTTCTATAAAAATGGCTGCATGTATTAAAATTGAATTAAATTAAATCAATATTAAAACCAGAAAATGTGCCTAACTTGATCCCCAAATCATTTTACTTGCTTAATGAACATTAGGTTCCTTGCTTTCTTTATTAAATTCTCAGGGCATTTCCCACAAAGTTTCCAGAGAGGACATTTAAACAATTAAGTCTCCTGGAGTTTGGGAAAAGACACCACAAAAACAGTGATGGTCACCTGGATTAACTTCATTTAGTGTTGGGAAGGCAAAGTATATGTACCTTGTTAACAAAGATACTGTGAAACATCTGTAGTGACTATTAGGATGCTTAAAGGTGATACTTATTACTTTGAAACTACTTTATTTTCTTTTCAGAATTAAGTAGTAGTGCATGAGAGAAAAACAATTAGTTATCTATAATTATTGTACATGGGACAGAAAAAACACTATTTTATCCATTTTCTTGATAGTTGTAGCAAATTATTGAAGCAAGATCTCAAGATCACAAAACTCACAGCTGCACCAATAATGAGGCAGACAGTATACTATATGCATAAAAACATTCTTCTGACTTAGTAGACATTTTGTATCAATTGGCAGCACAGCATCTTGGCAAATCTACAATGTGGTCACCTGTTTACTCATTTATTCACCAAGCACTTCTTAAGTACCTAGTAAGTACTAGCACTAGGCTAGGTATTAAGGGCACAAAGATGAATTAGACATAGATTCTAACTTCAAACTTACTTTCAGTCATTTAAACAAAACTATAACTGGATTTATAATACAATATTAAGAGGTTGCACATCTAAATGACCAATGTGAAAATTGCCCATTGATTGTGCACTGCACAGTCCCTAGGTTATACATAAAAAGCAAACAGCAGAGGGACATATGTAAAATACTTCTTAGCAAAAGACAGCTGCGGAAGAGCAGAACAATCAGAAGTTTTACCTTACAGAGATTTTTCCAATTATCTGTCAACTGAAATATTTTTAAAAATGATTATATCAAAGAAAAAGCTGTTTTATTATTTGTGATAATGTATTTTAAACAATCGTGACCATACCCCATAGTAAAAAATTTACATTGCTATTCAATACATACACACATGCACATAAATAAAATGAACACAAAATACAAATCCTTAATAGATAGAATGCATTTTCCATTCTATTCTGTTCTGTTTTTTAAAAAATGCTAGTAACAATAGGCTAAATTGATTTTATAACCTAATAATGGAACAGGCTTGTTCCTGTTTGAACAAAAAAAACATTGATATATGGAAACTAGACTAAAGATAATATGTTGGATAATAATTATCCTAAACAAAATATATACAGATGACATAATGTGCTAGACTCACAAATACTTTTTTTAAAAGTAATTTTACATTATCCAAAATTATACAATTTCAGATAATGATAGTACTTTTAGTAGTTTTGCCTAGAGTAGATGAATTAATGTGGGACTATATTCTATGTTATCTTTTTTTCCTATTTTTTTTTTTTTTATTTTTAAAGAAGCTTTTGATTATATAAATCTTACATTAAAAATATAAGGGATTCCCATATGTCCCACTCCCTCCCCCTCCCACATTAACAACATCCTTCATTAGTGTGGTACATTTGTTAAAATTGATAAACCCATATTGAGCATTGCTACTAACCAAGGACCACAGTTTACATTATAGTTTACACTTTGTCCCACATAATTTTGTTAGTTATGACAAATTATGCAGTGGCCTGTATCTCACTGCAATGTCATGCAGGACAAAGCCAATATCCCAAAAATGCCCCCATATTACGCTTAGTCTTCCTTCTCCCATCCCTCAGAACCTCTGGTGGCCACTGCCTTTACATTAATGATGAGTTTTTCCATTACTAGAATAATAACTTCTATAGTAGAATAATAATAAGTCTACTTTAGTCCATTGTTCATTCCCCAATCTTGAGGATTTGGGGATGGTGATGCCCACTCTGCTTCTGATTGAGAGGGAGTTTAGATCCCATGGGGCAGATGGATGAAGCTATCATGCTTGCAGTCGCAGACACTCTATATTCTATGTTATCTTTACCAAAGATTCTCTCAAAGATGCTCTTTGCTTTCTCCATAAAGGTGTTCCTATGAATCAAGAGAAATATCTTTGAAAATGAATGTCCTAAGTCATATACAAATTGTGATCACTGAACCAAATAATTCATCAATGTGAGTCAAAAGTAAAAGATACTATGAGGAATGTAGTTTTCTTAAAGAAAAGTAGAGCAGATAGAGGAAAACTCTTTGAAAATAAGAAGTCTCTGGGCCCTGTCTGTGATTACATTGTGAAGATATTTAGTCATAGCAGCTCCCTTTTCTATCAAACTGGTGGGTTCCAAAATATTTTGGAAGAGAAGGTATGAGGAAGAGAAGACGCAGAGGTATAGGTGAAGGTATATGGGAATCTTTGATGGATCCTCCTTTGCTCTCTCATGTTTCTAAACATCCTGTGTGGTATACCAAGAATACAATTCTCCAGTCACTCTTTGCCTGGGCTTGGTGAAACTGTCCATCTTATTTAACCAAACCAAATGTGTAATAATGATCCAAGTAAAGTTTAACAACAAAACAACAAATTTCAAAGAGGAATAAGTGCCCTTTCAAGTTATAAACTTGTAAATGAGGAAGAATGGGTTATAGACCATCTCTACATTAGTGGGTTGCTTCATGGCCCATCTATTACACCCTGTAATTATTGGCAGTGATACCAAAGATCAGCAGATCAGTCTAAACATCCTTGTGTGAATTGTGATGGAAAAATAATTGGCCTAAGACTATGGCCGCCTAATATAAGACCTACTAGTCTCCCTAGTACTTATCCAAAATTGGCTAAGTTCAAGACTCTGAGATACATTGTTGATGTCAGTATTTCAGGGTTGTATTTGCAGTGAGCAACCTTGAGGGATGAGATATTATATTCCTCTAGACAAAGAGTATATTTGTTTGCTACTATTTATATAAGTGGCAGATTTCCCAAGCTCAGTACCACTCAGATGCCACAAATACTCACTGCATGCATAGCATCCATCTGAGCCATATTGCATCACCATTGCAGCACTTGTGAGTACTACTGTATTGGCCTCTCATCTGAGGGTTCCTGTCTTCTGCCAGCATCTCAGAAAGAGTAATATGCTGAATTATGAGATTGTACGTAGAGTAAAATCAGATACCTGGCAAGACACACTCTGGCTAATCTAATAGAATACTGAGCATTCATACTTTAATATGTAAACTCTATTCTCCAAATCACCAAAAAGTAGTGGGATAGCTAAAAGTGATGGCTTAGATCATTTTTTATGAAGACAAATATTAGTTCAGCTATAGCATAATAAAATTCAATCAATTTCTTACTACTCTCCATTGTGTCCAAGGGGCAGGATGTATAAGTGTTTAAGAGCCACTTGCAAGGCCTTAATTCTGGCTCTTCTATTTATTGCTTATGTGATCTTGGGCAACTTATTTAGCCCAGTTGTAAAAATGGGAATACCCAGTATCTCCCTCATGAGGTTGTTGAGATACTAAATGAATTAATACATATAAAGTAATTAGAAGAACCAAGCACACAGTAATCACTCAATAAGTTATAAATATTTATATTATTATCCACCTTTTAATGAGATTGATCAGGACTGGTGAATATTCTAGGAGTTGTTGGGAAAGAACAATTTCCCTTTAAGTTTGAAACCCCTTTCTGTAACAATTTTTTTCAAAAGATGAATAAGGACTGGGAATAACATAAAATAATGTTTTTATAAGGATTTATTTAAGGTTGTATATAGAATATTGAGAATCATATTTCAATAGAAGTCATTCAAGATAGACCTCAAAAGCAGAATTTATTCAAGAAATCTGTCTGTATTTCTCTGTTACAGTTTTCAATGCACTACAGTAAAAGGAATCTGCTTAACACTATAATTTAATTTACTTAAAGGGGCCATAATACTATAAAACTATTTTTATAAGGAGATTTATCACCAAAGTAAATAAAATAATTATGAAGCTGATGAAATAACTACATAAGCCACTTAACAAGAGGGATATATTTTACCTTCTTTTCAATGAATGTTTAAAGCTCTCCTTCAAGCTCTTGGTAAATATATTGATCTGTGAAACACAGTACACTCCAGGGAAGCAATTCAGTTGACATTATATATCAAATGATGAGATGAATAATGATCATGCCATTTGGTAATTAAAACGTCTTACAAACCTTTTAACTGACTGAATGTAAAAAAAGTCAAATGAGGTCAAGTACATTGTGTTTTTCCATTCTCGTATTAGTGATATATACAATAACCTTTTAAAAATATCCAGAATTAGAGGCTGTAATAAAATGATATAAAACATTTAAAAGATAAAATATACATGGGATATCTAGCTTACTGTTATTGACTGTATATGTAATATGTCTTCTTTTTAGCATGCAGAATTGTTTTCTATTAAGTGTTATGCTCTTAAAGTTATTTCAGAAACATTTTAAGCCACTTATTTGGATTTACAAAGGAGAAAATGAGGAAAAATTAACTATTAACAGTAAAGGAGATAAAGTATAATTAAGAGAACATTGATTATATAGAAGAATAGAAGCCACCTGAATCTCAATTTATAGACTTTTCACATACAAATTCTATTTTAACAATACAACAATGAAGGATTCTTTCAAGAAAATTTACAAATTTTATTTTTTCTACAGTCTAGCATCTAGGCCACCGTTCACACACTTACCATAATCCAAGTGACTGATCATAATGAGCTTAAGATACAAAATGGAGAAATTCATATTAATGAAAGACCATTAGAAGCTAGCGAATGTGTGTGTTTGTTAAAGGCTACTTTCTGTGGCCATAAATAGTAGGCCTTTTACATTGCAATAGCACGAACAAGCAATCTTATAGTGAAAGATGTTAAAGAAGATCCAAATACCTATTTGTAATTATACAAACTACAATGTATGTATACGTTATGTAATTATGATTGCATTTAAGTCCTTCAGTCTAATATTAAGTACCATATTTATTTTAATCACTACACTTAAAAATTTACTAAACAATCAAAAACTTTAAAATTATTCAATACATTTATGATAAAAGCCACAGCCCTAATATGTTTTGCTCATTCTTGAACATCAAATAGTTTGCTTTTAATGTTCTCTTTATGTATCATTTAATCAAAGTTAGCTTATTTTGTAAGTTATTGGTCATAATGAGCCACAAAATTTTCAACTATAAACTGAACAATAAAGAAATTTAAAAACTTGTCCAAAAAAAGATGAGATTAAAAATATATTTTAAAAAAGATTTAAAAAAAAAAAAAAGGAGACACTGGGGGAATAAACAGAAGAAAAGGTCACAGCACATATAAGATAACAGATCTCACAGTGATGAAAGACATAATGTCAAAAAATTTTTTAATTTTCTATTTTTTATTTCAATATTTTAAAAAAATTTATATTGTTATTTTAAAACTAGCATTATTTCGTTTTCTTATTAATTGCATTTGGTTATTTTCTTGGCTTAATTTTTGAAGAAGTTTTGGATCACAGAACTCTTACAACTGTGGCAGGGGAAGATGTTTGGTGTGGGATGTCAGTGATAGGGAATACATGGGAGGAGGTTCACCTGGTGCATACCTATAAGACATATGAATGTGTTTAAATGTTCATGGGTCATTGTCATGGTGAGTGGAGATTCACACAATAACCGAAAGAATATCAAATTCCCATCCTGGGGAGCTCTGCCACATTCTGTAATGGAACAGCAAGAATCCCCCAAGTACAGGAGCAGGGACTAGTGAAGGAGGATGGGCCATTGACAGGCCCTTGATATTGATGACTGTACTTATGAACCTTTACTTTTGAAATTGAAACTTAGCCTAGTATATAGGGTTCTTAAGAGTTATCTCCTGAGAGCCTCCTTGTTGCTCAAATGTGGCCTCTCTCTAAGCCAAACTCAGAATATAAATGCATTGCCTTCCCCCCAGCATGAGACATGACTCCTGGGGATGAGCCTCCCTGGCACCAAGGGATTACAACCAAGCACTGAATAGCAATGCAACTGGAAAAAGGTCTTGACAAAAAGGGGGAAAAATAAAGACAAATGAGTTCATACGGCTAAGAGACTTCAAAGTGAGTCAAGAGGTCATTCCAGAGTTTACGCTTGTGCACGTCTCAGCAGGATCACACTGACTGCCAAAGTAGATACTAACCCAAATAGCAGGGTTCCTTAGGGTTCTGGAGACACCCAGACACTATAGTCAGGACAGATAGCTCAGAAGTTAGGTGCCTTGCCAGTGGGCCCTACTTTGGAATTTATGCTCCCCAGTGTGACAGAGTTGGACTCAGTTGTGGTTTCCTTACCCACGGCTCTTCTGTCCTTCTATTCGAACCTATAATTAGTACCAGAGTGGGTAGGCGTACATCCAAGAGACGTAAATATTTGGGCTGTCCATGTGCCAGCTGGGCCCTGAATCTCAATGGAGTTGCAACATCTACTCTCCAGTTCATTAGCCTCACCCAGGACAACTAACAAGGAGATGATGATGGAAAATGACTATCCCAAGGAACAGAGAGTCTGCAACTGCAAGCAAGAGAGTCCCATCTATCTGTTCCATGGGATCTAAGCCCCCTCTCAATTAGAGGCAGAGTGGGCATCACCATTCCAGAATCCTCAGGATTGGGGAATGAATGATGGACTACAGTAGACTTACAGTTATTCTACTATAGACTTATTGTTATTCTAGCAATGGAAGGACTTTTATCACTGACGTGGAGGCAGTGGCCTCTGGAGGTTCTGAGGGGAGGGAGAGGGAAAAACAGGTGTAATTTGGGGCCATTTCCAGGTCTTGTGAATTGTCCTGAATGACACTGCAATGACAGATACAGGTCATTATATATCTTGTCATAACTTACAAAACTGTGCAGGAGAGAGTATCAACTACAATGTAAACTATAATCCATGTTTAGTGGCAATGCTCCAATATGTGTTCATCAAGTTTAACAAATGTACCACAGTAATGAAGGATGTTGTTAATGTGGGAAAATGTGGGAGGGAAAGTGAGTGTGTCATGTGGGAATCCCATATATTTTTAATGTAACATTTATGTAATCTAAGTATCTTTTTAAAAAATTAAAAAGTGTATATATATATATATATATACACACACACATATATATTTTTTTATTATTATTTAAAGTTATTTGGATGGATGGAACTCTTCATCCATCCTTTAGTTAGTTGTAAACCATAATGCAATTTATAGACCATGGTTAGTTAAAAAAATAATAATAAAAAAAGACAGACTAGTTTTAGTTTTCTAAGGCACACAACCAATATGAAGTGGTGAACAGTTTAAGGAAACATGAGGAGTAAAATCGGTTTGTAAGAAAGATTAACAATAAAACAAGATAAAAATGATCTACAATGAAAAAAATATAAGGACAATGATTTACTAGAAGGCATGAAAATTGAATGCTACTATGAAAGCAATTCTTGGGTCCAATGCTTCAGTTAAAAAAGCCTTCCCCTAAAATCCAAAAATGATCTCAGACTCACTTTCTGTTATGAGTCAGGATTTCCTTCTAAACATAAAAACTGTCTTGAATAAATATCTCCTATTTCCCAAACATATCTTTGAATCTGGCTAAATATAAATATTGTTGCCTTCAATCACACTTTCTTATATGTGTGTAAGACTTTTCACAATCACATACATTTAAAATTTTACACAGCTCAGTCTTATACTTCAAAATCATTTCAAGATCCACATTACCTGTGGAATTACGTATTAACAATAAGTGAAATGGAGTTTTATTTCAAATATTTAAAATTATATCAGTTATCTTTTGCTGCCTAATAAATTGCAACAAACTGCAGCTTAAAGCAACATACATTTATTACCTCAATTTCTGTGAGCACAGCTAAGCTGAGTCATCTGCTCAGGCTTTCACAAGGCTGCAATCAAAGTTTCGGCCAGGCTGTGTTCTTTTCTGGAACTCCACGTCCTCTTCCAAGCTCACATGGTTTGATAGCAGCATTCAGTTCTTTGCATTCATCTTAGCTTCTAGAGGCTGATCACAGGTCCTGGCCATGTGGTCATTTCACAGTCCCTCTCGCAATAAAGCAGTTCACTTCTTCAAGTCCATGAAAAGAATCTCTTGCTCTAGTCTACTAAGACAGAGTCTCAGAAGTAAGTTCTGCGATAACTTCTGCTAATCACCAGCATCAGACTTACTTCTGCTTCATATCACACCAATCGATAATGCTTACCTTCTCGAATGTTGCCATTTAGTGATAGATGATAGGCACCACACGCCATTCTAATTATCTTCCTTGAAATAACCAAAAATAAGGCAAAAAGGCACGTAAAATTTATACATATGCCAAGTACTAAAGGTCTGGAAACAGCCTTTCTTTGCAATGTTGACCAGTCCTTGAGAAGTAATTGAGTAATCTCAGAAGGTAAGTCCTTCTGAACAAACATTCTTAGAGGATTCCTCCAAGTTATGCTAACAAAAGTTAGGAGATGTTATTTTACAGAATTACAAAATTCTGTAATTAAAAGAAGTTATAGAAGTGTAGTACAAAATGTCTTTTTTAGAAATCATTTTCCACCAGTAAATTTTAATCGATGCCTTAGAAAGATAAACGGACTTGTCCAAGTTCACAGATAATAGCAGAAACAAAGAACTCAGGTCTGCCAACACCTAAACCAGAGCTTTTCAGTGAGAGTCGTACTGTTCCTTCAGGGGAGTTTTGGAATTGCGGGAGAAATTTTGGTAGTTACAATTTGGGACATTGTTAACACATGTGGGCAGGAGTTTGGTTTGCTAGTCATCTGGTTATAATGAAGAATGCTACTGAATCTTAACAAGCTTTTTTCCAAATATGCGTGAAAAAAAAATTTGTGACTAGACCTAATCTTAGTTTACACCTAAAATTCAAAGTGTTTTTTCATGTTTGTAATATACACTGAATTTGCCAAAAGTTCAATGATTTTATTTTGTTTAGAACTTTTCAATTTTCACTACTCTGAAAAATTGCATCAAGTGATGGCTCTATTTTCAGCTGTCATTCATGGTTATTCTACAAATGGGACACTTATATGACTATTTGATGAGCGTTTCCAATTTAGTCATGCCCAGTCATTTACATTTTATATTATATTGATTTTTGTAGTTATATGTATTACAATTATCTAAATATATACCTAAGAAATTTCCTTTCATGATAGAAAGGGAGATTTACAAAAGATTTGTTATGAAAGTGGGCTTGTGTCTCATGGGGTTAAGAAGTACTTGGCCTAGTACCGCATCACTCTTAGGATTAAATTTTAATTAGCTTACATATTGGAAAGGAATTTTTTTCAGGTTTCTTAAGTGACCAATCTAAAAGATAAGCTACTTAGCAGCTAACATTTAAATGTTTTAAAATATGTAGTTATTAAAAAAAAAAAAAAACACTAAATGGGTGAAAATTCCAATTTCTAAAGACACTTAAAATGTGATCCACAACATTATTGTCCTTATAGGTGTTAAAAGCCTGAGCAGAAAAACAAACAAGAACATATTAAATCTTTATTATTAAGAATGCTTGAACAATGGGATATCTCGTTAACTGCACGTAGGAGTAAATTATGTATTAATCAGTGAATTATAACTTCTTGAGTGAGAGTTTCTTTGGTTCTATTTTAATATTTTCCTTATTTTAGGAAAAAAACACATGTTTAATAAACAAAGTTTTAATCAGATAGAAAAGCATAAATTAGAAAATGAAAGTCATATAACTCTATTCCTCAGAATTAACCACTGTTAATATTTGGTATGTATATTTCTAATAGTTTTCCTTTGAACAAATATGCTTTAAGCAAAATTTATACATTTTTAAAAATAATCTTTTTTAATCTGCAATATTCACTTACCTAAATATTATCTTATTCCATTGCTTGGATATACTATAATTTATTTAACCAATTTCCGTTTTTGTCATTATTTAGGTTAATTTCCCCATCTATGATATGAGGAAACTTAAGAATCTATATATCTAATTGCCTTATTTATAGTGGGACAATAAGAATTTGAGCGTGAAGTTTATCTGTGTGTGCGTGTATGTGAATGTTTGTGGGATAGGTGCTGGTAGAATCAGAATAGGTCATCTGTCTTAAGAAACCTCAGAAATGTCTGTGCCAAACTAAATAAAAGTGTAAAGGATGACTATGTAATCCCTCTATTTTTATAAATTATTTTTAGAAGACAAAAGGCACACAAACCACTCCTCTATTCCTTTAATGACGTTTCTGAACTTTTGGGAGATAATCTCTCATGCCTGTTTCTACTTTTAAGCTCCTCAGTCCTTTTCCCTAAACTTACCCTGGGTATTATGCAAGTAGAGAACGTTGTAAGGTAAAATCTGGTTAGGGTCCAACTCCTCAAATTATGATTATAATGAGTATATTAGCTAGAAAATTCATAGCCTCAAGTAACAAAAAAAATCTAAATAAAAAATTATTAAATAGAAAAGAAAATTACTCTCACTTAGTCAAGACATAGGAGAGGTTCCAGATCTGATAAATAAATTAATTAATGAAATTTATTTAAATATTATTCAATATTTATTAGTTTAAGAATCAAATATGACTAAACCATTTATTCTAAAGAGAACTAGATTGTTATCATTGGCTTAATATAGTCAGGATATGGTCAGTTTCCCCTGATGTTTAGGCTATATGGAGTAATGGAGTACATCTCAACATCACAACATCAGAGTTCTATTAGAAACAAACAAAAAAAAAAAAAAAAGAAAGAAAGAAAGGAAGGGAGGAAGGGAGGAAAGGAGGAAGGGAGGAAGGAGGAGGAAGAAAGAAAGGATGTTACAGAGACAGCCATCAGTATCTGCTTCAAGTTGGGTGACCATACATCAAGTCAGTCTCAATATGTACCTATTGTCTGTGGTAAATATTTATAGAATCCTTTTTACTCTCAAAAGTGTCTTGGATAATATATAGTATGGTCACCCAACAATAAAGTATATATTTTTAAGATTTCAGAATTATGTTTGAGTCTATGTTTCTTATAATTATATAAGAAAATTGCTGAACCTGTATTAAAAATAAAAATAGGGTTTCAGAATGCATTGTTAGCCTAGTAAAATAAACTTTAAACCAATTATGAAGCAATGCCTTTTAAATGATTGAAATGCTAATTACTAATCATTTTCACCAATTCCTTAAACAGATTTCATGTATTCTTACTTATACTAATATTTTGAAACCTCAGTCCATTTTTTCTCTTTATCTGAAAGACGAAAAGTAGCGTATTTTAAAATAAATATTCATGAGTTAACTCATTTAGACCATGCGAGTTTCCAAACATTTGATATCAGTCATAGACTATACCATCAGCCTCTTTAAACTGAAATATATTCTGTATTCTGGGTCACAAAGGGAATCACATGAGAAGATTTGCCATCAAGGGTTCTGGGCAATAGAGCACTAGAGAGCTTTGAATCTAGATTGCCTTAGTTCAAGTCTTAGTTTGGTCACATGTTAACTATGTAACACTGGGCAAACTACTTAACACTTCTGGGCCTCAGCTCCTTCATCTGTAAAATGGGCGTAGTAATGGTCTCTACCTTATAGTTATCTAACTAATTGATTGGGAGGAGTAAATGAGTTAACACAGCTTAACCACCTAGACGAGTATCTAGTACTAAATAAATGTCAGGAAATAAGATTATTAGTAGTAGTACAGAGAGCCCAGGATGCTTTCTCAGGGACTAGACAGCAATGCCAAAAGAACACACATTCCCAAAACTAATAATGTGAAAAAAACAGTAAAGTATCCCACAAAGTAGAACTGAGTGTAAGGGCAAAGCAGGAACAGAGGGTGACCACAGAGAAGGTAAAGTAAAGACAAGTCAAGGATGAGTTCAGGAACTGACCTACCAAATGCAGCTGTGCTGCTATAAGTTCCTCTTATGTTATTTGGCAAGTGCTAAAAGTCTAGGATATATTGTTAAAGGGACTAAACCTAATCAGAGTCTCAGTATAATGCCTTCCTCATTCAAGGAAACTTTTCTTAATACATGACTTTCTAAGGGTAAGTCCTCATTCAAAAACCATGATCATTAAGGAAATAAATATTTGGAGTCCAGAGTCAACATGTATTTCTGGATAGAAGAAAGGACTTTAACATAAACTGATTAATCAGAGAGGAATATGTGCAAAATATAAAGATGAAAGTAAATATAAAATACAAGGGCACTAGAACACTAATATAACATTATTTAATAAATATTAAGTAATTAATTACACTTTCAGCTCCACAAAATGAGGAAAAACAAAAATGTGATAGCAGCCTCTCTTTCAGTTCACTACCAAGAGAACATGAAATATGTTTATTTTTATTCACCCTGGCATGCTGTTGGAGACACACTGAACCCTGCGACTGACTGAACACTATTGAGGAAAGATGGTCAAATTAAAGGTCAAGAATTAAAGCAGCTCTTGATTGATAACATTACTGAAATGGGGAAAAACAGGGTCACCGATTTCTGTAAGATAGCTCATTGTTTAAATGAGAATGTAATGTGTGCTTTGCATCTAATTGAAGACAGAGATTTAGCTGAAATTATTATGACATAAATAGTTAATAGTTGTGAGAACTGATGGACTATTAGCTAACTAGAGAACAGAAAAATATATAGTTAATGGATACAACTAAAAAGTAATTATAAATCATTACCTATGAAAGTATTTAAACAAGTATATGAATTGTATTAACAAATTTTAAAAACGTTACTGTACACATTTGAGGCATAAAAACTGAAATTATCTAGAATTTGGAGACACTACAAGAGAATTAGAGGAGAAAGTACTAATGTGACAGATACTTTATAAGGTTAAAGAGAAACCCTGACTTTAATCAGCAAAATCAGAAACTTCTAGCAAAATTCTTCTATTGTTTTCTTCTATAAATATTTGCTTTTAATCTGATCCAGGTAATCAAATAAGACATCCTCATTTCTATATATTAGACTTTAAAACGCATTCATGGAAGTGCTCAGATCTCTGTATATGACAAATTAAATGTCAAAAATGTATGTTATTATGGTATTATATGCTATTGTCATTATAATTTCTTGGGATTCAAGATGCTAAGGTCACTCTACCTTTTTATTTTTATCTTCCAAAATATTATTTCAGAAGATAATATACACAACATATATATTTTGCAATTAAATTTATAGAACCCTAACAGTTTTATTATAGAAAAGAAAATGAACTTTATGGGACACGTTCCAAAAAGGTTGCTTTCATGTGTACATATACTCTTGATTAATGCGTAAAACCCTCAAGATTACTAGCACCTTTTAGTAGGCTAAGATTATTTTCCAATCTTAAGATTCTAGAGTGCACTCTGGCAAATCCATTCATTTGTGTTGTTTATTAAATCCTCTGAGCCTACTGATCCATGTATTGTAGTGTTAGAAGAAGATAAAGAAAAAAATCATCACAATATTGCAGTCTCAAAAGTTTTTATCCATATTACTCTCTTTGAGGGCACCCATTGTTTAAAACCAAAAATAACATTACAGTTAAGAATTATATTTATATTGACTTGTACTAATAAAATGAATATTTTAGGTCCAATATAACAAGAATATCTATCCCTTGATATACTGAACATAAAGAGTATTCACATCTGTTTCACTCTTTGCCTTCTTCATGGGCTTAAATCTGCCAAATTATTCCATTTGATTTCAGAGAATTCTCATATGGCAATCTATTTTATTTACTTTACATTCAATAAAATGGTTCAGTGAGCATTAGCAACTCTGAGACACAAGTTTCAATCAGTCTTCAAGCAAAGGAGTCAATTTATATTAGACCTACTGTGCTGTTAGTTACAGCTAGAAAGTTGGAATAAGGCAGAGCAACAGTAAAATGTGAGCTAAGCCTAACAAAGCCACAGTGAAGAGAAAGAAAGCTTTCCCCAGACTCTCACATGCATCACTTATATATTACCAGGTACCAAGTTCAGATATGAAGAGTTTCTTAATGGGCTGACAGCTAAAAGGAGGCTTCAGACACTAACTTTATTTTACATGACATACAGTAATAGTTCTCTGTTCTCCAGCAGACAAGTGTAAAAACTTGAATTGCCAATAGTTAAATATAAGTTTTCATATTCACTCCTTGGATATCATATAGGAAAAAAAAATTAAAAACATTCAAGCTGCATAGCATGTCTTCTATAATATGGTCATACAATTACTGATATAACAGTAGTTTCAAAGGACCTTTCCTTACCCATTTGTATGACATTTTAAACATAGCTGCTGGATTAGATTTTAACCACAAAACAATCAGTAAATTTGAGCAACAACTCATTTTGGAAAATGATATCATTAAAGACTAATTCCAAGAAATATAGGGCAGTACTGTTAGATGCTGTGAAAATGTCTCCCAAAGCACAAACTTTGTAATAAATGATGCTGGTTCATATTTGATATGGGCTGTAAAAAGCAGATTATTGTAACGGTGCTCTTCCCAGCAAATAAGACCATTAAAAATGTACTTAATGCTCAGTTGAATTGAAAAGCAGGCCAGTTAAATCCACATTTTGCTATTTTGTATAATGGTATAAAATTTTTTTACTAGTGGATAGCTCCTAGCCATAAATTTAAAATTATTAATGTTATCTCCCCTTTTTCGATAAGAACAAGTTTCCATTTTCTTTTTCTATTTTTTAATACGTAGCAGTACTTTTGCTCATGTTCTGTCATCACAGTATAATCAATAGGAATGATATTTGGAATAGATTGTTTTGGATTTATAAAAAAAAAAAAGTGTTGCTTTATCACTTGGTGATTCATACTTCTGAACTCACTTTCCTAGAGACGAAATGTAGTATTTTTCTAGTGACTCCACACTTCAAAACATAACACTTAAATATGTGTACATCTATCAAAATACTTCCATTTAACTCTATTCTTTGCAATTTTATAAGGACAATAAAGGAGAACAACATAATAGGTAATAGGATAGTGTCTTCAAGTCCAGATCCTATAAAGGTAAGAATATCTTAACCATTGAAAACAGCACTTCTATAAAAGAACAGTGCCCAGACTAGTACCCAGATCTACCCTGTCCTGTGAAAGCATGGCTCTCTAACATCGATGTGATCAATGAGCGAGAGATTCAATGTGGCCTCTATGTGTTATCAGTATTCCAGGTGAAATCCAAACATTTTATGTTTTCTTCTCACTTGGATCACTAGCTTTTAAATAGTTATAACTATCTCTTCCATTACATTTGTTTCAGAGACCATATGTTAGATATACTATTAATCTTTGTATTCCTCACAAAGCCAATGACAATGCTGATATCTGTGAAATTAATTTTAGGGTTAAATTATTATATAATGTATTAATTATCTATTGCTGTATAACATCTGAATACAGCATCTTTAGAATAACAAGCATTTTTTTATCTCACCCATTTTCTGAGGATCAGGAATCTGGGTACTTTAGGTGCTGGATCTCTCAAGAATTTGCAGGTTGTTTGACAGAGAAAGAGACCAAGACTGGGGGCGCGGGGTGGGGGGGAAGAGAACACCCAAAACAAAATCTCAGTATCTTGAATAACCTAATCTCAAAAGTGACATACAATCACTTGTGCCATATTCTATTGGCCACACAGACCAACACTGATAAAAGTTGGAAGGGGACAACACAAGGGTATGAAAAACAGGAGACTTATATTATTAGGGGCTATCTTAGATGTTGCCTACAACAGTCTGCCTTCTGAACCCCAATGATTTATGTCCTTCCCACATACAATCAATTCCAAATGTGTAAGTTGTAATGGATTCTTTAAGTAATTTAAGAGTTGTTTGGGGGGTATATCTCAGATTACTGAGACATTGTAAGAGTTAATAACTCAAGAAGAACACCCTTTGAATTAACTCCCAAACTGAACACTGACTGAGGGACCACTATTCTAATTCAATATCTTACATATTCAACAAACATTTTTCATGGTTTTGAGTGCAAAGCTGCAGGTAATACAGAGATGAAGAGCCTACATTCCCTGATCTCCACAGCTGACAGAGAGAATGAGACAAATGGTCATATATTTATAGCACCAGACTGTATATCATGGGGCATGGGAATATGCAGGTAAAGTGCCAAACTGGCTAAGAAGGAGGCAAGAATCAGAAAAAGCATAATGAAAGTTGTATTAGTCACCCAAAGGGGTGCTAATGCAAAATACCAGAAATCTGTTGGCTTTTATAAAGGGTGTTTATTTGGGATAAAAGCTTACAATTACCAGGCTATAAAGCATAAGTTACTTCCCTCACCAAAGTCTGTTGCCACATGTTGGAGCAAGATGGCTGCCAACATCTGCAAGGGTTCAGGCTTCCTTTCTCTTATGGTTCCATGGTCCCAGCTTTTTTCAATATCAGCTGTTGGCTGGGATAAGTCTCATTTCCTCCAGGGCTCATTTCTCTTCAGGCTCAGGTGCTCTGCTCACTCCAAAAGGCCCGCTGTAAACTGTCATGCAAACGGCTTGTCTCTCTTCCCAGGGCCTCTGCCATGTCTAATAGGGCCTTCTATCTTTCCTCACATATCTGTTTTTCTGTGCTCCCCTGTGTGTTTACTTTCAGGGGCTCCAGCTCAAAACTTCTACTTTCTCTTCTGTCATGCCGTTTTCTCTATGAGTCCTCACCCACCAAGGGGGCAGGGACTCAATGGCCTACTGACGTGGCCCAATCAAAGCCTTAATCATTATTTAATTTAATAAAAGTGAAACCTCTGAATCCAAAAAGTTAATAAGAAAAAAGCAAACTTTCAGGAAAAAATCATCACTAATATGTTGTATATGTTATTTTCTCAATATTTTTGGATCCCAATAGAATTTCAATAAAATAATACTGAAAAGACCTGTATGAAAGGCCAAAATATATCTCTCTCTATAAAACACCCTGTGTTTTTTGCATTTCAAAACCCAATTCATATTCCAGATAAATTAATGTTAATTTCCTTCCCCACTCCCCCAACAAAGAGACTAACTTTAATAGAAAGGGAGAGTGCAGCAAGAAGTGAAATGGGAAAACAGTGGTAAATATTCCTCTTGCTATATTAGACATGACACTGTGCTCCACTGATAACTTTTTTTTTAAGTTTTGGGAAAAGATACTTAACCAAAAACATTAAAGAATGAAATAAACATCAGGAAAACAAAAATAAATACAAGGAACAAAAGAGAATTATTAGTAAAAGGACACTTACTTGTTTCTTCCAGAACTTCTACAAGACTTTTAAGTCAACCGTGAAATAGAAGCCTAGGTAAATTCAGTCCCTGCATCACATTAGAGTAGCCCTGTTAATGGAGAGAAATAAATATCACTCATTGAAAATTTACTTTGAATTTATTTCACATATAGAGTACAATGGTTTATAGAACATAAACATATTCATCCTCAAATAAGGAAAATTGTTAATGCATTTATTACTTTGTGAATCTTAAAATATGTATGATATATATATGAAAATGCTTTTCTACATATTAATTTAGAGAACTTTAAATCCATTGTTGGTACAAAGCTAGGATCATGGAAAAAGCATGAGATGCATTTCTAAGAGATGCATATTTCATTTCCCACTCTTATACTGATTTGGTAGGTTTAAACTTTTTGGTGATTAAATTTCATAATTTATAGAATAAAATTATTTGAGTTGTCTCAAGGTCCCCAACTGAAAACATGACTGATTTCAATTGCCTCTTCAACTCATACTTAATGAGTGTTGTAGGCCTTTTCCATAATTAAGAACTTGGAAGTAAGCATTTTCTCCTTATAATCACATTGGAAAGGTTATTACTCCAATGATTATTTGAATTTGTATTTTCAGGGTCTATTTCCTATTTAACCACTTTCTTTTTTCAGTCATTTCCTCCTTTAATTAATCTGAGAGATTTCACTCCTACCTTGCTTAAGCTAAAATACGTTAAATATTCTGATGTTTCAATAAAATTATAGGACTTAGCAGTTTATGGATAGTAAATGGGCTTTGACTCACACACCAACTCTAATTGATATGGAAAGCTCTACTGAAATAAATCTGCATCTGCAGCAGGAAGGAATACTGGGTTCAACTGGCAATGTTTACCCTAGGCAGGGACATGGATGAGTGGTATTACATGTAGTCTTAGATATGTTAACATTTAGACATTTACTTATTTTATTTAAATTGTCTCCAAATGCTTTTGAGTTAATGAAACCTCAAGCGAGGGGACAATTAATAAAATGATAAAAATGAAGTGTTCAGTTGAATTCAGAATCCCAACTACTCAGTACCACCATTATCCCTTTCCCCAAATACGTTGGGATGTTCCACAAAGCCTTAGGTGTTCTGAAGAACATACTTTGAAACCATTGTTTTAGTTAATCTTTAATATTAAGGTAACTAAAAATCATATAATCACATTCTAACATTCTTTCGCCATTGCATCTGTTGTCCACATAACTCTTAATGATAAAAGTTTGCATAAGCTCAGACCCGATTCTTGACTTTCCTTGTGCTAATATGTCTTTCATAATTATTTTCTGTCTGCTATTTGTCATCAAAAAAGAAACAGATTTGTCATTAAAATGTAGCAGAATAAATTATTTCCCTCTTCTACATTGGCTTACTTTTCTTTTTCCATATTCACTGATATAAAATTTTCCCTATCAATCTATAAATTCTGTGCAATCCTAATCAAAAGTCCACCTAGATTTTTAAAAGAACATGCATAGCTCATTTTAAAAGTCAATGCAATAAAAAATCTATTGATATCAAAATATTATTCAAAATTGAAAAGCAAAAAGAAGGAATCCACTCTGCTAGATATTAAGATATGCTACAAAGTCAAAACAGGCACAGGTATGTAGAGTTCAAAAACAGACCCACATATACATGAGGGCTGTATATATGATAACGGTAACATCACAAAATAAGAGTAAAAGTTGGTGGCTCATTGTATGGGTAACAACAACAACAACAACAATAACAACAACAAAACAGTTTCAGAATAAGGCAAAAACAGAGACATTAAAGAGGTAAATATGAAAGTTATCTTCTCAAAGCTAATAGAAGAAAAATTAGGTGAATATTTTTGAAATCTAGAAGTTAAAAAATATTTTTCACACAAAACCTACAAAACAAAAATCATAAGGTATAAAATTACTGGAATTGTGAAATCAAAATTAGAAATTTTTCAGTGGAGGATATTTAAATTTAAAAAATTCCATAGATCTAAAACCAATAAGGAATTATTATCTAGAATATATATACTCAGAGAAAACCAAAAATGAAAAAAAGATCTGAAAAGACAATTCTCAAAAAGGAAAGCCAGAATCATTAGCAATCAGAAAGATACAAATGAAAAATCCAGTGAGATAACGCTTTATGTCATTAGAAAGGCCTAATTTGAAAGCTGGACTCTACCCAATGTTGGCACAAAAACAAAATAATGGGAACTCTTGATTGCCAACTATATGCTAGGCATTGTGCCAGTCTCTGGGATAAAGACACAACCCTGCTCTCTTGGCATATGCAGGGTAAGGAGGAATGTATAAGAGGTAATTTTTACAGTGTGCTGAGTGAAAAGGTAATATAGAAGCAGAACCAATTTAAACTAGGACAGTCAGAGAAGACTTCCTGGAGGAAAGGATCTCTATGTAATTCAGATTTAGAAATACTCCTTTTTCTGATTTCTTCTAGCCTTTCAAACTGGAATTTATTTAAGGCTTACTGTGGTAGGAACGAAGTGTCACTTAAATACTCCAAGAGATTTTGACCTGTCCCCTTTAAGGAGCTGTATTAAAGTGAACAATTAGATATAAGTGAATGATTGAGTTTGTGTTCTTTTATTTATTTTTTTATAAACTTATTGATACTCCTGAAAGGGACTTGTCTTTCTAATGTGTCATTTGAAATTATTTGTTTATATTTTCTAACCTCCTGTCTAAAATCCTTAGTCTAGTGACTAAAATCCTTAATCTAATGAATTTCATGAATTGGAAGAATATACTAAGATTTTGGAGTAAAAAAAATATATATGTTATATAGGTCATAATGGGTAGTTGAGGTATAAAATTTTAAATTACATTAAATATTGTTTTTAGGTTCTATATTATAGGTCTTCTTGGCAAAGAGTAAGAACTAAGAATTACTGTTATGTCAGAACAAGCAAGTTAACTATATCCAAATGAGAGAAAGTAGATAATTGCCCAGTGGTTTTGAAGGCTGATAGTGTACCAACATTTAAGTTCCCCAACACCCAAACTTCATCAATGCAACAAATTCACAAGTTTAATTCCAGTTGTTTGATAATAAGTATATATGCTAATTGGATAAAAGATATAATCATAGGCTTCTGAGAAATGGGGACTTCTTTTTTCAGGAGGCAATCAGCTCATAATTTACTCTATTTTTTCCAAAATTCAGGAAGGGGTCAAAGGGCATTTTGCAGTAAGCATTTATTTTTTGCATAGTGCATTTACATGGGAGGAACATCACATCACTATCATTTATAGAGATGTTGCAAATATCAAGAAATAAATAGAAACTGAAAAAAGTTGGTTCTGCAAAGTCTAAATGCTGTGAGATTGCCAACAGAGATATGGAGCACTTACAATTCACATCTAAAACCTGTATAAAACACTGTCAGCTCTGCAAGGGCAGGGGCATTTGTCTGTTTAATTCACTTATAAGACCCACACACTGAAATTACTGTCAGGCACATAATACCTATTAAAAAAATACAGAATTGTACATGTATGGGAAATTAAAAATAATATTTTAGGCAGTACAGATAGTGGCTCTAAAACAAAACAGGGATATTACCCTTAGATAATCCTGGTTTAAAAATTAATACAGGGATGTGATTCTTCAAAAGAAGTAAGGTATAAAAACAAAGGAGAACTTTGTCAATGCCTTAATTAAATATGGCACAATATAAATTTTATTTTGAAATTTCAAATAACATTAATGGAGAACATCCATTTTGGAGTTTACTTAAGTATAGAATTTTATTTTGAAATTTTGAGAAATATTGACTTAACTTATACCTTTAAAAAGCAGGATCAGTAGTTTGGATAATTAATATTAGATCCAGACTGTAGTTGTGATGGTTTGAGACTTTATGGACACCAGAAAAGTATATTCATAGAGCTAATCCATTCCTGTGGGTGTGAACTATTGTAGGTGGGGCCTTTTGATTAGGTTACTTCAGTTGGAGCATGGCCCAGGATAGGTTTTAATCCTCTTATTGGAATCCTTTAAAATTGGATAATATCAGAGGGAGAGACAGGGAGAAAGCCTCAGAAGCTGAAATAGAAAGCCATGGAAGCCAGAGGCTGAAAACAATGAAAGATGGAAGAGAAGAGAGAGACCAGCAGATGCCACCATTTATCTTGCCATTTGACAGAGAAGTCCAGGGTTGCAGGCAGCCAGTCTTTGGGGAGAAAGCATTATCTGATGGTGCCTTGATTTGGACATTTTCACAGCCTCAGAATTGTAACCTTGTAAGAAAATGAATCCCCATTGTAAGTCAACCCATTTCAGGTATATTGCATTTTGGAAGCCTAGCAAGACTAAAACTGTAGCGATGACTACATATGCTGCAAAATTATATATAAAAACATACATGTGATTATTAATGATAGCTAATCTACATGAAATTTATTCCAGGAATTCAGTTCTCAAATTATCCTTCTGTCATGTCTATAGAGAAAAAGAAATCCTACAGAATTGCTAAGGAGAGGTATTTCAATTATCAGTACAAGCTTACCCCCACCAACTTTAAGTCACATTGGGTAAATCATGTGAATGATATCTCTACAGAATGGGGCCTATGCAAGATTAATCTTCATTTGAATGAACTACCCACCTGTTAACAGTATCTGGATTTAAGAAGGTAGAGCAAATGTCACTTTAAGGCCCTATCAATCCATTATAAATGTATTCATAGAAATTGAGCTGAAATAAAAGTACACCTGCAAACAATCACAGCCACAATGAAAGTTAAGTATGCTGACATCATGGGCATAGTTCAAAATATATTTATTCAGGAATACAACAAGTTAAAATCACTTCTTATATCTATAAATTTATTTCTGGCTCTAAATTAGAAATATCCATAATTTATTGGTAGGTCCAGGCAGAGTACATAAAAATCAAAATTAAGCCAATGAGCAGGCCAATAAGATTGATAAGGCAGGAGGTGAACATTCACCAGATGAAGGGGTATGCTAGGATGGTTATTGAAAGATTCTGTCTTCATGGAATTCCCTCAGAGCAACAAAATACATGCTAACTGAACCCAAAAGCACATTAAAAGAATTACACACCAGACTGTAGCAGTTTGGTATTATTTATGAATTCCAAAAATAGATACCGAATTATGTTTGTAAACTGGTCTGTTGGAAGTTTCACTTTTACTTGATTAAATTATGGTTAGGACTTTGATTGGGCCATGTCAGTAGGATGTTAAGTCCCCACCCACCAAGGGGGCAGGGACTCACAGAGAAAATGACAAGGCACAGGATTTAGTTGGAGGTCTGATCCTACAGCCCAGGAAAGATGAACGCCTGATAGTCTACAGCTGACCTTGTAGAGAGAACAGAACAGCTGAGCCCAGAGAAGAATGAGTCCCAGGCAAGAGAGAGACTTATCCCAGCCTACAGCTGATACTGGAAGAAGCTGGGACCACAGAGCCAGGAGAGGAAGAGAGAGGCTGAACCCTTACAGATGTTGGCAGCCATCTTGCTCCAACACATGGCAACAGACTTTGGTGAGGGAAGTAATTTATGCTTTATGGCCTGCTAACTGTAAGCTTCTTCCCCAAATAAATACCCTTTATAAAAGCCAACAGATTTCTGGTACTTTGCATCAGCACCCCTTGGCTAACTAATACAATGATCAAGTGGGTTTTATCCCAGGTGTGTAAGGGTGGTTCAACACAAGAAAAATCAGTTAGTATAATTAACCACACTAATACATTGAATAAGAAAAATCACATGACCATCTCAACTGACACAGAAAAGGCATTTGACAAAATACAGCCTCCTTTTTTGATAAAAACACTGAAAGATAGGAATAGAAGGACTTTCTCAACATGGTAAAGTGCATATATGAAAAACCCACAGCTAACGTACTCAACGGTGAACAACTGAAAGCTTTCGTGCTGAGATTGGAAACAAAACAAGGATACCCACTGTGTCCACTGTTATTCAATATTGTGCTAGAAGTTCTAGCTAGTACAATTAGGCAAGAAAAAGAAACAAATGGCACACAAATAGGAAAGTAAGAAGTTAAACTTTCGCTCTTCAATAACGGTATGATCTTATATGTAAACAATCCTGTAAAATCCACAACAAAGCTACCAGAACTAACAGACAAGTTCAGCAAAGTGGTGAGGTACAAGATTAATATGCAAAAATCAGTAGCATTTCTACACAATAATGATGAGCAATCTGAGGAGCAAATCACACCAAAAAAAATCCATTTACAATAGCAACTAAAAGAATCAAATATTTAGGAATAAACTACCAAGGATGTAATGGACCTGTATTCAGAACAATAAAACATTGCTAAAAGAAACTGAAGAAGACCTAAATAAATGGAAGGGCATTCTGTGTTCATGCACCAGAATACTATATATTGTAAAGATGTCAATTCTACCCAAACTGATTTATAGATTCAATGCAATCCCAATAAAAATCCCAATAGTCTATTTTGCAAAAATGGAAGAGTCAATTATCAACTTTATTTGGAAGGGTAAGAGGATCCAAATAGCCAAACATGTGTTTAAAAAGAAGAATGAAGTTGGAGGACTCTTACTTCCTGACTTTAAAGTATATTAGTTAGCAACATTGGTAAAAAAAAAAAAAAAAAAAAAAAAAAAAATAGCATAGTACTGTCATAAAGATAGACATATTGATCAATGGAACCAAATCAAGAATTCAGAAATAGACCCTCACATATATGGTCAAGTGATTTTTGACAAGAGTATCAAACCTACCCAGCTGGGTCTGAACAATCTATTCAACAGTCAGTGCTGAGAGAACTGGATATCCATAGCTAAAAGAAAGGAGGACACCTATCTCACACCTTAGACAAAAATTAACTCAAAATGTATCAAGGACCTATATATAAAAGCTACAACCCTAAAATTCCTGGAAGAAAATATAGAGAAATGTCTTTGAGAACTTGTGGTAGGTGATGGTTTCTTAAACCTAACACCCTAAGCACAAGCAATGAAAGAAAAAAAACAGATAAAAAATGGCATCGCCTCAAAATTAAACATTTATGTGCTTCAAATGACTTTGTTAAGGTGAAAAGACAGCTTATTCATTGGGAGAAAATTTTCAGAAACCACATATCCAGTAAGGGTTTGATCTCCATGTTATATAAAGAGCTCATATATCTCAATTATAAAAAGCCAAGCAACCCAATTTAAAAATGGGCAAAAGTCTTGAAGAGAAAATTTTCCAAAGAAGAAATGCAAATGGGCAAAAAGCACATAAAAAGACGCTCAACCTCCTTAGTTATTAGGGAAATGCAGATCAAAACTACAATCAGATATCATTTCATACCTTCCAGAATGGCCATTATTAAAAAGGTAGAAATCTACAAGTGCTGTAGAGGATGTGGAGAAATGGGAACACTCCTTCACTGTTGGTGCAGCTTCTGTGGAGGACAGTTTGGCGCTTCCTCAGGAAGCTAAATATAGAATTGCCATATGATACATCAATCCTGATACTAGCAATATATTCAAAAGAGCTGAAAGCAAGGATGGGAACAGACATTTGTACACTGATGTTCATAATGGCATTATTCACAATTGCTAAAAGATGGAAACCACCCAAATATCCATCAACTGATGAATGGATAAATAAAATGTGGTATATACATACAATGGAATACTGTTCAGCTGTAAGAAGAAATGAACTTGGGATGCATACGTCAACATGGATGAAGCTTGAGGACTTTATGTTGAGTGAAATAAGCCAGACACAAAAGGACAAATATTGTATGTTCTCACTAATATGAACTAAATACGATGAGTAAACTCATGCAGTTAAACTATAGAGTATAGGTTACTAGGAGATAGAATGTTGGTTGAGCAGGGGGAGCTGCTACTGAATGTAGAATGTCTAATAAAGGGGATTGTAAGTGTGGGGAAATGGGTAGAGCTAATGGTAACATATTATAGTGAGTATAATCAACATTGCTGATTTATAAATATAATTGTGGCTGAAAGGGTTTGTCTAGGGAAGTTAATGTCAATTGAAAGAAAGGTAGAGGTTAATATAAGGACTATAACAGTGATTTTGATTGTGGATGATGATAATGGTTAATAGTACAAATACAGAATTTCCTCTATTACAAGATGTTAAGAGTATGGAGATACAAGGGGAAAACATAACTATTGTAATGTATAGACTATAGTTAACAGTTATATTCTAATATTTTAATAGCAATTGCAAGAAGGTACTATATCAAAGCTAAGGGCCAATAACTGGGGGTTTAAGCAGTTATGGGATTTTTCCTTTTGGAATAATGAAACTGTTCTGAAATGGACTGAGCTGATGACAGCACAAATCTGTGATGAAACTGAAAGCCATTGAGGGTATCCTTTGGATTATACAAAGCCGGGGACTGTATAACACAGTGAACCTCATGGTGAATGATAAACCTTAGTTAACAGTACAAATATGACAACTTTCTCTCATGAACTAAAGCAAATATACAATACTAATACATGGAGTTAATAATAGGTTGGCTTGTGGGAAAATACACCAAATATAAGCTATGAACTATACATGGCAGTAATATTATGATGATGTTCTTTCACTGTTTGTAAGAAATATGTCACAACAACGTAAGTTGTTGTTGGTGGAGTGATGTATGGGAATCTTGTATTGTTTGCATGATTGTTCTGCTAACTCACAACTTCTCAAATACAAAATAAATAAAAAAATTAAATCAGTGAGCAGGCTAATAGATTGTAAGGCAGAAGGTAAGCAGACAGTTATCAGAGAAAGGAGTACACTAGGATGATTCTTGAAAGATTCTGCTTTCATGGACTTCCCTCAGAGTAAAAGAAAGTTGCTTGCTGGAACTGTATAAAAATGCACTACCATATTTACACAAATATGTAAAAATATTTTAAAATCAAAGCTCAATTTCATAAAAGACCTTTACCCCCTTCAATCATTGTGGTTGCTGAACACTTACTATCAGCTTTGCTATCTGCTAGAGATAAAAGACACTCTTCCTACTGACTGCTCACAACAGGTTATGCTTGGGGTAAATCTGTTTTTGAATGAATGATATTCATAGAAGTTAAAATGTGTTATAAATTAAAATGTGATACTGCATAAGCAAAAGTACAGGTTGTACCTACTATAACTGCTATTGTCTATGTGAAAATAACAATTATTTATGAAGAAGGTGGGGAAAGTGATACGCCTATTTGAATCACAACTAAATCACCTTCTGAATTTCTCAAGAGATAACAAAAAAGAATTATTCTTATATCCTTAAATCTGGAGATGTGAATATATATATAATATTCTCTACTTTTTATAAAAAAGTTACCGGAAGTGAACAATTTTGATGACAGTTAAATTTAGGAAAAATACTCAGCAAGTGGATATATCTTACTTTTCATAGAATACTCAGGATAAGTTTAGTACAAAACTTTCATGCTAATTAGAATCATTACATTAAATAATTGTCAATTATTCTATTTAGAACTATTAAAGTAATGTAAACCATAAAACATGTAAATATGTGCTGCCATGATTGAAAGGCTTTTTTGATAAGGGAAAATTCCCCTATTTACCTGAGAGACAGACTGAAGGGAGTTGGCTAAAAGTACAGGGAATTAGTTGATAAGAGAAAAATGAGCAGAAGAATGCATAGAAAAGAGGTCTGAGGGCAGCTCGCAGGGAGGAGATCCTGAGTAGAAATATGACTATGTGGGCAAAAAAAGGGAATTGAAAGAGAAAAAATATAAGAATTTCAGTTACTATTAGTGTGCATCAACAACAGGGAAAAGAAATGCTAGAGACAGAACTCCAGGATTCCATCTGGAATGAAAATAAGATAGCTTACCAGGGGAAACAAAGAAAGGGTTACATTAGATCTGCACTAATATTGGCAGCCTCTAGCCCCATCTATTTAAAGTTAAATTTATTAACATTAAAAAAGAAATAATTCAGTTATTACATCACACTGGCCAGGTTTCAATTGCACAATCATCTTGTGTGACAGAGGATACCATATTGGACAATGTAGACATAGAACATTTCCATCATCAAGTTCTACTTGATATAGCTGCCGGAGATACATTGATTACAAGGATGGAAATAAAAGCATTATATAGTAGCCAGTATTTTTACTGAGTATTTTCTGTGCATCAGACCCTGTTATAAGCACTTCACATATATTCACACATTTGGTCCTCACAGTGACCTTTTGAGATAAGTTCTATTACCTTTCCATTTTACTGATGCCAAAATAGATTCAAAGAGTCCAATAACTTGCTCTGAACACACTGTAGCAGCGATAAGATTAAACTCGAGGCCTTTCTGACTCCAGGGACAGAGGAATAAGTAAGAAGAATAATCTTTTGAAAGCATTAATATCCTAGCAGTTTAAAGATGAATTGCTGCCTTTTCCTCAGAATACCAGGAAATACATAAGGAACAAGAGCAGAGAAGGCTACATGAATACATATAATTTAGTTAATAAAAATCAAATGTCTATGCAAAATTAAAGTACCAGCTTGAAAGGTTTTATAAAGTGCAAAAAGTAAAGTTCTCATAGCAATTTTAACTCACCCACCTTGCTTTATTAGTTATTTCCTGTCAGGTGGGAAACTTAATGTTGCCATGGAAACAACCACAATACTACTATTTTACACTTTTATAACACCTTTCATCTGATGAGCTCAAAGAGACTTATAAACATTAATTCATTAATAGCTTTTTTTAATTGAAAGTGCATCAAAATTTACCTAATAGCATACAACAACAATTGCAGATGAAACAAAAGGAAACCTCATTCCTCTCTAACAGATTCACATAGATTATACACCTTCTCCTACTATTTAAAAAGAAAGAAAGAGAGAGACAGTAATCTTATACAGACATTCACCTTCTTGTTTCTTGTACCAAACTGAAAACCATCTCCTATTGTTTTATTGTCAAAAATATGCAGCTCTTCTTCCACCCACTCTTTAATTTCATTCTTCATGTGTTCAGCTAATTGCCTGGGAATGTCTTTTAAAACACCATTACACAAACTTACCTGTGCAACTCTAACCACTAAGATATTCACCAGTTTAAATCTGGCTCTTTCTTTAAAGGATGTATGACTTCATTTTTAAATTGGAAAGAATAAAACTAAGCTCTGAAGCTATTTTGTGTTTATTCAATTAAAAGTTTGAAAACTGAAAAGTATAAATCCTTAGCTGATCATAGTGATTTTTGTTCTTAAACTATTAAAAATAAAGCAAATAATTGTTTCAATATCCTTAAAAACATAAAATACTAGACTAGGAAAACTGGGTCAGTGCAATGGTCCATTCAGCATAGCATATGGTTTTTAATAGATCATCAAAAGTATATTTATGTGATTACAACTTCTTAGATAATTTTATAAAGATGGCATCAAAAGAAAAGATAGCATGCCTCCACTAATCTACTAGAATCTATCACTCAAGAATGCATGTGAACCCCTTTTGAATTTTGAAAAACTTAGGTATAATTTACATTTTTTGAGTTAATGTCACTTCTGTCGCATTGTATTGGTCAAATTAATTCACAAGTTCTCCCAGACTCAAGGGAATGGAGAAATAGACTTTCGATGGGAGGAGGTACAAAGTCACATTATAAAAAGACATGCATAAAAGGATGTGAAGAATTTGTAGCTATTTTTTGTAACCTACCACACATGTAAATGTTTCTAAAATGTATTATGCCCAGACTTCTTATAAAAGATAATTTAGAATTTGCTGACTCAAAATTTTTATTTGGAAAGCCTATTATTACCAAGCTCATCATTTTACAATTCTGTACCTTTAGCTTTTTCTTTTTTCTCAATGTCAGAATTCTAGCTTTTATCACTCTTCCTGCCTTAATGATCCTATCCAACTTCTGTCTATTAATCCTACTCTCCCTTAACTTGCTTCTTTTGGAAGTTTGTTTTATGACTGAAAAACTACGTAGCACAAAAGCTGTTCCTTATACAATCTCTAAATAAGTGATGAATACGAAATTAGTAGGTACTTCTGAGGCACAAACATCTTTTTTGGGGGGATTACTATTATATTCTTGGCTACATCTGTTGTTCCTATTCAAAGACTCATCTCATATGGAAGGTAATATGAGGGAAGGATCCTTTTAGAGAATATTTTTACCTCAGAATATAAACCCATTTTTAAAATGTTAAGTCACTGAACACTAATTGTGCTAAAGCAGAATTTTAATGGCCTGTTTTAGTATAAATAACTTTAAAACACTGTGGAATAATTATTTAGTTTGTTACCCAGTTTGCCTGCAGTATTTGTTTGTTAAGCAGCTTTAAGTTTTGAATTCTCTTGCTGCTCATCAGTAATTTTTGTACTTCATTTGTATTCTGGTTGTTCTACTTCTACTCTTCATCCATTGGAATGGTCATCAAAATGTAATAAGTTGATCAAAATCTCAGATACTACTTTGGAATAAGCTGATTCTTATTATGAAAGATGTATCTGTATTTGACTTTGTAAGATAATAAATTCAGGAAAAACCCAGTAGGGACCTCTAATACACTCTTCTACAATATATGAATTTTATACTAAATAAGACTATAATATTCTTCTCAACAACTTGAAGCTACATTCCCATAGGAAATGGAGATGCTAAACTATTAATAGCTTTCCCGGGTTTTCTCTGCCTACTCTGGAACCTTAAATTTCATCACAATTTAAGCAATATAAAACCTAACAACTTATGTTCCTATATATGAAACTCTCTAGATGCTCTTCACCTAGTCTACTTTTCAAGGTCTCTGATAGTTTTAAGACAGAAAACTTCTTCACATTCAACCTGAGAAAAAGTCAGTGTCAAAATCAATTTATAATTCAAATAAATATTGCCAAAAGCACTGCTACAAGTTTGGTTATATTTTAAAATGGTATGGCAGTACACCAAATATTTACTATAAGTGAATATTACCAACAGTGCTCTTTTTTAAAAAAAACAAAAAGGGATGTGCATATTGACAATGACATTATTGCTCTTTTGAGATTCTTTCTTGCATTTTCTTGTACAGTCCTGGTACATATAGGCCATTCCAGAACTCCCATACTAGCCCAGGCAACTGCTCCTCTCTATGCTCATTCTTGAAGAGGTGGCTCCATAATACTTTCTTTTTCTGTCACCAGATAATTGGCATAATTGGTCAGTCCCTGGCTTCCTGCCCCAGCTTTGGATAGTACAATAGCCTATCACAAAATTTTCACAAATACATATAATGTAATGATGAAGACGCATAAAACTGCAGCAAATTCTATTGTTTTTACCTTGAAAATATATCCAGAATTCAATATTTTGTCACTTTCACCACTATCATCCAGGTTCAAACTGCCATTATCTCTAATCTGGATTATTGCAATAGCCTCTTAAGTAGTACTTTTGATTTTGCCCTTGTCCCCTATTGTCTATTCTCAAAACAGCTGCAAACTGATTATGTTAAAACAGAAATGAGTTTATGTTTCAGAATTTCTCTGTTCAAATTCTTACAATAGCTTTCATTTTGTTTGGGATAAAAACCAATGTCCTTACTTTTGCCTAGAAATTCTCAGAGGGGTGTCTTCTCTCTCATTTCTCTGACTTCATTTTCTACTAGTCCTCTTGGTCTCTGGGCTCTCTCTATATATTATGCAGTTATATATATGCAATTATAAAGATTTATTTATTTACTTTATTATTATTATTATTATTATTATTATTATTATTTTGTTACACCCCCCACCCTCCCAAATGGTTCTCTCGTCTGTGTGCTCATTGTTTGCTCACCTTCTCCAGGATGCAACGGGAACTGAACCTGGGAACTCCCACATAGGAGGTGAGTCCCCAGTGGCCTGAGCCACATCCGCTCCCCATGGGCTGTGGCATCTGTGCTTGTGGCATCTGCTCGTCTTCTTTAGGAGGCACCGGGACCTGAACCTGAGAGACCTCCCATGTGGTAAGCTGACGCCCAAGTGGTCGAGCCACATCTGCTTCCCAGATCTTTTTCTTTTATCGTGCATTGTATGCTCCCACCCCAGGGAATCTGCACTTGCTATTCTTCCTCCTTGTAATATTTTTTTTCCTCTGGATATATGTGTATGTGGTTTACTCATTTCTTTTAGGTCTCTGCTTACATGGAACTTGATTAGAAAGTCCTTCTTTGATTACTTTCTATAAAATAGTAAATGCCATTCTTCCCCACACCAGACACCCCCTTTCCCTCTAACCCTGCTTTATTGTTCTTCATAGAACATATCATTATCTGAAATTCTACACATAACATAATAAGGTACATAAGAGCAGGAACTTTGTCTTGTTTACTGTTTTATCCCTGGTGTGAAGAAGAGTGCCTAGAACACAGGAGAAATCAGTAAATATTTATTGAATGATTAATTATAAGTTTGAATAATCCTGGATCCATCATGTACTAGCTGTGTGATATTGAGAAAAACATTGAGCACCTCTATGGCTCAATTTACTCATTTTAAATTGGAAATTATGATGATGATAATAATATCATTAAACTCATGAAGCTATTGTGAGGATAAAAATGGTTAATACACATAAAGTGCTTGCAATGGTGCCTGGCACACAATGTGTTGAAATAATTTTTAGTTATTACAAATCTCAAGAAGCCTAAATCAATTCTACACCACTGAAAACTTATCTGGATATTAGGATAGTACTGATAAAACAAGTTGACTCAATATTTTCCTGTTCTTTCTCTTCAGACATATTTTTGTGGATATTTATGTTAAAACAAAGTTGTAAAAACAACAGTCCATATTTTATATTAGAGTTCCCTGTTTGTACAGTATACTCCTATATTTATTTATTTTTATTTTTATTCTAATAACATATTTATAATATAAAATTTCCCCCTTTTAACCACATTCAAATCTATAATTCAGAGGAGTTAACTGTATTCACAATTAACCATAACAACCATCCATTACCAAACCTTTTCCATCACTCCAAATACAAACTCTGAATCAATGTAGCATTAAAAGCCATCTCCTATTCCCAACATGGCCCCTGGTAACCTGTATTCTAGTTTCTGATGCTATGAATTTGCTTATTCTAATTATTTAATATCAGTGATATCATCCAATATTTGTTCTTTTGTATCTAGTTTATTCACTCAATGGGATGTCTTCCAGGTTCATTCATGTTGTCACATGTATCAGAACTTCATTCTTTTTTATAACTGAATAATATTTCATTGTATGTATGTATATGTATACACACACACACACACATTTTATTTATCTATTCTTCTATTGCTAGGCACATAATTTACTTCCCACTTTTGCAATTGTGAATAATTTAGATATGAACATCTGTGTGCAAATATATGTTCGAGTATTTGCACTCAATTCTTTTAGGTACATACTTAGAAGTGGAATTGCAGGTCATATGACAATGCTATACTTAACGTTCTGAAGAATCACCAAACTGCTTCCACAGAGGCTGCACCATTATACACTCTCACCAGCAATGAGTGAATGTTTTTACTGCTCCACATTCTCATCAACCCTGGTTATTTTCCATTTATTTAATAGTAGCCATTCTAGAGAGTGTAAAACAGTATCTCATTGTGGTCTTGATTTTCCTTTATGTAAGGGCTAATGATGTTGAGTATCTTCTCATGTGCTTATTGGTCATTGGTATATCTTCTTTGGAGAAATGTCGATTCAAGTCTTTTGCACATTTTATAATTGGGTTGTCTTTTTATTGCTGAGTTATAGAATTTCTTTTTATATTCTGGATATTAAACCCTTATCACATATGTTTTCCAAATATTTAATCCCATTTTGTAGGTTGTCTTCTTACTCTCATAATGAAGTCCTTTGATGTACAAAAGTTTTTTGGGTTTTTTTTTTTTAAGTATTTATGAAGTCCTATTTACTATTTTTTCTTTTAATGCTTGTGCTTCAGGTGTAAACTCTAAGAAACTATTGCCAAATACAATGTCCTGAAAATGCTTCCTTATGTTTTTGTCTAGGATTTTTATAGTTTGATTCTTATATTTAGGTCTTTGATATAATTAGAGTTACTTTTTGAATGTGGTAATGAGGAAGGGGTCTACCTTCTCTTTTTTGCATATGGATATCCAGTTTTCCCTGCACCACATGTTACAGAGACTATTTTTTCCCCATTGAGTGCTTGGGAGCCTTGTCAAAATTCAATTAGTCATGAACGTTATTTCTGAACTCTCAATTCAATGTCTTTGGTCTACATTTGTCCTTGTGCCAACACCATGCTTTTGGAATACTGTAGCTTTACACTGTTTTAAATTCATAAGGTGTGATTAATTCAACATTCTTTTTAAAGATGTTTTTGGCTATTGGGACCCCTTATGCTTCCATACTAATTTGGTGATTGGCTATTCCATTTCTGCAAAGAAGGCTGTTGGAATTTTGACTTGGATTGCATGAAACTGTAAACTGCTTTGGGTAGAATGTCCTTCCATTTATTTAGGCTTTCTCTTATTTTTTCAGTAATGCTTTGTAGTTTTCCATTAAAAGTCTTTTACATCCTTGGTTAAATTTATCCTTAGATATTTTATTCTTTTAGTTGCTACTGTAAATGGAATTTTTCTTGATTTTTCTCTTCACAATCTTCATTGCTGGTATATAGAAACACTACTAATTTTTGCATGTTGATCGTTTACCTCATCACCTGCTGAATTCATTTATCAATTCTAGTAGCTATTCTGAGGGTTTATGAGGATTTTCTTTTTATATGATTATATCAACTGCAAATTGGGGAAGTTTTATTTCTTCCCTTTCTAATTTGGTTGCCTTTTATTTTTTTTTTTATTTCCCAATTGCTCTGGCAAGAACACCTAGGAGAATGTTGATTAATAATGATAACAATGGGCATCTTTGCCTTCTCTCTGATTTCAGAAGGAATGATTATAGTCTTTCACTGTTGAATATAATGTTAGCTGTGGGTTTTTCAAATATGCCCTTTATCATATTGAAAATGTTTACTTCTGTTCCTAGTTTCCTAAGTGTTTAAACAAGAAGGGATGCTAGATTTTGCCAAATGTCTTTTCTGCATCAATGGAGATGGTCATGTAGCTTTGTTACCTGCGTTTTCTTAATGTAGTATATTACATTAACTGATTTTCTTATGTTGAACCACCTTTGCATATCTGGGATAAATCCCATTTGATCTTGGTACATAATTATTCTAATGCACTTTTGGATTAGGTTTGCTATATTTTGTTGAGGATTTTTGCATCTATGTTCATACAGGATATTGGTCTGTAATTTTCTTGTCTTGTGCATCTTTATCTACCTTTGGTTACAAGGTGATATTGGCCTCACAGAATGAGTAGGAAGTGTTCTCTCCTTTTGAATTTTTTGGAAGAATTTGAGCAGTATTTGTGTTAATTTTTCTTGGAAATTTGGTAAAATTCACTAATGAAGCCATCTAGTCCTACGGTTTTCTTTTTGGGAGAGATTTTTAATTACTGATTCAATTTCTTTGATTCTTATTGGTCTTTTGAGATACTCTATTTCTTCCTTAGTCAGTTCAGGCAGTTTGCATATTTCTAGGAATTTGCCCATTTCATCCAGTCTATTTAATTTGTTGGGATAAAGTTGTTCATAGCATTCTCTTATAATCCTTTTTATTTCTGTGGGATTGGTTGTAATGTCCACACTTTCTTTTCTGATTTTAGTTACCTGTGTCCTCTCTTTTTCTTTGTCAATCTAGCTGAAGGTTTCTCAATATTGTTGATATTTTCAAGGAATCATCTTCTGATTTTGTTGATACTCTTTATTATTATTATTATTATTATTATTCTCTATTTCATTTATTGGTACTCTAATCTGTATTTCCTTCCTCTTGCTCACTTTGGGTTTAGTTTGCTTTTCTTTACCTAGATATTCCAGTTGTTAGGCTCAGTCTCTCATTTGAGATCTTTCTTATTTGTTAAATGCAAGCATTTAGAGCTATAAATTTCCCTCTCAGCACTACCTTTGCTGCATTCCAAAAGTTTTGGTATGTTGTGTTTTCATTTTCTTTTACCTCAAGATATTTCTAATTTCATTTGTGATATCTTCTTTGACCCCTTGGTGGTTTAAGAGTACATTGTTTAATTTCCACATATTTGTAAATTTTTCAGTTCTCCCTCTTTCATTGATTTCTGGCTTCCTTCCATTGTGGTCAGAAAAGATACTGTGTATGATTTCAATATATTAAAAAATATTGAGATTTATTTTGTGACCTAATATATGCTTTATTATAGGGGCTGATCCATGTGTACTAGAGAAAAATATATATTTGCTATTGATAGGGTAAAGTGTATAATTGGCTTATAGCACCATGCATGTCTTCTATTTCCTTATTCATCTTCTGTCTAGATGGTCTATACATTATTGAAAATAGTGTTTCAAAGTCTACAATTAATATAGAACTGCCTATTTCTTCCTTCAAATCTGTCAATATTTGATACATTCTATTTTAGGATTCTGTCAGTTGCATGTATTTAGGATTCTGTCAGTTGCATGAATTTAAGGTGAGTGTTTTGTAAACAGCATATAGTTGGATCATGGTTTTTAAAATCCATTCTGCCAGTTTCTACCTTTTGACTGAAGAGATTAACCCATTTATATTTAAAATAACTACTGATAATGAAGGAATTTCTTCTGCCATTTTGCTGTATGGTCTTTATAAGTATTATACTGTTTGTTTTTTGTTTTTTTTCCTTCTATCCCTTATTCTT
This sequence comes from Tolypeutes matacus, assembly GCA_026826555.1. Taxonomy (NCBI): domain Eukaryota; kingdom Metazoa; phylum Chordata; class Mammalia; order Cingulata; family Chlamyphoridae; genus Tolypeutes; species Tolypeutes matacus. Next base: position 15,704,725 of record JAKSZT010053770.1, read on the forward strand.
CCATTACCCTACTTTCATATTTATTTGAATTTTTTGTAGTGTAACATTTTGAGTCCCTTCTCATTTCTCTTTGTATATATTTTTCATATATTTTCTTTGTAGTTACCAAGGGTCTTAAATTTAACAATCTAAATCTATAACAATCATGTTTGATCTGATACCAAATTAACTTCAATAGCATCCACTCACACTGTTCCTATACCCTTCTATACCCCACCCTTTTGTTGTAGTTACAAATTACATCTTTATAAGTTATCATTATTTTTATGCATGTTTATTTTAGACTCTCTAAGAAGTAAAAAGAGGAGTTATAGACCAAAAATATAATACAACACATGGTTAACTTTACAGGAGGTCTTTATTTCTTTATGCCACTTTGATCCACTGTCTTGTGTCTTCTCCTTTCAGTCTGCTTATAGGGCAGATCTAGGGGTGGCAACCTCCCCTAGGTTTTGTTTATATGGGAATGTCTTTATCTCTTTCTCATTTTTGAAAGTCTCACCAGATATAGAATTATTCATTGTTACATTTAAATATTTTATCCCACTGTGTTCGTGCCTCCATGTATTCTGATGAGAAATTAGTACTTATCTTATTGGGACTCCCTTGTACATAACAGATTGCTTTTCTCTTGCAGATTTCAGAACTCTTTTTTTGTACTTGGCATTTGACAGTTTGATGACCATGTGTCTGGAGGTGGTTCTCTTAGAATTAATACCGTTTGTGATGTGTTGGACAGCTTAAAATGTATATTCTTGGCTTTCATTAAATTTGGGAAGCTTTCTGCCATTATTTCTTTGAATATTCCTTTTGTTCCTTTCTCTCTTTCTTTTCCTTTGGGATGCCCAGAATGCATATATTGGTATGCTTGATGTTGCCCTATAGGTCTTTTAGGCTCTGTTCACTTTTTCATTCTTTTTTCTTTCTTCTCCTTAACCTGAATCATTTTAATTGTCTTGTCTTTGAATTCACTGATTCTTTTTTCTGCTAATTCAATCTACTTTTGAAACTCTGAAATTTTTCATTTCAGTTATTGTGGTTTTCAAGTTAGTATTTCTATTTGGTTCTTTTAAAAAAAAATTTATCTCTTCATTGAGTCATACTGGTCATTCATTATTTTCCTGATATTCTTTAGTTCTTTCTCCATGTTTTCATTTATCTTTGTGAGCATAATGAGGATTATTTTTTTAATGCATTTGTCTAATATGTCCAAAGTTTGGTGTTCTTCATTGATGGATTCTGGATTTTTATCTTGTTCTTTTGACTGGGCTTTAATTTTCTGTGTAATCTTTTGTTGCATACTGTATATTTGAATATTTTAAAGTGTTAAGACTGATAAGTCCATGAGCTGTCCCTTATATTTGTATGCAGCTAGTGATTTGACTGAGATTTCTTTGAGGTCCAGGAGCTAAAAAAAAAACAAGCAAATCAACGCAGAAAGCACCTGCATTGGCTGATGCTCTCTGTCCTTCAGAGCTTAACCCTCCTATCAAGAAGATCAATCTGAGGCACAAGTGAAATGCAAAGTCCTCTGTCTTTTCTGAACCTGTACTTTGTCCTGGGTTTGTGTTTGAGCATGACCTTAAAATTCCCCCATTTACGGGAATTCAAATGCCCCCTCTACTACCTATGAAATGTAATCTCTTCTTATCCTAGGGTGCTTTATTGTATGTCTAAAAGCAGGTAATTGTTTGACCAGGCTATTTTGACTTAATTATGTCTAACACTGCTTTCACTTTCTGCATGCTGACTCTGCCTACAGGGCAGGTTCTGGGAGGGCAAGTCTCAGGTGAGTTCCTGGTTCAGTCTTTCATGCTGCCACCAGATACACTAGCAACCGACATAAAGGCACTGCAGTAGGCACATAGAGTTACCCTACTTCCACTGGAACTGGGCCAGGCACCTACAAATGCAGGGTGACTCTACATTGAACTGCTTAGGAGGCGGGGTGAGGGGCCAGCAAGGGCACCATAAATTTCTATTGTGTTTTTTTGCTTGTTTATTTGTTTACTTTTAGTAACAAGAGAATTTAACGTAAAGTGAAAGTACACACCCAAGAAGGGAGTGAGGGTGTGGTCACATGAGTGATTTTGATTTTACAAGCCGCCAATCATTTTTAAAGCTGCATTTTCTTGATTCTGCACTTGCCCAGTTACTGAAACTCTTCACCTGCTTTACAGAGTCCTGAGGAAGAGCTATTCAAAGAGTCTATGGAGGGAAAAGCATCCTGGAGCATCTTAAGCTGCTATCTCAGTGGACCAAGAGATACATTCACTTTTTCTTCAATTTGTATTTATTCTTTATTATTCTTTCTTCAATTTGTATTTATATACTTCTACAAAATATTTTAAGTTAGACTCTTTTTTCATTCTATAACTACTACAAAGTATTATTTTATTTCCTATTTGCTAGGCCCTATGCAGTGATTGCAAAGCTAAAATATCCTATCCTCAAAGAACTGCTAGCCCAGGAGTGGACAATAAACACACAAAACAACTAAAACCATTGATTACTATGGGTGTTAATGTTAGAATCATGCTCAAGGGATACAATACAGTCATTCTTTGTGGGACTTAAGAAAGGTTTCATCAAGGAGAAGCAGGATACTGCTAAATAGATGCAATAAGGAAGTAGCAAAAGAGATAGTAAAAAGAGTTCTAAGGAAGTAGAATAAATAGGATTTTGTCACTCACTTGATACATGAAAAGAAAGGAACAGAGGTTTGCATCCATATATCTAGCTTGAGCAGATGATGTTGCTTTTCCCAAGAGAGGGAACAGAAGAAGAGAGAAGGTTTTGAGTAAAAGACAATGATTATCACTTTTGCCAGGTTGAATTGCTCATGTTTGTGGGATATCAAGGTCTATGAGATATGTAGGTAGATGATAATATATCAGGTGGAGAGCTTTAGAAAAAGTTCTGAGTTATAAATATAGATTTCTAAGTTCCTGGAATATAATCTGGATAAAAGAGCTATAATAAGGACAAAACACATATTACACAGTGTATATAGAAGAAAGGGAAGAAAACTATGTTTAAAATTCTGTTTGACAAAGCTACAGGTATACAGCACATCATTTACCTTTATAGCTAAGGCCTAGAAGAACACATGATAGGCTATATAATGCTCACTGTCTAGTGCATAGAAAGCTGTAAATTTACCAGAAGAAATTACCTTTTTACTGAGCCTGAGTTCTAAGAATTTATTTATCTCATGAGAATTTATCATGAGATTATTTTATGAGACAATAATTATAAAACAACTCTACAAAAAAATGTCAAAATTCCAAGTGTACTGAAAGTGTAGTTAACATATCTACTGTACCTTCCTCTCAAGTATCTGGTACCTCTGTCTATGTTTACAAGGAGAGCTAATTTTGAAGACAATTCATTCAGAAAAAGGCAACTTGCAAAAAAAAATGATAAAAAATAAACACATAAGCTTTAGGAGTAAGACAAGAATTTGATTTTGGGCCTTGACACTTACTAGCTGAGACCTGAATCCCTGATAATTAGAACCGTGCCTAGTATTAAAAGTGCTCAAATATTTTTTTCATAGGTTGAATAAACGTCCTAGGATTTCCTTGAATATTAGTTTCCTTGTATATAAAATTGATCCAATAATCCATAAATCCTCAATTACACAAGTGTGAGTAAGGAATAATATATATACACACACACATATATATACTTATACATATACAAATACATGCACACACACACACACACACTTATAAAGCCCTGTAAAGCTTCTGGCCAATAAATTAATAAACATTACTTCTTTTAACTTACATTTCCCTGACTTTTCTTTTTGGTTGAAACATTACATCTAGAGAAGAGTGGGTCTGGGCATGCTTTAACACCTGGAGGTCTCATAGAAAAGAACATTATTAAGGGGAATAAGCCCAAGATTTTATGTTCAGTGAGGTTAGGATTTTTGTTTTGTTCACTACTTTATCCCCAGTACAAAAGCTTAGTCCAATAAATATTAGTTTAAAAAGGCACTCTGAAGACAAAACTCATTTAAAGGGGTAATTTATAGTCTGACTGAAAATAAGTTGCTTAACTTTAAGGATACACTTTGTATTCTCTCCACTTAGCTTGTTTCTAAATATCACACAAAGAAAAACATTCTATCATTTTTTACGAGTGGAAGCATATGTCACTGACTGTATCTGTGTAAAAATGCTAATTGAGTCTTCAGACCAACTTAACACTTTCTTCTAATGCTGGAGGGCAATTGTTTTCACATTTCACCTGTAAATTGCTCATATTTATGTTCTTTTGAAATCATATTTTGAAGGTGGCTGTATTTTTTTTACTTTTATTTTGAAATAATTTCAAACTTCAAGGACAATTGCAATTATAATAAAACAGAGAACTCTAACAAACCTCTCCAATGATGTGTATTTTGATATACTTGACAGTGTCCCACAGGACTCTAAGGCTCTAGTGTCCTTTCCTTTAAATCAGAAGAAATCCCATTTCTCCTAGGGCTGGTCTAGTGGTGATTAACTTCCTCAACTTTTGTTTATCTGAGAACGCATTAATCTCTTCCTCATTTTTGAATGACAGTTTTGCCAGATGTAGAATCCTTGGTTGGCTTTTTCCCCCCCCTTCAGCACTTTAAATATGCCATCCCACTGCCTTCTTGCCTTAAAGGTTTCTGATAAGAAATCTGCATTTAATCTTATTTAGGCTCCATGGTATGTTACATATTGCTTCTCGCTTGCAGCTTTCAGAATTCCCTTTTTGTCACTGGCATTTAACAATTTGATTATAATTTGTTGCAGTGAGTGTCTGTTTGGGTTTAACCTGTTTGGGGTTCATTGGATGTGTAGATACATGTCTTTCATTAAATTTGGAAAGTTTTCAGCCATTATTTCTTCAAATATTCTTTCTGTCTCTTTCTTTCTTCTTCTATTGATCTGCCACAATATGTGTATTGGTACACTTGATGGTGTTCCACAGGTCTCTCAGGCTCTGTTTAATTTTCTTCTTTCTTTTTTCTCTGTGTTTATCAACTGTATTATTTCAAAAGTCTTATTTTGTAGTTCACTGTTGAAGGCTTCTATGTTTGTTTGTTTTTTTAATTTCTGTTACTTTGTGTTTATCTACCAATTTCTTAAAGTCTGTTAATTCTTTGTTTTTGTTTCCTTTAGTTGTTTGAGCATATTTAGGAACATTTTTAAAAAGTCTTTGGTATGTCCCAGGTCTGATCCTCCCCATTCATGGTTTCTGGTACTTTAATCTTCTCCTTTGTGTGTGCCATCACTTCCTGTTTCTTTGTTTGTTTTGTAATCTTTTCTTGCAACCTGAACAATTTGATATTTTAATGTGTTATCTCTGGAATTAATCTCCTTAAGCTTGTATCCAACTAGTTTTATGACAGAAATTTTCTTGAATGCCATGAGTTAACAAAAAAATCAGACAAAAAGAAAGCACCTTTCCCAGTCTTTTCATGTTTGCTCGTGGGAGTGCTCTCCTTCAGAGTTTAACCATACAGAGAGTTTAGAGAACAGCCCAAGAAAACAGTGTAAGTACTATCCAGACTTTCCTGACCATTCTTCTTGTCCTGGGCTTGCATGTGTGATCCTAGGAATTCCCCTGTTTACACATATCCAAATATCTTCATCCCCCTAGGAAACATTATTTTCTTATACTTCTGGGCACTGCACTGTATGGCCCACAGCTAGCTGGCACTTCTTTGTTTCAGGCTGTTGTGATTTGATTGTTCTCTTACAGAGTTCTATAGATGACTCTGTGGGCTGCCTCAACATACAGAGCAAGTACTAGGATAACTAGCCTGTGACAAGTGCCCTGGTTTAGTCCTTAGGGCTGCCAACAGACAGAATGGCATAGATACACATGCTCCCAGTATGTGCATGAGGATTACTCTGTTCCCTCTGAAACTGGAACCAGTGAACCGCAATGCAAACACAGGTTGGTACTGCACTGAGGCAGTAAGGCAAAGGGGTGGGACCAGCAATTGCACCATGAAATCTTACTATTTTTAAGTTTATTTTTTCTTGATTCAGTGCTCATCCTGTTCCTGCAATCCTTTAACTGTTTTCTGGAGCTTTGAGAAAGATATTTCTGCTAGTTATGTTTGTTGTTCAAAGTTTCTGTGGAGTATGTAGCCCTGGATCTCACTCCAGGATAAAACAGAAATTACAAGGATAAAATATACAATAGTAAGGATAAAAATACACCAAAGGAAGAATTGTGGGAATATGGCTTCTGATAAGCAGATAAGGCTCAGCACTCTCACAAAAACAACAGAGAAAGAGCCTAAAGCTGCCAGAGAGACCTACTTTGGGGGTAAGCAGACCAGACAGTGCTTCACAACTCCCAGGAGGGTGAGGGACAGAGAGACCAAGAAGCCAAAACAACAAACTGTGAGTTACTAAACCTCCCAGCTTTGAGAAGCGCTCCTCTCCCCCAACTCCAGACATTCAGTGATGGTAAAATCTGTGGCACACTGAAGCTGACTGAGAGGGTAGAAGACATCTTCCTCCCAGTCAGTTGTTACAAGGGGAAAAGAAGGGGGAAGTCAGGGTTTTTTTTTTTCAGTGAATTGGGCCAGCAGATCCCACGTTGAATCTCAGCTCTGGCCAGACAAAAATAAAGGAGTACTGAGAGAGAGAGATACACCTCTGTGGAAAGATGTGCCAAAAGGCACTATCTGCTGGCCAGTCTGGAAATTACATGGACAGAAACTGCTTTTAGAGCTCTCTTTACCCCACCTCTGGGAGAAAGTCTGCACCCCATTGGTGAGTCCCAGGCACAGTTTTTCATAACTTAAGTTGGGCAATTTTAAAGGCTTAGATAAGTTGAATCAAATATCAATGAGCTGTGAAAAAATAATAATAACAATAGGCAAGGGAGAGAAATTGTCCATCAGAATAAATTCACCAACATATCAGATGCTTAGACAGCAACAAAAAATTACAAGCCATACTAGGAAAAAAGAAGACATGGCCAATCAAAGTAACAAACCAATTATTCTGAAGAGATTCAGTATTTAAGAAAATTAATAAAAAAATAACCACACAAATTTCCAAAATCAATTTAAAAATTTAAAAAAAATATGACTAAAGAGATAAAGGATATTAAGAAAACACTGGGTGAGCATAAAGAACAATTTGAAAGTTTGCAAAGAAAAGTAGCAAACCTTATGGGAATGAAAGACATAATGGATGAGATTAAAAATATGTTAGGAGCACGTAAGAGCAGATTTGAACTGCTTGAAGACAGAATTAGTGATATTGAAGTCAGAACATCTGAACAGGAAAAGATAAGAGAATGAAAAGAGAAGAGAATGAGAAAAATGGAACAGGGTCTTAGGGAAATGAATGACAACATGAAACGCAAAAACATATGTATTATTGGCATTTCAGAAGAAGAAAATAGAAAAGGGACAGAAATAATAACTTGAGGAAATAATGACTGAAAACCTCCCTACCCTTATGAAAGACATAAATATCAATGTCCAAAAAGGACAACACACCCCAAACATATATGCATTTTATCATATTGAGAAAGCTTCCTTCTATTCCTATCTTTTGGAGTGTTTTTATAAAGAAAATACAAATTGACCTACCCTAAGATACCTACTATTCAGAATGACAAAATTCTGAGATTAAAAAGAGGATTCTGAATGCAGCAAGAGAAAAGCAAAGCATTACATACAAGGGAAATTCAATAAGATTAAGCACTGATCTCTCATCAGAAACCATGGAGGAGAGAAGAAAGTGGTATGATGTATTTAAGGTATTGAAAGGGAAAAACTGCCAGCCAAGAATTCTGCAGTGAGCAAAGCTGTCCTTCAAAAATGAAGGGGAGTTCAAAGTCTTCACAGAAAAACAAAAACTGATAGAATATGTTACCAAAGGACCAGAATTACAAGAAATACTAAAGAGAGTGCTGCAGCCAGAAAGGAAAAAACAAGGAAGAGAGACTTGGAGAAGAGTGTAGAAATGAAGATTAAAAAGGATTGAAAAAAAAAAAAAAATAGACTATAGTATTATATAACAACTGAAAGCCAAAGGTCAAAATGGATGAAGTAAGTAAGTAATACCTCTACAGTAATAACATTGAATGTTAATGGCTTGAACTCCCAACCAAAAGACACAGACTGATAGAATGAACTAAAACATATGACCCATCTTTAGGTTGCCTACTGAAGACTCACCTCAGACGTAAGGACACAACCAGGTTAAAAGTGAAAGGTTGGGAAAAGATATTCCATGAAAATAGTAACCAAAAAAGAGAGCTAGAGTAGCAATACTAATATTGGATAAAATAGATTTCAAATAAAAGCTGTTATAAGGGATGAAGAAAGTCATTATATATTAATAAAAGGGGCAATTCAACAAGAAGAAATAACTATTACAAATATTTATGCACCTAACCACAGTTACCAGAGTAACTGAGCATTGGGGAAAAGGAAATTATCAGACATTTTGGAGATTATTAGACACTGGCTCAGAAGTGACATTAATTCCAGGAGTCCGAAAACGTCCCTGTGGACCACCAGTCAGAGTAGGGGCTAATGGAGGTCAGGTGATTGATGGAGTTTTAGCTCAGGTCCATCTCACAGTGGGTCCAGTGGGTCCCCGGACCTATTCTGTGGTTATTTCCCCAGTTCCAGAATGCATAATTGGAATAGACATACTCAGTAACTAGCAGAATCCCCCGGTGGATCCCTGACTTGTGGAGTGAGGGCTATAATGGTTGGAAAGGCCAAGTGGAAGCCACTAGAACTGCCCCTACCTAGCAAAATAGTAAATCAAAGGCAATACCAGATTTCTGGATGGATTGCTAAGATTATTGCCACCATCAAGGACTTGAAGGATGCAGGGGTGAATGATCCCCATTCAACTCTCCTATTTGACCTGTGCAGAAAATAGATGGATCTTGGAGGATGATAGTAGATTACTTAACCAGGTAGTGACTCCAATTGCAGCTGCTGTCCCAGGTCTGGTATCATTGTTTGAGCAAATCAACACATCCCCTGGTACCTGGTATGTAGCTGTTGATCTGGCAAATGCTTTTTTCTCCATTGCCATTAGTAAGGACCACCAGAAACAGTTTGCTTTCAGCTGGCAAGGCCAGCAGTATACCTTCACTGTCCTGCCTAAGGGGTATATCAACTTTCCAGCCCTATGTCATAATATTGTCCACAGGGACCTTGACTTTCTTTCCCTCCCACAAGATATCACACTGGTCCATTATATTGATGATATCATGTTGATAGGATCTAGTGAGCAAGAAGTAGCAAAGACTCTAGATTATTGGTAAGGCATTTGTGTGAGAGAGGATGGGAGATAAATCCAACAGAAATATAGGGGCCTTCCAGCTCAGTGAAATTTCTAGGTGTCCAGTAGTATGGAGAATGTTGAGATCTCCCTTCTAAAGTGAAGGGTAAACTGTTGCATCAGGCCCCTCCTACAACCAAAAAGGAGGCTCAATGCTTAGTTGGTCTCTGCGGATTTTGCAGACAACACATCCTCATTTGAGTGTGCTACTCTGGCCCATTATCAAGTGACCAGAAAAGCTGCTAGTTTTGATTGGGGACAGGAGTAAGAGGAGGCTCTGCGACAGGTCCAGGCTGCTGTGTGAGTTGCACTACCACCTGGGCCATATAATCCAGCAGTGCTGGAAGTTTTATTTGCAAGTAAAACTGCTGTCTGGAGGATTTGCAAGGCCCCTATAGGAGAATTGCAATGTAGACCCTTAGGATTTTGGAGCAGATAGCTACTCTCCTTTTGAGAAACAGCTTTTGGCCTGGTACTGGGCCTTAGTAGAGACTGAACGCTTAACCACAGGCCATCAAGTTACCATGAGACCTGAGTTGTCTATCATGAGCTGGGTATTGTCTGACCCACCAAACCATAAGGTTCAGCATGCACAGCAGCACTCCATAATAAAACGGAAGTGGTATATAAGAGACAGGGCTTAAAAAGGCCTTGAATGCACAAGTAAGTTACATGAGGAAGAAGCCCAAATACTCATGGTCACCACCCCTGCCATGTTACCTTCTCTTTCCCAGCCCACAGCTTTGGCCTCTTGGGGAGTCGCTTACAATCATTTGACTGAGGAAGAGAAAACTCGGCCCTGGTTTATAGATGGTTCTGCATGATAAGCAGGTACCACCCGAAAGTCCGCAGCTGCTGCAATGCAGCCCTTTTCTGAGACATCCCTGAAGGATAGTAGTGGTGAGGGCAAATCCTCCCAGTGGGCAGAACTTTAAGCAGTGCACCTGGTTGTTCACTGTGCTTGGAAAAAGAAATGGCCAGAAGTGCATTTGTACACTGATTCATGGGCTGTTGCCAATGGTTTGGCTGGATGGTCAGGGACTTGGAAGGAACATGATTGGAAAATTGGTGACAAAGAGGTCTGGGGAGGAGGTATGTGGTTAGACCCCTCCTGAGTGGGCAAAAAACATGAAAATAGTTGTGTCCCACATGAATGCTCACCAAGGTGACTTCAGCAGAGAAAGATTTTAATAATCAAGTGGATAAGATGATCTGCTTTATGGCTAATGTTCAGCCTCTTTCCCCAGCCACTCCTGTCATTGCCCGATGGGCTCATGAACAAAGTGGCCATGAAGGTGGAGATGGAGGTTATGCATAGGCTCAGCAACATGGACTTTCCCTTACCAAGGGTGACTTGGCTACAGCCACTGCTGAATGCCCAATCTGCCAGCAGCAGAGACCCATACTCAGCCCCCGATATGGCACCATTCCTCGGGGTGACCAGCCTGCTACCTGGTGGACCACTTCCACCATGGAAGGGGCAGTGATTTGTTTTAACTGAAATAGAAACACACTCTGGATATGGGTTTGCATTTCCTGCACACAATGCTTCTTCCAAAACTACCATCTGTGGACTTACCAAATGTCTTATCTACTGCTATGGCATTCCACACAGCATTGCTTCTGATCAAGGAACCCATTTCACAGCACATGATATGCAGAAATGGGCACATGCCCATGGAATTTCCTGGTCTTACCATGTTTCCCATCACCCTGAAGCAGCTGGATTGATAGAATGGTGGAATGGCCTTTTGAAGACTCAATTATAGTGCCAACTAGATGCTAATACCTTGCAGGGTGGGGCAATGTTCTCCAGGAGGCTGTGTATGCTCTAAATCCACGTCCACTCTCTGGTGCTGTTTCTCCCATAATCAGAATTCATGGGTCCAGGAATCAAGGGGTGGAATTGGGAGTGGCACCACTCACCATTACCCCTAGTGACCCACTAGGAAATTAATTTTTCCTTCCTGTCCCTGCAACCTTAAGCTCTGCTGGTCTACAGGTTTTAGTCCCAAAAGAAGGAGTGCTGCCACCAGGGAACGCAACAATGATTCCACTGAAGTGGAAGTTAAGACTGCCACCTGGCCACTTTGGGCTCCTCTTATGTCTGAATCAACAGGCAAAGAAGGGAATTACTGTACTGGCTGGGGTGTCTGATCCTGACTACCAAGGGGAAATAGGACTGCATCTACATAATGGGGGTAAAGAAGAGTTTGCTTGGAATATAGGAGATCCTCTAGGGCATCTCCTAGTACTGCCATGCCTTGTGACTAAAGTTAATGAAAAACTACAACAACCCAATCCAAGCAGGACTAACAATGGCCCAGAATCGTCAGGAATGAAAGTTTTGGTCACTGCACCAGGCAAAGAACCACGGCCAGCTGAAGTGCTTGCTGAGGGTAACGGGAACATGGAACGGGTAGTGGAAGAAGGCAGTGATAAATAAAAACCGACCACGTGACCAGTTATAAAAACGAAGACTGTAATTTTCATGAATCTTTCTTCCCTGTTTTTTTTTGTTGTTTGTTTTTTGTTTTTTCCCCCGGGGGAGAGCGCGAACACAGTCCCCCACTACCACAAATTATGCAGTTGAGTTTCCCACATTTGGGGAAATCGCAGGCGTCAGCACATCCGGAGTGCAATGGATAAGCCTCGCCCTGGGAAAACCACCTTCGTGATCATGGTATCTTCCCTGCCAGTAAGTATCTTCCTTGTGTTTTTATGAGTATGATTGTATATGTACACAAAATGAATTTGTTTTCTTCCCCAACCTTTTCCCTTATCACATGACAAGTTGTATTAGTTTCATGTCATAATATTTAAAGATGTCAAGTTTAAGAGTGAATATTACCCAAGGACTTGCACCCTATTCTGTAGGGAATTAATGCATTTCCGCTTGTACACAGGAGAGTTGAACAATATTAGGTGGAAATATATATATATATGTCTGTTATTTTTTTTTTTACTTAGAGACTAAGTATGGTTTAAGGTAATGTGTATGGTTGTTGAGTTGACAAGAGGTAGACTGTGATGGTTAGGCTAATGTGTCAACTCAACCAGATAACTGTGCCCAGTTGTTTGGTCAAGAAAGCACTGAGCTAATTGTAATATAAGGATATTTATGGGCTTTAGTTACCAGTGAGTTTACTGCATAGATAGCTGATTACATCTACATCAACCAGGAAGATTGCCATCAGCAATGAGTGTTGCTTTATCCAATCAGCTGAATGCCTCAAAAGGGGAAGTGATTTCAGCATTCAAAGAGAATTTCCCAGCTTGTCTTTGGACAGCCACCATACCCCAGAAACTCATCAAGGACCTTTACCGGTCTTTCATCAGAGCCCCTGGATTTGCAGCCTGCTTGCGGAACCTGGACTTGTGCATCCCCACTGTCACGTGAGAGATTCTTATAAAATCTCTTACAATTTACAGATATCTCCTATTGATTCTGTTTCCTTAGAGGACCCTGATAATACAGCATCTTAAATATTAAAAATCAAGAAATAAATAATGAAGTAGTATTAATAGTGATGTAAATATTCATGTAAAATATTTGGCTAGAAAGCACTGAATCATTGTCAGTTACCCAAACAAAATTTAAAGAGAAAAATCAACTTTAAAGGAAATAGAAATGAATAAGATCAAAGTCTAAAAGACATTATTACCAAGCAAAAGCAGTTTAAACTCTGAAAGAAGGGTGTTTTAAAATCATTTTAGTAATTTTATAGCAAAATGAGGTATAGAACTTGGAGCTATCATTTCAGCAATTATTTTATTCTAATTTCATTTGAATAATAAATTATTAAAACAATTCTCATAGCAACCTTTCACATAATGTTGAGCACAATACACATGAATTACAAAATACCTCCTTTCAGAAAAAAAAATTTAAAAATAATGAAAAATAAGTGGTTTTTGTATTTTGAAGGTAATGAATTCTCAAGGAAAAGAATTTTTTCCATTTATATCCACATTTTATAAAAATATTATATTGATCAAAATATGCCTACATATAAAATGCAAATATTTTAGAGCATTTATAAAACAAGTATGAAAAATAATACTGTAAATATAAATAATATAGGTCAAATTCGCATACTTTAGACTTTGAAGACAAAAGTTATTTTTAACAATCAGAAGATAAACATCAATAAAGAAGTATAAGTTTATTTACCAACAAAAGCAAAAGGGAAACATAATTTTGCCCAAGGCCATCATTTCCTTTCCTTTGCTTCTACAGAAGCAGTGAAGACAATACATCATTTAGCTTACATTAAGATCTTAAGTAGGACAATTCTAGTCCTGATCATGTGACTACTTCATGGAGGAGGCTACCATAATGGTAAAGATCAAATGTTGCATTTGTCCTCATATTAGATCTTGATTTGAAGGTGAACAGTTGCTTTAAACTCTTGCCTATGTTTGGCAAAACACACATGAAGTACATTTTGTTTTCCAAATCAGTAATTCCATATACAGACATATTCTGAGATAAAAAGTTCCACTAGAATGTCACATATATATTACATGTTTTAAATAAATGTTTAACTTAATCCAGATCTTAGAATGTCATGCACAAGGGCTGTTCCTTGTTGAAGACTCTTGTAGAGATCTTTCTTTAAAAATTTTTTTAAAACTTCTGAAACCAAAATATACATGTAACTGTGGTAACATGGTGATATCTTTTAACTATTTTGTTTATTTTTTTATTTTATTTTATTTTTTTTGGCTGAGTAGACAATCATGTTTCTGAAACTCTCTCTAGCAATTCACATTCACTGGAGTGGACCTGATTGCTGAAGGCAGAGTCTAAATGCAGCTATCTTCTACCCACACCTCAACCATTCCAAATACCCAATTTCTTCCACAGCTGCTTTTCTTAAAACTATGATTTCAAAAGCAAATGCTACCATATTTAATATATGAACAGTTCTTCCCAAAACAAATAAAAACACCTACACATGCATAAAACACATGAAAAGTGAGGTGGACTCAAAAAATTTTGACATTAAACAAAAACTTCAACACTATCATTTGCAGGGATTGTACAAAGGCTAGCAATAAAGGGTTTTATTTACAAATTTACTACCTGAAACTAATGACATATCTCCTTATAGACATCTCAATTCAATGAACTATTTTAATGGTAAATTTCTTGCTAAACCAAAGATAATTCTGAAAGTATTAGTCATTTTTGAATGGAAAAAAAAAATAGTAGGAATTTGAAAAATGTAGGACTGGATTCTTCCTCACTTTCCAAAATTAAAAAAAGAAAAAAATTGCCATAATATTTTGGTCTCATTTATGATTAAAAATTAATCAGTCATTCCACCCAACCATTAGAAAATATTCATTGAATGCTAATGTTTTGCCCAACATTTTTATAACCTGTAAAGTTTGAAAAGCTGCATTTTAAACCAGAAATACTTTCTAAAGGATGATATTTTTAGTAAATCATAACAGTTATATAAAATTGGGGCTCTCCATATTTTGTATATATTCAATTAAATATCTAAGGTAAAAAGTAGCATACAAGTTTCACTTACAGTACTTGCTTTTAGTAAGAAGATATTATTATAGATGTTTGTGAAAGGATTGTAGTACTTACAGTGTAGGTATTTTGATAGACCTACTATTTCCAATTTCATAAATTAAGCAGTTCTTTCTCATCTGGGCTTAACAATATGCACGAAAGCTTGGCCATTTTAATTGCATCAGTCATCATTTAATAAATTGGCAAATATTTATTAAATTGCTACAGAAAAGAGGACACTTTTGATAATGAGTGTGCTCTCTCAATTTCAATTTTATAAAAAAGATTAACTATTTTTTTCCAATGGAAAGGAGAACCTTGCCTTTTGCATGATAAACATCATTTAACTCTTAAAATGTAGAAATACTCATTTGAATTTTATATTCTTATTATAACCCAAAATATTTTCTTTCTTCTAATACAACCAAACCGTATCTGTGATGAGTTTTTCAAATTTATATGAAGTGAAGTAATAACTCATGTTTGTACAATTTTGAAACCAACCATAATTTCCTTAGAAAAAATGTATTTGAGTTCAGAAAAACGAAAGAATAACAAAAGTTAAAATTTGTGGGACCTGATCACATTCAAACTTGAGCACTGGAACAGGAGTTGGTAGATATAAGTCAAGTTGTTCTCTGAACACAGAAGACAGGAGTAAGCTGAGATTAGTTTCTAGCTCTATCCATAAACAGTACATCTAGATTTAATAGCTTAACTGCTATTTCTCTACTTAACACACATACAAAATATAATGGATAGGAAGTGGGGGTCATGAGAACCATATTTAAATATGTCTGCCACACTCACCTAAAGAAAATTGGACATAGAAATAGCTACACTACTTCTCGTACAGAATTGTTGAAAAGGTACAAAAGTAAACCTGTGGGGAGAGTCCATGGTGTGAGGCATAACAAAAGAGATCAAGGATCCTGCACTTATGACATCTGAGAAGGAAGCCATGAGATCTGGAACCACTCATGTATACAAAGTCTGCTGGACATAAGAAACTGAAATGCAGACTAGGGAAGCTCAGTGATAATGATGGTTTGGATTTCCACAAAGATTTGGATTATGTTCCTTACTGTCAGGATGGAGAAAAAGTAATTTGAGTGGAACAGGAAGAAGAGATCAACAATAGCTTCTTCGGCTATCCCCCTTATACAGGAAACCACCACCATGGGGAAGAAGTCACTGGGGTCTGGCTACGTAATGAACCAGGAAAACCTCTGAAGGTAATCAGTAGAAAACAAACCATTCACAAAAGAGGTACATATTGTCGCGGTTTGAAGGTGTATGTACCCCAGAAAAACGTGTTCTTAAATTTAACCCATTCCTGTGGGTGCAAACCCTTTGTAAGTAGGACCTTTTGCTGAGATTGCTTCATTTAAGGTATGTCCCACTGCAGTCAGGATGGGTCTTAATCCCATTACTGGAGTTGAAGTCATTATAAAGGAATGAAATTCAGAGAAAGAAAGAGAGAGAGACAGAGACAGAGAGAGACAGAGAGACAGAGAGGAAGCTAGAAGGAGAAATAAACAATACCTGGATAAGGAAGAGACCAGTAGATGTTGCCAATGTGCCTTGCCATGTGACAGAGCAGTTTAGGATCGCCTGTGGCTAGTGTTCATGGAGAAAGCATCACCTGATCAGCCCTTGATTTGGACATTTTCACGGCCTCAAAACCATGAGTGAAAAAATTTCCATTGCTTAACCTGACCCATTTCATGCTATTTGCTTTAAGCAGCTTAGGAAACTAAAGCACACATAAATTGCCACGATGGCAAATATATATGTGTGTGTGTATATATATATATAAAATGTAATAAATAGTACTAACTGAGTGACAAAAAACACACATGCCAAAATGCCATTGGTTATTAGCAACTTTATTTCAAAAGATAAAAATAGCATTTAATTTATTAGTTCCCCAAGTTAAAATTTAAGGCTTCATAAAGATATTTAGCTACCATATGTTCAATTCCTTGGTCCACACATTATTTTTTCATCATCCAAAATAGATTGTTATCCCCATTTGATGTATAAAGAAACTGAGAATTAGAAAGGTTAAGTAATTTATCTGTGGTAATACAATTAATACTTTTTAATTTAATTTAATTTTATGGAACCAGAAATATAAAACAAGATGCTGACTCTAAAGATTCTGAATGAGTCACTTCAGCACTGGCATGTCACATGTGGCACTTCATCCGAACATAGTAGGAGAGAATACTTAGAAGGTACCTTAATTTCTGAAGATGGCACTTGTGCAAAATTTTCTCTATATAAATTTTTAGCATAAAATATAGTTCTTCCTTTTATAAGAACAGTATCAAAAAATAAGCAGCACATATAAAACACACACATATTAACATGAAGAAGATGGTGGAAAAGTTTGGAAAAAGAATTTAAAATATAAAGCATTTCCTCCTTTGTTTTGTCTGTATATGTAACAAAAAAAAGATATGGTGAATGTATATCAACTCCTAAATACAAAAGTGTATGTAATGCTATATTTTCCATTACAGGGGAATGTAACTGTGGAAAGATATTCTTTTCAATATTTTATTCCTCAATTACAGAATAATAAATACTTGTTGGCAGGACTTGGGAGCTTATGTGTTTATGTATATAGTTGTACTGTACAATTGGAAAAAGAAGAAGAGTATCACATGATACTCAGTAGAAACAAAACAGATGTCAGAACAGATTAGACTATATGTCTAAGGCCTATTATTACTTTCTGGAATAAAATATAGCCTTTCTACTTCTGCAACATGTTCATAATTAATATCACCAACTATACAATATTATGAATTTTCTGAAAAAAGCGAATGGACATAGAATGGTACATTACAAAATATTTTTCTACATCCAAAAGAATCTGCATTATGTATTCTTAAATCTGCAAGGATTGTACAGATCTAATTTATCATTTATTTAACATCAAAGTCCCATCAGTTGCAAATCCATTGAAAACTTATCAATGTTCATATGTCTTATCTTTTTTTATGCATTTAATATTGTTTAAATTAAATCAATTCCATTCACTCATTCAATTTTTATTGAATATCTTCTATGGGCAATGAATTAAGAATGATTGAAAGCAAACAGATGTAGATCTTTCTGTTTCCCAAGAAGCTTGGAATCTGCATGGGGTAATAATTACTAAAAACGAGAAGCCCCATTAAGAAAGGTGAGATAAACTCCTATAGGAACACATAAGGAGAAATTGCTTCCAGTTAGAAGAGAAATCAAAGAATATTTTATGGAAAAAAGTGAGTTGTAGAACTTTAATTTCCTCATGTGCTGATGGAGTTCTGACCACTGCTCATCCTGCTGACAAGGTAAGAGTCCCAGCAGCCGAACTGATGTAATTTATAAGGTTCTACCTTCTAGGGCAGGATTGATGATCAACCTAAACTTGGCCAATGAGATTCTTTCCGTTAATGTTCACAGTTGAGAACAGTGATGAGCAGAAATGATAATTCTAGAGACTAAAGACATAAAAATTATGTCCAAAGTAAGTTGGGATGTTGGAGGAAATGAAAATTAGATATATAAAGATTATACATTATATTTGGTGATATCAGAAAACCTTTGAAGACAAATGACACTAAAATCTGTTGAATTTTTTTTTTAGTGTCCTGATTCTAATAGCC
The DNA here is from genome assembly GCA_026826555.1 of Tolypeutes matacus. NCBI lineage: Eukaryota > Metazoa > Chordata > Mammalia > Cingulata > Chlamyphoridae > Tolypeutes > Tolypeutes matacus. The sequence continues at coordinate 15,723,240 of JAKSZT010053770.1, forward strand.
ACTATATAATCCATTTGTCCATTTGAATTTCAAAGCTGTTCAAGCAGTATGTGACAAGTTCTCTTCTTTTTCTTTTTGATGATAAAGAATGTAGGCATGAGTAGAAAAAATTTTGAATAAACTTTTTACTTTCGTCTGCTGAAACCAGTGATTTTGCCTTTCTTTGAAGCAAAATTATAAATTCCATCCTTGTCACCAGAGAAAGCTTATATAATCTACAGCAATAAATTTTATTGTATATAACCACAAATGCACAGAAGATAAAATAATTGTTTTAAGAATGAGCACAGATACATATACAAGTATTAGGATACTGTGTAAACTAACATGGATAACAGGTTAGCATTCATTCATTAAACAAATATTTAATGAGTGATGACTATTTACTGAAAACTGTACAATACCGTAAGATACAATACTGAATACAATTAAGACACCTTCCCAGACATTATTTAGCTTATAATCTACTGAGGGAGTCACCACTGAACAGGTAACTATAAATGTGATCAATCTAAGATGAAAGGGCCTAGGGAGGCTAAACCTATCCGCCAATTTATAGATAGCTTCCCAGAGGAAGTGGCCTTTAAACTGGAGGATGAATAGAAGTGAGCTAAACAAAGAGGATAGCAAATAGGAAAGTATGAGAGAGATTGTTCCAGGTATAGTTACATTTCTGAGACATGAGGAAAGTGCTTAAGGAAATAAAAAAGGATAAGTATGACCATAGGAAATGAAGGTGAAAATGTAAAAAAAAATGAGTCAGTAAGGTTGACAGGGCCCAGAGTAGAGTAAAGTAGGACAAAATTGATCCTGGCTCTGCTACTAACTAGTCACAGAAGCTTGGAAAATCGCTAACAATTCTTGGCCTTGATTTTCTCAGTTTTCAAATTACATCATTTCTGAAGCCCCCTTCAGTTCTAAAACTCCAAGTAAGTCATTTAATAATCTAAGATTAAAATTTGCAAATAGTTTGCTGATATTGCTAAAATTAAACATTCTGTACCTCACTGAGAATATTTTTATTACTGTACTGGATATTAAGTAATGCCTGTTTAAATTATTTTTCTCCTGTTAAAAATACTACAAGCATGCTTTATGACCAAAAAGCTCAAGGTCTTGATCACTCATCATTTCCTGTATTGAAACACACCTAGAGCTGTTTCTTAATAATTTCTTAGCCCTGCCTGAAGGTGCTTCTCTCGGAGACTACAGAAGGGGAGTTGTCCTTTTAGCAAGGCAAGTGTTTGGTCGGTCTCCAACTATTTCATCATAAAAATGCATCACATCTGACCTTAAAATTTTTTTCTCATCATACCAAGAAATATTTTCAGGGCACAATACAAAGATAGAAAAGAGCAATAGTGAGCAAGGGAGAGAAGAAAAAGCACCTATAATTTTACTACCCAGATATGTGATCATTAGTAACATTCGGCCATATTTTCTTTTTCAAGTAGCTAAAAACAAATGCATCTGGCTTCTATTAGCCACACTAAAATATTCATTACCCCAATTTTTTGCTTAAGAGTAAAACCTCAAACTCTGCTCTATAACAAATCAGAACCTTAGTTTTGATAAGCACATATATGGAGGATTACCTAAGGGATATACAGTTGACCTGATTTCCTCAAAAGCACCAATTCAATTTTATTTTAATTGTGGAAGCACTGCTAGTTTATTTAGTTTGGAAGCATTATATGTGTAACATAAAAGTGGGTCTATCAGATTGAGGGGGCCTTAGGAGGCCCAGAATACCACATTAATCTCCACTCCTATGGCCCTGAGGGGCCTCTTGGAAGCACAGTTTGAATACCAGTGGTCTAGATCAATGATCTCAAATTTTTTTTTAATCACAACTTCTAATCAATAAACACTTTTGAGCATACACTCCCCAACTGTATTCATGTATATTTTATGTGCAAGTACTACCATACTTAAATATTTTATATACTTCATTGTATATAAGACATACACAAAAATAGGAATTAAGAGCATAAAGATGAAATAATAATTTATTTCACTATATAAATGCCAAAATTTCCTGTGGCACATGCAAAACTATTGTTAATTTTAATATCTATACTGAGAACAGTTTAAATTCTCTTTTTGAAAATCTTTACATTAGCAACAAAGAGAAGGTCTGGTTGTAAGAAATTTTATTTCATATTTGGTTTCTCAGGATGACATAATTTTATAAAGAATACTTACTTGGATAAAATGTCAATGCATCTTTGTGTTTACTAAGTCATGATACTATTTTCCAATTTCATCAGTTATGCAAAGATTTTTGCTGTATTTCATCAAGCCAATTTCCATATTCCCTATACTTAGTTGTTTCTGCAAGCTGTTTTAGTCAGCCAAAGGGTTGCTAATGCAAAATACCAGTAATTGGTTGGTTTTTATAAAGAGTATTTATTTGGGGTAAAAGCTTACAGTCACAAGGCCCTCAAGAGTCCAACTCAAGATACCATAAGAGGTACTTTCTCACCCAGAGTCTGTTGCCACGTGTTGATGCAAGATGGCAGGCAATGTCTGCAAGGGTTCAGTCTTCCTCCTCCTTGCAAGGCTCTGTGGTCCCAGCTTCTTCCAATCTCAGCGGCAGTCTGGGACAAGTCTTGCCTCTCTCCAGGGACTTGTTTCTCTCTGGGCTCAGCTGCTCTGCTCTCTCCATAAGACCATCTATAAACTGTCAGGCAAATGGCTTGTCTCTCTTCCTGGGGCTTCTGCCTTGTCTAATAGAGCCTTCTCTCTTTCCTCACTTATTTGCTTCTCTGTGTGCATACTTCCCAGGCTCCAGGATCAAAACTCCAACTTTCTCCTCTGTCATGTCATTTTCTCTGTGAGTCCCCATCCACCAAGGAGACAGGGACTCAATGTCCTACTGACATGGCCCAATCAAAGTTTTAAACATTATTTAATCAAGTAAAAGTGAAACCTCTGAATCCAATCCAATCTAATATGCCCAGAGGAACACAACAGTTTACAAACATAATCCAATATCTATTTTTGGAATTCATAAACAATATCAAACTGCTACACAAGCTAATTGGAGCTATGTTATTTTACTCTGTTTCTATTTTTGTTTTCTTTTGGAGCTATGTTTTTGAAACATGGTTTCAATGCCCATGAAAACGCTGCTTTTTATAGATTTTTAAAAAGGTTAGAAAAGCTATTTCCAATTGTTTTAAGTGTATTGATAGTTTTTTAATGGTGATATACATATTGTTTTCAGCAAAAAATATATTATGAATAATGATGAAACATTTCCAAAATCTATTTTCAAAAGTCTATTGTTATACTTACTTAAAAAAATTCTAAATGTCGAATACATTTTTTAAATAAGTTTTTCTCTCTCATTAATTAACTCAAAATTTAGAAATGCCCTAAGTTGGGGCATATTAGAAACATTTGCACTTTCATACAATTATATAGTGAATATATTATGTCAGTTAGAACAAAAGATATACCATGGAGAAATACTTTTTTTCTTTTGCTATTAAGTTAAAAACTACAAAGAGAACTTCTGAATATTTATCATAATATTTAGTGAAATTTTGTAAAATACTTGATTATCAATTAAATTTAAATACTGCTGAAGAAAACACTTTGTATTTATGTTCTGTATGTTTAGTATTTAATATATCACATAATTTATAATGGATTTATATTATCTACTATTTCAAGCCACAATATACAATTAAAGAAAGGTTCATATTAATAACTATGGATGTTAATCTATATTTCAATTGGTCTTTTGGTAATTGTAAATATTTTTAGATGACTTCTGGTCAGATTTATTAAGATTAGCATTGTTTGTAACCTAATTTTGTTCATGGCAAAATGCAAAAAGGTCCTAATATATTCTTCCAGCATCTCCCACCCCCATCCCCAGAGATATTCTTGTCCATCCTATTTTGGAAACTACATGTTTGGGTATTCTGAAGTTTATTCTCTGATTTGGTCAGATGATCAGATAGATTTGTAGTATACTAGAATGGCCAGATCTTCCAAAAAACTAAATTTGCTGATATAAGCCTTTTCCTCTGGAGGCACTGGGAACTGAACCCAGGACCCTCCCATGTTGGAGATGGGTGCTCAACTGCTTGAGCCACATCTGCTCCCTCCTTGTTTCATTTTAATGATTTTTTTCAATGTTTTTGATATGCCATCTGAATAAATTAAGAAACATCTGGAGGAGGTAAAACAAATTACCACATTTAAGGTATTAGTGATAGTGTTTAATTCACCATATCCTCAGTAAACTTAGTACCTTGGTTTATTGTGAAATTACAGTCACTGTGTGAGCCATGTAAATGATCATATTTCTCTTTTTGGCATCTGTAGTTGGAAGAGCCCAATTTGTGGTGCATCTCCAGGAAGTTCACTAGACTTCATGATATCTATGTATGTATTAGCCTTGCTCCCTGTTTAATTTTTTTCCCCTGTGAGATGGCCCCCTCATCTGTTTTGCTCATTGTTTTTGCTTGTTGTTGGCGCTCATTGTTTCTCGTTGTTGTTTTTTGTTTTTTTTTTTTTGCTCACTGTTGTCTTTTTTTTTTTTTTTAGGAGGCACCAAGAACCAAACCCAGGACCTCCCATGTGGGAGGTGGGTGCTCACTGCTTGAGCCACATCCACTCCCTGCTTGTTTTGGTTTTTTTTTTTTTTTTTGCTCGTTGTCTGCTCATTGTCTACTCGTTGCTTTTGCTCGATGTCTGCTTGTTGTTTGTTTGTTTTCCTTTGGAGGCACCGGGAACTGAACCCAGGACCCTCCCATGTTGGAGATGGGTGCTCAACTGCTTGAGCCACATCTGCTTCCTCCTTGTTTCATTTTAATGTTTCCTCTGCTATTTGTCCTTTGCTTGATTCCTTCACTTCATAATTTTTGTTGTATTAAATAATTTTTTATGCCACCTCAAATCTCTTTTGAAAATGGGCAGAAAGCAAGTTATTATAAAAAGAAAAATAAATACTATAAAAATAAATAAAATTCCCTTTAACTTTGTTAAGAAGGAAGTTTGACAATAAAAGTAAAATGCAGAAAACTAGGACAGGAATTCAGGAAGGCTTGCAACTCCCAATTCCTTGTGTTGAGTTACAACTGAAAGCAATTTTTTAAAAGTGTTTATTAAAGAAAAAGAAAGCACAAAGCTTCAGGAAAGTAAATATACTAGGTATAACAAGCGAAACAAATCAGATTGCTGCTTGAGTGTTCGGGATGTTTGCTTCAAACCTAAAAGTACATTTTTCCCCTATAAGAATCACTAAATAAATAAATAAATAAATAACGACTGGCTGATTTGAAATATAAAACCTCATCTATAAGGGAAGTGAACCTCAATCCTCAAGTCAGTCCACAAACTCTTTCAATTTCTTCCATGCTTTCCATGATTCCACTATAATAAAACAATGGAAATGTTGTAGCTTTCCTCTAAGATCAACACATATTGTAACATTTTATATTTTATTTCCTATTTTATGAACTATTAACATTTTAAAAACAATTATTCTAAGTCAATTTATCAAAATTCATTTGATCTTCGTGAAATGTGACATAGAACATTGGTTTAAGTGAAACAAAAGTTTTAGGGGGAAAAAATGATTGCTGGTGCTCTCCTGAAAAAGATTTATGTGGCTCAACATCATGGAGTATATAATTTCAAAATAATCAGGCAGCTGTAGATAAAAAGGATTTCAACGAAGCTTGAGTTACTACAGCTTAATACTAAAATAAGTAAGACTTTCTACCTTGGTTGACTCAAGCAGAAATCAATATTGGGAAAGCCTGAAAGAGAATACATACCAGTGATGCTGTTCTCTGTATAAAATGAAGAAATTATCAAAATAACAAAGTGAATGATTAAGATAAATAAGACAGACATAATGATATTTGTGCTACCTTATTTGACAGAAAGTAGAAGAGAGATAATGAAATGGCAAACTTTCAAAAGCTGGAAGCTTAAATGGCAACATGCATGCTTCCAATTTGAATATCCTGGAAAGCTGGAAATTCTAGTTTTCTAATCTGCCAAACAAAGAAATTCTAAGAGCAAGCTGTTCTTGCAGAAGCACATAAAAATGAAGAAGAGAGCAAGTAAATATTTATAGAAGCAAAAAACAGACGCCATTGAATAGAAATGTGCCAAACGTTAGTGGACATAAAAAGTCCTGAAGAGGTTCAAGCTCCATCTTCAAGAGAATGGCTGAGAACAATCAGTGGCTATATTTAGGGAAGGAAAAACATCAACTCATTGTACCGAAGCATCTAGAGACATGTTTGACATTGTGAGTCAAACAAATGGTACAAAAAAGAAAAGCTACAATAAAGTTATTTCCATAATATTTTCTTGATACCTCAAAATTGAATTTACTAGGATTTTCAGTAATGGATAAAAATGTAAACTGGAGTGCTTTGCAATGTGCTTCAAAGTCATGGATGGAAGGCAAAACGTTTTTAAGAGTTGGATTTTCCCCTCCAAGTTGATTCTTTTAGACAAATGCCATGGCTTACTTCCTTCAACACAAAGATTATACATATCACATCCTAGTGGCAAGAGCCTGTGTGTTTCTTGAAGAAAACAAGAGCAATTCAACTCCACCATGGACTCTGGGCTACTTATCATCTCAGATAATATTCCTCAAAAGTGAAATGGGGACAATAATGTAGTAATTTTTGTAAAAAAGTTTTTGGTAGACTGCTGGGCACATATGAAGCATGTACTACGAATTTGGAGGAAAATCCCAAAAAGTCTAAAGCAATTCAGTAGAATATAAGAGATTAATATGAACATTATAAGCATATTTGAAAACTTAGATGAAATTTTAAAATTATTAGAAAAAAGTAAGATACACAAGAAGAAATTGAAAGTCTAAATAAGATGAACCAGTAGTTTAAAATATTAAAGAAAAATAACAAAAGAGCCAAGAAGACCCAGATGAATTTTTAGGCAAGAGGCAACTTCAAAGGCACTGATCTTTTCAGTCCATCTTACATACTCTACCCCAAAATAAAAATTTTAAAAGTAACACTTCCCCCCAACTTCATACCCCAACCAGAATACAGTATGAGAGGATAATTATAGACAAAAATCCTAAACAAATATTAGCACACTGAAACAAGCAGTTTATAATAATAATAGCTAATATATTATGATTAAGTAGGGTTCACAAAATTCAAGGGGAGTTTAACAACAGAAAAGCTGTAAGTTTGATTCGATAGCCAAGTAAGTGAGGAAAACCATTTATTAACTGCAAGAAAGCATTTTATAAGGATCAACATTCATCCACTTTTAAATAAAAATCTGTTAGAAAACTAGTAATGAAACTGTTTTAATCTTACAGAGTATCTTTCCAAAACATTGGAAATATTCCCTTTAAAATCAGAAATAAAACAAAGATACCCCCATGATTGCTTCTTTCTAACACCTTGGTGGAATTTCTTATCAGCTGAGAAACAAGAAAAAGAAATTTCAGGTAAAAGACTGGGAAAGAAGCAATAAAACTGCCGTGATGTATGTTGATATACCTTTTTATATTAACTAGAAAATATAAGGCATGTGAGAATAAATCTTAAGAAATTTTTATATGATCTTCACATAAAAATTGTAAAACTTTATTAAAAGGTGTTAAGGAATGTATAGAGAGGAATAGCATGTTCTTCAATAGAAAGAGTCAAAATTACAAAAAAGGACACCTAATCCCAACAAGGGATCCTGCTGGAGTTGAAGCTGAGATAGAAGGAATTGCTCAAACTTACAAAGTTGATTAGTGACAGAGATAGCTGGATGGAATGCCAGAAACAAAGCATTAACTGGCACTTTCGTACTTTGACTTGGAGTGAGGCTTTGTATTTTCCTCCTCTAAAAAAGGAAAAAAGAAACACCGGTTGATTTGCAGAATCAGTGGAATTATTATGAAGTGTTAACCATAGAAGTGCTTTTCTAAGAACATTTATATATAAAAACACACTATGCCCTTGGAACTAAAAAAAAAAAAAAAAAAAAAATCACACAAAAAATCAGTTCTTCCCATATTTACATATTGATTCAATGTTATTCCATGAAAATAGCAGAGGACTTTATGAAAACTAAAGAGCTGATTGCAAAATTCATATTGAAAAGCAAAGGCCCAAGAATTGCTGAGACAGTCATAAGAAAAATGAAGATTTAAAAAACTTACACTAATTAAAATAGAGTGAAGCAGGTATGGACTAATTTAACAATAGCATAAAATAGAAGCCCAGGAATAGGGCCATACATAAATAGAAACATTTATACCATTCACAAAAATTAAATTCTTAATGGAATGAACCCTTAAATATAAAATGCAAAACTTTCTTTAAGGAAATAAAGGACAATATCATGATGGTGGAAAGCATTTTCTTAAATAAGAAACAAAAAGTTCAACCCTGCAAGAAAAATTAATAAATGAAATAAAATTAAAAGTGAGAACTTCACTTCATCAAAAGTCACCTATAGTAAAAAGTCATGCCATAAACCCAGAGAATATATTCAACATAATGTATGTATACATTATATACAAAAAATTCCATAAATCAATGTGAAATATACCTACAACCCAAAAGAAAAAGGGAAAAGTTAGAGGAAAAAATATGAATGTCCAAAAAAAAAAAAAAAGCTGTTCAACCTCATTAGTAATCCAAGGAATGCAAATTAAGACCACAGTGTGATATCTTTCTTTACCCACCAGACTGGAAAAAAAAGAAAAGAAGTTTGAAACATTAGTGGGCATGGGCAGCAAGTGGAATACTTGCATGTGCTGTAGAAGAAGTGCAAATTGATCCACCATTTTTCAAAATAATTTGGCATTGTGTTCTAAAGCTAAACATGCATACTCTATTACTTAGCTATCTCATTCCTACAGAAAGACTCTAGGGAAACTCTTGTATATGTGCATGACCTATATGTATGACTATACAAAAATGTACAAAAATATATGAGTGCACAATGTATCGTTTGCCATTGAAAAAACTAGCAAAATTTTTTATACATTCAAAGTGGCTATCAACAGAATAGGTAAGTAAACTGGTATAATCATCCAATGAATATTACATAAAGTAAAAATGAATGAATACGCTGTGTTGGTAACAATCTATTTTTTATTTGGGTGTGGAGTCACAGTGTTTGTTTATTGGTTAGTTTCATAATTTACAAAAACATTATACATATTATTTTGTATATGTCAAATATCACATAATAAAAGGGGGGAAAGGAAGAATCTCATTAACCATAATTAAAGCAACTCCCCAGACTACAACAGTTACTTAAACCACTAGAGAAAACTTTTCCAAATTTTTTCATTGATTTTTTAACATGATCAAATATTGAAAAATTCTTAGCTAATTTATTTGCATTGGTAGTTAAAGGCAGAAATGGAAAATGGAGCCTAAGAAGATAAGAAGCTGCACAAATATAGGAGGAGTTAGAAATATCAAGGCATAAATCTTAATCCGGATATGAAAGAACCAGAAAAAATTGGGGGACAGTATGTTAGAGGCAGGACAGAGGGCCAAGTAATTCTCTTAATTCACCATTGGATTAACAGTGTTCCTTATTCCCTCTATTAAACACACTGATGCCCTCAGCACAGTGAATTCTAAACACATGTGCCTTGTACAAGGGTATGCTACATAAGGGTTGATTGTGTTGGTTTCCAAGTGTGCCAGATTTCTTTCATTTGCCTGTCCAAATCCACGCTCCACCTTTTTCTGTCCTCCTGTCTGCCCTAGAAAATTGAGGCTTCTAGTTAGGCCCCTCCTCTGGTTTCCAGTTGGGTCCGACCAATGAGAAATTGAGGGAAGGAGGAGCATGACCTTAGAGTCAATGTCCTTGGGTGCTGCAGGTTTCCCTACTCCTTGCCTAAGTCTTTGAATATAGGACCAATATTAAACTCTCCTAAAATTAATCTGAAGATGCCATCTTTTTCTTACTGTTTGAATTTGTTTATTCCTATTGAACTTGGAATTGTTATTTCACAATTAAACATTTGATAATGCAATAAAATATGAATTCAAAAGTAAAGAGCACAATGCTTTTGAAATCAAATTGAATGCTTTGGGAAAACTCAATAAAGACAAGTCAATAAAAAAAAAAAGTAAAGTACTATTAAATTAGGTATCTTTGTGAACATTGTAAAAACTGGGAAAAAAATAATAAAAATCTTGAAGGATTTCACCCTCAGATTGCTTCCCAAGGGTCTTCAGGTTTTAATGCTCTAGTTTAAAGATATGAAAACTAGATGTCACAGGTGATGGATAATGGGTATGGTTTATGAACAAAGACCAGATGGAATCAAATTTGCAAATCATTTTATCAAAGAAAAGTCATTGGCAATATTATAAATAATAATCAATGATAAAAAAGGTGATCATGGAAAAATGATATATACATACCTTCAACAATTTAATTTCAACCATATGAATATGCCTGTGAACAGGCATGAAATAAATTTTAAAACACATTTCTAGTAAAAACACTAAGTAGTAAAACGTGAAAGAAATTTCTGTAATATGAAAAACACCTATTTTAAAGTTATAAAAGCAACCTGGAAAACTAAGTATTTGCAGAAAAAAGGGAGCAAGAGAATTACTACCTCCATTATTCAAAAAGATTATAAAATTTGCAAACCACTAAAATCCAAAAGTATAGAACCAAAACAGTACTGCTAAAAGACAATGAGAAAAAAATTAAATCTCTGCTAGCAAAAACATGCAAATTTAAAAATTAATAAGAATCGATTTTTGTTTATATTCACATAAAAATAAATATTTTGGTAATTACATTTATTTGCAAAGCAGCAAGGAAAGTTATTCTCATATTTTGCTGGTAAAATATTCGACACCCTTTATAGATCACTGAGATTACATTATTGCATTCTCTCATCCTTCCCTGGGCCTCCCTTCCTCTTCTTCATGTAGCCAAATCCTCTTTATCTTTCAAGATTCCACTCAAGTGTCATTTCTTCCATAACTATCCCCACTGCTTGGGTTTAATCTGATAAACTGCCTTTGAGCTATCAAAGCAACTCATGCAAACTCTTTTTAGAATGGAACACGTCTTACTATAAACATGTTTGCTTGTCTTTCTTCCACTAGAACCATATAGCCTTAGTGACTCCAGTAGACCATAAGGACACTGTTGAGGGTGAAGACATTTGCTTATATTCCCAGTATGGTACAGAATGCCTGGCGCATAGTGGATGCTCAATAAATACATAATGAATTGAAAGAATGAATAAATGAACTAACAAATGAACACGAAGTATCAGAAGCAACATAGAGGATTACTCCCACACCACTACATTGTGCTTAAAGATAATTTCACTTGGGAGGTTCACCAGAAGTGATTTGTTTCCATTATGAAGGATAGTCTTAGTCTGGCTCACATGACAGATGTATCTTTTTCTTTCATAAACCCTTTCTACTTGGCTCAGAAGTGAATCTTATATCCTTGAGATAAATAGTGGCTTGGAAAAGAATGGAATTGGAACAGGGTTTAGTAGAAGAGCATGAGGAGTAAATCCAACAAGTCTTGAGAATAGATCTTTCTCTAAGGTTATAGCCAGAGTTTTAACAGGGCCTATGACTTGGAGCCAAGCATCATTTAATTTATCAGGTATTTCAAGTCATTCTATTTAAAAGCCTCCATGATAATGAATTGTAAAATATGCTTCTATTAGAAGAATGGAAGAAATGGTACAGTAAAAAGCACAGGAAATTCCACTTCTGAAGAAGGATACTTAATTACAGTGCACAGCCATAGGGAGTCAGGGGCCTCCTAGGTGTAATATGGAGGAGATAGAAGGGAATGCCACCTGAAGCCTGGAAAAGGAAAGAGAATAAACAAAAATAGGACGACACACAAGAAAAAAATGCTAATTGCCAGTTTTGCTCAGAACCAATCCTTATTCTTCCTTTTCCTTAGCTCTTTTGGCCCAAAGTATAGGAAACCCAAAGATATCTTAGTAATATAATGGATTTTTCTTATTTGTTTCTAGGCCATGGAATTTTGGACATTTTGAAGTACCAAAATGTCTTGGTACTATCAATTTAACTCCATTGATTTCCTGGAAATTGTGTCATGAAATAGAAAACCACAAAGTGAAATGTTTTTACCCATATGAAGCATATTATAATTCAGAGTTGAATTCTGACCCATGAGCTCAGTACCAAAGTGATGAAAAATAATAACAAAAAAGCCAAGTCAGTAAAATCCAAATCATAAAATCATAAAATTTAGAATATGATGAAATCAGGCTTGAACAACCACAGAATGGTGATACTTAAAATATTGATTATAAAATATACTACAAGCTATATAAAGGTATATAAAAATCACCCACACACTGAAAATTTAAGGATAAATTTTATGACAAATTTATTCTAAAATGAACAATACTATCATGCCACTACTTCTGCTACTACTTGTAATAATGACAACTAAAAATATCATTTAATTGACACCAATTTTGCTTAGAAAGATTTTGAGAGAATTTTAATCAAAGGGAATTTGAGTGGAGCAGGTGTAGCTTAGTGGTTGAGCGCATACTTCACATGTAAGAGGTCCCAGGTTCAATCCCCGGTACCTCCTAAAAAAGAAGGAAAAAAAGGAGTTTGAGCTGATGCCTTCTTTAGATAATATTTCAGGAAAAAGAATAGGTAATCAGAGAAGTATATTAGTCTAATAACCTTAGAATTACCTTGATGAAAGTATTTAACATATTTCTGTTATTGTTGTGGTATTAATTATGGAAGAAGTAGTGTTTCTTGAACTAAAAACTTCTTGGAAAGCAAAGTCTGAACGGTCATTTTATCCCATCATCTTTTCTCCTGCCACCGCTAAACAGAGCTAATCTCAACCAGATCAACTAGGTGCCACAACCAAAGGGTAAGAAAAGCTACTTGAAATAATTAATGTCTATTTCAAGTAAATGAAGCCATTTGAAATAATGTTCATTTGAAGTAAGTAAATTGCCATTTTGAATAAGATGGAGTAGTACATATTTATTAAAAGTAATAAGTATGAAAATCATGTTCATAATGTAATGTTAAAGGAAAAATTTAGAATGCAAAATGGTATATACATCATTACAGTCATTAATCCATGCAAAAATATGGACAAGAGATTTATAAAATTGTGGGCATATTGATATTTTTCCCACTATTTCCTTTTATATTGTAATAATTTTAGGGGAAGTAAAGAAACCACAAAATGCTGACATCAAAAATTTAAAGGACTATTTAAACATGCACAGCATTATGGAAACAAATTTCATGCCGGCTATGGCTACATTATGGCAATCCTGTTGTGCCTGGACCATGAAGATAAATAAATGGATGGATAAAGGGCAGAAAAAAATTCATCAAATAGTAACGAATGAAGAGGAAAACACACTGGAGAGGTAAAAAGGAATGACCTTCGTTAAAAAGATTTAAAATATTAATGAAGATATTTGTACATTCAGTGAGTCTTGCTAATAATACCAAATAAATACAAATAGATATTTAAAAATTATACCAAACTAAGGTGACTCAAAACTCCAAATGAAAATGGAAAGATTTTATCTAGTAAGCCAGGTGGTCCTAAACTACTAATCTAATAAAACAAAATAGCTATTACTATTAAGCAGAGAAACTCAAAAACAGATAAAATAATGTATTTTAATATGACCAGACAACTTATATTAAATTGTCAATGTTCTTCCAAAATGGAAAGATCATATGTTATACCTTTTTTATTTTTAAAGATTTATTTATTTATTTCTCCTCCCCCTCCCCCCATTGCTTTTGTGCTCACTATCTGCTCTCTGTGACCATTTGCTGGGTGTTCTTCTGTGTCTGCTTGACTTCTCTTTTAGGCAGCACCAGGAACTGATCCTGGGACCTTCTGGAGTGGGAGAGAGGCGCTCAATCTCTTGCACCACCTCAGCTCCATGGTCTGCTGTGTCTCTTATTGTCTCTCTTCTGTGTCTCTTTTTATTGCGTAATCTTGCTGCATCAGCTCTCTGCTTGAAACAGCACTCTGTGCAGGCCAGCACTCCTGCACAGGCCAGCACTCCATGTGGGCCAGCTTGCTATGTAGGCCAGCTCGCTGCACAGGCCAGCTTGCCTTCACCGGGAGGCCCCAGGAATTGAACCCTGGAGCTCCTATATGGTAGACAGGAGACCAATTGCTTGAGCCACATCTGCTTCCCTGTTATACCTTTTTAAAACTGTTATTTTTTAGCCAATTCTATTAAGTAATAAGGAAATACAGTTACCATTTCTTACTGTCATTGAAATCAACTTTATGTTCTTCTTACAAATTTATATCATTAACACAGATCTTTGGTTTAAATGATGATGTACTTAAAAATTATATTGCCCTGTGTATTGAGAAAACTTTATAAAATTCAAAATTTAATTTAGTATATATATACTTAAGAAAATTAGTGTAATTTATTTCAAAATGTGTTAGTTTTTAAACTACAATGAAATCAAACTCTGGTTGCTTAGACTTACTCTAAACACTGAATATCAATTTGGTATTTCACTTTATATGCTACCTGCTTAGAATCAAAGAAAGAAAGGGGCAGGGACCTCCATTAGGCAGTGAATATATACAAAACCTGTATGGGTTTAGTATAGAAACTGGTACCAAAATATATCAAGCATTATTTGATATAATAATATATAATTGCATAAATATGTATACTGTTGCTATAGAAATGCTAATGGTTGGGATAAATAATACTATCCTTAATGATTGACACTGTCCAATATGTGCAACTGAAATAGCACATAATAGAAGCATGTTGCAATTCTGTCAGACAAGTGAAGATTATTCTTTCCACAGTTAATGTATTCAGTGCTTGACACTGGGTTTTTCTTAAATTAGGCTATTTTTAATTTGTTTTTATTCTATCTTCTTTCCCATATAGATCCCATTTCTGCCTATTATGTGTAAGACTACAGAATAAGGCCTTCCTGATGAGCTCCCCATCTTTAACTACTACATGGCTCTGAACAGTCACTCCTACCGTGTGAAAAATATTATTTTCAGATGACCCAGAGGCATTTTTGCACATTCTACTGCTATAAGCAAGACTGTATTTAAGTGCTGCCTTGTAATTCCTGCTGTTTGGTAAGAGGATGTAATGGAGAGAAGAATTCTTCTGGGGGTGAGGCTGAGGGCCACCTCTACCACTCTAACATACATGTATCTAATTCATGAATTTGGAAATATGTGGACAGAAGATGTCACACTAATTTCCTAAAGTGGTGTATAATGTAAATCAATTTCACTATTGATTTACTTTTAATTATGAAGCTCAAAAGATTAGCAATTTTATAATACACACTATGAGTACATATGTATGCTAATTCTTTTCCAAGCTTAAGATCCTTTCATCCAATTTTTATAAGCCTAACTCTTCTGAGGTACTGTGGAGTTCATTCATTCATATATGTATTTACAATGCACAAGCAAGTCACTTGGCATGGCACTGTCATTTGTACAATTTATCAACTCACTAGCATGGCCATCCAGGCCTAAACTGAGAAGGGGTTTTAACTTGGAGAGGGACCAAGAATCACAGGCTGATGGCTTTAAAGACTAATCTTCTTAAATAATGATAATATAGATAATGATCAAACTTTCCCTAAATTCCGGAATTATTCTTGATAAAGCTAATTTTCTATAACTTCATGGAACAGTATTTAAAGTTTTAATTTTAATAGCATTAATTGAGCATGAGTGCTCTGTGTCAAACACTGTGTCCTATACTCATATTCTTTTTTTTTTTTAAAGATTTTATTTATTTATTCATTTATCCCCCCCTTGCTGCTTATGCTCACTGGGTCAGCTAACCACGCCATGCGGGCGGGCTTGCCTTCACCAGGAGGCCCCGGGAACCGAACCCGGGGCCTTCCATATGGTAAACGGGAGCCCTACTGATTGAGCCACAGCCGCTTCCCACTCATATTCTTTTACTTCATTTAGTGCTTACAACAACCCTAGCTGGAAAGTGTTATTGACTCACATTTGATGGCTAGGCAGATTTCTTGCATGTTCTTTATGTACATTAATTTTAAGTCACAATTCAGCTAAATTGATATTACCATACCCATTACAAAAGTTAGGAGACCGTGGCTCTAAAACTTACCAGAGATAAAAAACCTAGTAAATAGCAGAACTGGAATTTTAATACCCCAAGTCATTCCAGCTTCATGCCTCTCCCCTCCCTGCCACGATTTGTATAGTCCAGACAAATCATACATCTTCACATGTCAACATGCTGCTCTCCATGTACCTAGTGCCCTTGCCAACCTCTAACACTAGTTCAAACTTTGCTCATCTGTCACGTTTCCACAAGTAACATGTTACCACCTTCCCTGATAACTTCAAAATAATTAATCGTTTTGGATTCCAGAGCATTTTGCTTATACTTCTGACAAAGCACTTTCATGGCATAATTGAATTATAGTATGTTAAATCTGTCCCAACTCCTGGGCGGCATACTCCTTGGAAGGTCAAGAACTGTGTCTTTTTCATCCTTCTTCTGCATAGCATGGATCATGACACCCAATTAGGTCATCAGTAAGGTTTTAATGGTTTCATATTAGGATGACTGAAGGTCATCCAAATTATTATCATAACCTATATTTCCAGTCTACTCATTCACTCTTCTTCAAGTATCTTATTCTCCAAGAACAACCAATCCCATTGATGTTTCTCCCAAAAGTGAATACATCTTCCAAGACTGTGCTTTTCACACTTTCCCCCTCTACACATTGTACCATTCCTTTCCAACTCTAGTATTCACCTATAAAATCCTGCCAACCTGTCGAGAGTCAACTTGATTGCTACCCCATCCAGGGAAAAATCCTTGTAAGCCCAAATCCTGCCAACCTGTCAAGAGTCAACTTGATTGCTACCTCATCCAGGAAAAATACTTATAAGCCCAAATATTATAATCCTTTCCTTCTTCCCTACACCCATTGCTCTATGAGGGTATTTGTCAAATGCACTATACATAGCCTACATTGTGGTGATTAAAAGCATTCTAGAGAAAAGAATCGTGTTATTATTCTTTTCATCCTCCACATTCATAGCACAAAGTCTGCTTGCCATAGTAATCATTTATTTGCTGTTAACTCGACTTAACTTGATTTCCATGAGTTATAAATTACAAGACTGTAAAATAAATTAACATAAATAGTTCTTCTGCCTGACTATGATCCCACTGTATTTTGCACTGGGTACACTGTAGGAAGAATTATATTTTATTATAATCAAGTGTATGAACCCCAAGGCAGGGAGGAGGTAGGTCATCCTTAATGATTGACACTGTCCAATATGTGCAACTGAAATAGGACTCAAGAGAAGCACATCACAATTCTGCCAGACAAAAGAAGATTATTCTTTCACAGATTATATATTCAGTGCTTGACACTATTTAGATATTTTGCTAAAGTGGTTATTTTCCTTTATTTTCAATCTATTTTATTTCCCATGTAGATCCCCTTTCTGTACATGAAAACACAGAACACAAGTCATAGAGGTAACTGAAATCTCATCTAAGCAGTATATGGAGAGACTGCATTTTAGACATCAGATTTGCCATATTTTTCCCCCAAATGCAGGTGTTATAGCCAATAGGCTTCATTATTCTGATTCCACTGTAAAGACCACATCTATGGTGGATATGCTATACCACATTGTCTTGGCACAATGCCATATAACATCTCATCTATCAATCTACCTTTAATTCTGATTCTACAATTTCCAAACTATCTTGTGACTGTGATTGTTATTTAAAACACAGTGCATCTTCCCCTAGAGGGAAAAAAAAGTGTCATTTATACTAACTTTTTAAATTTTCAGGTCCTTATGATCAAATTTCTCATTTTAGATAAATCAACTAACTATATATACAAAGAACTCACTGATCCTGTGCCTTCAAAGCACTTTTATTCCTAATAAAAATAATATCTCCCTGTGAATCAATACATTGATATTTTTAGTTACAAACATTAATTTCATGAGCTTAATTAACATGAGTCTATCCTTAGAGAAATGAATCCATTTTTACAGGCCAAGGACTGGGTTCCAGATGACGCAGGAAATAAATGTTATTCTTAAAGGACTACTAGAGAGAGGCTGCCAACTCATTTCCTTGATGACAACAACCTGATGGTGTTAATTTTAACAAACTATACATTTCACTTCCTCTATTGTTAATTCCAAGGCATAAACTAGAAGAAAATATCTCTGAAATGAAAAGCTTACAATTCTACCCTTTATATAGTTATTATTAAAAATCATTTATCTATCCTATTTGGTGATGATGACTCCCAAACTATTGTTATCAGTGTAGTTCCCAATTGTTCGGAGAGATTTTAATGTCACTAGATTAAGGTCATTTTTTTTTTTTAAGATTTATTTATTTACTTTACCCATTTTAAACCCCGCCTTCCCCATTTTGCTGTTTTTGTGTCCATTCGCTGGGCAATTCTCTGTGTCTGTTTCCTGTCATCTCTTCTCATCCTCCTCCTCCAGTCTTCACGAGGATTCAATCCTGGAGACCTCTGATGTAGGAGAGAGGTGTTCTGCTACCTGCGCCACCTCAGTTCCTGGCTTTCAGGGCTTTCGGAGCATCTCGTCTTGTCTCTCCCCTGCGTCTCTCTCCTGTTACGTCATCATCCTGCTGCATGGCTCCCGGGACCTGGCGGCTCACCGGCACACACAGCCTGGCAGCCCATACGCCTTCTATATATATATATATTTTTTTTTTATTTTACGGGGAGGTCCCGGGATCGAACCCATGTCCCTCCATATGGCAGATGGACGCCCAACCATTTGAGCCACATCCACCCCCCAAGGTCATTATTTTTAATATTATTAATTCATAATGCTGTTTTATTGTATATGATAATGTTATTATTTTATTTCTGGCCAGGATAATTTATTTATGATATTTAGATTAAACCAGACTTCAGTGATATATCCCACTCATTTTATGAAGTTTTACGTTGCTCCATTTCGTTTGAGATGGCAAATGGAAACAGGAAATGTGGAAGGCCCAATATTTTACCTCACAAGAGTGATGCAAAAAATAAAATATCAATTCAGCCACCATAAATCAGAGATGTACACTTATGAAGTAAACCAAGGAAATTTTTATAATGTCAGCTATAAAATATAAAGCAAATAAGACGTCGAAATTTTCTGCTAGAAACTAAGATTGCGATTAACTCATATATTACCTAGATAACATACAAAAATAGAAAGATAAAAATGCCTTCTTATTCGATTTTTACTGCTAAAATTACCTTGCCCAAGCTTTCACAAGATTAGATTAGTTCAACAATTATCTGTGTTGACTACCATAAGAAAATATTCATTTTAATGACTTCTAAATATTGGTATGTTTAACAGTAATTTACATTGGCTCTTATAAATGCCAAACAGAAAAAATGTAAAAATAAATTTAATAGTATAGTTGGTTGGAGGTATTTAAGTTCAATTAGAGTGTCCTATGACAACACCTCTATTCCTTTTTCCTCATATTTTCATAAAGGGCCTTGTGAGAAAGAAATGTTATTGGCTTCATTTTCTCCCTTCACTTTATTCTTACTATAAGAGGGGCAGAGATTTATCTGACTGGAGAGTTTGAGAGAATGTACTGAATGTGGGCAGCCAGCTCTTTTTTCTCAGTTTACTTTTGCATGTGGAAAAGACACAGCTAGGTCTGTTTTCATTCATTCTTCTGTGGGAGAGGATTGTGGAATTCCACCAGAGCCAGTGGCAGAGAGGGTTTAACTGTCTACTTCAGAGGTGAAGTCTATTTTAACTGCATATGTAATTCATGTCCTCCAATTCAGCCTCTATCAGTAATAAAACTGGCACTTTGATTTCCGTATGCATGGCACCTGTGTCTGTCTCTCAGTAGTTTCCAAATTCTGGAGGGGATGTGATTTATATGATTTATCCAACCTCTAATCAAACAGAGTTGTGTGAAAAAATGAAGGTAGGCTTCTACATATATTGTGTACATTAAGGTTGCCTATTCTTATTCATTCATTCAACAAATATTTACTGAACATCTATTATGCGCAAGGTATTGTCCTATGCATGGGGATATGGCAGGAAAGAAAAACAAACCTAATTTCTTGGGAAATCAACATGAAGGACTAAATAACTGTGTCAAGGATGCATCAGTAGGAAGAAAGGAAGAACACACCATGGTTTCTTTTTCATAGATTTCAGAATCAAAATTATAGCATTTGAATATAGTATTTTAACTATTACAGTATATAGTAATAGTAGGTTGATTCAAAACTAGAGATATTCAGCCATTATAATCCACAAATATGGTAATTGCCATGTGGTTGAATGTAATAATTTGGCATGCAAAAATTCGTGGGCAAATTCCATCTTCTTCATATGAAAGATCATGTAAGCATTGAAAATATGCCCTACCTCATACCTTATTCAATAATCAAGTCAAAATGGATCAAAGACCTAAATATAAGAGCCAGAACTATAAAACCCCTATAAGAAAATGCAGGGAAGCATCTTCAGGACCTCTTGTTAAGAAATGATTTCTTAGATTTTACAACCAAAGAACAAGAAACAAAAGAAAAAAGAGATAAATGTGACCTCATCAAAATTAAAAACTTTTGGGCCTCAAACAACTTTATCATGAAAGTAAAATGACAACGTACACAATGGGAGAAAATATTTGGAAACTACATATTTGATAAGGGTTTAATATCCAGAATATATAAAGAAATCTTTCAATTCAACAACAAAAAGACAAACAACCCAATTGAAAAATATGCAGATATAGTTTAAGTGGTTGAGCACCTGCTTTCCACATGGGAGGGCCAGAGTTCAGTCCCCGGTGCCCCCTAAAAACACCACCACCAACAACAAGAAAACAAATGAAAAAACCCACTCAGAGCAGCTGAGATTCCTCAAGTGTTGAGTGCCAGATTCCCATATATGAGGCCCTGGGTTCAATCCCTGGCCTTGGTACCTCAAAAAAAAAAAAAAGATGAAAGACTTGAGTAGACATTTATCCCAAAGACGATATACAAATGGCTAAAAAGCACATGAAAAGATGCTAGCTATTGGGGTAAGGCAAATCAAAACCACAATGAGGTATCATTCCACACCTACTGGAATGGTTACTATTTAAAAAAATGGAAAATTACTAATGTTGGAGAGGATGTGAAGAAATAGGAACACTCATTCATTGCTGGTGGCAATGTAAAATCATGCAGCCTCTGTGGAATACAGTTTGGCAGTTCCTCAGAAAGGAAAGTACAGAATTACCATACAGTGTGGCAATCCAACTTCTAGGTATATACCCCAAAGGACTGAAAGCAGGGACTTCAACAGATATTTGCACACCAATGTCCATTGTGGCATTATTTACAATTGGCAAAAGATGAAAGCAATCCAAATGTCCATTAACCAATGAATGGGTAAGTAAAATATGGTATATACACACAATGGGTTATTATTCATCTGTAAAAAGGAATGAAGTTCTGATACATGCAACAACATGGATGAACCTTGAAGACATCATTTTGAGTGAAATAGGCCAAGCAGAAAAGGACAAATATTGTATGATCTCAGCTATATGAAATAATTAGAAAAGCAAAATCATAGAGTAAGAATCTAGAATATAGGTTACCAGGGGACAGGGTGGGGTTAGGAAATAGGAAGTTAAGACTTAAAATGTACAGAGCTTCTATTTAGGATGATAGAAAAGTTTTGGTAATAGATGATGGTGATGGTAGCACAACATTGTGAACATAATTAACAGCACTAAGTTAAATATTTGAATGGGTCTAAAAGGGGAAATTATAGCTTGTTTATATGATACTAAAATAATATATATATTTTTAAAACTCATGGAACTGCACAAAACAAACAGTAAACCCTAGGTGTGGCTGTTTGAAACTATATGTACCCCCAAAAACCATGTTCTTAAATTTAATCCATTCCTGTGGGTGTGAACTTTAAATAGTACCTTTTGATAAGGCTACTTTAGTTAAGGTATAACCCATCTCAACCAGGATGGGTTTTAATCCTATTACTGAAGTCCTTTACAAACAGAATGAATTCAATCATGGAGAAAAAGCCACAGAAGCAAGAAGCTGGAATCAACAATACCTGGAAGAGAAGGGAGAGTCCAGAAGACTCTGCCATGTGTTTTGTCATGTGACAGAGGAGCCAAGGATAACTGGTACCAAGTCTTCAGGAAGAAAGCATCACGTAGATGATTCTTTGATTCACACATTTTCCCAGCCTCAAAACTGTGAGTGAATAAATTCCCATTATTTAACCCTGCCCATTTCATGGTATTTGCTTAAAGCAGCTTAGGAAACTAAAACACTAGGTTAATCTCTGGTCTATAATTAATAGTATAATTATAAAAATGTGCTTTCATCAATTGTAACACATATAACACATCAATGCAAGGTGATAATTAATAAAACAGTGGGATAAGGGAATCCTGTATTTTCTGTAAACCTACAATTTCTCTAATAAAAAATAATAGTAAAGAAAGAAAAAAGAAAAATATGAAATAAGTTTCACTTAATTAAGGATTACAAACATAAATTTTAATTTTAAATGGGATTTGATCTGAGAAAACCACTTTTGCAGATTGACTGAATCTTAGTTTTGGTTAATAAGACCATTACCTTCCCAATGCAAACAAACAAATGCAGCATCTGTTTTCTTTTAATACAAATGAATATTAAATATTCACGTTAACAACAATACCTAAGTCCTTCTAAAGTGTTTCTCAAATTTAATATATATTACAAATATTAATTTTGAAAAATCAATAGTATCAGTCCAATACAAATAATTTTCATATGTCTCAAAAGTAGTCTATATCTAAAATGTTTTAAACATCTGAAAACAGCAGGTTTTACAGAAATACTGACAAATTATTAATTACCAGGTAACAAAGATATAAAATTTAACACTATTCTGTATTTGTAAAAGAATACAATCACTAGGATACCATCAGGGAAGAGGTGGCATTTTTCCAACTGGTCTGAGAATCTTTCCATTCCCTAGAAAATTAACAAAATAAATAAGTTTTACGTTCAGTCTGGAATTAACTAAAGTTAGGGAGTGGAGTTAAACAGAGGAAAAGAATGGTTTTATCATTCTCTATATTTTTTATGTAACATTTATGTAATCTAAATATCTTTAAAAAAATAAAAAATATATTTTAAAAAAAGAAGAAGAATGGCTCTATAAGTGCGAGCAAAGGAGAAAGACAGTTACTTATCATCCCTCCCCATTCCCACCACCGGCTTCAGGTACATTAGCTAATGCCATCCTTGATGACTCCAGTATCTCAGTCTACGTACACTGAGAAGTGGCATGTTAGTTCATTACAAGAGTAGTCCAGATAGGTAGGATGATTTCTCAAAAAGCATGCGAAATTATATAAAATTTTACATCATTACTCCTATAGATTATGTTTAATCTCTAAATTCTCAGTTGGTGATGGGATTTGGTTTGCAAATCTATGACTGTAAGAAATTTGAATGAAAAGTCTTTTACATTCTATTATTGGTGTATGGTAAGTCAATATTCTAGAAAAAAAGTGTCCAAATATATGCTGAATAACAGGAGTGTGGTCTCTTGGCCAGACTGCTCGGTTTCATAATCTATCTCCTCACTGACAGTCATTTAACTTGTCTGTGCCTAAATAAAATGGGGGTAAGAGTAATAGTATTATGAAGAGTAAACAAGCAATACATGAAAATAACAGAGACCAGACCTCATAGAACAATCAAAATAGAGTAATGACTTACTCTAGCACTATGAGAATATTTCAGGAAAAAATGATAGCTTAGATATTCTATCCTCTCATTTTTCTTTCCACAAAATTAAATGGAGATGATTTAAAAGTACATTCTCCTCTGTAATTGTTTAACTTGTGTTTCAGTTACTTATTTATTAAATCCTACTTATTTACAAAATCTGTTGTAAGGTTAGAACTCTGGTGAGGTTCAAATACCTCCTCCTATGTGTATCAAAGTTTGTTGAAGTTTTATATATTTTCACTAACACTATCATTACTATTTTTTCTAACATTCAGCTACTTTTCAAATTTAAAATATACCATTACTTGTAGTTACTTTTCAATTATTTTTAATCATAATATCCAAGTGACACTTGAGTAAAAAATAAATAATATAGCTTAGGCAGCTAATAGTTGGTTCATATTTAAGAGTTATTTGAGGATAAACTTGGACAAAATAGCATTTAAATGACAAATTCAAATTGCTATAAGCTTCAATACATTTTTTAAGCTTTCTAGAAAAGATTTGAGGCTGAGAGAAAAATTGAATCCATGGGAAGAAATTAATAACATGTGTTTACAAATTAAGTAGATCAAACAGGTATTAGGTGACATCAATAGGTATTACTAAATTTTCCGAGAATATTATTAGAGTAAATGTAAATGTTATATCTCTTGAAACTCTTCAAGACTCTTACAAACCAAAACGTGTTATACTTACAAATTTTAAACTCTCCAAAATGTAGAGTCTTTGTTTTAAAACCTAGTAAAGACAATAGTAGAAAAGGAAAGAAAATGATAATGGTGTAACCTTCAGATGCACAAAACTTACAAACCTACTCAACTAGTGGAACATGTGTCTTTCTTTTCCTAGTATGAGACAATTTCTAGACATACTTATGTTAAAATAGAGCTAAAGAGAGTTTCTGATGTAACATTTTCAAATATATTAGCATAGATCAAGAAAAGAACAGGATATGCTTACAAGAAACAGCAGTAACTGAGAAATCTAAAACCCCCATTGCTTGACTTATAAGAAAAACATCTCTAATCAAGTTAGTAGTAGCATCAGAATGCTGACAATAAAGTTTATCAGTAAATCAAATCAGTAATTATTTATTAAGGGACTACCATGTATAAAACACTGTGCTTGGCTCTTAAAGGATGCAAAAGCAAATAAGACTTTACTTTCTCATATATATTATGACTGCAGCTTATGTCAAAGGAAGTCCATTTACTTCCACAGCCTTTTCCAGCTGAAGTTTTTTCCAGTCTCCCAGCAATCTTCACTTATAGGATGTTGTTGTTCTCAGAAAATGGCTTTCACAACCCTTGCTTTTCTGCCTATTGTATTCCTATTTTTAATTTATGCCATCTTGTTTTTATGTACCCTAAGTTTCTTTGAAACCATTCTAGATTGAGGTGGCATATAGAAAAAACAGAAAATTAAACAAAAACACTTAGAGGAAGGAAGTAAAGATATACCAGGTCACACTTGAAAGTCAAATCTTAAATGTCAAACTCCTCTCTGTCATAGTGCATATTGGCCTTGGAGTAAGACCTAGATTTTAATCCTTTTTTTTTTTTTTTTTAAGATTTTATTTATTTATTCATTTATCCCCCCCCCTGCTGCCCGTGCTCGCTGGGTCAGCCAACCACGCCGTGCGGGCGGGCCTGCCCTCACCAGGAGGCCCCGGGAACCGAACCCGGGGCCTCCCATATGGCAAACGGGAGCCCCACCGATCGAGCCACAGCTGCTTCCCTAGATTTTAATCCTGTCTCAGTAGTAATGAAATTTTAGACATGAGGGTGAGCCTCACTAGCCTCAGTTTCCTAAGCTGAAAAATGATGGTAAAAACTGTCAAGTCACCTATTTTGCTTTCTTATTACTAGGTAGTTGGCAAGTAAGAGGTATTCAATAAAAATCTATTCTGTTTTCTTCCTTTACAAATTTATTAGCTGTCTTGTTATTAAAATTAAAATGAAATAACAGTCAACAACATGGCATACCTTGTTTGAAAAACAGAACAGATATAAAATTAGAAGACTGAAAAAAAAAGACAATAAAACAAGCAAAATAAAGATCCTGCCCACGTGTTATGGTTCCTAAACCAATTTCAAATACTTTGCAGAACAAAACAAAGTTTTCTTTTGATTTTAAGAATAAAAGTGGTCCATTACGCTCTTTAAATTTCCGATTCCTAGTTAAGGTACAAATTGTCCCTCAGATACATGATGTGGTATAATGAGGGCTCTGGAGACATCCAGGTCCTATGGTTATGGCAGATGGCTCCAGAGTTTGGTGCCTTTGTCAGTGGGCCCTACCTTAAAGTTTGTGCTCCCGAGTGTGACAGAGTTAGACTCACGTGTAAATTCTCTACACATGCCTCTTCTTTCCCTTCTATTTGAACCTATAGTTGGTGCTGGAGTTGGTATGTATACACCCAAGAGACTTGAATCTTTGGGCTATCCATGTGCCAGCTGGGCCCTGAGCCTCCATGGAGTTGCAAAACATACTTTCCAGTTCACTGGACTCACCCAGAACAACTAACAAGGAGGTGAGGATGGACAACCACCATACCAAGCGACCGAGAGAGTCTACAACTGTAAAGCAAGAGAGTCCCATCCATCAGCCATATGAGATTAAAGCGCTCTCTGAATTAGAGATGGAGTGGGCATCACCATCCCAGAATCCTCAGGACTGGGGAATGTATTATGGACTAGAGTGGACTTACTGGTATTCTATTATAGACTTATTGTGATTCTAGCAATGGAAGAAATTATATCATTGATGTGGAGACAGTGGCCACTGGAGGTGCTGAGGGCAGGAAGAGGGAAAAAGAGGTATAACATGAGGGCACTTTCGGGACTTGGAGTTGTTCTGAATGACATTGCAACGACAGATACGGGCCATTGTATATCCTGCCATAACCTACAGAATTGAGTGGGCAAGAGTGTGGACTACAATGTAAACTGTAATCCACGCTTAAAGGCAAAGCTCCAAAATGTGTTCATCAATTGCAATGAATGTACCACATTAATGAAATAAGTTGTTAATGTGGGGAAAGGGGGGGAGGTGTGGGGAGTGGGGCATATGGAAATCCCTTATATTTTTTAATGTAATATTTTATGTATTCTAAGTATCTTTTAGAAAAAATAAAAATATATTTTAAAAAGAGTGCATAAGAAACTACAGAATAAATATTTTCCTGCTGTATTACTTTTGAAATATCATCAACAAACATTTTTATTTAAAATAGCACAGATGCAATATAAAATAGAATGCAAGATTCCCTTCAATTATTTCAATAAATTTGAAATATCAGTGATAATTTTCATTTGCAATGGGCTCTTACAGACAGTTCTCTTCAAACTGGTCTATGTATCAATATAAATTCTGTCAAAATCTTGGCAGGCTTTTTTTTTTTTTTGCAGAAATTTACAAGATGAATCTACAGTGTATATGGAAATGCAAAGAAACCAGAATCACCAAAATAATTTTTTAAAAGAAGTAAATAGTTGGAGAACTCATGCCACCTGATTTCAAACTTTATTATAAAGCTGTTGTACTTCAAACAGTGTGGTATCAGTGTAAAGCTAGACACAGAGATCATTAGAACAGATTAGAGAGTTCAGAAACAAACCATTAATAAGCATTGATTTTGACAAAAGAGCCAAAGCAATTCAGAAGCAAGGATGGTCTTTTAACAAATGGTTCTGGAACAACTGGATATCCATATACAAAAAAATTTCTTAAAGAAAAAAAAAAGAAAAAATTTCTTAGCCCTTCATACCATATACAAAAATTAACACAGCATGAGTTATTGACCTAATATAAAAGCTAAAATTATAACATTTCAAGAGTAAAATTTTATGAGAAAACATAAGAGGAAAACGTTATGGCTTTAGATTATAAAAAGAATTCTCAGATATAACACCAAAAAGATAATCCATAAAAGAACGGAAAATATTGATAAACTGTATTTCAACAGAATTAAAATATTTTGCTCTTTAAAACACCATTAAGAAAATGAAAAAGCCACTAAATGAGAGAATGCTTTGGAAATAATTTTTCTGATAAAGGACTTATATCCAGAATATATACAGGATTCTTACAACTCAATAACCAATAATCAAACTAAATTTAAAATGGGCAAGCATTTTGAATAGTTAGATTGCCAAAGAAGCAGTAAATGGCTACAAAAATATCATTAATCATTAGGGAAATGTAAATTAAAATCATAATGAGATATTACCATCCACCCACTTGAATGGCTCATATTTCAAAGTCTGAAAATACCAGATGTGGCAAGGTTGTAGAGAAGCTGAAACCCTCATACACTGTTAATGAAAATATAAAATGGTACAACTGCTTTTGAAAACAGTTTCAGTTTAGTGTTTTTTAAAAGATTAATTACCAATTCTGAGTCAACCAACGTGGCTCTTTCCAGGATTCCATTCCTCCACAAAATCTTTGAGTGATTTTTCTAATCTGTTCACTCAGTTTTTTCTAAACTAGCAGAGACCTCTTTCTCAGAGCTCCAAAACCTAGTCAAAGGGTTGCAATATCTAGATCAGCTTCCAAATCAAGAAAAAGGCAACTTAAAATCAGTAGGGAAACCTCATGGTTCCTGTGCGGACTCTTCCCCAACCCCATCTACTGTACAATGTGGAGCTGGACTGCACTCTTAGTGCAGGTCTCTGGTCCCAGCTCCAAAGGAGCAGTGTAACTTCTATGCATATACTGGGGTATAGGTATTTCTGTGCCAGTCTCTCTAGTGGCAGCCTGATGGACTAAACCAGGACACTTCTCTCTGGCTTGCAGGCCATAACTCACCCTGCATACATAAGCAGCAAGACGAAAGTTAAACCAGGGTAAGAAACAACCAAATCACAACATCCTGGGATAAAGGTTTATGGGCTTACAATATACAACAGAGTGCCCGGGACCAGGAGGAAAGAATAATTCATAGAGACAAGAGGGGGCATTCAATCCCCATAAATGGGGGAATTCCTAAGGCCACAAGTGCATGCCTGGGACAGGAAGATGATCAGAAAAGACCGGAGAGTCCCTGTACTTTTGCCACAGGCTGTTCTTCAGGTTCATTTGTCAGAAGGCTAATCCTTGACTTTAAAGCATATTACTTAGCTACAGTGGTGGGAAAAAAAACAGCATGGTACTGGCATAAGGACAGATTCACAAATGGAACCGAACTAAGAACTCAGAAATTGACCCTCACATCTAGTCAAGTGACTTTTTACAAGGCTGTTAAGTCCACCGAGCTGGGCCAGAACACTCTATTCAACAAGTGGTGGTGGGAGAACTGGGTAGCCATATGCAAAAGAAAGAAAGAAGACCCCTATCTCAAAACGTATAAAAAATTACCTCAAAATGGATCTAGAACTTAAATATAAAAACAACCATAAAACTCCTAGGAGAAAATGTAGTAAAACATCTTCAAGATCTTGTGGTAGGCGTTAGTTTCTTAAACTTTACACCCAAAGCACGAGCAACAAAAGAATAGATAAATGGGACCTCCTCAAAATTTAACACTTTTGCACCTCAAAGGACTTTGTCAAAAGGGTGAAAAGGTAGCTGACTCAATGGGAGAAAATATTTGGCAATCATATATTTGATAAGGGTTAGTACCCATGATGTATAAGGTGATCATAAAATTCAACAAGAAAAGACAAACTATATGATTTTAAAATGTGCAAAAGACTTAAATAGACAACTGTCCAAAGAAGAAATACAAATGGTGAAGACACACATGAAAAAATGTTCAACATCACTGGCGATTAGGGAAATGCAAATCAAAACTACAATGAGCTATCATTTCACACCTATTAGACTGACCCCTATTAAAAAGTCGAAAACTGTAAATGTTGGAGAGGCTGTGGAGAGATGGGAACGCTTATTCACTGTTGGTAGGAATGTAGAATGGTACAGCCACTTTGGTGGACTGTTTGGCAGTTCCTAAGGAAGTTGAATATAAACTTGCCAAGGGACCCGACAATACCATTGTTAGGTATATACCAGAAGAACTGAAGCAGTGTCACAAATAGACATCTGCACGCTGATGTTCATAACAGCATTGTTCACAATAGCCAATAGTGGAAACCACCCAGGTGTACATCAACTGATGAATGGATGAACAAATTGTGGAGTATATACACGATGGAATATTATACAGTGGAGGAAGAAATGAAGTCGTGAAACACGATAACATGGATAAACCTGGAGGACATTATGTTGAGTGATGCAAGCCAGACACAAAAGGACAAAACTATATGATTGCCCTATTATGAACTAAATATCTTATGTGAAAAATAAATATATGAAATACGAATATGGGTAGTATTGTGTATGTAAGACCATTTTTCTTTGAAGCTGTACAAATATAAGTTAATACTACAAAATGTTAATACCAGACAAAAAAAAAATTATACTAAGTGAAAGAGACCAGACACAGTACTACATATTGTATGATTCCATTTATATAAAATGTAAATATAAATCAATTTATAAAGATGAAATTAGATTAGTGGCTATGTAGGGCTAGGGAAGGAATGCTAAGGGATGTGGAGTCTTTCTTTGTAGAGTAATGAAATTGTTCTAAAATTTTTGAGATGAAGAATTTACAACACTGTGATTATACTAAAAGCCATTGATTATACACTTTGGATAGAATAGCCAGAAACAGCAGTGGGAGAAGCAAAGAGAGATTAAGAGGTGAGGAATTTTCTTATTTTTTAGTCTGGTTTTTTGTTTTTGTTTTTGTTTTTGTTTTGTTTTGTTTGTTTGTTTTTGTCTCTTTGTTATTTTTTTTGTTAGTCTGTTTTTTTGTTTATTATTATTATTATTGAAATAATGTGAATGCTCCAATAATGTGAAGTGATGAATGCACAACTATGTGATTACAACAAATACCATTGCTTTTACACTTGGAATGAATTGTATGCTTTATTAATATGTATCAATAAAATTGATTTGTTTAAAAAATGTATAAGAGACTAGAAGGCTATGTTAAAAATGCTTACAGTAGTTACCTCTGAGGGGTATTTATATGTGTTGTGGTTTGTTTTGCTTGCTCATATTTCTACAAAGAATATATATTACTTTAGAATTAAAAAAAACAGAGATACCATTTCACACCCATTAGAATGGCTGCTATTAGAAAAACAGAAAATAACAAGTGTTGGAGAGCATGGGGAGAAATGGTTACAATCATTCACTGCCAGTAGCAATGTAAAATGATGCAGCTGTTTTGCTGTGGAAGATAGTTTGGCAGTTTCTCAAAAAGCTAAGTATAGAACTACCAGATGACCTGGTAATCCTACTACTAGGTATATATCTAAAAGAATTGAAAGCAAGGACTTGAAAAGATTTGCATACCAATGCTCATAGCAAGATTATTCACAATTGCCAGAGATGAAAGCAATCCAAGTGTCCATCAACTGATGAATGGATTAATAAAATGTGGTATATACATACAATGGAATCTTATTCTTCCATAAAAAGGAATGAAGTTCGGATACATGCAATAACTTGGATGAACACTGAAGACACCATGTTGAGTGAAATAAGCCAGACACAAAAGGACAAATATTGTGTGATCTCACTGATTTGAAACAACTACAGTAAGCAATTAATAGAATCTAGAATGAATCTAGAATACAAGTTACCAGGTGATGGGTTTGGGAGAAGGACTGGGAAGTTAAGGCTTAAGATATATAGGGTTCCTACTTGGAATGATGCAAACGTTTTGGTAAAGGATAGAGATGATGGTAGCACAATATTATGAACGCAATTAATAGCACTGAAATACCTATCTGAATGTGATTAAAGGGGAAATGTTAGATTGTATATATGGTAACAGAATAAAACTTTTTTTTAAAAGTACATGGGAAAATTAAAAAAGATTTAAAAAAAAGAAGAAAAAAAGTACATGGAAACACACAACACAAACAGGGAATTTTAAGTTAAACCATGGACTTTGATTAATAGTACAATTATAAAAATGTGCTATCATTAATTATAACAAATGTTCCACATCAATGCAAGGTGTTGGTGGTGGGGTGATGTATGGGAATCCTATATTTTATGCACAATTTTTTTGTAAACCCGTAACTTCTCTAATAAAGAAAAAAAAAGGTTTAATTTATTAAATAAATAGATGTCCTATGTCTGTAATCTTGCTTCTTAAGGGATTTTCAGCAGTTACTTAACTGAAAGAAGAATTTTAGTGCTGGATACAATAAACAGGTCATCTTTAATGCAACTGAAATTCACTATGATTGCAAGCTCTATAGTGATTCTAGCACTACGTTATCAGGTGTTTGGTTCCAGAAATACCTTTAATCAAAATAAATTCCTAGTTGTATACATTCAGTAGAAAACAACCAAAATTCTTTTATGAACAAAGCAGGGTATAACTAAGTAAGAAAACAAACAAAAGTACTTCATGGAGTTCCAGGAAAATGGCGTAAATATAGTAGTCACTGCTCAGCTCTTTTGCAAAAATAGCAGCAGAGAAGGGGCAAAAGCCTACCTGAGTGAGCTGTTTTGGGAATCCACAGAGCAGGAGGCTGCAGGGCATCATTCAGGAGGGAGCTGGACAAAGAGATAAAGAGCCCAAGGGAAAACCATGAGTTGCTTGCCCCTGTGGCTGGAAACGGTGGGTAAGCCCCACCCTCAAGGCAAGTAGCCTCTGTGGACCGCCTGGCTCTCACCAGCCAGCTGAGTGGGAGGGAACATTCACTGGAAGGAAGAGTGTTCTGGCGAAGGGTTGTGAGTGGTTTCCATTCTGTGGGTTTGGCCACCTGAGCCACCTTTGAATCTTAGGGAGGATACCAGCCAGCACGGGGTGGCCCCGGGGAGAGGGGAGGGAGGATCTTCTCAGGCAGGCTGTCACACTCAGCCACCCCGGGAGAGAGTAACTTGGTCAGGGAGGGGGCAGAGACAGACACTTAACTAGTCCAGCCCCAGAGAACTGTTAGAAATCCATCTTGCCTAAGGGAAATGGAGGCAGAAAGAGCCAGATAAGCTTTCAAAAGCCTGTTCATTCTATAGAGTAGCTGTAGTGCAGTGGGGGAATTACTGCCTTGCATGTAGAAGGTCCCTGATTCCAGTCCCGTTACCTCCTAAGAGAAAGGATCCAGGGAGAGATATGGCACAGAACCAGCACCTTATGATAGGGAACTTAGACTGAGTTTCGATTATTTTGTTTTATGGTTTTTTGGATTTTTTTTTCTTTTTCCATTATTTTATTTGCTAAAACTGCATACATCACCTGTAGACGGCAGACTGCAGGGTGATTAATTAATGAACACCAGCAGCCTGAGAAGTTCCCTAGGGGCCTAAGGGGGAAGGCTCTTTTTCCTGGGTTGTTTCTTTGTTGCTGTTTTGTTTCTTGTTTGTTCTTTTCCCTTTCTTTTGTTTCCCTTTTTTTTCCTTTTATTTATTTTTCTCAATCAAATTTATTTCTCTTCTTTGCTTCATTTTTCTGTCTTCTGAATTCTGTTGCTTTTCTTTCAGATCACTACTTCATGCTTGGTCTTCATTTTTTTGGTTTCTCTTCCTTTTTTTTTTTTTTTAACCTTCTATTCTCTTCTCATTGGTCCAGCCTTTAAATTCATTTTATTTTTTCCTCTCTGTTTTATTTCTTGTTTTATTTTATTCTATTCTATCTATTTTATTCTTATTCCTTTGTATTTTTTTATGATTTTTTTATTGGTATTACTTAATTTCCTAGCTCTTGTATGGTTCCTCTTCTACCTTTTAAAATTATTATTACTATTATTATTTTTCTCTTCTTATCTCTTTCCTTTTCTCTGGTCCTAATTTGTTTTTTCCAAGGGAACACAGAGGAACCAAGTATAAAAATTAACCTTATCACACACAAAGAAACAACAAAATAAAACCCTGGAGTAGTAAGAGAAGGTAACCAACCAAATAAGCCCATTAAGATAAACAGATGCCCAGACACCAACAAAAAAAATTACAAGCCATACTAAGAAACAGGAAGACAGAGCTCAGTCTCATGAACAAACTACAAAACAGAAGGAGATGCAGAATGTGTAACAACTAATCAAGGATGTCCAAACCAATATCATGAATCAACTTAATGAAGTGAAAGAAGAGATAAAGGATATTAAGAAGACACTGGGGGAACATACTGAAGAAATTATAAACATACATAAAAAGATAATGGACCTGATGGTGATGAATGGCACAATGCAAGAAAGCAAAAAATACACTGGAAGCACATAACAGCAGAGTTGAAAAGGCAGAAGAAAGAATCAGCAAAGTGGAAGACAATACTGCTGAAATTGGACAGATAGTAGAACACATAGATAAAAAGATAGAAAAAATCAAGCAGGGACTTAAGGATTTGAATGACAATGTGAAATGCAGAAACATATGTTATTATAGGCATCCCAGAGGGAGAAGAGAAGGGAAAGGGGGCAAAAGGGCTGTTGGAGGAAATAATGACTGAAAATTTCCCAACTCTATTGAGGGACATAAACATATACATATAAATGGTATAAATCATAACAGGACTACACCAAGACATATACTTGTCAAACTGTCCAATACTCAAAACAAAGAGAGAATACTGAAAGCAGCAAGAGAAAAGAGCTACATCACAGACAAGGGAAGTTTGATAAGATTAAGTGCTGATTTCTCATCTGAAACCACGGAGGCAAGAAGGCAGTGGGATGACATAGTTAAAGTGCTAAAAGAAAAAAACTTCCAGCCAAGAATTCTCTATCCAGCAAAAAGTGGCATTCAAAAATGAGGGAGAGATCAAAATATTCACAGATAAACAATAAGTAAGAGAGTTTGTCCATAAGAAACCTGCCCCTCAAGAAATACTAAAGGGAGTTCTGCAGGTTGAAAGGAAAAAACAGGAGAGAGAGAGTTGGAGAAGAATGTAAGAATAACTAAAATGATAAAAATAGAAATAAAAACAATATATGGCATACATACACCTAAAGAAAATAAGCTATTGTAAGTAATTCTTTGACAGTAATAACATTGAATGTTAATGGATTAAACTCTCCAATCAAGAGACACAAATTGGCAGAACGGATAAGGAAACATGACCCATCTATATAATATCTATAAGAAACTCACCTTAGACCCAGGGATGCAAGATGGTTGAAAGTGAATGGTTGGAAAACAATTTTACATTCAAACAATAATCAAAAAATGGCAGAGGTAGCTATACTAATATCAGACAAAATAGACTTTAAATGCAAAACTATTATAAGAGACAAAGAAGGACACTATATATTAATAAAAGTGGTAATCTCTCAAGAAGAAAGCACAATCAGAAACATTTATGCACCTAACCAGGGCACCTCAAAATACATGAGGCAAACACTGGAAAATCTAAGGGAGAAGTAGATGCCTCTATAATTATAGTGGAGGACTTTAATATACCATTACCACCATTAGACAGAACATTTCGATGGAGGATCAATAAAGAAACAGAGACCTTGATAATACATTAGATGATCTGGGCCTAATAGACATGTAAAGAACATTACACACAAATACACCTGAATATACACTCTTCTTGAGTGCACATGGATCATTCTCCAGGATAGACCACACAATAGGCCACAGAACAACACTCAATTCAGAAAGATTGAAATATGTATAATTCAAATTTGTATAATTCAAGTAATTTCTCTGACCACAATGGAATCAAGCTGGAAATCAGTAAGGGGCAGAGAAGCAGATTAGGCACAAAGGTATGGAAGTTAAACAACACACTCTTAGACAATCAGTGGGTCAAGGAGGAAATTGGAAAAGAAATCAGTAAGTACCTTGAAACGAATGAAAATGACAACACAATGTATCAAAATATATGGGATGCAGCAAAAGCAGTGCTAAGAGGGAAATTCATAGCCATAAATGCCTACATTAAAAAAGAAAGAGCTAAAATCAAAACCTAACTGCACACCTGGAGGAATTAGGAAAGGAACAATAAATTAAGCCCAAAGCAAGTAGAAAGAAGGAAATAACAAAGATTAGACCAGAGCTAAATGAAATTGAAAATAAGAAAGCACTAGACTAAATAAACAAAACCAGAAGATTAATAAAATTGACAAACCCTTAGCTAGACTAACAAAGAAAAAAAGAGAGAAGATGCAAATACATAAAATAAGAAACAAGGAAGGGGATATCACCACTGACCCCACAGAAATAGAGAGTATCATAAGACGGTACTTTGAAAAAATGGATGTCAACAAGATGGATAATTTAGAAAATATGGACAAATTTCTAGAAATATACAAGCAGCCTACATTGACAAAAGAATAAATTGATGAATTCAACAGACCAATCACAAACTAAGAGACTGAATTAATCATCAAAAACCTCCCAACTAAGAAGAGTCCAGGAAAAGACGGCTTCACAGGTGAATTCTACCAAACATTCTGGAAAGAACTAACACCAATCCTACTTAAACTCTTCCAAAAAATAGAAGTGGAGGGAACATTGCCTAATTCATTCTATGATGCAACATCACCCTAATACCAATGCCAAACAAAGATGCCTCAAGAAAGGAAAACTATAGATCAATCACTCTAATGAACCTGGATGCTAAAATCCTCAACAAAATATTTAGTGATTGTATTCAACAACACATAAAATAAATTATACATAATGATCTAGTGGGTTTCATCCCTGGTATGCAGGATGGTTCAACATAAGAAAATCAATCAATGTAATACACCACATAAACAGATCGGAAGAAAAAAAATCACATGATCATCTCTATTGATGCAGAAAAAGCATTTGACAAAATATTTCCTGATAAAAATACTTCAAAAGATAGGAATAGAAGGAAACTTCCTCAACATGACAAATGGTGTATATAAAAAACCTACAGCTAACATCATATACAATGGTGAAATGCTAAAAGCTTTCCCTCTAAGATCTGGAACAAGACAAGGATGCACACTGTCACCACTCTTATTAGAAGTATTTGCTCAAGCACTTAGGCAAGATAAAGATATAAAAGACATCCAAATTGGAAAGGAACAAGTAAAAATTTCACTATTTGCAGATGACATGATCCTATACATAGAAAGCCCTGAGAAATCTACAACAAAGCTTCCAGAGCATATAAATTAGTTTGGTAAAGTGGCAGGTTATAAAAACAATGTGCAAACTCAATAGTATTTCTATACACCAATAATGAGCAATCTGAGGAGGAAATAAAGAAAAAATCCCATTTATAAGTACAACTAAAAGAATCAAATACCTAGGAATAAATTTAGCTAAAGATGTAAATGACTTATATGCAGAAAACAATACAGCACTGCTAAAGAAAATCAAAGCAGACCTAAATGAATGGAAGAATATTCCCTGTTCAGGATAGGAAAACTAAACATTAAGATGTCTCTCCTACCTAAACAGATTTACAGATTTAATACAATCCCAATAAAAATTACCACAGCATTTTTTACTGAATTGGAAAAGCTAACTATGAAATTTATTTGGAAGGGCAAGAGGCTCCAAATAGCCAAAGACAAAACGAAAAATGAAAAATGAAATCAGAAGAATCACACTACCTGACTTTAAAACATGCTAAAAAGCTACAGTGGACAAAACTGCATGGCATTGGCATGAGGATAGACATACTGATCAATGTAACCAAATTGAGAGTTCTGATATAGATCCTTGCATACACAGTCAACTATATTTGACAAGGCCACTAAGCCCACTGAACTGGGAGAGAATGGCTTCTTCAACAAATGGTGCTTAGAGAACTGGATATCCATA
Source organism: Tolypeutes matacus (assembly GCA_026826555.1). Classification (NCBI taxonomy): domain Eukaryota; kingdom Metazoa; phylum Chordata; class Mammalia; order Cingulata; family Chlamyphoridae; genus Tolypeutes; species Tolypeutes matacus. The sequence continues at coordinate 15,760,877 of JAKSZT010053770.1, forward strand.
TCCAAAAGAATGAGAGAGAAACAACATCTCACATTTTATACAAAAAGTTAACTCAAGATGGTTTAAAGATCTAAATATGAGAGCCAATACCATAAAGACATTGGAAGATAATGTAGGGAAGCATCTACAGGATCTTGTATTAGGAAATGGTTTCATAAACTTTACACCCAAAGTACAAGAAACAAGAAAAAATAGATAAATGGAATCTCCTCAAAATTACAAACTTTGAACCTCAAAGGAGTTTGTCAAGAAGGTGAAAAGGCAGTCTACTCAAAGGGAGAAAATATTTGGTAACCATATATCTGATAGGGGTCTAATATCAAGCATAGATAAAGAAACCCTACACATAAAAAAGAAAAAGAAAACCCATTTAAAAAATGGGCAAGTGATTTGAATAGATGCTTTTCCAAAGATGAAATACAAATGGCCAAAAAGCACATGAAAAGATGCTCAACATCCCTAGCTATTAGAGAAATGCAAATCAAAACCACAACGAGATATCATCTTATGCCCATTAAGCTGGCAGCTATTAAAAAACAGAGGACTAATGGTATTGGATAGAATGTGGAGGAATGGGAACACTTATCCACTGCTGGTGGGAATGTAGAATCATGCAGCCATTGTGGAAGACAAGCAAATTGAGCAGACCTACAGAGCTAGAGTCTGGAAGATAAGTTTACAGGAGACAAAAAGGGAGAAGAAGGTTGTGAGTAAATGCCCATATGGTCAAAATCTATGACAAGGTAGGAGGGTTTAGTTGTGTAGTGGATGGGCATGATAGTGGTACAGTGATGCTATTGGGTTTGGCGGTGCTAGTCTGTAAAGGAGGTGGGGTGGGGAGGGTGGGTGGACTGTCCATGGAACTGAAGGGAGAGTTAAGGGAGGGAACAGTTGAACTCTGGGGATTTGCGGGTATGTGGTTGAAACTACAACATTGGCAATGTTCTTTTGGAAATATGGCAGGGGTGGGTTACTGGTTTATGGTGTTTGATGTGGTGGGCATGTGGGACAGGGCAAACCTGGGGCAGGCTTGTAGGGAGTGTGTGACTGTTCACCTTGATATAGTTTGTTGAATCAGTGGGTAGAGACCCACATAATGAGTGGGAAGATGTACTCCCATTCTGGGGATTCCTGCTCTGTTCTCAAATAGGAGCGGGAGTTTTTCGAGTGCATAGGCAGTGCTGAATAGGGGAGGACAGGCCAGTGTGTCAAGCCTTCAATGTTGTTGCAAGTAACTATGAATCTTGTTCTTCAAGGACTGATGTTTGCCATGGGTCCTGAGGGGAAAGCGAGAGAGGAAAAGAATACATGGAACATGGGGCATTTTGGGGGTGATAGAATTGTTCTACATGATCTTGCAATGATGGATACAGGCCATGTTAAATTTCATCAAAATTTATAAAAGTATATGGTACCAAATGTAAACCATAATGCAAATTATTGATTGTGGTTAGTAGCAATGTTTCAGTATTTGTACATCAAGTGTTAAGAAACGTGCTATCCACAAGTAAAATGTAATTAATAGAGGAAAGGGGAAAAGGGGGAGACTGTAGAGTATATGAGAATCCCTGATATTCTGTATGTGACTTTTCCGTAACTGAAAGCTTCTTAAAGACAAAATGAAAAAACAAGATACTGGGGGAATAAACAGAAAAAAAATGTCACTTTGCATACAAGACAACAGATCTTACAGTGATGAAAGACAAGTCAAAAATTTCTTTTAATTTTATATTTTTTATTATTTCAAAAAATTTTTTAATTTTTATATTTTTTGTTGTTTTTAAAACTATCATTTCATTTTTAAATTAACTGTATTTGGTTATTTTGTTGGCTTCATTTTTGAAGAAGTTTTGGGTCACAGAAGGGTTACAACTGTGGCAGGGAATGATCACTGGTGCGGGGTGTCAGTGAAGGGGGATGCATGGGAGGAGGTGTACCTGGGGCATACCTATAAGGCATATGAATGTGTTCAAATGTTCATGGGGCATTTTCACTATGGGTGGAGATACACACAATAACTGAAAGAATATCAAATCCCACCCTGGGGAGCTCTGCCCATTCTATAATGAGACAGCAAGAACCCCCCAAGTACAGGGGCAGTGACTAGTGAAGGAGGATGGACCATTGACGGGCCCTTGATATTGGTGACTATACTTATGAACCTTTACTTTTAAAATTGAAACTTATTATAGGGTGCCTAAGAGTTACCTCCGGAGAGCCTCCTTGTTGCTCAAATGTGGCCTATCTCTAAGCCAAATTCAACAAAATTGTGTAAACTATAATCCATGCTTAGTGGCAATGCTACAAAATGTATTCATCAATTGTAACAAATGTACCACACTAATGAAGGATGTTGTTAATGTGGGAAAATGTGGGAGCGGGGCATATGGGAATCCCCTATATTTTTTATGAAACATTTATGTAATCTAAGTATGTTTTTAAAAATTTAAAAAGTATATATATTTTTTAAAGTACATCATAAAATTATCAATTAAAATTTCTGTGTTGTTTCTTCAAAATCCTTATGTAGGTTTTTAATTAATTATGAAGGACATCACTTTGAAATGGTCAGAGTTTGGAAACAAACATTTTCAGTAGTAGAATGAGGTCATACTAACAACATAGAGTGAAAAAAGTAATTTATAAGAATAAATTGAAGGAAAAATTTGAGATGTATTATCTTTAAATTATGTAATTTAAGGAAGTCTGAAGGAAAGTGAGGCTAAAATAAACCATTACACCTCACAGATTTTGGTCAAATGATACCATCTCTGAAATCATGCCTATCAATATTTCAGTTAGTTAAACTGTCCTACAGTAGACTTTTACTGACAGTCATGGGTATTGTGAGCCCTGTAAGTGTGGCTTTTACAAAAGAATAGAGATTTAATAAATAATGCGTTTCTCTTGCAGTCATTCCTGTCTCCTTATTCTCCACATGGAAACTCCTCAGGCATCTTAGTAAAATGTTTTCTCCAATCATGTCCAGTGGAGTGGATATGATAAAGGATTCATATATTTGCTCATTGTCAAATATATCTGTGTAAGGAATAAAAGACAGAGACATAAAGAAGTGTTTTACACAAATTCTAACGAGGTAAAGCTTGATCTGGATTCTTCAAGTCATACCCTGCTGGCAATCTCCTCCTTACTGACCTGTTTTTTTCATTGTACTTCTGCTACTTTATCAATCAGTGTATCATTAAAGAATTCCACTTGATGGTATTGGCACCACAGCTATGTGGTGATCCTTATTTTTAAGTCAATTAGTGTTAATTGTGGGCAATTCTGTATAAAGGACTGATTAGAGGGCAAAATTCATTATCTAATGTGAAATGAAAATATAATTTAAGCTATTAATATATTATATTATGAAAATCTTATAGAAGGTTTTACTAAGAGCAGATTATAAAAATGTCAAATTGATTTTTAACACATATTGGGCAAAACTGTGTAAAATCTACAAACTGTTTCACCAATTCCACCATATATTTTGTGTTATTTGAACATAGACTCGTTAAATAAATACTGGTTGGTGTATTTCTAAGTTCATTTTTATCCATTACTTGTACAACATCTTTTGGATTTAAGAACTAGATTTTATATTCATCCCATTAATTTTTATCTTGCTATTTTAAGACCATTCTGACAAATTTTTTGTTATATTTTAGTTCAGACATTCAACATAGTAGCTGCTTTCCCTTTGTTTTTGTATTTTGCTTATAACCATACCAGGTAAGGCCACGTTCAGAGCTCTGCGATTCATTACTGCATCTGTGAATGATTTTGTTCTACAAATACTCTGTTTAAGTTTCCACAAATTTGAGAGGGAGTTGAATCTTTTTTTGAAATAATAAGTAAAGATAATGTATCTGCTACTCCCCAATTTTTATTTATTATTAATTGATTTAGTCATAATATATTATTTTTCTATCATTTCAAACTTCGAAGGGTTACATAACATATTAAAAGTGGATTTGACCCTAAATATTAAGGTATCCCCATAAAGAAGTAAACCTAGGGCCTGACAGCATTCAAGCAAAGACTGGGGTGCTCTGGAGAAGCTTCTGCATCAGCTAGAAGATAGTCTAGATGATTTCTATGATCACTTCATAACTGGCAACATCTTATTGCTTCCAATCAGCACAGTCTTTGAGTGTCATATAGTCCTTGCTTAGTCCATGGAAATTGAACTTTCAAAACATTTGGTGTTACTGAATTTTACAACTCACCTAAACAAAATGTATATATTATGAAAATTTAGTAAAATTGTGCTAATTTTGCCTTTCTAACAATAGTTCCCAGGTGATAAGGATGCTGGACCATACTTTGCGACTGACAGGTGTAAGTTGTGCTTACAGTTACTGGCCGAAACATAAGCAGGTAACATGTTGATAAAATTACGATAAAATAAAATGAGAAAAATGAATAATAGTCCTCATTATAGCTATATAATGTCATAGGTGATATACCCAACTTTTGCATATCCATTACACTTAAATTTCCCAAAAGCACTTTGGCATATTTAGCTAATTTTTACAATAATTTCAAACAAAAAAATTAAGATCCCAAGTGATACATTAATAGTCAGGGAAGGAATTAGTTTTAGACCTCAGTAATATTTTTACTTTAATGTCAACTTGTGTTTTATACATGGAATATAATCCATGGAAATTGGACTTTCAAAACATTTGGTGTTACTGAATTCTATAACTCATCCAAACATAATGTATATATTATGAAAATTTATTTTAAAAACAAGTAAAATCATACTAATTTTGCCTTTCTAACAATAGTTCCCAGGTGATACTGATGCTGGACCATACTTTGCAAGTGAATGATATAAGTTGATGAAAGTTGTAAATCAAAACCTATTAAGAACAGAGAAAATACATTTTAAGCTAACACACCCAAATACACAGAATACTAGTCTGGTGAATCTTGAGTAGGGCCCATTTTCAAAAGGAAGTTTCAAAAATGTCCCCAGGTTATTCTAATAATCATCAGGTTTTGGAATTAGTAGCCTAAAATTGTCATATAATCAAATAAACTAAGTTACATTGCTTTAATTAGATACAATAAAAAAACTAGTTTTAGAAAGTAGTACCTAGGAAAAGGACTTAAATTTTTTTTTCTTAATGTGAAATACATAATTAAAATACCAATTTTTTTTCCTTAAATATACTAATATATTTGACATTCATCACTAAAATTATGTGGGCATTAACCATTTTCTCATTAAACCCTTTTTTTGGATTTAGGAAAAATGTAATCAGCCCAACCCTGGGCAGGATTATCACTGTAAGGAGGGCAGTCACAGACATACCAACAACATTATCCAAAAAAGCACATTGGAATTTAATTGTAATTAATTAAGAGGGAAAAACAATTCTAGCAGTTAGCTTTAAGATAAGTAAGCATCAAGAATACTCAATTAATGAATGAAAGAACTATTGTTTAAAATATCAAGATATATATTGAATAATAAAAATAATACTTATAATAATATATAAAATAATATATTTATAATATTATATTTATACATATATAAAGCTATCAATAAAAAGATGCTTGGGAATGCTATATTTTAGCCATTGAATGAACTATAAGTAAAATTAAACTTACATTTAATGGATCAAAATGTTCATCAACAGAATGTATAATTATATAAGATAATGTAAGGCAAGACAATCAATAAAGTCAGGCCTGAATTCAATTCCTAAGTCTGGCACTTTGTGCATGTATGACCTAGGTCACTTTATGTCTTGGGTTTCTCTTTCTTCAACAATAGAATATTCCTCAAGAATTTTCTTGTTTGAATCAGAAATGATGAACCCAAGGTTTCTGCACTTACATCTTTCCTTATAGTATTTATCTGCTCCTTTCCCTCTGAAAAGTGACTATTCATTCTGCCTCACGGGTTGTTTTAGTTTCCTTACAAATCAAGCAAATGCCACGAAAAGAGTTGGCTTAAGCAGTGGGAATTGATTAGCTTATAGTTTTGAGGCAAAAACAAAGTCCAAATCAAGGTGTTATCGAGGCAGTCTTTCTCCCTGAAGACTGGTGTTCTGGGGCTGGCTGCCGTGATCCTTGATCCTTAGTTTGTTGCATGGCAAGACATATGGCAGCACCTCTTGCTCTCTCCCTTCTCTTCCAGGTTCCACTGATTTCAACTCTGGCTGCTTCCTCTGTGGCTTTCTCTCTCTACGTCTGAATTTCATTCTGCTTTTAAAGGACTCCAGTAATAGGATTAAGACACATCCTGATTGAGGTGGGCTATGCCTTAACTGGAGTAACCGCATCAAAAAGTCCTTACAATGGATTCACACCCACAGGAATGAATTGAGTGTAAGAACATGCTTTTCTGTATATAAGCAGTTCCAAACTACCATCCAGGTATTTCTCAGAATGCCCTGGTACAGACTCAAAAACCAACAACAAACCCAATTTAGTTGAGTTTCATTAATATATTTATGCCTCAGGTCTTTCTTAAATTCTAAAAAAAAGTAGTTTTAAAATTAATATAAAAACATAAAATCTAGTATGTATTAAGTCAAATATACAGAATATCTGGACAGATTAAATTTTATTTAAGAATAACAATTTCATTATAATTACTTATTTCTACCTATGCTCTTGCTCTGTGCTCATAATTGTATTATAAATGTATTCAAGCTATTCTAAAGATTTAATAAAAAAGGCAAATTTACCTATGGTCCAGATACAGACAAATATTTATGAGTCAAAAGTATATTTTGTACATAGCTAACATTATGATATTCTTTAATACAAGGAAAATAACTGGATTTGCTATACGTTTTAAGCACAACAATTATTTGGGTTTTACATAAAATAAACAACTAGTAGGAAGGAATAAAAAAGAAGAAAATATTTCATATAAATCTTTCAGTATCCATGCAATAATTTTGAATAAATATTGTTCTTTTTCCATGTAGGATTTAGTAGTGTTTTCTCTTTTTTAATTCAGTTTGGGTGGTCAGGTAGGTTTCCTTGTAGCATTATATACAAAAGAAAAATGTAAAATTAAAAAGATAAAACAAAAAGAAAAAAATCAATGAAACCACACAATGTTAAGAAGAAACAACGTTTAAGAGGAAATCAAAGGAATGGAGAGCAGCTAAAAAGACTGAAAGAAAGATAAAGGGCAAAGGATTTAAAAACTAAACAGAAGGGAAAAGATTAAAGAAGGAAAGGCAAAAAGCGATGCAGCAGGATTTAAGAAGCCAATGAAAAGAAAAGACATGCAATGATGACAAAGGAATAGCAAGTATCAAAGAAAAGATATGAGAAGCAAGAAAAATAAAAGAGACAAAAAGAAAGTAAAATAAAAGCAGGTGAAAATTAATATTGAAACACATTATAGGAAAGATATAAGGTTAATGGGCTTCCAATTTTCTAAATCTTCTTTGCCTTCTTATTGATAAAAAGACAAATCAGTGGTTATGCAGAGGAGATTTCGAACACAATTTCCTATGGGGAGGGATGCAGCAGGGTTAAAAAAGAATATTGCACTTTGCCACCATGAGGCTTTGTGTTGTTGCACAAGTAACTAACCTTTTCTATCCTACACTATATCTCTCAGTTCTCTAATTTACATATTGAAATTAAAGTGAACCTCACCCTATCTCTGAATACTTTAGCTGACTAAATGTTGTGACTTCAGTTTTAATCCATCACTATCTCTGATTTCTGAAACCACTAACTTATTTTACAGTGAAATAAAAGATGTATAATAATGGATAAGTTAAATAACAAAGAATATCAACTTTAGATAATCAAATACAGTGGTTCTCAACAAGGGTAGTGCCACTGAAAATTTCAAAAATTTGTGGGGACATTTTTAGGTGTCATAATAATTGGTGGAAACTACTAGTATTTAATAGGTAAGAGCAGGAGACACTAGATGTCCTGCAATACCCTAGAGGACATTGCTGGTATAAACATGTTTGTAAATTTTTTTAAGCCTGGATTCTACTACCATTTTACATTTGGATATGATGTATTACTGTATGGCTTTAATATATGTTGAATTTTCTGGGAATGTAACTACCATGAAAATCAAGAGATGCATTTTGTTTTGTCATAGCTTAACCAAAAGTTGTTATTCTTTTAGAGATCACATCACCAACAACAGTGCTGCTCTTAGTAGTTGAGATTTGAGTACAAAATATTAATATCAGTTTGTATTCCACTCATGGTGATATACATACAAGCATTTATTATTCATATAAATAGATACTTAATACAAATTGTGTTAGAGCTTTATATAGGTTACTTTCAAGTAAGTATGCAAGTAGGGTATATTATCTCTATATTTTATTTCAGGATAGTAAAGAGTATTTTACAAAATATTTGCTTTAAAAATGGTACAATGTCAGAGAGCACTGAGGACAATTGGTCTAAGGGGTAGGAATTGAAATATAAGAACTCTTTTGAGAGTTACTGAATGAGTAAATGAAGTATAAAATGTGAAGAAAAAAAAAAGTCATCATTCCAATATAGTCCATAGCTCTCCATGTGTATTTCTATGAAAGTGTAGAGAATCCCCTTGCTGTATGGAAATTAAAGCATACTGATGTAATTACTTAAAATTTATACAGCACCTTCCTTTGACTAGAAACTCTCTTCTAGCAATATTAGAGTCAATGCAGCAGTAAATAGCAAGGTAGCAGTAAATACTAAAATAGTAAAATATTTAAATGAATTTTTTACTTGTATAAACCGTATAAGTGAAATACAAATTACTACTGATGGACATATATATTGGTTTATAAAACTACTTAAATTATTTTTAAATATTAAAAGGGGTTAATAATCAGGCTTAATGTTCTTAATTCTATAAGTGAAAAAAATTAGGGGTTGACTGGTATCATATTCCCTGTAAGCATTTATGTATAAGCGTCTGGCTTCAGGAAGGCCTCTAGGTGAAGCAAAAAGTTTTTATCCCCTACCCTCACCTCAAATCACACTCCAGAGAGACAAGAAACTAATAGGGATGGGAGATTCAATACATATATTGGGTTACAGGGCTTGGTTTCTCTCTTGTGATTCTTTATTATTTGGACTTGCTTCTTTCTCTCATTTTGTATTTAACTAGACATTTCAGACATCTCTGTCAAAAATGGAATGAAATATTCCGGTTAAAAACAGAAATAGGATACATGCATTTATACCTTATCCCTCCTAAAACCACAGAAAAACAACAAAGACTGTTAAACTAGGAATAATCTACCAGGATAAAAATTTCAACAAAGACAATGGCAATAAAATTTTGGAAGAAGGAAACCTAACACGTGCATGGGAGCTAAATTAGCAGATCTCAAAAAGCTGAATCCTTGGCTGGCAGTGGGGACAAGCCAAGATGCTATCTGATCCATATTACAGAAATCCTCAAAATTAGGAGCAGTTGGCACCTCTGGGGAAAAAAATGACTGAGGCCATTTTTGAGGCAGGTCCTCCTGCTTCCTCTCCCCTACTCTACATGGCCAGACAATACTCCCTCTCTGTCCCAAGCAAGAATTCCATTTACTATTGGACACCAAATTTTTCTTTACATGAATTATTTGTTTGTATGCTTACATTCTCTGGTATTGAATGCATTTCTTTCCACCTTTTGTGGAAGAAAGGATAGGACTGGATAGAAAAAAAGGGAAAGAAAGGGAGTGAGATGAAGAGAAAGAGAGGAGGAGAGGGGGATAGAGAAAATTAATAAGATATAACAATATTAAGAATTGAGACCAGGCAGAAGTTGCATTCAGTAAGGAAAGCAATCTTAGGAAAATGGCACTTGTCTAAGTAATACCATATAAATAATTGCCTTATCTTCTCAGAGTTCTAAAAGGTGTAAGCAATAGTGGATTTGTCAATTGAATGCATATGCCTTCTTTTTGCTTCTATTATATCTTAACTGACCTAAAGTAAAATTCCTCCAGAAATATGTATTCATGATCCATCTGCATGAAATACTCTATAAATAATCAGTACAGCCAAGAAAAGAAGACTAAAAGCAATCATTTATGAATCATGTTGAACCACAAGTGAAAGAAGGGGGAAAAAAATCTCATCATTACTAGAACCACCTGACATTTAGTGATCTCTAAAGAATTAGAAGAATAAAAGTTAATATATTACGAGTAATAACACTGAATGTTAATGGATTAAATTCACCAATCAAGAGACACAGAGTGGCAGAATGGATAATAAAATATAATCCATCTATATGCTGTCTGCAAGAAACCCACCTTCGACCCAGGGATTCAAGGAGGCTGAAAGTGAATGGCTGGAAAACCATTTTACAAGCTAACAATAGCCAAAAAAGGGCAGGAGTAGCTATTCTAATATCAGACAAAATAGACTTTAAACGCAAAACTATTGTAAGAGACAAAGATGGACACTACATATTAGTAAAAGGAGTAATCTCTCAAGAAGAGTGAACAATCATCAACATTTACACACCTAATTGGGGTACCTCAAAATACGTGTGGCAAACTCTGGAAAAACTAAGAGAAGAAATAAATGCCTCTACAATTATACCAGGGGACTTCAACACACCACTATCATCATTAGACAGAACATCTAGATGGAGAATCAATAAAGAAACAAAGGCACTCAACAATATATTAAAAGACCTGGACTTAATAGATATGTACAGAACACTACACCCAAATACAGCAGGATTTACATTCTTCTCGAATGCACATGGATCATACTCCACAATAGACCACATTCTAGGCCACAGAACAACTCTCAATGAATTCAGAAAGATTGAGATTATACAAAGTAATTTCTCTGACCACAACGGAATGAAATTGGAAATCACTAAGGCCCAGAGAAACAGGTTAGGCACAAGGATATGGAAGTTAAACAACACACTCATAGACAAACAGTGGGTCAAAGAGGAAATCTCAAAAGAAATCAGTAACTACCTTGAAACTAATGAAAACAACAACACAACATATCAAAACCTATGGGATGCAGCAAAAGCAGTCCTGAGAAGGAAGTTCATAGCCATAAATTCATATATTAAAAAAGAAGAAAGAGCTAAAATTGAAGACCTAACTGCACACTGGGAGGAATTGGAAAAACAACAACAAACTAAACCTAAAGGAAGTAGAAAGAAGGATATAACAAAGATTAGAGCAGAACTAAATGAAATAGAGAATAAGAAAGCACTGGAAACAATAAACAAAACCAAAAGCTGGTTCGTCGAGAATATCAATAAAATTGACAAACCCTTAGCCAGACTAACAAAGAAAAAGAGAGAACAGATGCAAATACATAAAATAAAATAATTACTGACCCCACAGAAATACAGAGTATCATAAGAGGATACTTTGAAAAATTATATGCCAACAAGAATGATAATTTAGGGGAAATGGACAAGTTTCTAGAAACCCACAAATAGCCTACATTGATGAAAGAAGAAATAGATGAACTCAACAGTCCAATTACAAGTAAAGAGATAGACTCAGTCATCAAAAACCTCCCAACTAAGAAGAGCCCAGGACCAGATGGCTTCACAGCTGAATTCTACCAAACATTCCAGAAAGAGCTAACACCAATTCTGCTTAAGCTCTTCCAAAAAACAGAAGTAGAAGGAATATTGCCTAACTCATTCTATGATGCCAACATTACCCTAATACCAAAACCAAATAAAGATACCACAAGAAAGGAAAATTACAGACCAATTTCTCTAATGAACCTAGATGCTAAAATCCTCAATAAAATACTTGCTAATCACATTCAACAGCATATCAAAAGGATTATACACCATGACCAAGTGGGTTTCATCCCGGGTATGCAAGGATGGTTCAATATAAGAAAATCAATCAATGTAATACACCACATAAACAGATTGAAAGAAAAAAATCACAGGATCATCTCTATAGATGCAGAAAAAGCATTCAACAAAATACAGCACTCTTTCCTCATAAAAACACTACAAAAGATAGGAATAGATGGAAACTTTCTGAATATGATAAAGGGTATATATGAAAAACCCAAAGCTAACATCATTTTCAACGGTCAAATCCTAAAAGCCTTCCCTCTGAGATCGGGAACTAGAAAAGGATGCCCACTATCACCACTCCTATTTAACACTGTCTTAGAAATACTTGCACAAACACTAAGACAAGAAAAGGACATAAAAGGCATACAGATTGGAAAAGAAGAAGTAAAAATTTCATTATTTACAGATGACATGATCCTATACATAGAAAGCCCTAAGAAATCTACAACAAGGCTTCTAGAACTTATAAATGAGTTCAGTAATGTTGCAGGCTATAAGATCAATGCTCAAAAATCAGTAGCATTTCTATACACCAATAATGAGCAAACTGAGGAGGAAATCAGGAAAAAAATACCATTTACAATAGTAACTAAAAGAATCAAATACCTAGGAATAAATTTAACTAAAGATGTAAAGGACTTATATACAGAAAACTACACAACACTGTTAAAGGAAATCAAAGAAGACTTAAATAAGTGGAAAAATATTCCCTGTTCATGGATAGGAAGACTAAACATCATCAAGATGTCTATCCTACCCAAAGTAACCTACAGATTTACTGCAATCCCAATAAAAGTCAACACTGTTTTTTTTTAAGGAACTGGAAAAACTAACCACAAAATATATTTGGAGAGGCAAGAGGCCCCGAATTGCCAAAGACATATTGAAAAAGAAAAATGAAGTTGGAGGTATCACACAACCTGACTTTAAAATATACTACAAAGCTACAGTGATCATAACTGTGTGGTATTGGCACAAGGATAGACCTACTGACCAGTGGAACCAAATTGAGAGTTCTGATGTACATCCTCGCATATACAGTTATCTGATATTTGACAAGGCCACGAAACCCATTCAACTGGGAGAGAATGGCCTCTTTAACAAGTGGTGCTTGGAGAACTGGATATCCATATCCAAAAGAATTAGAGAAGAATACCATCTCACACCTTATACAAAAATCAACTCAAGATGGATCAAAGAGCTAAATATAAGAGCCAAAACCATAAAGACCTTGGAAGATAATGTAGGGAAGCATCTACAGGACCTTGTAATAGGAAATGGTTTCATGAACTTCACAGCCAAAGCACAAGCAGCAAGAGAAAAAATAAATAAATGGGATCTCATCAAAATTAAAAACTTCTGCACCTCAAAGGATGTTATTAAGAAAATAAAAAGGCAGCCTACCCAATGGGAGAAAACATTTGGCAACCATATATCTGATAGGAGCCTAATATCCTGCATATATAAAGAAATCCTACACCTTGAAAATAAAAAGACGAACTACCCATTTGAAAAATGGGCAAGTGACCTGAAAAGACCTTTCTCCAAGGAAGAAATACAAATGGCTAAAAAGCACATGAAAAAATGCTCAACATCGCTTGCTATCAGGGAAATGCAAATCAAAACTACAATGAGATACCATCTTACACCCATCAGAATGGCAGCTATTAAAAAAACAGGAGACACTAAATGTTGGAGAGGATGTGGAGGAATAGGAACCCTCATCCACTGCTGGTGGGACTGCAGTATGGTCCAGCCACTGTGGAGGACAGTTTGGCGGTTCCTCAGAAAACTAACAATAGATCTTCCGTATGATCCAGCAATTCCACTGCTGGGTATATACCCAGAAGAACTGAAAGTAAAGACACAAACAGATACATGCACACCAATGTTCACCATTGCCAAAGTTGGAATCAGCCATGGTGCCCAACAACAGATGAATGGATAAGCAAAATGTGGTACATACATACAATGGAATATTACTCAGCTGTAAGAAGGAATAAAGTGCTAACACATGGAATAACGTGGATGAATCTTGAAGACCTTATGTTGAGTGAAGCAATCCAGGCACTGAAGGATGAACAGTATATGACCTCACTGTTTTGAACTGAGGAAAGTGAGCAGTCTCTGAGAACCATTGTCTGAAAGATAGGTTAACAAGGGAAAGAAAGAGAAGAGCAGGCTTTGAGCCATCACCCATATGGACATAATCTATGGTAAAGGGATAGAGTATAGTTGCATATTGAAGGATAGGACAGATGGGTAATGATATTACTTGGTTTGATGGTGCAGCATAGACAGGTGGGTAGATTAGGAAGGGCAGGTTCAAATACCCAGGGCATGTAACTATGAATCCTGACATTTCATGAGTCAAGACAGGGGAGTGTCATATGCCCCAGGGGGGTGGGGAGGAAGGAACAGTTAAGATCTAATGGGGTATTTAGTGGTCATGGGAAAAGTTTTTCATTACCTTACAGTAATGGACACAGGACATGGTAAATATCATCAAAACTTATTAAACTGTATCGTCTAAATTGTAAAGTATACTGTAAATCATTGACAATGTTTAGTTGCTATATTTTGCTATCTGTATAACAGTTATAACAATGCTAACATCCCAAAAAAAAGGGGGGGTTTAATATGGGATGGGGAAGGGGGGTTGGTTTGGTATCTGGGAGTCTCTGGTATTCTATATGTGACTTTGCTGTGACCTAAAACTTCTTTGAAAATTAAATGAAAATTTGGGAGACACTGGGGATTGAGAGGGGGAAAGTGTCACGGCACACCGGACATCTGATAACACAGTGATAAAAGGAAAAAAAGAATATATATATATATATATATTTTTTTTTTTTAAAGGCATTTCTTTTGCCTTTTCTTCCATTTTTTTGAATGTCCCAATCCGCTAATTATATTTTGTTTTGTTTTGTTTTTTTGTTTGATTGTTTGTTTGTTTGTTTCCTTATGTTTGTCTCTTGCATGTAAGCTTATCATTGTTGTTTCTTTTTCCTACTAAGTGTATTTGATTATTATATGGGCTACATGTTCATGGAAGATTTAGATCACAGAAGGGTTACAATGGGTACTGCAGGGGATTATTGGTGGGGGGTGTCTGGGAGGGGGTATTCATGGGAGTAAGTTCATCTGAATATACATGAAAGAGATACAAAATTGTTCAAAAGATCAAAGGATGGGGCATGGTCACAGTGGGTGGAAAATCACTCAATAAATGAGGGAATCTGAATTCCTAGACTGGAGAGCTCTGCCACAGTCTCCAAGGGAGCAGCAACAGTCCTCTGAGTGCAAGGACGGTGTCTGTCAAAAAAGGATGGCCCACTGATGAGTTCTTGTTATTGACGACTACCCTTATGAGTCTTTGCTCTTGTAACTGAAATTTAGCTTACTGTTATGGGGTGCCTAAGGGTTGCCACCTGAGAGCTTCCTTTTTGCTCAAATGTGGCCTCTCTCTAAGCCAAACTCAGCATATGAATGCATTACCTTCCCCCCAATGTGGGACATGACTCCTGGGGATGAGCCTCCCTTGCAATGAGGGATTAGTACCAAGTGTCAACTGGCAACACAAATGGAAAAGGACCTTGAATAAAAGGGGGAAAAGGTAAAGACAAATGAGTTCAAGTGGCTAAGAGACTTCAAAGAGAGTCGGGAGGTCATCCCAGAGGTAATGCTTATGCACACCTCAGTAGGAGTTCATAGAACATCAAAGTGCGTATCACCCCACACAGAGGGGCTCCTGAGAGCTCTGGAGACACCCAGGTCCTATATAAGGGGGGATAGCCCCAGAGACTGACGCCTTATCAGTGGGCTCTATTTTGGAATCTGTGCTCTTGAGAGTGAAAGAATTGGATTCAAATAAGTCCTCCCTGCACATGGTTCATCAGTCCCTTCTATTCAAACCTATATGTGATGCTGGAGTTTTTAGGTATACTTCCAGAGACTAGAGCCTCTGGCCTACCTATGTGCCAGGTGTGCGTGGAATCTCGGTGGAGCTGCAACTCCTACCCTACAGCTTAATGGACTCATCCAAGTCACCTGGCGAGGAGACAACGATGGGCAACGGCCATTCCAGGGAATGGAGAGGGCCTGCATCTGCAGGCAGGATCATCCCACCACCATATCCATGGGATATAAGCTCTCTCTCACTTGGAGGTGGAGTGCACATCACCATCCCATTCCCCTCAGGATTGGGGGAAGAGCTATGGACTAGAGTGGACTTAATGGTATTCTGTTGTATACATATGGTGATTCTAGCAATGGAAGAAATTATAACAGTGAGGTGGAGCCGGTGGCCACTGGACACTTTCGGGGCAGGGAGGGCATGTGCAGTTGAAATACAGGGGCTTTTTCGGGACTTGGAGGTTGTCCTGAGTGCTGTTGTGGCAACGGATGTAGGCCATTTTAAATCAGCACACACCATTCAGAACTGTGTGGGAGAGAGTGTGGTCTACGATGTGAACTGTGGTCTGTGGTTGATGGCAAGGCCCCAGGATGTGTAAGTCCATTGAAGGTGATGGGCCACACTTGTGGGAAATGTTTGTGTGGGATGTGGTGGGAGGTGTGGGAGGTGGGGAACATAGGAATCCCTGTAGGTTCTGTGTAATATTTAGGTAATCTAAGCATGTCTTAAAAAAAAATATATATATATATATATATATAAAACACTTTTGTAAGCAAAAGCACATATATCCATATATATTTATATATCATTTTACAAATATTGGTATGTATTGTGAAAATTTTGATTTTTACCCACAATAAAAAATAAATTAATTAAAAAAAAAATAAAAGGTAATATAGTCAATAAAGGTCATTTTATCTTCAAGAAAAAAATTTCCAAACTTTTTTTCATCTAAGAAAGTCCTCCAAATAACAATCATGGTATAAACTACATTCTATTAATTATCTATTTCATTTTTATAGGTTATAAGGTCATGCAGGATAGGATGATCTCTGATTCTTTAAGATAATAAAGAAACTATTGTCAGGTTATCACTGACTTTCTCCAGCTCTACTGAAAAATATCGGAGAGGTGGGTGGAATGAGGGGGTATAAATTTGAGGGATTTATTTTATTTCTCTACTTGAATCTGCACGTCACTGAAATGAAAACTTCCTTTTTAACAGAAAAATTCATTCCAAATTCAACATTCTAAATTGAAGAATAACAATAATAAATGGCTATTGACGTACTCTGTAACCAGATTAAAAGTATTTAATTATCATCAGTTTGAGATACAACTTTCTATACAAATAATAAAATAATTTTTAAATAGATGTTTTATATGATAGAAAGGTAGTTTCAATTATTCATGCACACAAGTTTCATGTGTGGTAATCAAGTGAATCAGTCATATGACAAAGTTATCATGAAATGGGGTTAATTGGGTGCAAGCTTAGGGTAAGGCAGATGGGAGGTGTAACATATAAATGAAAGTTAAACACATTTTTTGAATTCTGATTTTATAGGTGGTTCCCCTTGTCATATAATGAACTATTACATTTTGTTTCTGAATAACTGAGGAGATTAAAGCATTCAACTGTGGCTCATGAATTACTCTGAAAATTATTCGGAATTTAAATGTTATAGCTGGTTTGTAACTTTTCGTTGTCTAATAAATGAGTTGATGAATAAACAAAAGTTTATACATTCCAAATAGTAGACCATCATGTGTCCCTAATTCATTCATTAATTCAATAAATATTCACTGATCTACAAAGGTTAGGCCCTTAGTCTGAATGACAGACTAAGGCTCACACATTCCAAGCCACAATGGAATTTACATAATAGTAGGAAAACAGACATTAAACACCTATGTGTTTGTTACACATAAATAAGTATATGGAATGAACTATGGTAAGGAATAAGAGAATAAAGGAATAGGGAGTTACTTTAGATAATGATAGCAGCAAAAGCTCCCAGAAAAGTTGTTATATAAACTGAGACTCAAAGTATAAGAAGGAGCAGGATATGCACAGGGCAAGGAGGGAAGCATTCCAAAGACAGGCAACAGTAAGTGCAAAGGCCCTGAGGCCGGGGTCGTTTCTGGAACTAAAGCAGAAAGACAGTAATATTAAGCAGAGTGAATTAAGGGGGAAAATGGCAATACATGAGGTATCAAAGATAGGCAGGAGTCCGATTAAAGAGGGCCATTCAAAGCCACGGTAAAACACTTGGATTTTAATCCAAGTACAAGTAAGGGCTTTAGCATTGAAGAGTGACATGATCCAATTCATAGTTTTAATAAAGTACACTATACCATGCAGAAAATAAATTAGACTTCTGATGGGGGTTTTAAGGTGCTTTGGAATCATAATTTAATACATAAAATAAAACGATAGAATTACAGAGGAAACTAATCATACTGAAATTAATTTCTATCAGGAAATCCTTGGGCTCAAAGTATCTAGGGTTAAGAACTCCTGCTATTGAGTATGCATGAAAGTAAACAGTTAAAAGGCTGTTGCAGTGAGATAGAAAGGAGTAGATAACTAAGAAAAACTTGGGGGTTTGGGATTCTTTGCTTATTAGGTAGGTCCAAATTTCTAAGCATAGATAAAGTGTGTTTTTTTAATCAGTCAAACTTCTCTAAAATGGGTTTTGTTTATTTTAAAGAAGTATTTTTTTATATTTGCTATACGGATCCCAAAATATTGAGAAATTTTCTTATAAAAACTTGTTCTATGAGCAATCATTTCTTCTGTGAGCACTTATTGATGATAATGATAACTAATGATAACAAGGGCTAACATTTATTGGGTATTTACAATGTTCCAGGTAATGAGATATCTAGTTTAATTTCCTCCAAGAATCCTTTAAGGTAGGCTTTATTTGTTTCCAGTTTTTACAGATAAAGAAATCAAAGCTCAGATATGTTAACTTCCAATATCACACAGCTGGTAATTGTCAGAGCTGGGATAGAACACTAGACTAAATCCAAAGTCAGGTGTTTCTGAGCATCCACCAATTACTCAGTACTGCATTGGCAATAATTGGAACCCAAAGAATTAAAAGCCAGGTCACAGATCTGAAGGAAGTGACAACAGGTTTATAAATAACACACACTGGAATAAAGAACACTATAAAAATATGTGCTTACTTATTTACTACAAACATTAAGCATTCTGAAAAAGGAGGGGACTGTATTTAGTGATGGATGTTTTAGGGAAAATATAATACTTGGGCTGTTTTTTTTTAAAACGTAGGTAAGATTTAGATAAGCTTAAAGGTGAAGGAAGTACATTTTGGTAATGAAGGCAATGAATCATATGAAGTAAATATTGTACTGTCAACAGTTGTATATAATGGCAAAAATAACCTGGATCTCAAATTCTAAATTTTCAACCTCCTAGCTTAATATTTTTCAGAAAGTTACTTAACTTCCTCATTACTCAATATTCTTATTGGTAAAATGTGTTTAACATCCACTTATGAAATTATATGAATGCATCCTGCAAACTGAAAAGCAGTTTCCCTTAGCAGTTTTTGCATATATATTAAATAGCATGGGGAACTGCTGATTTTTTCTTAGGTTTTGCCAAAAGTCAGAGACCTCATATGCTGTTTTCATTTGTTTCTCCTTTTCCATACAGCCCCATAGAAGAATTTTGTGATTCTTTGTTGCATGTCTCATTTGGAATTTTCTATTTCTACACAAGAAATGAAATGCTGATGGTTACCCTAACCCTCAGCACTCCCTTTCTTCTAGGCATCCTCTTCTTGGAATCCAGTTTTACCATACCAGCTACAGAGTAATGGTGATAATGGTTAATAATGCTTTTAATGTGTTACTCCCTCCAGAAATAATTTATGCTTAAAAATAGCTCCCAAAATCCTATAGTTTAAAATTGACAAGTAAAATAATTTCAGATCTTATGCAAATAATGAGGAGGAAATCTGAATTTCTGAGACAGAAGAGCCTTTGGATCTTTTAAACTATTCTGTCAAGGAGTGCCAGCCATTTGAGGAAGCTACATTAGTCGATCCAATATTAAAATTCGAAAGAAATATCATTTAAGAGCCTTAGGATGTTGCCGTCAAATAACCAATTCATAAATGGGTGTTTCAAGGCTAAAACAAAAGGCTTTGGTTTTTTTTTTTAAAAAAAAAGAGACCTAAAATAGATATGGTAAAATAGTAACATCTATTGAATCTGAATGTTGGGTTTATGGATTCTGCTAAATTAATTTCTGCCCTGTTTTGTATGTTTTAAGCCTTTCTTAACTCAGAAGTAACAAATCTTAAAAAGTAGAAATAAAGGAGTTCTTATGACAATGAACACACAGGTATCTTCAAAGCTAATTCCAGTTTTAATGTTTCTCTTGTTTTGTAACATACTAATTAATATTCTGGTACCTGAATATGATAAGTTGGATAAAACACTTCTGAACTCAACAAAACATTTTATTCCAAATTCTTATGAATTCATGACTAGGTCAAGATAAGGTTTTGGGGGCTTTTCCTAAACCCAAAAATTATAACAGTGTATAACTAATTAGCTATTTTTTAAAAATCTAATAATATAGCCAAACTACATTGATTTGCCCAAATTTGATGTAATTATTAATAAACTCATACATAATAACATGTATGCCAGACACTTTAAGAAACTTAATGGTAATTTATATCTCTCCTATAATTTACAGTTTTTAGAGAACTTTCAGCTACATTGTTTCCCTTAACATTAGAAATTATAACTTGCATTTTCTTTGGGGAAATAATTCAAATGTTAATTCAGCACAAGTCTTGACCTACCAACTGAAAAAAACTACTCTTTGGCATATTTTAAGTTAAAGAATGCTCTCTTAACTTGCAGAAAGTACTTAATATGCTAATTATATAAATGATAGGTGAACATATGATTGTGAAATATAATTTATTTATATTTCTCTACAAAGTTTAGCTGACAGTTTAACAGCAGTTTTGTGATTTTACAGTTGAACATGTAAAACTTAACCTGAAAACAAATTATTAAAAAGCATTGAGACAGCAAAGGCTAAATAAGAATGTCATCTCTATATTTGTACAGAATAAAAATTGAGCAAAAGAGCTATATTTAAAATATACTTAAATAATATGAGGCTAATTTCTAATCAATTTTTCAAAAAGGTGTAAGCTTTTTGTTTTGTTTTGTTTTGTTTTCTTTATGAACACACAGCCTAAAAGTCTGGACTTTAGTGATACAGACCCTCTATCAACCTTCTTCCCCTTATACACACATATACACACATATACACACACCAATTCTTAGGAGCCCTGCAGGCAACCAACTGCTATATCTGTGGAATATGGTCTTTAAACTGTACAAAAGCCTTCAGCCTTCCCTGCATTCTGCAAACAAAAACTGCCAAGTGCAATTATTTCTTTGATTTAACATAATACAAATGTTACATCTCCACCCGCCCCCCAACTTTCCTAGTGACAGCAATGGCCTATATGTCTACATTTACGAATGTACAAAAAAAAAGAATCATTTTTCCAATCAAAATTAAATTTGTTTTAATAGTATAATAGTTCATCTGAACATAATATAAAATTCAACAGGCACTATATTTTCTTTTGTGTATATGTTTTAAGAATTGTATTTCTATAGAAAGATTCAAGAGTTGAATGGGATTAGTCCTTTCAATTATATGACTGAGATCTTTAGCTTGAAATCTTTCTTATAAAAAATACAAACACAATAGTTGTTTATATTCAATTCATTTACCAAAAAAAAATCATTAGAACTAATAAGAATATGTCTTTCTAAATGTGAATATCTCTTGATATTCAAAAGGAAATGGAAAAGTAAAAGCAAAATAAGTCCTGAAATAGAATTGCACAGATATTTAAACTCACCTACTAGTTAAAAGTTAGAATAGAGTATTCTTCTAGCCTGGATCCCACATAAACTGCTTTTCTCCACTGAGTATGTCCTTGACATTATTCATACCCTAGTATTTTTCTTTCTTAAAAAGATAACAATAAACCCAGTACTGAAGAGTTATTTCTATTTTTCATGTACATTAATGCTTCCAATTGTTGGTATGTATAAAATAATTATCAGCTACATTACTCTATTTTAAAATATTTGAAGTTTTGTCCCTAAAATTAAGTTATGAATAGATAAGTTACCATCATTTACTTTACACACAAAAACTACTTATCAAGTAGAACGAGAGAGACATTGCAAGAGATGCCAAGAAAAGATAAGGCACAGTTTTGTTCAAAAGAAGCTAACATTCCAGTTAAAGGAATGAACACAAATGCATAAAGCAATTAAGATACAAGAAAAAAATGCTATATATTTCCCCTTTTTAATTAAAAGGAATTTGTTCCTTTCATGCCCAATTTTCCTTAAGTTCAGTCTCATACTTTTCAGAGCCAGCAGCATCTTGCTTAAGGTGGTACAAGCTAGGCTGATGCTACCTGGCTTAGAATTTGAACATCCTACAAATAGGGATTTCTTTTCTCTTTCTACCAAAATCTTGATCTTCAATGTCAGTGAAGTAACTTCTTCTCACTGATCCTATAAAAGTATTTTTCTTTTATGATTAAATAATATAGTATTATATCTTTTCATTGATGCATTCATTCAATAAACATTTATTAAATAATAACTGTTCCTAGCAAACTATAAGGCAGTTAAGGACTCATTCTTTAAAATCAGACATGTGAAGGCTCAAATTCTGGCTCTTTAATCCAGTAGCTAGAAAAGGTACTTAACTTTCCTGGGCCTCAGATAAATCTTCTACAAAATATTAATAAATAACATAAAGAAAGCTGTCATAAGGAGCTTGAGCTTGAACTGGGTCTTGAAGTACAGTAGGAGTTAATCTATCATGTAAGCAGAGAAGCACTTCCCAAAAAAAGAGAACAGAAAAGCTAAAATGACATAGACAGCATGATATCCTTGAAGAAGTACTATACAGATAGTAGTTCTGAAACCTTTTAGGTTTAGCAGCTTAGGCTAGAAAAGGCTTATATGCATGTTATACTTTGATGCTTCACTAGATATATAAAAATATATAACAGACTAAAGTCTGTTTACTAAAAATAAACACAATTTCCAAGTTTGAAATTTTAGGATCATCCTGATCTTTTAGTCCCTGCATCTATTATCAAGTTCTAGAGAAAGAACAGCATACACAAAGGCCACAAGGCACAAAATACTTGAAGCTGTCAATTAATGAAATTAGACCAGAGTAGGAAGAGTAAGAAAGAAGTCAGAAATATGCTGAGTATAGAAAAAAGTTGCTGGAGAGGCTAACAGGGCCCAGTTCTTGCAGGGACTTGTAGACCTCTTTGAGGAGTTAGGATTTTATCCAAAGTTCAAGGTAAAACAACTGTAAACTTTTAAGCAGAAAATAAAAATCATCCCATTTTTATTTTTAAGGGTCATTCTTGTTACTTAGTTAATTAGGAGGATAAAGTGCATAGACAATTGAGTAAAAAAAAATTGGGAAGGTATTGCAAGTTCCAAGTGAAAGTTTAGTGTCAGTGAGACAGGAAAAGAAAAACACATTTGGGATCAAATTTAGAGGATGAATCAAGGGGACTTGAGATGTCTTTGATTAAGGGTGAGGATAGAAATATCCAGAATGACTCCATATATCTGACATAAGAAGTAGAGTATATAACGATATCATTTAGTAAGCAGAAAATGTCATAAGGGAAGCATACTTTTATAAATGGGGCAGGAGCTGGCAATGAGCTTAACATTGTACATGTATTTAGATGGATGCCTATGGAAATTTAAGTAGAGATATAGAAAGTAATTGTAAATGCAGATCTCAGACTCAAAAAATAAATATGGGCTAGAGATAAAAAAACAAAACAAAACAAAACAAAAAAACAAACAAACAAAAAAAACAAAACTGGGAGCTCCCGACACTATAGATGGTAGTTAAAGCTTTGGGAGTAAGTAAGCTCATCCATAAAAATGTTCAGAGTGAGAAGAAGACAAGGATAGACATGGTAACACAACCAAATTTATAAGGAGGGCAGAGAAAGGATCTACAAAGAAAACTTATGAGGCATAAGTGAGAATATGAGATGATAGAAGGAGGAAGCAGTCAGTAGTATCAAACATTTCAGAGAAGACAAGTGATTGAAAATTTTAGATTTAGCAACAAATCACTGAGAGTCTTCTGGTTAAATATGGCAGTCTGAAGATATGCATTTATATTCACTCCTTTTCCAAATGCTTATATAATGACAATGCAGTAATAAAAAGTTATGTTCCCACTACAAAGATCATAGTAGAAGAGATGACATCCATTAAGACATGCCAACACATTTCTGCAAGATAGAATAGTAGTGATGAATGACTCTGAGTGGTGAAAATTGAAATTCAAGTGCCCACAGAGACATTTACCAAGGATTATAAAAAGTGCATTAAGATCTCAGGACCTAGAAAGGTACTTAATATAGAGGCACTAAATAACAGGGAAAGAGGCTGGAGAGCAGAAAAAAGGTGGGTTCTATAAAATTCTTTCTGAGTGGATATTAGATCTTTAATCTCCTCCCTCAGCTTTCTAAACCAGTGACTGCCATTTCCCCCATGACAGCAGGAGGCTCTAGACTCAAGATACCAGGCATCACAAAAGACATAGGTGAGGTAAAAGCTAGGAAATTCAGTAAAATTCTGTATAGTATGTGACCCTCCCATTCCCCTTGGTTTATTAAATTCCTAAGGTTGCTTCTCAGCTTATACTACCAAAGCAAAATATGAGAGGTGGGGTGGGGAGCAAACCAAATAAAAATTTCAATATATAGATAAACTTTGAATCAATTTTTTAAAGTTTCACTCTTAAATATAAATGGACAACCAAAGATCAAAATTTATTTGAGGAAAGCCAATATATATAAAAGAGATCAAAACAAAAAAGGAAAAATTAAGAATATGGGAGAAATAACGAACAAAAGGGGGTATAAGAACATTTCAAAACAACAAAAAAAGGCATTATGGATAGCCATTGACAGATAAGATTTTACATGCATAAAACAGTATCAAGATATTTAAAAACAAGTGAAAAAAGAACATTCAGAAAACAAAACACACAGAAGTAAAAAAAATAACATAAATAAAAGTTTTGGTGAAAGTTTTCAAGATAAATTTGAGGAAATTTCTCAGGAAGTAGAATAAAATAAAAAGATAAAAAGCTATAACCAAGAAAATGACTTAAAAATGAGAAATGGAAAATGGAAGAGAGGGAACTATTAACAGACTAATAGATGAAAGTTTCCTTAACCTGAAGAACATGAGGTTCTAAATTGAAAGGGTCTAACATACCCTGTAGAATGAACTTGAAAAGACCCATAGAATGGGAGAGGTGAATGACTGCAAACAGGCTTGAGGAAATTTTTGAGTGACAGAAATTTTCTGATTGTGGTGTTGGTTGCATAAATTTATAAACTGACTAAAAATCATTGACTTGTACATTTATCATGGTTGAAGTTTATGGTCTATAAATTATACTTCAATGAAGCTTTAAAAAACATACCAAGACACATCATCTTGAAAGTTCAGAACAACACAGGTAAAGAAAAGACCCTAAACATTTCAAGATGGAAAAATTAAATCATATTCAAAGGAATATTTTGAACTACCTTCACATAAGGAAGCATTTCCTGGAACTTTAAAAAATATCCTTCAATGTACATGATAGAATTCTGTGAAATACCTCCTCAGTGCAGCAGCTTGTGGGTAATGTGCCCAATGTCAGATTAGTTATGTAGGCAATAATATGAAGCCACAATGATGTGGCTATACTTTTTTCAGTTTGCTTCTTTTTTAAACACCAGTGAACCATTTTTTGGCTTAATTAACAAAGAGTATTTCCTTCAAGCACAGCCTTAAAAAGATATGAATTGCACAAGCATTATAGAGGCTTTAAGTTCATTTCAAGATAGTCTTCCAAAATATTGCATCTCAGTGCAACACTAACATTCACCTTGTAGCACAGGGTAAATAGAAAACATCTTTTTCTGAGAAAGAACATCAAAATCAATTTATTCACCAAATATTTATTAAATGCAGACTGTGATAGTAACACACTAGGCATTGGGTATTCAGTATTGAACAAGATATATAGAAGAATACAAAGTAGTGAATGTAAATGATGAGAATGGGAAATAGGGTGCTGCCTTATGACACTAATTCTTAAAAAATGTAGTTGAAAATGGAAATTATTGTTTTCAGGCAAGTATTTGCATATAAACATCATATACATTAGCATCTGCCTCTACAATGAAACTATTGAGAATTTATATATCTTACACTATTTCAGTTCAAATATAACTATATTTAAAATAGTAAAAACTGATAAATTCAATCTCAAGTTACTTCAACCATAAAAAACTATTAATAAAAGACAGGAACACAATAGAAAGATAAAACTGTGCAACAAAACAAAGCTGTCTTTTGTACACACTTCTAATTACCAGTTAAGTATAAAAGGTGTTGAAAGTTCAGAAGTTGGCAAACATTGAGCATTCAACTACAATATATCTATTCAATTTTGACTCTGAAAAATCTATATGGCATTTTTAGTTATTTGACTTGAGTTTGTTAAGTCAAAATATATTTGTTTGTGGGGGCAAGACTGTGTTGATGTCCATGATGAAAAAGAGGAATGGATAATGATTGAAAGATAGCCAATGCAGCAATATGTATAACTCATCTGAAGAGATGAATAGTGAGTGACTAGATTGCAACTAATTAAAGGCATTGCTAAAATATGGCAATGAGGTAAAACAGAAAAATGAAATAGAAGGAAATAAACTAATTAGATTTCGTTTTTTGAGACAAATGCTGACCCACCTCATTAATAGTGCCAAATTTAGATTAAAGATCTTGCTTTGCTCATTCTACCAACACTGACTCTGTTCTTACATCTAATAGGAAAGATAAATCTCTTGGAATTATCTAATAAAACTTATAAAATAAAACATGCTATTTTCTTAAAACTCATCTAGAAGAACAAAAGCAAATTTTGGTTCACTGCCATTTTGCCTAGGATCAAATCTTCCCTAAGAATCTCATAATTGTGTTAATATATTAATTTAATTATATAAACTTTCCAAACTACCACAGTTTATAATGCCACTGGAAGATCAAAAATCAAGATCAAAATACATGTTATGGCTGAGTTATGCAGGGAAAAATAGAATTCTGTTTAAGAAAAAAATTCAAAGATCAAAAGAAACTCTTATAATTGGATAAGGGGAGAATTCATATGAATTTTAATGTACACCAGAAAGAGCATTTTGCAGCAATATAATAATGAGCAACGCAACAGTGAAAATAATAGTAACAGACTCTATTTAATCCATATGCCAGGAACTGTGCAAGGTGTTCCATCTCTTCCCACTAAACTTCCCACAAATCTTTGGTGTTAAGCTTTATATAAAGCCTTTTAAAATGGCAACATTTAGACTCTCTACTTAATGATCTTTATGATTCACAATAAAACCAAAATTATCAATTAATGGTATCCCATTAGAGAGAAATTTAGTAATATATAATAAAAACAAAAATGCAGTATCCTAAAATTCATACATTCTACTTTGAGTTATAACCTTAGGGAAATGTTCAAAAGTGCACAAGAAGATGTAAATAGATACGTTCATTGTAGCATTGTTTGGGATACTAAAAAATGGAAAACGATTGACTTCTCCATCTACTGGGGAAGGGATTTAAAAATAACGAAGCTTTATTTGAACCATAGAATGATATTGAGCAGTTAAAAACTGATGAAATATTACCCATCAAAATGGCAAAAATGAAAAGAGATAAACAATATAAGTATTGGCAAAGTGTGGAACGATTCAAACTCTCATGCACTAATGGTGGAGGGTAAATTGGTACAATCACGTTGGAAGAATCCTTGGCAGTATCAACTAAAATCAATGCTACAATACATATAACCTATGATACAGACATTAAAGAGACACGGTTTGTCTTAGTTTCCCAGGGCTTTAACAAAGTACCCCAACTAGTTGGCTTAAACAACAAAATCTATGGCCTCCCAGTTCTGGCAGCCACAGGTCCAAAATCCAGGTTAAGGTAGGGCCACACTTCCTCTTAAAAGGAGAGGAGATGTTCCATTCTTCTCTTCCGGCCTCTGGTGGGTAGCTGACAATCCATGATATTCCTTGATGTAACTCAATCTCTGCCTCTGCCACATGGCTGTCTCTCTCTGTCTCTCTTTCTCTTTTATGATTTTGACTCAAATTTCCTCTCCTTTAAGGACACCAGTCATAATGGGTTAAAACACACCCTAATCCAGTGTGGCCTAATCTTAATTAATAACATCATCAAAGATCTGTTTCCAAATAGGATCACATTCACAATACAAGGGCTAGAACTTGAACATATCTTTTTGGGGGACACAATTCACTACGATATAGATACCCTATGATATAGATATCCTATGATACAAAAATTCTACTCCTAGGTACACAGATATACATAAGATATAAAAACATACAAGAATCTTACAAGCAGCATTATTCCTAATAGTACAAAATAGAACAGCAACCTAAATGCCTCAGAATAGAATGGATATAAATAAATCATGGTATATCCATGTAATGAAATACTATCTAGCTCTCAGAATACACAATTAACTACACACAATGGAGGAAGCTCATAAATCTAATAGTGAGAAACAGAAGCCAGACACAAAAGACTACATAGTAAATGATCCTATTTACATAAAGTTCAAAATCAAACAAAATTAATCTATGTTGTTAGAAGTCAAGTTATTCCAGTGGTGTTACAGTTTGAAATTTTTTTATGAGTCCCCTTTTGTTTTTCAACTAATCCATTCCTGTGGATGTAAGATTCTTTTGATTGGATTATATCAGGAGTGAGTCTTGACTCAGGTTGAGTCTCCACCCTCTTACTGGAGTTGATATAAATAGGTAAAGGTAGCTGCCATATTTGATCCTGCAATATGAGAGAAAGGATTCCAGGTTTGCCAACAGATGAACTCAAGGGGAGAAGCCCCAAGAGACCCAAAGAGCTGAGGCTCAGGAGAAATGAGCCATATGCCTAATAGCTCACAGGTGAACTCGGGAAGAAAGCAGAGCAAGGAAGACTGAGAGAGGAGGCTCAGTAAGAGACAAGCCCTACGCCTGGTTGCCCACAGCTGGGCTTCAGGACATGATAGATTCTGGAGAGGACCTACCTCTGTAGAGGGACCTCTGCAGGTTGGTGGCTATCTTGTTTCACCATGTGGCAGGATCCTGAGAAAGCATCTTTGCTTGTGCCTGATTTGGACATTTCATGGAACTGTAAGTTTTACTCTAAATAAAATTCCCTTATAAAAGTCAACCCATTTCTGGTACTTTGCATTGGCAGCCCTTTGGCAAATTAAGACAGTGAGGAGGAGGGTATAGTAAGTAGAATGTGGCAAAAGGATGGAGGGACTTCAAGAATGCTGGTTCTTGAGCTGGTTACTGATTGCATATGTGTGCTCATTTTGTGAAAAATCATCAAGATGTTTATTTATGATTTGTGCAGCTCTCTATATTATACTTTAATAAAAGCTTACTAAAAAAATACTAAACTCTAACAAATTAGACCTGAATGTATCAACATGGATAAATACCCTAATATAATTTTGAGAAAAAAAGTCCAGAAGTGAATATTGAATATGATGCCACTTATACAAATTTTTAAATTTAAAAAAAAAAAAAAGTATAAGACTATAGATAAAAACAACTTTAGGAAAGTAAATAGCTATAGAGGGAGAAAAAAGAACAAGATGAGAAGACAAAGCTTTTACTATATGTGAAGTATATTTCTTTAAAAGAAAGAAAGCAAGATCTGAAGAAATAAAACAAAATGTTAACATATGTCAAGTTTGAATATGTGGTTGACTATTATATTTTCTGCATGTTTACAATTTTTCAAAATAAAAATCTTAAAGACAACTATCACTTACAGTTCTAGAGTGAAGAGAATCTTTAAAATAATCCTCCATGAAAAATATTTTTACATACATCTCATATGTAAAAAATACTACATTCTAATTTGCAAGACAAGGTCTTATATGTGAACAATAATAAAATCATTAAAATTTTAAGAGAGTTAAACAATAATGGCCTTTAGGTTATATCTGTGGAGAACATATACTTTTAAACAATTCTATAATCCCTGACCCAAGACCACTTTGTTGTGTCATTATGTTGTTCAACATGGCTCAAATCAAAAGGGAGCATATGGGTCAAAGTGGTTACATGAATATAACTGTCAACTCAACAAAATTAGATTATAGATGCATCCACTTAAAAAGAGTTAATAGTTCCAAGAATACTCTGTTCCTTGTCCCAGATATCACTTTGCATCATTAACTTGGAAGTGGACTCTCAAGTCAATCCTTCAAATAAGTTTGGAGATTAATATCTATTTTGTATTTAACAGGAAGTTTTGTGTTTAACGACATCTTGTCTTTAAAACATAAAGAGATATGGAGAATAAACAAGTTCTAACTAGTTTGCTTTTTATTTTATTTTTAATAATAATCACTTAAAACCAAGAGGTCAGGCTTTTGTGATAAATACTTAGCTGGGTGGGATATAATCCTTGAGTTTAAGCATTCTGTTCCTTTGTTGTAACCCTCTTATTAGTCTTAGAGTAGCCAATTAGCTAAGATTTGAGGTAGTCATTTGCCAGTCACAAACACAAATTCAGAAAAGATATTGGGCAAGATATATATTTTCTTTGGATATCAACAGATGCTTTAGCTAAGAAGCCTACTTTTATAAGAGAACATGGGATATCATACCCCATTTTGTTTAATTAAAATTCTACAAATATCAACATCATTTATGCAAACATTCAGATGAAAAGATACTTCCAATAAATTGGTATTTTACTGCTAGGTCAAAACTAAATCCCATGAATGTCAATTTTTTAGAATGATTCACCTCTTACCTTGCATTCCTTTTGTCCTGGCAAAACTGACACTTCTCTTTTCAGACATGTAATAAATAAATTATCTTTGTTTCCCATATTCCCATACATCTTCTCAAGTTGACTAATGCACTCTTTTTGGACTGTAATGTAATTAAGATACAGTAGTATGTCCTTTTCTGGATTACATGTTGAAGAAAAAACAACAACAACAAAAAAACTACTCTTCTATTGTGCCTGGTGGGAATTTGTAAAATATATGTAACTATCATTTAGATCTTCTTTTAAGGATTTATCAACATTGTTAAATGTTAATATAATATGTTAATATAAAGTTAAAGAAGTACAAGGGCATAAAGAAATAATAACTTTTTCATACTTCCACATGATGAAAGAATTCATTTTTCCCAAATTCCAGAACTATACTTTTTCCAGAAGAATTCTCTGCTTGAGAACTTAATAAATAGAATAAAGGGCTACATAAAATATTGCTCATTAGTGTATATATAGAGACACACATAAATATATACGTGTGTATATGTGCATATATATGTAATTATATGTGTATTTATTTATTTATACACACATCTACATATATAGGGAGTAAAGAGCAAGAGAGATACCACTACCATTAATTAAGTGCCTGCTATGTGCCAAGTACTTATTATACTTGATCACTTAATCTTCACAACAACCCTATAAGGAAATTATTATTGTTTTGTTTTTCAGATGAAAAATCTTGCCCAAGATCAATATAAGAAATAAGCAGCAGAGCAAACATTTGAACCCAGATTGGTCCAATGCAAAAATGGGTACTCCACTGTATGTTTAAAATAAGTTTTAAATAGACTGTAAGTATTTCTCTATGTTTCTTTAACAAAAAAAAAAAAAAAAAAAAATCATTCTGGCACTATGAAACAAACATAGCTATTTTTTAAAACAAAATCTGATTCTATTCCCAAAATTTCAATATGGCAAAGGAACGGTTGCTACAAAGAGAATTCTAGTTGAACATGTTCACATTTTAATTCCTTGGTAATCTGGACTTTGGCCAAGACAAATCAAAAGTATAGATATTTTACAAATGCCAAGTTTTCAAAGAAACAAAAAAAAAAATGCAATAGCAACAGATGCAGTCTCCCTAGACATTTGTGTTGAGCCTAGTTATATCCAGAGCTTGAAGAAAAGGAGGACTTTTATATTTCATTTTTATGAATAATGAATTCCTGGTTTCTCTTAATGTCAACCAACCAAATAAGGTTATATTCACTTTTGGAAAATTAATCAATAGAAAATGAAAGAGAGAGAGAGGAGAGAGAGAGCAAGAAAGAAAGGGAATGAGGGGAGGGAGGTAGGGAGGGAGGCAAGGAAGCAAGGAAGGAAGGAGGGAAGGATTAAAAAAGGCAAAAAAGGACTAGAAAGTAGCCCATATCTGGTACTTATACAGCAGTTGCAATTATACTTTTAAACTTCTATTAAAAGAAAATACAAGAAGCATCTTCTTCATTTCTCTTACAGTATGCTCGTGTTAAAATTAGCAAATCAAAGTCCTACTTAAATGAGAAATTGTTTCTGAAGTTGGTGGGCAACTGATAATACAAATTAAAATGTAAAGAAAGAAACCATGAACAACTCAGTAAAAACGAGTAGTTCATTTTTGTGAAATGGATGGTGTTTGCTTACATTTAATGTAATGCATATTAATTTTTTTAAAAAAATCAAAACAAATATCTATTATCTTTAAATACCTTAAAGACAAGTTTATGCTAGGTAAGTAAATTATCACAAAATTCA
Organism: Tolypeutes matacus; assembly: GCA_026826555.1. Classification (NCBI taxonomy): domain Eukaryota; kingdom Metazoa; phylum Chordata; class Mammalia; order Cingulata; family Chlamyphoridae; genus Tolypeutes; species Tolypeutes matacus. The sequence continues at coordinate 15,793,402 of JAKSZT010053770.1, forward strand.
GAGGTCATTCCCTATGGACCTTAACACCAAATAAAATTCACTGCTTTGTAATGTCACAAAATAATGATTTTAAAATTCTACCTTTTAATTTTGAATATTTATGTGTAGATACACTGAAATTATTTCCATTTTTCTCAGAATTCTACTTAATATTGATATTGCTTTTTCAATTACTTTTAACTATGAATTATATTATATATGCAAAAATGTCAAAATAAAGATGTGTAGCTCGATGGTTTTTCATAAAGCAAACATCCGTGCAACCAGCTAGTAGGTAAACAGAATGTTGCCACACACCAGAAGCTCCTGGAGACTCCACACCAATCTCTACAATTTCTCCCCATTTCTCTAAAGTTTAACCTCATTCCTCTACTCTACAACTTAACCATTATGGTTATTTTTGTGGTAATCAGTTCTCACACCCCTAAATACAATAGTCTAGCTTTGGAACGCTGTATAAGAGAACTCATACAGTATTATTCTTTTGTGCCTGGCTTTTCTCACTTAATGTTATATTTGTGAGATTTATTCATGTTATTGATGCTGTACTTTGTTCATTTTCATTACCGTTAAACCATGAAGTCAACAAACCTTTCTGTAAAGGGCATTATTTTCCAATCTTTCATCAGCCTTAACCATTAAATTGTAGTACACCACTGATGCACCAAATTTAAATAAATTTTTAAGCATCATCAAAATTTTCAATAATAAAAACTAGCTTTAAGTGAAAAACAATTGTTTCTTGTCAGTGAAAGGAATGATAATGCTTGTTGTCTTTCTCCAAATATTTCTATCTAGTTTTAAGAACAAAATTTTGAACTAAACATCGAAGTCCCAACCCAAAAGCTTTCTCTTTGTGTGCACAGTTACTGCTAAATTTGAGAATCCTAACTTACAATTACTGATGGTCAGGAATGGCCCTAATGTACGATGACTCTTTCAGAATGTTCCAAATAAATGGCATTAAACATGAACCTAGAAATAATGAAGATTTCTCACCGTAGATTACTTTGACAACTCTGCCAGACGCTATGTCAACAAGAATATTACATTCAAAACCTGTAAAGAGTCATGTTTCAATTTTGACAATAACTGGGGGAATACGTGATTTAAGTGCATTCAAATAAGTATTCATTTTCTATTGCATAATTTGGATACTTTCAAAAATTCAAAACAAGAATCAGTAATTGATTTCTATCACTGAGGAATGGAAAAAGTTATCAATTGTTAAGTAAAACTCTGGTAGTATAGCCATTACATCACATATCAATTAAATATCACAAAGGATTATGTACTAGGTAACTTTCCAGAAAAAAAGTTTTGAGAATATGAATTTAATTTTGCTAGAACAAGTGTTAGCTTCCATTGCCATTCTTTTTCTGCTTGAGAACTTAACAAAGGGTATAAATTTCTTACTTTCTAAACAGCAAATCATTAACACACATCTCTTAAGTTCTTCCTAACAAGACAGGGAAATGGTCTTGGCAGTACACTGAGGCCACAAAATTTATGTATTTTCATAGTAGATTAAGGATACAAAGTTAGTCCAATTCAGTTTCAATGTATAAAGTGATAAAAGGACTTAATGTCTCTCTTACAGGGTGGTGGCTTTACATACATATATTAAGATAGTCAATCTCCGATAAGAAGCAGTATAAAAGAAAGAACCAAAGTTCAGAGCAAAAAGGGATTATCATTGCACAATTGCAGATATTAAATTCAAAAGAAATTACTTCTTTTCATCAGAATACTCTCAAAACAGTTTTCTCCCAGAAAATGCACATAAAATTAATCCATTTTGCATTAAATATTATTATTACAAGTCACTACATTTATATTATTAGTTAATAAAGGTTAACAAAAATTGAACTTAAAAAGTTACCAACCAGTACACCTGTAAATTTTGTAGGGATGAAATTCCAAACCATATTATTATCACATTACTCTCTACTAATACCTAAATAGGCACAAAAAGAGGGAAGGAAAATATGGAGTACAGATGACTTACATTCGGAAGGGTAGAATAATTCTCTCTCCCAGGATTGAGAAGTCTTATTCTTTGTGCTTACAATGCTCCTTTCTCCAGGGTATTCTTCTCCTTCCAGAATAGGTCAGGACAAAGCTTCAACAGACTTCTATTATTTGTTTGATCTAGGGGGAAATTATACTTTTAATCAATTATTACAAAATGCATCTAACTTTCTTCTTACTGTGCTGGCGGGGACAGGGGTTTGACACGTCCCATTAATTTCTGTTGGATCTTAGGTAAACAGAAAAAATAGAATTGCCATTGTTGAACATTGTAATAAACAAAATTAGTATTTTAAATCCAAACCACTAAAAGAAACCCACATCTATCTTCTTTTCATTTTTATGGTTAAGCAGCATAGCAAGAGAAAATTAATATTCAAAATCCAAATGACTACAAAAGCCCACTCAAATGTATTTTTAAAGGACTTTAACATAATTTTGCAAATCCATGAGTTTGAATGGACTGGCAGAGATGATTAGGTATCAAATATTTTTATTCATTCATTTTAATGTCTTAGGGCTAAAGAATTGCAGGATGATTAGAAAAATGTATAGCAAAATCCATTTTTTAATATTTTAATGGAATAATAAAAAGGATGATTTCAAGAGCATGAGACAGACCAGAAGCAGCAGAGGGTCTGTAAGGCAGGGCAAGGAATCTGGAATAAGAATTATAAAGGTGGTAAAATAAAGTTGGGAAATTGCTGTTTAAACAAGGCATATTGGGCAAATTAGAGTATAAAACCTAAGAATGTTCTAAATCTGGCTTCATCTTAATTCTCTACCAAATCTGTAAGTCATAAAATACAACACATCCTACCTTTTCAGGGACACAAAAAGGTGATGTGGGTGATTATGTGACCTTTGGTGGTATGAACATTCATAATTTTAAGGGAACTGATCCTATTCTACACATTTTATCAAAATGTTGGTTTCTAATAATGGGTACTTACTGCCTTATTAAAATTAAATATTAAGATAAATGTCTTCTACTTGAGATCACACCTTCTTGGTCTATCTTAAATTCACTCATATTCCCTTCCACTCCATAATGTTGGTAGAGCATTTAAAACAAAACTGTAAAACAAAATATAGATATTTGAGGGGAAATGTTTGATTCTTGGAGACACAGCCTGCTGGGGCTTTAAAACCAGTTTTTGCTCAGAAATTTAACTGTTATATTGAAGATTTATTTTTTGAAAAGTATAGTAGAAAAATAGTAAACAAAGTAATTAAAAATAACCTACATCAGAATAGTTAAATATAAAGCAAAAATAAATGTGGCCCAAAAGAGCTCCTCTTGAAACCATTTACTTGGTCACAAATTGATACTCTCGGGTTCCCCATCTATTTATGGAAAATAAATGATATTCAGAATCATTCACTTAGTATCATTCAAAATTAACAAAAAACCTAAATTTGATTACAAATGATGAAAGCTATTAAAGACAATAACCCATTCAGGACTAGATTTTTGTATTACAAAAAACTGTTGTGTTCTCCTTTGCAAATATTCAGTTAATCTTGACCTATTTTAAAGTATTACTGCTAAAATTTATCAATATACACTTTGTATATGAATATTTCCATATAGGTGTAAAAACATGGAAATAGTTCTACTATGGTTTCTAGCATACAGAAATGATTTTTGCAGTATTTTGGGTCAGTGTAGATCAGTGCACATTGCTTTAAGGAAGCCTCTTGAACTGACAAAGGACGAATGATTGACAACAGTAACAAATACTTTTTGTTGTCTTAGACTGACATGTCATTTATAGCAAAACCTATGCTAATTAATGCCATCCATATCTATTAGATGTGTCAGAGGAATATGCCAGACCCTTCACAGAATATAGCTTGAGTATGGCTAAAATTATATTATGGATATGGAAATGCATCCCTTTATGGAAAAAAACATGTATATAGTGAATGTACTTTTTATGATAAAGACCTGTTTATATGTACAATTGTCTATACCTTATATTTTCCCTTGAAACAACTTTTTTAAGAATCAAACTATTCCTCAAAAAATCCAAATATTCAATATGTTATCATCTTAACCCTAAAAAGCATAGGCCTAATATACCAAAATGTTAGTTGGACTCTTCACAGACCACATTGTCATTATTGCACTTACCACACTACATGGAAATTTTGTTCACTCTCAACTACAATGGTAGATCCTTAACAACTGTATCTATATATTAATCATCTTCATTTCCCTAGGATAGAGCTTGATATATATATTGGGTACCAATTTTTTTAACTGAGTAGTTAAGTTCAATTCAGGTCATAAAAATTACACTTGGTATATTCGTCAATTAATTCAATATATAAGAAAAAAGAATCATTAATATTGTCAATTAAAACTCTCATTCATTAAATCAGAAATGCTGGTAAAGAAATTGTCACAGTGTCTGGTACAGACCTATAATTATACATCTTGGATTGCCTGGATAGATATGGCTCATACCTGCTGCAATTATTAATAGCTATTCTTTTACTTTCAAATGTGCCCCGATTTGGATGATAATATATATTCATCCAAAGTACCATTGTGTTATTCTTATTCATTTTTTTATTTGATTATTTCTTCATATCAACAAATCACTATTTATATGTAAATATATGTAAATATATATAATTAATTTTCTCATATGTAATGTATGGAAATATGTATATATTATATGTAAATATATGCACTATGTAAATATACATATATAATAATTTGTGTAAATATGCATATCTATGTAATATATGATATAATAATAATATAAATATTCTTATATAATAATTTAATTTTTCTGACTATATTCCAGTATAACTAATTTTCATTAAATTATTTTAAAACAGAATTTGGAAATACCAAATATTCTTTGCATACTTTTTCCAAAACTTTAGATTTCACATTTAACATATTTTATAACTGCACTGAGTCAAATAAGGAATTCAGACATCCTAAACGAATAATCTTCTTTTCTCAAAAAGGTACAACCAATATCAGCATTAATGGATTCGTGCTTACAGAAGATCTACTTATTTTGTGCATACTTTCTGAGTTGATCGTATATGAGCTTGTTTATGAAGTGGAAAATATCTCAAAGCAAACAGGCAGGAGAGGGGGAAAAAAAAAACCTACCTTATCTATATTGCCCTGACAATTCAGTTTGGACAACAATATTTTCTAAATGTACCCTATTCAGGACTGGATATGTAATTACCTCCAGTTCATAGTCTAGACATTAATGCTTTCATAGTATTTAAGACTCCTTGTAACATGCTTGGAGCTTTAAGTAAGCAAGGCTAAATCTTGACCAGATAAATTAGCAAAGAATGCAATAAAAGCTGCAATAAAAGAACTTTATCCTACAAACCTTCAAGTTGCTGCTAAATGAGATTTCTTTGAAATGCAGATCAGTTGAACTAGATTAGTGAATTTTAGCTCCTGTCAACATCATAACAAAATACAAATACAATTGTTCACTGGCCTTATCTTCATGCTTCCATCTGCTGCCTTGTTATTTACTTTCCTTGATTTACTATGCAGATCTAAATAAGGCACATCAAGGAGGGCTTACAACACAATGGCTTCTTAAGCTTTACATCAAGGTATTTGAAACTGAAGCCAGGAAAGGGCTGCCATCAAAGACATATCTCTAATGAACTTCCATATCAGAGAAGGTTTGGTATTTAACACTGCTGTGAAAAGAAAGAGCTACAAATCAGAATGGCCTATGAAAGAAAATGCCTACAAATCTTGATGAGATTAGCACCTCTGAGAATTAATATCCCAATAAAAATGATGCCTGATACCTTGAAGAGTTAACTCCCAACCTTTGCAAATATAATGCACTGTGTCAAGAGCAGGGAAATCATTTGACAAGGTTAAAAGGTCTGGAAAGAATTTTTTAAAAATCCCCCAAAGCTAGAAAATATTTTTACTCCTGCTCACAGTAAATCCTTGTCAGAATAAACACACTTCAACATAATTAACACAATTAGCAGATTTGTAAAATTACTTTATATGTATAGGCATTTTGCACTATTTTTCAGAAAGGAAAATCAGGAACAACTTCACAGTAAAATAATGTAAACTAAATTGACAGCATGTAACGTTTGTTCATCAATTCTAGTATTTCCCTTATCTCCTCCAAAGCAATCTATGACAACACAGAGTAAAATCTTCAGTCGTTTTGCAAATCCTGAGATGCCATTTTTATTATATGCCACTATCCTTTTTAAGAAATACAGTAAATAAGGGGAATTTTTCCTTATACCTTCTCTTTCCCTTTTTGTTGTTTTCCCACTTTTATTTCTAATATGCCAAAGCTGAACAAGACAATGATTCACTAACCTACTGCAAAAGTTTCTGGTAAACTATGATTGTATTATTATTTGACAATTTCTTTCCCATAAGCAGTAAAGTCTATAAACAAATGATACTCTTGTTTTTACTGAAAAAAAGCATTTCTATCATTTATGTTATTCTACAGCAAGGGAAGATCCCACAAGCATGTTCTGTTCTGTGGATCAATCAACTCCAAACCATAGAAGACGTGTTGTCGACTCCAGTGCCTAGAAATCCTGCTTCAGGCTCACCAGATGATGAAAACTGAGGTATGTGGTGTAGGGGGGGCCACATGGCATTCCGTAGCTTCTGGGCATGTCAAACTTCACATCTACCCTACAGTCAATGACAGAAAACACCTTACCTTTTCTTGCCTCAAACAAATTTCTTCTCTATCCTCCCTCTGAATTATGGGCAATCTTCCAGAAACAAAGCCCTAAACAGAAGCAACCTCCCATGGCTACAGAACAGAAATCACAGTTGTCTTTTTACCTGGATTTCATTTCATGTAGGCAATGTTCCAGACTTATTTACAACCCAAGAGACTGTTACCTCTCCTTGTTTAATGACAAAACAACAGATTTGCATATGCAAAAGCAGGTGCTGTAACAGGTTTGACTACTCTTGACCTAAAGCATGTAAAAGAGGTTTATCTGCAACAGCTGTCTCAAAGGTATTGGAGCTCTGATGGGCAGTCAAAGCTCTACCATCTGTAGAAGCATGTATACAAAATGACAATCTGAATTAAAAATTGATTGATAGACCTTCCCTCATCTTTATCCATATGTTGAAATCCCAAAATGTGTACATATTGGGTTATTTTACCTTTGAGTCCTAGGTAAGAAGTCTAAATAGGAATGTTGACATGCAAGAACATGCATTCAATTGATGATTTTAGGACAACGCTTTTTGTCATAATATAAGACATAATATAAGTTAGCAAGATACTGTCTTTCAATTGTAGCATTATTTAATAGAGAAATTTTTTTTCCAGGATTAATAATTCTAATTGTCTGGAATAATAAGCAAAATAACTACTTTGTTGGATTTTTGCTTCCTTAACTGTTTTTATATCCAAGCTGTATTTTTAGATTTTGAAAATAATGAAGTTGTGTGCACTGGTTTCCTAATCTATCTTACCTTTAGCTTCAATTTGGACAGGTACATTTTTCTACTGAGATTACAATTTTCTTTTAGGATAAGAAGTTATTTTTCCCTTCTACACAAAAGAATCTGAGTCTGAACATGACCACTCACTGAAAAAAAAAAAAAAAGACTTGTTTTTTAGTTAAGTATGCAGAAGGTAGCACCATATGCCCCAAGCTCCAAGTTGGATGTTCTTTCTACAGTCTAATTTGCTTGTCAAAAGATGTTACAATCACAAATGTACAATGTCCAGATAAACTCAGTATTGCTTGAAATAAAATACAAACTATTTTCTTCACTTGTTTTAGTAATAAATTTATCTCAAATAAAAGCGAAAGGTTTGTTAAGTTCAAACAATCTCTGAATAATAAATAACAGGATTTGGTGCCACAGGATTAAAAACAGAAAATAACACACACACACACACAAGAACATGTTTTGAATTCTACAATTAAGGCCAAAAACCTTGTCTCATTTTTGAAAGAACAGAAGCAGAATAAAATGCTCAATTTGCAAGCCGACAAAAATAATCAACTTGTTAAACAGAATTTTTATAGAAATCAAATTTAAATCAAACCATAACTTATTAAGAGAAATTACAGTTCAAATTTGAGTGAAATACATACACTATATTAAATGTTTTTACAACTTCAACTGTTGTATCTTGAAATTTTATTTTAGCCTCCGGGCATGCTAAAATTTTGCTGCAATAGTAGTCTTTGGTTTGATTGCTTGTGATTTTGTTTGTCCATTGGTTTTCTCACAATGGGGAGACCATGGGATGGAGGAAAGAAAGTTTATACCTATGGGCAATTGGTTTGATTCCCAACCCCCTTTGTTTTATGTTGTTGCTTAAACACATAAGAATAAAAATACTATCTAGGAAAAAGAGCAAGGGTATTTAGTGGCTATTTCTAACAACTGAGATGAGGCATCATTATGACCCCTTTAAAGCCTTCCCAAAGTTTTAAAAACTAAAATTATTTACTCAGTGGGTTGTAACTGCCTTTTCTGAGCCACAGTAATCCATCATGTGAATAAATATTTTGACAAAATTTTAAATGTGTACTATATACTTGAAGGAATGCCACAGTTCCAGGCTGTCATGTAAATACAGTCTGATCAAAAACATTCTGCTTGTACAATAAAAGCCCAGCTAGAAACACAATAGTTCAACCAAGGAAAAAAAATTATACCTCGGAAACTGTAGTGGTGGAAAACGACCACCAGTGCCAAAAAGAATTACAATTTTAAGAAGTTTTAAAGTCGTTTTGTTGAAGTAGACATTATATGAAGAATACACATCTATTTTAAGCATATAATAACAAACCTTTTTTAAAAATGTACTACTTGTGAATAAAGATGATCTATCTATATAATAAACTACACTATGCAGCAGCAAAAAAAGAATCCAGTAGCTCTACATATAATGATAGGAAATAACTTCTAAGGTACACTGTTAAGTGGGGAAAAAAAAAACAAAAAAAACCACAGAATACAACAAAGTGTATATGTTTTGTTATCATTTGTGAAAAAGACGACATACTGAGATACTTAATGCTTATGTGTACATTGACTAGCTCTAGAAAAACACCAAGAAACAAGTTACGGTGATTGCTTCTAGAAAAGGGGAACTGCACACTTAAGACAGTGCTTACCAAACATTTTTATGACAGAGTATTCAGAGAAACTGACACCAATTATATTACACTTAGGACAGAGGGCCAGTTGTCTCAGGCTTCACCCTGCTGCACTGGAAGCTAAAGAAATGGCTATCTCTTCACACCCTTAAAGTAACAGAGGACTTGAGATTTTATATGTTACTTATTTTTTAAAAATTAAATTAAAATTAAATAAGCCATATTGACCATTTAAAACTTAATTAATGGAGAATGGAAACTTATTAACATATCTTGTCAATTATTTTGTGATTTTTTTTTTCAATTAGCACCTGTTAGAAAATCTAATAGCATACTAAATGGTACTCAAGTAACTCCTCAATCTGCAAAGAAAGCCTTCTGGTAGGGAAGGTTGCCCAGGAAGCATAGTTAGAATTAGAAGAGAAAAGAGGCAAGGATGAAGTCTAGAGAAGCAGCATTATTCAAGATAGTGACTTTTTGATGGAAAAATAAGCTCCCTCTGCTCTGGGTGAGAATCATATCTTGCAAATTACTGATGGAAGTGGTTTGGCATGTGAACAATATGGAAGCAGGAAAAAGGTTGAAAGCTACAGATTACAAGAGGATGAAACCTAGTTGCCTGTAGAGGGAAAAAAAGAATAACTGAATATTGGAACAGTGCCAGTAAAAGAAGAGTGTTACAGAAATTAAGAAGCTTTAAGGAATGAAGAATAAAACATGTCAAATCCTGCAGAGTTAAACAAGTTTGCCAAGTTCCTGGATTTTAACCTTATGCTTCCCTTCTCCCCCTGAAAAAAAAGTATCTGAATGAGAAGACTCAGTAAGGATTTTAATTCTTTTCAAATTAAGTCATAAACAATGTAATTCCATTCAAACTACTCATGGTACTCTTTTTGGAAAATTACACAATGATTTAAAGATGTATATTGGTGGGGCTTTGCCCTGACAGATATTAAAATATATTATAAAGCTGTGAATATTAAAATATGGTGTAGTGGCCCCAGGCTCTATGACACTATATGGGCCACTCCATGAAATTTCTTGGTTTATGGAGAAACACAGATTGGTCACTTGAATCCATCATTTTTATCGTAGGAGAGAATGAGGTGTCTCTGAATATAATTTTGATTAAATGGATAGTAAAGCACCCAAAGAAGCTTAGTGTGTGACAAGGCTCAGGTTATAAACAACTCTTGAGACCTCAACTTCTCTTTCCACTCTCATTGCTTCCAAACAAGTAAGGCAGGATGCTTAATTCTCATTGCATTATTTCCTCTTAAGATGGAGGCAGAGAAGTTGGGGATGAAGGTTAATAGGATAAACTATTTTATTTTTCTTTGGAGGATATGTTTAAAAAGTCAAACAATTTTATTTTTTTGGTAGTATAGACCACTGTCAAATTATCTTTTGATTGCCAGTACTCTTGGGATCAATATACTATTTATGACTTAAATATTAGTATGCCCTGTGGTAGGCAGCCTCTAAGATGGTCCGCAATGATCCCCACTCTGGTATTCCTGCACCATTTAATACTCTCTCCTGGAATGTGGGCTAGACCTAGTGACTTTCTTCTAAGGAGCAGAATATAGCAAAAATAATGAGATGACTCTTCCAAGATTAGGTTTCAAAATGACTCTGAATTCTGTCTTGCTCACTGTATCTCTTGCTCACACTGATAGAATCAAGCTACCATGTTGTGAGTTGCTTGATGGAAAGAAAGGCCCATATGTATAGCACAAAAAATTGAGGAAATATTCTTCCAGTATTCAGAAACTATAATCTGGTTCAGCAAAGAAATCAGTTGCATAAGTGATGAATTAGTGAACTTGAAACACATATTTTTGTTATTTCACTTACATTGTACCCCTTAATATCAATGAACTACCCAACAGCATTCACATTAGAATTACCTTCATTCATGAATTACAATCATATGTTGGATGCAGATACAAGAGTTCAGGAAAAATCAATGAGGGAGCAAATATGGCTCAAGCAGTTGAACGCCTGCTTCCCACATGGGAGGTCCCAGGTTCAGTTCCCGGTGCCTTCTAGAAAAAACAAAAACAAGCAAAGCAAAGCAAAAAAAAAACCAACCACCCAGGGGAGCCCATGTGGCTCAGTGGTTGAGTGCCACCTTCCCACATATGAGGTCACAGGTTCAATCCCCGAACCCCGGTACTTCAAAAAAAAAAAAGAAAAAAAATCAACAAAAGCATTCTGTGAGAATCACTTGGTTATGCGAAATTCACAATGAAGAATATTGTATACATTATTATTATTTGTAATTTGTATACTACACATCCTTTATATATGCACTTTATTTATGCTTTTTTATGAATGAGCTGATTGTTAAACATTTACCAACACACCACTGAATGTATGTATATAGAGGAAGGATCTGAAAAAAAGGTACATCCCTTTGATCTAATGATGACCCTTAGGAAGTAATCATAGATATACATAGTGATTAGCTAAAAGAAGGTTCATTGTAGTATGTTTAAAATAGGGAAAATTTAGAAATGGAAATATCTCAAATATCGGAAGCCATTAAAAACACAGTATGTACATACAATAGAATACTATTAAATCATTCAAAATTAAATCCTTTATAAGCCCTCATTGCATAAAACCACAACATGCTACAAAAGATAACTGTGGTTATCTGGAGAAGAGAAAACCTGGTAAAGGCAGAAGAAAAACAGTAGCTCTATTCAATATGCAAAAGGCTGTCAAATGGAAAAATAATACCTTATAGTATATTACAGTTTGCAAGGCCTTATCACATATATTATCTTTTTTGATTCCTTATTTATGACACAAATACAAATCTTCAGATATCTTGTCCAATGCCATTTATATATTATTCTACCTAAGGAGCAGGTTTATTTTATGTAATTTCTTAGTATTCAACTGGAGACAGTGAAAAACTTTTAAGAGCCAGAGCTTTGTTGGATTTAAAGAAGAACTTTTTAACCACTAGGATTATTCAACTATACTACTGTCTACCACAATAAGTAAGATGAATAGAGATGATCGGGCTGAGGCTAGATGGTCATCAGTCTAGGTTGAAATTGACTGGATGACTTTTAAGATTCTTTCCAATTCAGAGATTCCATGACTCTATGGTGATGATGCTGTTTTAGCCTATGTTGTCAAGTAACATGTCTATCGTTTTTCCTGCCAGTCACACACAACAAAGGCAGTAACTATCATTTCCCTCATATGCCATGAAAAATTCATAGTTGTGTAATATTAACAATTGGCATTCCCTAAGTCTCTTGTTTTTATTATGTTCAAATCTATTATAACAACACTGCCAAAATTTCATTTTAAAAGGAGTGAAAGTACATTCCTTTGATGAATGACATACCCTAAAACAATATCCCTGATTCCTTCACCCTTCTCAATCTACCCTTGCGTATACTAATTAACTTATTCATTCTTCCTGTATTCTATAAACATTCATTGAATCTATGAGCAGAGCACTCTGCTAAGCTAAGAAAATACAAGATGAGATTTAGAATCTTACTAGTTTCAAGGTGACAAAGCAAAAGAAATCAATTTAATTCATGTCAAGTCAACAAATATTTATTAAGTGGCTAACAGTAGGGTTACATAGTATCTAGCTCAGATCCACCACCAAAAATGAATTGATTTCTGAGTCCCCAATTAATGCTATTTGCCAAATATTTCTAGCTCCCTGCATTTGGGCACATGTTGGAATTGTACTTTCCCACTTCTTTGAAGTGAAAAATGAATTGGTTTCTGAATCCCCAATTAATGATGTTTGCCAAATACTTCTAGCTCCTGCATTTGGACAAATGGTGGAGTTGTACTTCCCACTTCTTTGAAGACATGTGAGACCATGTGAACTGCTTTAGCCAATGGAATGTGAGCAGAAGCTTTAAGAGCCAGTGTTTGAATTTGTTGCATTCTCTTCCCCCCTATTAAAATGATCATGGAACCATATGTCAAAATGAAGCTTCTGACAATCTAGTTTTCTCAGTGATTACAATTAGCAGAGAAAACTAACAATCTGTATTAGAGTTGTAACCTGACTGAAAAATAAATATTTGTTGTATTAATCCAAGGAGATTTGAGGAATTATTTTTATTACCACAGAATAACCTAACCTATCCTGACCAATATAGAAATTTAAATCATTCCATTTTTCAGAAGCTAGGGCAAATTGTAGAAGGAAAAATAAATCTCAAGATGAACTAATCATAATAATTTATGACCTCACTCTGATAAATTATGCCTTTTAAAGTAGCACTACAAATCATATTTTAAATGGTAAAAATATCTAAGTTATTTTGGAGATCTCGGATATGGTTTGATTTTCCCATTCAAATTGAAAGGATTTCTTTTTTAAAATAGTTTGATTTTTCTTTCTCAAAATGTTTTGTCTAAAGGATACCTCACAGTTATATTTAATTTTATCTTTCATTAATAGGACTACCTGCCTGATACTTTAGCCTGTACATGATTTATTAATCAGCAAGGAGAAAGGAAAAAAGAAACATTTATTATGTACCTACCATGTGCCAGAAAATAAACAGAGTGTCTTGAGGTTAAGGTGATTTTGATACAGCAAATACCAAACAATTATTTCTCATGAGATTTTAACATAACAAAATGGTATAATATCATATATTTCAGTTCTTACTTTTCTAGAATTTTCTACAGAAATAGACCTTCTGTAAATACTTTTAAATGTTTTGAAATTGCATCTACCTCCTCAGTTGAAGTTCATAGCTATACATTTGTTAAGTTCTAATGATTCTTAGGAATTACTAATAATGCTACGAAAATTGATATTCATCTAAAATCAGCATTGTTTCTGAAATGTTTGAGCTTTCTAAGTTTAAAACTGTCAACTCAAAATAGAAAAAGAATCTGATTTTTTTATGATTTTATAAAACACATATAGGTTTCTTAAGTCATCAGCTAGAGGGACTTGAATACAGAGAAGAAATGGGAAACTATTTATCTTTAGGGCCTATGTTTAGATAATAAATATGATTAATAATCTAAATCTTTTTCAGGTTGAGGTACGTTTTTAGGAAATAGCTTCCTTTTTGAGAGCTCTAGTTAGAGTTTCTTCTAAGGCCCTGTTATAGAAAAAGGTTTGGTTTTCACAGCACTCTACAATTATTAGTAGTAACTCACTTAATAGCATTGGGGGAAATGTTTCTTCCTCACTTCCTCTGTTTCCTGAGTGTATGGAGGGAGCTTAGTCGTGTAACTACTGGCCTTCTCTCAGCCATCTTACCATCTCTTGCCAGAGAAGAAAAAGTCACTCATCTTACTGATAAATATGGAACTGCCTTTTATTGTATTTCTCATTTTATTCAAAATTTAGGTGGAGAAAAAGGATGATTTCTTGGACCTCTTCAGAGACATCCATTCCCAAAATGGAATTATCTAACACAAGTTGTCAACAGCAAGATCCAAATCAGTTTAAAAAATTGTAATGTTATTTGTCTTCTACATAATCCAGATTTCAGCATAAATATTTTTTGTAAAAATCTTAACCCAATTTCTTGTGCAAGCTAAGTACACCTGGGGAAAACACAGCACTGCATATCACAGAACAGGGTATGAGAGCACATAATGGTCACAAGTAGTTTACAGCTATGCCAAGATGCTGATCCCTTCAGCCAGGGGTGACTGAAGGAGCCTGGGGCAGCTTGAGCCCTCAGGCCAGTCACCACCAGCCATAAGTTAAACCAAGGTGTTCTCCAAATAGCATCACTTTCTACGTGTGTCATGACATGAATAAAATTTGGAGGCACTACCACAGAAGTAGTAGCTGAACAAAAAGGTGAACTATGACAGCTTAGCTATCTGCCAGGGGCATGGCACATCCCTGTTCAGGATGGCATGGGCTGCAGATATAAAATGGTGGACTGCTTTACTGTGGGTTAGATTTCAAAATGTTCACATAGTTCACAAAGAAAGGAATATTATAGCATTTGTTTCTGTGTCCCAAAATAAATAAATTTTACTTGACCCTCACTATGTGAAAATCAAAAAACTAGATTGTGAGGCACCATAACGATTCAAGCCAAGGGCAAATAGTTCACCTCAATTTACAGAACACGTTTTTTTCTGGGCAGATATTCACCTCTGCCTATTAGCATCATTGCTACTTGAATTGTAATTATGTAAATAAAAATAATTTTTATAAAAATAATAAAACTAAATTCATTGTCAGCTGGGCTCTAGAAAACTAAGAAAATGTTGGGAACTAACTTTATATAATTTCTATGGGGGAAGAAAAGCAGGATTACACATTTTGAGGTCTTCAGACATAACACTGTCATACAACCTTGATTAAATGTTCCCAATCCTCTGGTACTATTTCTGCTATTTGATGATTACAAAGGCAAAATATCCAAATGCTGTTATGAAAAATGATGAGTTAAAAAATATCCAATACTTGTAAATGTTGTAATGCAAGAGAAGATGTTAAATAATAACCATTCTACCTAAGGTATATTAGCAGAGTATTTGTCCAGTCATCAAAAATACTAGTGAATATGGGACTCTTGCAGTTTGTAGAAAACTTTAGTATTCCTGACGTATAAAAGGAGAAAAAGTAGGGGGGAAATCAGTATGAAATAATTTATATACAACAATCTGAAAGAATAAACTTCTAGTTTCATTTAATATATATAAGAGAAGACTTCTTATGTTTTATATCCCACCTATCTGGACAGAAGCCAAACTTGGTGATAGATAGGAACTGCTCCTTGCAATTTCCCCTGCGAATAAATATTCTCTAGTTATAAGAGAAATTCAGTAAAGCCTAATGGTTAAGAGTACAGGATTTGGTTACTGGGAATTAATGCTTAATCTTGAACAAGTAACTTAACCTTTCATTTCTTCATCTCTAATATGAAAAATAATAATAATAACTACCAAAGGGTTGTTGTAAAAAAAGATGAAATAAGTTAAAACATGTAAAGTATTTACAAGATTACCTTGCCTATCCTCTATAGTAAGGTCTAAATAGTATTAGCTATGTTTATTATTCAATACTACAAGACCCCCAGCTATAATTTATACCCAATGTTGCCACACCAAGCCTACAGATGCAAAAATGCTAAGAAGAAATGCTAAAACTTTTTAAAAAGGCAGTCATCAGATGGAGTTGAGTAGAGGCTGCTCTTAAGAGATAGAGCATGTGCTCTCCAGTTTGCTACTGTCTCCATCACTCCCTATTGCTTCTTGGGCCAGATCTTATATTTCAAGATAACTGAAGAATCAAGATTTCCTATGAAATCTCCCAATTTTTAAAGCGTTGAAAGCCAAACAAATATGTTTGCAGCCTGGAGTGAGCCAAGCAGTTTGCAGACTTGGATCTAAAGGTTTAGAACACATCTTAAAAAAAAAAAAAAAAATTATTTCAACTTCAAAAAATAACAGACAAAAGGCAGCTTAACAAATTATGGAAGCATTACTTTAAATAAACCCTAATTATTTAATCCTAAAAATAAACTCAGTTGTTTCTCCAGGGTTCCAAAAGATGAACAAATGAGCACAGATTGGTTAAAAAAAAAAAAAAAAAAAACTTTTTAAAAAGGTAACTAACTTCTGCACTTGATTCAGATTTCCTTAGTTTTACTGAATGTCATTTTTCTGTTCCAGGATTTCATCCAGGATACCATATTACATTTTGTCATGCTGTCTTCTTTCCCTCTTGGTTATGAACATCTCTCAGATTGTCTTTGTTTTTTATGACTTTGCACATTTCGAGGATTACTGGTCAAGCATTTTGTAGAATGACCCTTAACTGGGATTTCTTTCACATTTTTCTCAGCATGAGACTGGGGCCATGGCTTTTGGGAAGGAAGGCCACAGAGGTAAAGTGTCATTTTCATCACATCACATCAAAGGTCCATACTATCAGCATAACTATCACTGTTGATGTTCCCCTTCATGACCTAGTTGGGGTGGAATTTGTAAAGTTACTCTTTTCCCCTCCCCTATATATATTCTTTGGAAAGATGTCACAATGTGTAGCCCACATTTAGGGAGAGGGGAGTCCTTGAGGTAAAGTATCTACATAAATTATTTGTAGTTCTTCTCAACAGGAGATTTGTCTATTCTTCCCAATTTATTTATTTAATCATTTATTTATATCAGTATAATATGGATTCATATATTTATATATATATATATATATATATATATATTTATTTAATTTGGGTTATAATCTAATACAACTTTACTTTGTTGCACAAATTCTTCCAGCTTTGGCTATTGGTTTTTCTTTCATTTGGTTCCTGTTTCCCATTGATATACTCCCATCACTGCATTTTCATTTGGGCATTTCCTTATTTTCTGACTTCCCCTTGTTCATCTTATGTGTTGCCTGTCCCAATCCTAGAATCAGCCATTTATCCAAGAAGCCCTGGTTCCTTTAATTGGAGAATGGTATTTGAAACCAAGATCTGGTTTATAGATCTAGGAAGGTTTGTTGCTTCTTGGCACTTTTAACTGACAGAGCAAGGAAATAAAGACATGTATACTTAACCATATAGACGTATCTATAAATATTTCTGTATGTAACCACCTTAATCTATATTGAGTGAAACATGAGTTCATTCTAATATCTCCAACTCTAATTCATTACCTTTCCTTGCTTATCTGTAAAGCATAAGATTAATTTTTGGTTAAAACTTTGCCCTGTCTTACTTCCCACCTTATCCCATTAAAACACTTCACAAATAATTCATTTTTTTCACTAAAACATCTTGACCTTCTCCATGTGAAAATGAAATTTTATAACTAAATTGCATCCAGAATACAATTTAAACAGATTGGATGATACAATAGAGATACCAAAAACACTGGTTCTGTTGTTGGTCTTTGTGAGTACTTCATAACCATAAGTTTATTAAAAATGTGTCTCTCTAATCATCTAAAATTATATAAATGAACACTTATTTACTTCCTCATAACATCTGTTACATATGAAAGCCAAAAATGTATTCTCTGAGACTTTAGATGAGTAAGCCAATAAACTCAAAATTTGAATGATGTTAGTTAGAGTCATTTATTTACAGATACACTTTCTAATAATGAATTAAATCCAATATTTATTAAATATGCCTTTAACTATCTTAATCTCTATTTCCTTATCTTTAAAATTTACACATAATGCTATTTGCTAACCTCCTTAGGAGAGAAATTTAACAAATGGTTAAAAGTGTATCAAATAAATACTGCAGTGCAAGAATGCAAAATAAATCAAGCTGTTATTTTTTTAAATTTTAGAATAAATCATGAAAAATCTTGATAAAATGCAAACTCATAAAACTTATATTTTTCAAGAACTGTTTTATTTTAAAAACAAAGAATTTAAAATTTATAAAATGGGACTCACCATTTATCTCTTGCCATTTTCAGCAAGCATCAGTTAGTTGTTGGTATTTTTAAGGTTGTGGCCCTACACAAGCTTTACGGAATCATGTATCTTTTACTCACTAAGGAGTAATGCTAGTTTATAATTGTTCATGTTAAGTTAGAAAATAATGTTTAGTTAAAGATAATAGTCTCCAGCCTCTACTAGCAATAAAGACATAGTCAAATTAGACTGCATAAATAATTCATCATAACAAGTTTGATTTTGCTATTATTTCTATTGTTAACTTTAAATATTCTTTTGTTCTGATGGCAAGCTTAGATTCATTTATCTAAATGTCCTTACAATTTGTGGAAGGCAATCTGAGGCCTATTTTCTCCAAAAAGAAAATTTTATGTTTAAAGCATGAGGTCCATTTTTAGAAAGCAGTAAAAATTTACAGTCATTATAACTTTTTACTAAAGAAAAGCTAGCTTTTACTATATATATATTATCATCTTTTACTTTTACTATGTAAACCTAATGTTTAATAACTTTTACTACATAAACATAATCAAAATTTAAGTAGTACCATACTATACCTTCTATTTCAAACAGTGCCAAAGGAGAATTCTGAAAATTAAATGAGTAGAAAGCTATAAATTGAGACTATAATTTAACCAATTCAAGCTAGCACTTTCCCCTTCAAGATTTGCTAGGTTAAATAGATTAATTTAACTTTTATCTATCTATACATTTTTGCAGTTATACATTTTATTTCTATGTTTTTTTTTTTCATTAGGGCAGTTGTATGTTTACAGAAAAATCATGCAAAGTACAGAATTCTAATATAGCCCCCTCTCATGCACTATTTTCCCTATTATTAAGATTTTGTACTAATGTGATATCACTGTTACAATTTATGAAACAATATTACTATAATTATGCAATAAACTTGAGCCCACTGTGTACATTAGGGTTCACTCTTTGTGCTGTACAGTTCTATGGGTGTGTTTGTGTGTCTGTAGTAACTTACATAAAAACTTAAAACTTTCCTCCTTATCCACTTTCAAATATATAATGACTGTTTTGTACTACCATCATGACCATCCATTACCAAAGGTTTCCATCACTCCAAACAGAAATTCTATACTAAATAAGCATTTACTCCCCCTACCCTAACCCCATTTGGTCCCTGATAACCTGTATTCTAGTTTCTAACTCTGAATTTGCTTATTCTAATTATTTAATGTCAGTGAGATCATAACTCAACATCATATCTTCAAGGTTCATCCATATCCTCACGAGTCAGAACTTCATTTTTTTATGGCTAAATAATATTCCATTGTACGTATATACCAGATTTTACCTTCCCATTCATCTGTTGATGGACACTTGGGTTACTTCTACGTTTTGGCAATTGTGAATAACGGCACTATAAGCCCATGTGCAAATTTGACTCCTGCTTTCAAATCTTTTGATATATATCGAGAAGTGCTGATGGGTCATATGGTTAATTCTACACTTAACTTTCAGAAGAACTGCCAAACTGTTTTCCACAGCAGCTGCACAATTTTACATTCCTACCAACAATAAACAAGTGTTACTATTTCTCCACAGCCTCCTCAACACTTGTTATTTTGGTTTTGTTTTGTTTGTTTGTTTAACAATAGCAATACTGCTGGGTGTGAGATGATTTCGACTTGATGGATAATGAATTCAAGCATCTTTTCATGTGCATATTGACCATTTGGATGCCTTATATTTATTTTTCTTCCTGAAATGCTCTGGCTAGGACTTCTAACACAATGTTGAATAATAGAGGTGACAGTGGGCATCCTTGTCTTGTTCCTGATCTTAAAGGAAAACCTTTCAGTCTTTCACCATTATGTAGGATGTTAGCTGTGGACTTTTCATATATGCTCTTTACTATGTTTAGAAAGTTTCCGTCTATTTTTAATGTTCTAAATGTTTTTATCAAGAAGGGTCCTGTACTTTGTCAAATAACTTTTCTGCACCAATTGAGATAATCATGTGGTTTTTCATCCTTCATTCTGTTAACATGGTGTATTACATTAATTTATTTTCTTATATTGAACCAACTTTATATACCAGGGATAAACACCACTTGATCATAGTGTATAATTCTTTTAATGTGCTGTTGGATCCAGTAGGCTAGCATTTTGTTGAGGATTTTTGCATCTATATTCATAAAAGATATTGGTCTGTAGTTTTCTTTTCTTGTTTTGTCTTTATCTGGATTTGGTATGAGGGTGATTTTGGCCTCATAGAATGACTTAGGGAATGTTTTCTCCTCTTCAATTTTTTTGGAAGAGTTTGAGCTGAACTGGAGTTCAGTCTTCTTGGAATGTTTGGTAGAATTCCC
Source organism: Tolypeutes matacus (assembly GCA_026826555.1). NCBI lineage: Eukaryota > Metazoa > Chordata > Mammalia > Cingulata > Chlamyphoridae > Tolypeutes > Tolypeutes matacus. The sequence continues at coordinate 15,814,308 of JAKSZT010053770.1, forward strand.
CTGTGAAGCCATCTGGTCCTGGGATTTTTCTGTTGGGAGGTTTTTAATAACTGATTAAATCATTTCACTGGTAATTGGTTTGCTAAGATCTTCTATTAGTTTTTGAGTCAATGTAGGAATTTTTCCATTTCTAAGACAATATGTGTGTTTCTAAGAATTTGTTCATTTCCCCTAGGTTATTAATTTATTGACATACAGTTGTTCACAGTATCCTCTTATAGTCTTTCTAATTTCAGTTCTAATGTCCTTCTTTCATTCCTGTTGTACCTTCTCCCCTTTTTAATATTTCAGTATTGCTATTATTCTATTCATTTTATTTTCAGAATTTCCTCCCTAGCTCTGGGCTGCAGAACTACTATAGTGGATGGTGGTGGCAGAAGGTTGGTGGCACCAATTTCCAACCCCTGAGCCTAGTAGACAGGTCCTGTTCTACAAAGAGATTCTTTGAGTACAAGCTAGTGAAGAGTAAGTTGCCCTTTCCTACCCCCAGCCTCTGTTGCAGAGTACTGACCTTTTGTCCAAGGCAGTTTCTGGGCAAGTCTCAAAGACTAGCAACACCCTGCCCCTGACAAGGGCCCAGATACTATTTGGATAATACTGTAAAGCAATTAAAGTCTCAGGGTGCTGTTGAAAACAATAGATAAATAAGTTAGCAATTAATGGGGGCTAACAGCTGGGTTTGATACCAATAGAGCCAAAAGCTTAATGATTACATAAGAAAAAGAGACATTCAAAGGAAGCTAAAGCTACTGTCATCATTGGTAATGAGGAAAATTGCACATGCCCAAGGCTGTATACTCTAAAGAACAACCAGAGAAGGAACTTCTGAAGCTACAGGTCCCTGGCTATATAAGGGGCAAATTCATAAACTCCCTGAAGAGTGAAAGCAGTCTCCAAGTCACACACAGATTCAATAGTAAGAAGTGAAAACCTTACTGGTTCAGTGGATTTAAGCAAATCCTCTGACCAATCAGTGGCTGAAAACTAAATGGTGCTGGGAGTGGATGTAGCTCAAGTGGTTTAGTACCTGCTTCCCTTGTACAAGGTCCTGGGTTCAATGCCCGGAATCTTCTAAAAAAAAATGGTGCCGACTCATAAGCAAACCCTAAGAAGCCAACCTTAAAAATGCAAACAAGGAAAAAAATTGAGCAGGCACGTCAGAGGCTGCACATTGAGGGAGAAATAGACTGTTCAGCCCCGTAGATAAACAAATAAATGAGCAAACAAGTAACAAGTGTAAGAAGACTCACCATCCAGAGTTGCTACAATATATTATCTAAAATGTTCAATTTTCATGACAAATTACAAGACATAAAAAGAAACAGGACAGTGTAACCAACACAATGGGGGGGGGGGGAAAGGAGGCAAAAGATACTACCATTGAAGGGACCCAGATGCTGCACTTAGCGGATAGAGCTTGAAAGAATCTATTTTAAATATGTTCAAAGTACTAAAGGAAATCAGAAAGAACTAAGGAAGAGTATAATGATAATGTCACATCAAATACAGAATATCAATAGTGAGATGGGAATTATAAAAAAAAATGAAATGCTAATTCTGGAGCTGAAAAGAATGATAACCACATTGGTAAATTTACTAGACAGGATCAACAGTGGATATGTGCAGGTAGAAGGAAGAACCAGTGAACTTTAAAATAGATAAATGGGAATTATACAATCCGAAGAACAGAGAATGAAAATGATGGAAAATAAACAGAGCCTGAGAGACTAAATTTGATGACAAACATTAATTTATACATCCAAGAAGTTCCATATACTTCAAGTAAAACACAGGCACATCATAGTAAAAATGCTGAAAAACAAGACAAAAGGAAAATCTTAAAGCAGCAAGAAGAAAATGACTATTCACATACAAGGGAACCCCAAAAGATAAATAGCTGACATCTCATCAGAAATAATGGAGGTCAGAAGGCAGTAAGATGGCATATCCTAAGTGCTGAAAGGAAAAAAAAAAAAAAAAAGCCTGTCAACCAAGAATCTCATATCCAGCAAAACTATCTTTCAAAAATGAAGACAAAATAAATTTCTAGATAAGAAAAACTGAGAAAATTAAATGCTAGCAGAAAAGCCTTACAGGAAATATTAAAGGAAGCTCTTCAAGCTAAAAGCAAGTGGCAGTATTTCAAATCCACATGAAAAAGTTAGAGAGTGACAGTAAAGATAATTATGTAGGTCATTATAAAAACATTATAACGGCATATTTCTTCTCCTAACTTCTATTAGTACATTAAAAAGCAACTACATAAAACAATATGTTTGTAATTGTCTTGCTTGGCCTATAATATGTATAGATGTAATGTATTTCACAATAGGACCACAAAAGAGGGAAATGTGAACATAGCTAAACTGCAGTAAAGAAATGACACCTGATGGTAACATATCTGCAAGAAGAAATGAAGAAAACCAGATATGATAAATAAAGTTAATATAATTAACTCTATTAATATATATTTGTTCTCCATTCTTTTCTCAGCTTCTTTAAAAGATACCATTATATAAAATAATAACAATAACAATGTATTTAGGACTTATATATAGATGGAATATGTGTAATATTACAAAAAGGGGAGAGGGAAAAGCATATACAGGAGTAAAATTTCTATATCTCACTGAAATGAAGTTAGCATAAATTTGAGAATATATGATAAGTTCTTATATATATTGTAAGGCCTGGAGCCACACTGAGAAAATAATTCAAAAATAGTTGAAAAATCATTAAATTAATTCAAATATTTCACTAGAAAAAATATCCATGTAATTAAAAGAAGATCGGAAATGAGAAACAGAGGAATAAAAAGATATAAGATGTATAGAAACCAAAAACCAAATGGCCGATAAAAATTCAATGATATCAGTAATAACATTGTGTGAATGGATTATACAATACAACCGAATGGCAGAGGTTATCATGCTGAATAAAGAAATAAGAACCAACTATATGTTGTCAATAAGAAATACACTTCAGAATAAAAAATACAATAGGTTGAAAGTAAAAGCATGGAGAAAGACATACCATGCAAACAGAAGCCATAGGTGAGTTGGAAGGGTTATACTAATATCAGACAGAATAGACTTTAAACCAAAAAAAAGGGGGGGGGGGACATTTTTTAATAATAAAAGGATCACTCCATCAGGAAGATATAACAACTGAACACATATTATTCATCTAACCAGAGAACCCCAAAGAAAGAATTAAACAATTCAACAATAATAGATGGAGTCTTAAATAACCCAGTTTAAAAATAAATAGAGAAACAAAGCAGAAGATCAATAGCTACAGAAGACTTGGAAAATATCACCAAACAACTAGACCTCACAGATATTTATAGAACATTCCACACACAAAAAAGCAGAATACACATTCATCTCAAGCACACATGGAACTTGCTCTAGGACTGGTCATATGATAGACCATAAAAAATACCTTACAAAAAAGGTGTTTCCAGGACTCTGTGTTTGTCAAAACAAATTATATCTTTCTAAATCCCACTTGTAAAAAACACTCTAACAAACTTAAAAAGATTGAAATCATACAAAGCTATGAAGGTAAGTTAGAAATCAGTAACAGAAGGAAATTTTTGAAATTCACAAATATGTGGAAATTAACACATTCCTTGATAGCCAATGGATCAAAGAAGAAATTATAAGGAAAATTAGAAAATAATTTTGAAATGAATGAAATAAAAAAAAAAAACAAACACCAAAACAAAAGGGATGCAGCCAAAGCAGTTCTTACAGGAAAATTTGTGGCTGTAAGTGCCTATATTAAATAAAGAAGAAAGATCTTATTTTCCACCTTAAGAAACTAGCAAAGGAGAGCAAATAAACTCAAAGCAAAGAGAAAAAAAAATAAGGATAGAGAAGAAATAAGCAAAATAGAGAATATAAAAACAGTTGAGAAAATCAACAAAAGCAAAAGCTGATACTTTTGAAAAGATCAACAAAAGCAATGTGGCAGTTTGAAGCTTTTGTGGACCCAGAAAATCCTGTTCTTAAGCTTATCCATTCCTGTGCATGTAAACCTATTGTAGGTGGGACCTTTTGATTAAATTACTTCAGTTAAGGGCCTTTGATTAGATTGTGTGATCCAGGGACTATCTTAATCCTTTTACTGGAATCCTTTATAAATGGAGGAGTAAAAAGCTGCAGACACAGAAAAAGCTGCAGAGACAGGAATACAGAAGCTGAGAGTAAGCCACTTTAGCCAGAGGCTGAAAGTAAGGAGGCCTGAAGGAGAGGGGAGAGAGGAGCAGATACTGTTATGTGCCTGAAAACTCACAGCTGCAGCTCAGGGAGAAATGATCTCCTGATCATGCCTAGATTTGGACACTTTCATATCCTCAGAACTATAGCCTTTAACCTAATAAATCCTCATGGTAAAAGCCACCCCGTTTCTGATATATTGCTCCCAGCAGCTTTTAGAAAACTAAAACAAATGACAAACCTTTTGCCAGACTAACAAGAAAATAAAAAGAAAAGTCAAACTATGAAAATCAGTAATGAAAAAGGGAACATCATTTCAACCTTACAGAAATAGAAAGAATAATTTGAAATATTATGGACAACTATGTCAACAAATTAGAGAACTTAGATGAAATGGACAAATTTCTACGACACAAACTACTGAAACTGACTAAACTAAGAAATAGAAATTTTGAATAGGCCTATAACAAGTAAAAAGATTCAATTAGTAATTTAAAAACCTTCCCCCCAAAAAGGCAAGGCCCAGATCACTTGGTGAATTCTACCAAACATTTAATTAATTAATACCAAGCCTTCCAAACCCTTCCTAAAAAGGTAGAAGAGGAGAGAACACTTATAAACTCATTCTATGAGACCAGTATGATCTTAATCCCAAAACCAGACAAAGACATCACAAGAAAAGAAAATAGAGACTAACATCTCTCATAAATATAGAGCCAAAAATTATCATCAAAATATTAGCAAACCAAATCCATGAACATAGAAAAAGGATTATGCACAATAACCAAATGGGATTTATCCCTGGAATTCAAGGTTGGATTAACATCTGAAAATCAATCAGTGGGATATACCATATTAATAGAATAATGGACAAAAAAACACATGATCATCTTAATAACTGCAGAAAAAGCATTTGACAAAATCTATCACTGCTTCATGATAAAAACATTCAACAAACTAGAAATGTGATAAAAGGCACCATTAAAAAATCCCACAGTAACATCATACTTAATGTTTAAAAACTAAATCTTTCCTCCTAAATTCAGGAACAAGTCAAGAATGTCTGCTCCTGCCGCTACTATTCAACATTGTCCTTGTTCTAGCTAGGACCACTAGGCAGAAAAAGAAATAATGGCCATCTAGAATGGAAAGGAAGAAAAAAAAACTCATTGTAATTCACAGATGGCATAATTTTGTATATAGAAAATCCAAAACAATCCACTAAATAAATTTTAGAAATAATAAACATGTTCAGCAATTTTTCAGGATTTAGGCTCAATGTACAAAAATCAATTGTATTTCCATACACTAGCAATGAACAACCAAAAAATGAAAATAATTTCATTCGTAATAGCATCAAAAAGAATAAAACACTTAGAAATAAATTTAATGAAAGAAGTACAAGACTTGTATATAAATCATTGTTAAAATAAATTTAAGAACTTTTTAATAAATGGAAAATACATATCAGAAGACACTTTTTTTAAAAATGGCAGTACGCCCCAAACTGTTTTACAAATTCAACCCAATTCTTATCAAAATATTCACTGCAGAAAAACCCAAACAATCCTGAGAAAGAAGTACATAGTTGTAGGACTAAAACTTCCTGAACTCAAAACCTACTACAAAGTTGCAATACTCAAGATAGCAACTGCCTTAGGATAGACACATACAGATCAATGGAATTGAATTGAGAGTCCAGAAATAAACCCCTTTATTTATGAGCAATTAATTTTTTAGATTATGTTTTTTAAATCAGTCTGATTGATACATATTAATAAAGCATACAATCTACCCAAAGTGCACAATCAATGGTATTTGGTATAATCACATGGTTGTGCATCCATCAATTCTATCATTATTGGAATATTTTCATTATTCCAATAATAATAGTAATAACAAACAAACAAACAAAAAACAAAAAACAAAAACCATACCCTTTACTATTCACCTCTCAATCTCTCTAAGATTTCCCTGTTATAAATAGTTGCTATTTCATTTCCATCTCTCTAATTTATTTTGTACATTCATAATTTTTTTCCTTAGGCATTTTTTTCAATTTTATAGATACATATTAATGAAGAATAAATCCATGTGATTCAGTATAATCACATGTTTGTGCATTCATCACCCCAATCACTCCCAGAGCACTTTCATTATCCCAATAATAATAATAAACAAACAAACAAACAAAACTCATCACCTTTCAATCTCTCTATGCCTCGCCTGGCATACATAGTTGCTATTTTTTTCCCTTCTCTCCAGTATATTTGTATATATATTTTGTAAAAACAGTCTTGTATATGCAATATCACCCATATTCATGTTTTACATGAGGTTTTACTATCTTATACAATCCCATGTTACACGATTTTAGCTTTCCTTCTAGTAATATACATCAGTTTAGATTTTCCTTTTCAACCAGTCATACCCATACAATAACACTGCTAGTTACAAACACCATGATATGCTCTCACCATTTCCATTCATTTCCAAAGATTTACAAACTTTCAACCAATTCTGCACAGATTGACCGTCAGTTTTCCATTTTCTACCCTCCTCCTATTTTCTGGTGAACTGTATTCTAATTATTAACTCCATGGGTTTACACAGTATTTTTAGTTCATAATAGCACAATCCTACATTATTTGTCCTTTTGTGACTGGCTTCCTTCACTTAACCTAATGTCCTCCAGGTTCATCCATGTTGTCATATGCTTCACGGCTTCATTCTTCTTACTGCTGCATAATATTCCATCATATGTATATACCACAATTTGTTTATCCATTCATCAGTTTGTGCGTTTCTAGGAATTTGTCCCTCTCCTCTACATTGTCTAGTTTTTTGGCATACATTTGTTCATATGATCCCCTTATGATTCTTCTACTTCTGCGGGGTCAGTGGAAATGTCCCCCCTCTCATTTCTGATTTTATTTATTTGTGTCTTGTCTCCTTTTTTGTCAGTCTAGCTAAGTGTTGGTGGATTTTGTTGATCTTCTCAAATAACTAGCTTCTGGTTTTGTTGATTCTCTCTATTGTTTTTTCGTCCTCCATTTCATTTATTTCTCCTCTGATCCTTACGTTCTCTTTCCTTTATCTTGGTTTGGGATTAGTTTGCTGTTCTTTTTCTAGATCCTCCAGGTGTGCAGTTAGTTCTTCATTTTAGCTCTTTCTTCTTTTTTAATGTAATCATTGAGGACTATAAATTTCCTTCTCAGCACTGCCTTTGCAGTGTCCCGTAGGTTTTGATATGTTGTGTTCTCATTTTCATTTGTTTTAAGATAGTTGCTGAATTCACGTACAATTTCTTCTTTCACCTACTAATTATTTAAAAGTGAGTTGTTTAATCTCCATATATTTATGAAATTTCCCATTTTCTGTCCATTATTGATTTTCAGCTTCATTCCATTTTGATCAGAGAAAGTGTTTTGCATAATTTCAATATTTTTAAATTTATGGAGACTTGTCTTTTGACCCAACATATGGTAAATCTTGGAAAAGGATCCATGAGCACTTGGAAAGAAAGTATATCCCACTGTTTTGGGGTGTAATGCTCTACAGATGTCTGTTAGATCTAGTTCATTTATAATATTATTCAAGCTCTCTGTTTCTTTATTTATCCTCTTTCCACATGTTCTATCCAATATTGAGAGTGCTGTATTGAAGTCTCCAACTATTATTGTAAAGATCTCTATTTCTCCCTTCAGTCTTGCCAGTATGTGCCTCATGTATTTGGGGGTATTCAGGCTATGTACATAAATATTTAGTCTAGTCATTTCTTCTTGGTGAATTGCCCCTTTTATTAATATATAATGACCTTCTTCATCCCTTATAACAGTTTTGCATTTGAAATCTATTTTGTCCAATATTAGTATTGCTACGCCAGATCTTTTTTGTTACTATTTTCATGGAATGCCTTTTTCCAACCTTTCACTTTAAACCTGGTTGTGTCCTTGCATCTGAAGTGGCTCTCTTGTACACAAAACATAGATGGCTCATATTTTTTATCCATTCTATCAGTCTATGTCTTTTGATTGGGGAGTTCAATCCATTAACATTCAATGTTTTTCCTGTAAAGGCATTACTTACTTCATCCATTTTGTCCTTCAGCTCTCTGTTGTCATATTGTTCTATTGTCTATCTTCTTATCCTTCAGTTTACCCTTCTTAAAATCTTCATTTCTAAGCTCTTCTCAAATCTCTCACCCTTGTTTTTTTCCATTCAGGCTGCAGCACACCCTTTAGTATCTCTTAGAAGTCTGATTTTTTGGTAACATATTCTATCAGTTTTTATTTGTCTGTGAAGACACTGAATTCTTATTTTTGAAGGACAGCTTTGCCAGATACAGAATTCTTGGCTTGTAGTTTTTCTCTTTCAGTACCTTAAATACATCATACCACTTTCTTCTCTCCTCCATGGTTCCTGATGAGAAGTCGGCACTTAATCTTATTGAGTTTCCCTTGTATGTGATGCTTTGTTTTTCTCTTTCTGCTTTCAGAATCCTCTCTTTATCGCTGATATTTGTCATTCTGAATAGTAGGTATCTCAGGGTAAGTCTATTTGGATTTATTCTTCTTGGGGTGTGTTGTCCTTCTTGGATATCAATATTTATGTCTTTCATAAGGGTTGGGAAGTTTTCAGTCATTATTTCCTCAAATATTCTTTCTGCCCCTATTCCACTCTCCTCTACTTCTTGGACACCAATAACACAAATATTTGTGTGTTTCATGCTGTCATTCAATTCCCTGAGACTCTGTTCTACTTTTTCCATTCTCTTTTCTTTCTGTTCTCTTGTCTTTTCCTGTTCAGATGTTCTGTCTCTGAAATCAATAATTCTGTCTTTAAGCAGTTCAAATCTGCTCAAATATGCCTCTAATGAATTTTTATCTTATCCATCGTGTCTTTCATTCCCATAAGCTCTGTTACTTTTCTTTGCAGGCTTTCAAATTGTTCTTTATGCTCTCCCAGTTTCATCTCAGTATCTTTTATTTCCTTAGTCATATTTTCTTTAAATTCTTTAAATTGATTTAGGAGAGTTGTGTGTATATCACTGATTAATTGTCTTAAATCCTGTATTTCTTCAGGATATTTGGTTTGTTATTTTGGCTGGGCCATCTCTTCCTGTTTCCTAGTATAGCTTGCAATTTTTGGCTGATGTCAAGGAATCTGAATATGTTGGTGAATGTACTCTGATGGCCAGTTTCTCTCTCTTGCCTATTGTTTTTTGTTTTTTTTTCACAGCTCTTCTTTGACTTTTGGTTAAACTTATTCTAAGTCTTTAAAATTGCCCAGCTTAAGTTTTTAAAATCAGGCCAGGGACTCACTAGTGCAGATTTTCTCCCAGGGGTTGGATATAGAGGCAGTTTCTGTCCATGCAATTTCCAGACCTGCCAGCAGATGGCTCACATCAGTAAACCTTTCCAAGGATGTGTTTCAGTCTTTGTTTTCCTCTGTTCCTGCACTGAATCTCCAGATCAGTGCTTCTAAGCAGGATCTTCGGGCCAAATTCACTGAACCAAAGTACCCCGACCTCCCCTTCCTTTTCCCTTGAAACAGCTGAGAGGGAGGATGATGTCCTTTCCCCTCTCCGTTGGCTGCAGTGAGTCAGCTTAATATCTTGGCGGTGGGCTGGGGAGCTGGGTAACTCATGTTTGTCATTTCGGCTTTTTCATCTCTCTGTCCCTCACCCTCCTGGGAGTTGTGTAGCATTGTCCTGGTCTGTTGACCCCCAAAGCAAGTCCCTTGGAAAGCTTTTGGTTCTTTCTCCATTGTTTTTGTGAGAGCATTCAACTTTGCCTCTTAGTCTGTTGCCATCTTCCCACAATCCTCTAGCAATTAAATTTGACCCAGTTTTCCAAAACATCTCAATGAGGAAAGAACAGTCTTTCCAACAAATAATGCTGGGACAACAGGATATGCACATACAAAAGAATAAAGCTGGGCACCTTCTCATACGACATGCAGAAATCAACTCAAACTGAATATAGACTTAAATGTAAGAGCTAAAACTATAACACACTGAAAAGAAAATATTAGAGCAAATCTCCATAACTTTGGGTCAGGGCATGGTTTCTTAGATATGACACCAGAAGCAGTGAGAGCACAAGAAAAAACAGATAAATTCAACGCTAACAAAAAAAAATAAAGCTTTTCATTTGCAAATAATATCAAGAAAGTAAAAAGACAACACATAGAATGGGAGAAAAATATTTTAAAATTATATATTTGATATGGGACTGTATGCCAAATATAAAAAGAACTCTCAAAGCAACTCAATAATCAAAATATAAATAACCCATTTCAAAAAATGGGCAAAAGATCTCAATAGATAGTTCACCAAAGAAGATATAAAATGGCCATTAAGCACTTGAAAACTACTTCATTCATCATTAGGGAAATGCAAATTAAAACCACAAAGTGATACCACTTTACACCACTAGAATGGCTAGTGGTGTAAAAAGACAATAACAAGTGTTGATAGGATGTGGAGAAATGGGAATGTCTTACATTACTGATGAAAATGTAAAATGATGCAGCCATTTTGAAAAACATTTTAGAACTTCCTCAAAATGCTAAACATAGAGCTACCTTATGAGCCAGCAATTCTACTCCTGGGTATATACCCAAGAGAAATAAAACATATGTACATGCAAGAACTTACATATGAATGTTAATAGTAGCATTATTCATAATAGTCAAAAGTAGAAACAATCCAAAAGTCCATCAACAGAAGAATTTATACATAAAATGTATATACACACACACCAGAATATCAATAATCATCAATAAAAAGAAACGAAATACTGATGCATGCTACAACATGGATAAACCTTGAAAACATTACGCTAAGTGAAAGATGCCAGTCGCAAAAGACTATATTATCTCTGATTCCATTTATATGAAATATCCAGAATAGGCAAAACCATAGTAACAGAAAGTTGATCAATTGTTGCCTTGAACTATGGGCAGTAGGTTAGGGAATAGGGAGTGATATGCTAATGGATACACAGTTTCTTTCTGGAATGATTTAAAATTAGATTAATGGCTGCAGAACTCTATGAATATACCAAAATGCACTAATTGTTAACTTCAAATGCGTGAATTGAATGGTATGTGAACTATATCTCATTAAAGGTGTTTTTTAAAATAGTCTCAATAATGTTTTCAAAAAGAGAAAATCTGTAAGAAAATATGCAAAGATGGCAATAGTTGCTTTTGAGTGGTCACATTATATTATGGAAGACTGCTTTCTGATACTAATACTTTTCTGTATTTTCCAAAAAGAGCTCTGAAAAGTAAATCTTTAAACAATATCAACTGGAAAATCTATTGTTATAAGTTTATAAAATCAATAGGCTGGATTTCAGTTTTGTAGAATAAACTCAACAAAAATATTGCATACTACAGAAAGAATATAGGATATAGTTAATTAATATTACATTAATAAAATTTAGTAGATTTAGTCTCTCCTTTAGGCATGCTATTTTACAACCAGATGGTAGTAAGAAAGTCATCATTTCTGATGTGCTAGATAACAAGGGACTCTTGTCTTATGAGTGAAAATAAAAGAAGAAAGGAGCAAAGGCAGGAGATGAGGCTGGACTAAGATTTTTTGAAATTTCATGCTGAAGAATTTGTATTTTACTCCTTGAGTGCTAGAAGCCACAGAAAAAGTATAGGAAGGGGAATGACATCATTAGGTTTATGGATGGAAAGATCATTCCAGAAGCAGAGTTAAGGTTAGTGAGAAAAAGTGAGGCAAGAAAGAAGGTCAGAAATTTGGTATGAGGCCACTGGATTAATGAACTAGAGAAAAGGCAGAAGAGAGAAAGAGGAGTTATGTGAAAAGATATTCAGTGTATGATCACATAATTTACTGTCCAAAAAGCTTCACTGTTGAGGGAGAATGATGTACTCTTATATATTACTCTGGGACCAGGAATAAACTGGGACTGTTCTGGGCACACTGTGAAGCACTTACCCTACCAGAGCTTAAGTAAGAGAAGTTAAGAAGAAGCTGTCCTCTGAGGAAGTTGCTTCTCTTGCAGCCTAAAGACGGTCTAAGTGTCTTCCTTGCTCCTCAATGCTATTAACAGGCTATTCTCTCTTCCTCTTAAATTTCCAATGATTGGAAGTTTATGTAATCAGAACTTAATGCCCATTTGATGACATTTATCCATTGGCCACCTCCAATCCTCATTCTTGAGGATTTTAGCTCATGTCTCAGTGTCTCTCTCTCCAACACTATACTTTATCATAATTCTTGCAATTCAATCCCACAAAACCTACTATCTAATACGTTTTCATAGTCTTCACCTCTACCTCATGACCTCACTTCCCTCATTACCCAAAAGGAATTCCTTGGTCCATCATTATAATTGCTTCCTTGCATATACTCTCAATTCTCTCTCTCTGTCGTCATTGTACTAGTCTGGCTAAACCCCTATTCCGGGTTAGTCTTACACTGTTGACTCCATGCCTGTGCCAGTGTCACTCAACATGTCCAGAGAAAAAGGCACAACCATCCTCTCTACTCTAACTTTAAATTTATGATCACTAGAATCAAATAGACTTTAGGACTGTTCAGAAAACTTTCTATATTTTACTCTCCTACTCTCCTTGGTGCTCCTCATTCTCCTATTTTATACCTTCTGTTCTCCTTAAACCTCCACACCTCCTTTCTAAACTCAATCTCAGCTTGCTCACTTTTCTTCCTAATTCTCTAAGAAAAACAGGTACAATCAGAGAAAAACTTCTAAAACTTCCTATCACTGCATCTCCCACCTACCTGCATCTGTGCCCACATATTCTGCCTTCCCTCCTGTTCTATGGATGTACTATACATGCTGTTTTCCCAAGTTTAATTCCTCAAGACACTTGAACACCAAATGCATTCCCATTCACCTCTCCAGAATTCTACTTTCTCTCTCCTGAATTATCAAATTCTTCCTATCAATTGTTTCAATGCCATTAGTGTGTATGTGTGTGTGTGTGTGTGTATGTATACTGTACTTTCTCCCAATTTAAGAAAACCCTCTTTGATCCTACAACCTTTTCCAGCTATAACCTATTTATTTATTCACCTTAATATAGCAAATATTCTTGAGAAATTTAGCTATAATTCTTGTCTCCAATTTTTCTTCTCTCCTTTTCTCTTATACCCTCTCCTATAACTTCATCACTCCATTAAAGGAGTCCTACCAAAGAGATAGGGTCAAGGTCATTAATATTCTTAATGTTGCTAGAACTTAAAATCAAATTTCAGTCCTCATTTTACTTGATAAGCAGCATCTGAAACAATTAATCACACTTTCCTTTTTAAAACATTTTAGGTGGCTTCTTTTCATAGCTTCCAGAATGCCACAGTCCTCAGATTTTCCTCATACCTTACTGTCCATATTTCACTGTCTCCTTTTCTGTCTCTTCTTAATCTGTTCAACATCTCAACACAGGAGTGCTCCAGGGTTCAGTACCTGGACTGTTTCTTTCTAGAAGCCCTCCATTAGTGATCTTATCCAACCTCATAATTTCAAATAACATCTATATGCCTACTTTCCTCTTCAGCTCACATCTCTGCTCCAAGCTCCAGATTCTTATATCTAATTATCTACTTAATATCTACAATAAGATGTCTAATAGTTCTTCTAATCATGTCCAAAATTTAATTCCAGATGTTTCTCTTAAAAAATATGTTCTATCTATGATCTACTCCAACTCAGCAAAAGGAAATATCATCCTTCCAATTTCCAAAACCCTGAGCCAATCTTAATTCATCTCTTTCTCTCAAATACCACATTCAATCTGCCAGGGCATGTTACTGGCTAAACTTTCAAAGCAAATCCCAAATTTGATGACTTCTCTTAACCTCCACAACTATTGCTACTCTGGATCAAGCTACCATCTCTTATTTGAAATATTGCAATAAATTCCCAATTGGTTTCATCCTTGCTTCCTTCCCTGCCTTCATCCCTACCTTTCTACAGGCTATTCACAAATCAGTAGCCAGAGTGATTTTATTAAGAGGCAAATCAGATTGTGTTACTCATCTGTTAAAAACCCTCTAGTGTCCTTGGAGTAATCCACAAGGTTCTGCATTCTATAAGCTCAACTCTATCTCCTGTTACCTTTGCCCTTATTATGCACCAGCTGCACTGGCCTGTATGCCTTCCTCAAGCTTGCCAAGCACACTTCTGCTTCAAGAGCTTTCATTTGATGTTTCCTCTGCCTTAGCATGTTTTCCTTTCAGATAAGACACATAGCTCTCATCTTCACTTCTTTCAATCTTTGATCAAATATAATGTTTCCAATGAGGCTGTCCCTGAACATCCTATTTAAAATTGCAAACCCCACCCAATGACACATTCACACTGTATTAGTCAGCTAAAGGGGTGCTGATGCAAAATACCAGAAATCAGTTGGTTTTTATAAAGGGTATTTATTTGGGGTAAAAGCTTACAGTTACCAGGCCATAAAGCGTAAGTTACTTCCCTCACCAAAGTCTGTTGCCACATGTTGGAGCAAGATGGCTGCTGATGTCTGCAAGGGTTCAGTCTTTGTCTTCCTCTTAAGGCTTCATGGTTCCAGCTTCTTCCAATATCAGCTGTAGGCTGGGATAAGTCTTGTCTCTCTCCCAGCTCATTTCTCTCTGGATTCAGCTGCTCTGCTCTCTCCACAAGGCCAGCTGTAAACTACCAGGTGAATGGCTTGTCTCTCTTCCCAGACCCTCTGCCATGTCTAATAGAGTTCTCTCTTACCTCACATATCTGCTTCTCTGTGTATTTACTTCCTGGGGCTCCAGCATTAAAACTCTAACTTTCTCCTCTGCCATGTCATTTTGTCTGTGAGTTCCCGCCCACCAAGAGCATTAATTATAATGTATTTAAGTAAGAGTGAAACTTCTGAATCCAATGCAATCTAATATGCCTAGAGGAACAGGCCAGTTTACAACATAATCTAATCTATTTTTGGAATTCATAAATAATATCAAACTGTTACACACACTATCTCTTTTTTTCTGCTTTATTTGTCTTCATAGCATTTACCATCACCTCACGTTCTATAACTTTTACCAATTCATTTTTTTGTTGGCTTCCTCTTATGAAAATATAACCTAAATAAAGGAAAGGATTTTGGTCTGTTTTGTTCTCTGCTATATCCCCAGTACCTAGAGTGTGTGAGAAAGAACAAGTGAATGAATGATGGAATAAATGAAGAAAAAGGGCTCAAGGATGCTTTCCCAAGTTTCTGGCTTAAACAATTGGGAGTATGGTCATGTCAATCACCAAGATTTCGAAAAGCAGCACTATATTCTTAAAACTAAAATAAGATTAAAAGCCATATATTTGCAGAATATGTCAACTTTCACAGATATGCCAACTTTATTAATGTTAATACATTTTAATATATAATTTCAAGGAAACCAAGGATAAGTTTTAGCCATGCCAAGTTATGATTTCATATTAGTTTAATAATGCTGATGAAGACTAAAATGTTTCCCTTTCTGAGAATGCATATGATAAAACCTAACTTCTACATATTGGTACTATCTGAGACCACAGTCAAGCTTTAGTTTAAAAAATAATGAGTTTATTTTCCATATATATCTCATGTAAAATATTTGACATGATTTCTCCAGCAGGTTTTTTATAATGGTGACATGTGACCATGGAGATAGATAAAGAAGAGGACAAGTATAGCTTCCCTGTGTGAATGACACCCATCTTCTTGTGTGCAACTCTCTTGGCTCTGAATAAAGAATTTTCAGAACTTCAGTCCTCTTTATAAATACATGTATATGAATTCATATTTTTAGAACCTCAAAGTAGAAAGGTAAACAAGGTTTTAATGTGTCTCTAAAACTTAACAGAGAAAGTTCTTAGATCCATGATGAGCTTGGCAATCTTTGAAATTGCAAAATCATTTCTCTTGTTTTGCATACCCTTGGTAGTAGAGCTACTTGTGTACTTACAATTTTAAAGGGACATGAGAGAGGTAAGAGAAAGTACTAATACTGTTCCAATAACCTTCTCCAAATAAGTCAGAGATGTTTTCAAAGTGTGAGTATGTGTATGTGTTGGGGGACGGGAGAATTAAGAAGTAAAGTCAAAAAGGAATTTCCATGTTTAAATGGTCAAACAAAATCAAGACCTTCCCAAGTTTAAGCAGCAAAATACTTGGTCTTAATAAAGTGTAATTAGTAGGGTGCTAAGGTAAATGGACTCTTCCATACTGATAGGGATAATTAGAGTATAAGAGCTTCACAGACTAAAACTTCGAATACAGCCTTTTATCAAAAGCAGTCACTCTACTTCAGCCTGGCAGTTAACAGCAAATGATCTGGTAAACAAATACTTTCACACAGAACAAAAGTGCCATTAAAGGCCAAAACTGTCAACACAAATTCCATTCTTACAAGAGAAAAAATACGCAAACTGTTGATCACCTCTGGTTGCCTTAACTAGCATGGAGGTTGTCATGGAAACGTTTCTGTGAAGTTCACAGTGATGAAACACAAACACTACCAGTTTAATTGCTATTAGGTTTAGCATACCCAAGTTTATTTATACTCAATACATATTATAATAAAATGTAGTAGAAATAAAGTTTTTAATGGTCTGGCATATCAATGCCAACATTTCCTTTTAAAAAATTAAATGAAAATGAATTTCAATAACAGTTTAAGGTTTCTTCTCCAGAAAAAAAATTGTAATGAATTATCAGTTTTCTCAAATACCTACTCACATGTCCTAGCATTTTTTTCTATAGTGTATGATTTATGAAAATATTTTTTCTATTTTCAATTCTATAGAATAAAATATATTAAAATCCCAGAAAGGTAGAGATTTAATTATTCTAAATTAGTTTTTCATATTGATAATAAAGAATTGTTAATATTTAACAAAAAAATTTGTTTCATTTTCTGGTGATAAAACATTGGGAAAATTTTGCCCAGAAACTTTCTTTTTTTCTAATTCTGGAAAAGGAAGGAAGGAAGGAAGGGAGGGAGGGAGAAAAGGAGGGGGGTGGGAAGTAGAAAGAGAGAAAGAAAAGAAATGAAGAGAGAAGAAAATCCATAAAACATACTGAAGAAAAACTTATTAAAGGCATTTGTACAAAATAACATACACATGGAATCTGATTAAATATTTGTTCAATTGTGTCAAAAATTTTAATAGCAAATCTTCCTGGTGTGTTCTAGAGACAGGTTTTTTTATAACAAAATTCCTGGTGCTTTTTATTTTCCTCAATAAATTTGGGTTTCCTTTTATTATATTATAATGACATCCAAAACCATACTTTAAACCTAAAAATAATTTTTAAAAATATTTAGTAAATATCTAATATGTATTCAGAAGTAAGATAATAGCTTGGAGGAATACACAAGAAGAATAAGACAGTTCCTACTTTGGTGAAGTTTAAATTCTATTTAATGATACCAAAATGAAGGTATATAAAGCAACAACATAAAGCAGTTTACACTTAGAGTTAAACTATGATATTCAGTCTAAACTGTATTGTCAATCAGTAGTAAAGAGGAGTGGAATAGCATGGGCTTCCAAGTTTTCATAGGAAAAAATATGATGTGACTTGAAGACATACATCTTCAAATTAAAGAATATTTATTTGAATATTCCAAAAACACTTATATGAGTAGCAAAAGGTGCAATTTTACTATAATTTTGTAAAACACAATATTTAGTCTCAAATTCCTTACTAGTGAAAGTAAGGCCTTCCATATAGCATTAACTCAAGGCTGTCCAGTGGCTCACATACTGAGTAGTTGCAATATCACAGTAAGATAAAATAATCATTGTGGGTGTTTAAGGGAAAGCTGCACAAACAAGTTGCTATCGATTGTATCTCCAGCTTTCAATAAGCTGCATGTCACACATGCAATATAATAATATGATCTTGGTGTACTAACAATAAAATATAGGGCTTGTAGTTAAAATCCTTGAATTTTAGTCTGGGGTTTACCATTAAATATCTGTGTAAGGTTTACTTAAGCATACTGGGCTGTGTGATTCCGAAGGTAACTTCTTACTCTAACATAGTGTTACTCAACTTCCTCAGAGCATTTCTGAATGAAAAGGACAAATGAGAATGGAAGATATGATAGCACTAAAATAACCAATTTTAGAGGGAAAGGGCCTAGTAGCCAGAGTTCCAAAGTATTTCAGATAAAAAATGCACAAAGATAGTTTTTTGTGTCCTAATAAGAAATGAGGAGGTTGAGAGAGAACAAAAGGAAGCTAATCCAGAAGACTTGAGAGTCTTTCACATATTAAGAAGTGTTTTAATTGTTTAAAAATTCTGATTTTGTCCTAGAGAACTTTGAACTGAGTTTTCATCATCAGGAAGCATTTAATAATGCCTACTTGTATACAGTGCTACACAATAAGATTTACATAGCCATGATCCTTGAGTTCCTAAATAACACTAAAATGGACATATGCACAGGAAAAACCAATGTGACTGAAAATATCTAACCAAAATTGGTTTTAATCCTTTTTTTTAAGACTTTTGATACCAGACTAGTGATTAATTTGATTGGGGGTGTGGACTTCCAGAACTAAATATAAAATGAAATAATTTTTAAAATAAATTTAATAACAGAAATAATTTTATCTGAAAGCTTACGAAAGTCCAGGTCTTAAAATCTGCTTCTTTTAAACGAGTTGTCATTTTAGGAAGAGAAATGAGTTTTAAAGGTTGTATTTAAGAGCAGTTTCTATTAGGATGATAGGAGGTGATCTAAAGTTTAATTTCCTGTTTCTCATGACTATATTTTCTTCATTACTCAAGATAATATTTGCCATGATCACTCACAGATAATTATGTTAACTTAAGTGGGAGAAATGCATCAATTAAGAGTTGGGGAAAATCCCTAGGGTTGAGTGCATATTAAAATCAAGGTCTTTCCAAAGTATAAGAGCCAAGACCATAAAGCTCCTAGAAAACAATGTAGGGAAGCATCTATGAGATCTTGTAGAAGGAAATGGTTTCAAAGACTTTACACCCAAAGCACAAGCAATGAAAGATAAAACAGATAAATGGGAACTCCTCAAAATTAAAAACTTTTGCACCTCAAAGGAGTTTGTCAAGAAAGTGAAAAGGCAGCCTAATCAATGGGAGAAAATATTTGGTAACCATTTATCCAGTAAGGACCTAATATCCAGCATATATAAAGAAATCCTACATCTCGAAAATTAAAAGACAAACAACTGGGAAGCAGCTGTGGCTCAACTGGTGGGGCTCCCATTTGCCATATGGGAGGCCCCGGGTTCGGTTCCCGGGGCCTCCTGGTGGGGGCGGGCCCGCCCGCCCACACGGCGTGGTGGGCTGACCAGGCGAGCGAGGGCAGCAGGGGGGGGATGAATGAATAAATAAATAAAATCTTTAAAAAAAAAAAGACAAACAACCTATTTTAAAAATGGGCAAGAGATTGAAAAGACACTTCTCCAAAGAAGAAATACAAATGGCTAAAAAGCACATGAAAAGATGCTCAACATAACTAGCTATTAGGGAAATGCAAATCAAAACTATAATGAGATATCACCTTACACCTATTAGATCAGTGGCTATTAAAAAAACAGAAGACTACAATGTTGGAGAGGATGTGGAGGAATGGGAACTCTTATCCACTGCTGATGGGAATGTAGAATGGTGCAACCATTGTAGAGGAGAGTTTAGCAATTCCTCAGGAAGCTAACTATAATAATCCAGCAACCCCACTTCTGGGTATATAGCCAAAAGAATTGAAATCAGGGACACAAACAGATATATGCATACCAATGTTCATAGTGGCATTATTCACTATTGCCAAAAGCTGGAAGCCACCAAGGGTGTCCATCAAGAGAGGAATGGATAAGCAAATTGTGTATATACATACAATGGAATATTACTCAGCTATAAGAACGAATGCAGTATTAACACACAGGACAACATGGATGAATCTTGAAGACCTTATGGTGAGTGAAGTAAGGGAGTCACTAAAGGACAGATATTACATGACCTCACTGATAAGACTCAGGCAAATTGAGCAGATTCACAGAGCTAGAGACTGGAAGATAGGTTATCAGGAAACATAATGGGAGTACAGGGTGGTAAGCTGATGCTCAATATGGGCAAAACCTATGATAAGATGGAAGGGGGTGTTTGAGCAATGGATGGGGATGATAGAGGTGCAGTGATGTGACTGGGTTTGATGGTGCAAGAATGTGAGGGGAAGTAGCTTGGGGATATTGGATTGGACTATCCATGGAACTGGGGGGATGGTTGGAGGAAGAAGCAGGTGAACACTAGGGATTTGCAGGTCTGCTGTTATAACTACAAGGTGGGAATGTTCTTTTGGCAAATACGGCAGGTGAGGGTTACTGATACAGGGTGTCGGGATTGGGGGATATGCAGGATAGGACACATCTGGGGCATGTCTCTATGGAATACGAAAATGTTCATCTTATCATAGTGTGCTATCTCAGTGGGTGGAGACCTACACAATAAACAAGAAAATATTAAACTCCCATACTGGGGAGTCCCGCTATTTTCTCAGTTAAAGGAGCAAGAATCTCTTGAGAATGTAGGCAATGCCTAATAAAAGGAAACAGACCAATATTATTGCATGTAACTATGAACCTTACTCTTCAAAAATTGAAACTTAGTGGTTACCATAGGTTCTAAGGGGAGGGGGAGGGAAGAACAGAATAGATGGAACATTGGGCATTTCTAGGGCATTGGAATTGTTCTGCATGATCTTGCAATGACAGTTGACAGATAGAGGCCATTTTAAATTTTGTCAAAAGTGTACAGTTCAAAATGTAAACAATATTTTAAACTATTGACCATGGTTAGTAGCAGTGCTTCAATATTTGCACATCAATTGTAACAAATGTCCCATATACATGTAAAATGTTATCAATAGGGGAGAGAGGGAGAAGGGAAGGGGGTTGGATATATGGTAATCCCCTATATTTTCTATTTGACTATTTTGTAACCTAAAGCTTCCTTGAAGCTAAAGCAAAAAAAGTAAAACACTGGGGAAAAATATGGAAGAAATTGTCACTGTACATAAATGAGAACATATACTATGGTGATGAAAGACAATGAGGAAACTATTTTTTATCTTTGTATTTTATTTGTTATTTATTATTATTATTTTATTCCCTTATTATTTTTAGTTGTTTATTTTTTGGCTTTGTATTTTGGGAGGTATTGGATCGCAGAAAGGTCACAACTGTGGGACTGGTACAGGGTGTCAGTGGTGGGGGAATGTGTGTGGAGGAGTGCACTTAGGGCATGCCTCTATGGCATATGAATATGTTCAAGTGGTCATGGTCATTGTCTCGGTGGGTGTAGACCTACACAATAACCAAAAGAGTATTGAATTCCCATTCTGGGAAGTCCTACTACATTCTCTAATAGAATGGCAAGAAGCCCCTGAGTACATGGGCAGTG
This sequence comes from Tolypeutes matacus, assembly GCA_026826555.1. Classification (NCBI taxonomy): domain Eukaryota; kingdom Metazoa; phylum Chordata; class Mammalia; order Cingulata; family Chlamyphoridae; genus Tolypeutes; species Tolypeutes matacus. The sequence goes on from JAKSZT010053770.1 coordinate 15,835,985, forward strand.
CCTAGAGAAGGAGGACAGACCATTATGCCAGGTCCTGATATTGATAGTTATACTTATGAACCTTTTCTTATGAAATTGAAACTTAGCCTAGTATTATAAATTGCTTAAGAGTTACCTCCTGAAAGCCTCCTTGTTGCTCAAATATGGCCTCTCTCTAAGGTAAACTTGGTATGGGACATGACTCCCGGGTATAAGCCTCCCTGGCACCAAGGAATTATTACTGAGCACCAACTAGCATGCATCCGGAAAAAGACCTTGACCAAAAGGGAGAAATATTAAATACAAATGAGTTTTATGGCTAAGAGTCAGGAGTACATTCCAGAGGTTACGCTTATACACAACTCAGCAGGATCTCATTGACCACCACAGTAGTGTCTAAAACAGCAGGGCTACTGAGGGTTCTAGAGACATCTAGACACTATAGGAAAGACAGATAATCTCAGGAATTTGGCATCCTGTCAGTGGACCTTACTTTTAGACTCATTTATAATTTCCCTACACATGGCTCTTCTGTCCCTTTTATTTGAACTATAATTAGCACAATACTTGTTAATATATGTCCCAGAGACTTAAATCTTTGGTCTGTTCATATGCGGGTTGAGCCCTGAATCTCAGCAGAGTTGCAACATCTACTCTCCAGTTCATTGGACTGGCCCATGACAACTAACAAAAGGATGATGACAGAGAATGCCCATCCCAAAAAACAGAGACTGTCTACAACTGCAAGGAAGATAGTTCTATCCATCTGTCCCATGGGATATGAACCCCCTCTCAATCAGAAACAAAGTGGGCCTCACCACCCCAAAATCATCAAGATTGAGCAATGAACAAACATAAGGGGAGAATGCAACCATCAACTAAAGTAGACTTATTATTATAGCATGGAAGAACTTGTATCATTGATATAAAGGCAGAGGCCACCAGAGGTTCTGAGGATAAGAAAAGGGAATAATAGGTGTAACATGGGGACATTTTTGGGACATTGGAATTGTACCACATGACACTGCCATGACAAATACAGGCCATTGTACATTTTATCAAAACCTATAATAGTGTGTGGAGCAAAGGGTGAAATATAATGTAAACTATGGTCCATAGTTAGTTGCAATGCTTCAATATGTGTTCAACAAGTGTAACAAATATCCCACACTAGTGAAAGATGTTGTTAATGTTAGAAAGTGTAGTAGGGGAATGGAGTGAGGTATATAAGAATCCCCTATATTTCTGACATAACATTCATTCATCTAAATCTTCTTTAAAAATAAAAAAAAAGTGAAAATAACAAACAAGGTCTTTTATTGCCTATGATGCAAAACAGAAATGAGTAGGGGGTATTAAGGAACATTAAGATAAATCACAAGAGAATGCACCACAGCAGTTCTCTTATCATGATTCAATCCAATGAAATCATTAGTCAGTGGCCTGTCCCTAATATACCAACATATGCAGATAACTGTATCATGTACTTGTCAATTTTCATAGCTAAAACCAACTGGAAAATGTATGCTACTAATATTTTTGTACTCCTAACATATATAACAAGAAATATATTCCTTTCCTTATTTTATTTTATTTTGTATTTTATTCTATTTTATTTTATTTTATTTTATTTTATTTTATTTTATTTTATTTTA
>JAKSZT010053770.1:15837628-15850751 GCA_026826555.1 Tolypeutes matacus
TATTTTATTTTATTTTATTTTATTTTATTTTATTTTATTTTATTTTATGGTATTTCTCTAAACATATACAGCTGCTATGATACTTCAAATTTGGAATACTCTGGGCAGGGGAGAAGGAAGAAGAAGGAAGGGGAAGCCATGATTTTAAATTGTTCTTAAATCACAATAAAGTTATAATTGCAACAGTCACATGACAAAACACTTCTGAGCACAACCTCCACTAATCCCCATGCAGTTAAAGAAAGGAAAGCAAACTTCAGGGAAAATTCAAAGACCCAAAAAGTGTGTCCTTCCTTTCTTTGCCAGGTTTCTATCTTGCATCAACCACTTCTATTTAATTGATCCAATTCTTTCTCAGTCTCTTCACATCCTTTTATTTAAAAAAGGAAAATATCTGATATCATTTGTAATTTATAATTGTTAATTACCAAGTAAATTAACTGTTGATGAGTTTCATCCTTCTGAATTTTAACTCTATCATTACAGAATAGATCTATCCCATACAGAAGACATTTCAAGCATGTGGCAGACAGACTCTAAGGCACCCCCAATGAACTTTGTCTCTTTATATTCATGCGCTTATTTAATTCGGTCCCCTTGAGGGTGGGAAGGTACTGAGAATTGCTTCTAACCAACAGAACAGACAAAGGTGAAGGTTGTAACTCCCATCTCACTAGCAGACTCTCTATACATTCCCTTGCTGATGTTGATAAAGCAAACTTTCATATGGAGAGGCCCAGAACTGGCCTCTGATCAACAGTCAGTGAGGAGCTGAGGCCCTCAGTCCAACAACCCACCAGGAATTGGAACCTGCCAACAACCACATGAGCTTGGAAGTAGATCTTCAAAGGAGACCCCAACCCTGGTACACACCCAGACTGCAGCCTGTTTTCGTGTACCCAGATAAGCTGTGCCCAGATTCATGACCAACAGAAAATGTTAGATAATAAATGCGTTTTTGAAGACTTTAAGGTTGTGGCAATTTGTTATATAACAATAGATAACTAATACAGGCAGCAACAAAACAAAAGTAAAGAGATTTGAGGAGAGGGAGTTGGGAGTGTCTAAAGGACCTACTCATAAGGCTAAACTGGAAGGTTGCTTTGGTTTAATCATTACCAGATGACTCAGGTTGGAATATGTGACCTGCCTGAGATGTCTTCTTCCACATAACTTCCTACTCTTCCAGGTCACGCCAGTTACTGAATGAACACTCTGAAGCTGCCAAATTCCTGGCCTTAGGAGCCTTCAGTGCAAAATGATATATGTTCCTTCGTGGGAAGGTTCTCCTAAAATCTGTCAATTATTCCACCTTAACACATGTTCACCTGGCATTATAAGAATTACACAGGTTACCACACAATTTAATAATGACTGTCAATAGGTTTAGCTTCAAAATCCAACATCTAACTCAAGATAATATTTCAAAAGTACCAATTAAAGAAGAAGACATTTTATAAGCTGTAACTTTCACGTGTCATGAAAATTAAAGTATTTAGAAAGAGTACATACCAATTCCACTCTATGCATTCACACACACACACACATGCACATCTATACAGACACATACATATACACACATTAATTCATGTGGATATGTTATATTATACATTTGAGCATTTACATATATAAACGTATTAGGTAACTATATATTCTTCAAAGCTCAGATCAAGTGCCATCTTCCCCATACATTCTTTTCTGGAGATCAATTTAGAATAGAATATTCCTATATGTTTCTGGTTATCTATTTATTATTTAATTCATTTGTTCTTGAATTTTACTTTTCTGTTTACACATGCACCTCACTCTCTATATGTCAAGCTCCTTGAGAACAATACTATGTCCTCTTCTTTAAATCCTACAAAGGCCTAGCACTGTACCTTCCTTGCATACAGTAGATTCTTAAATGGATCTATATGAAAATCCACTGAATTGTTTCTTCTTATTAATCTCACTAAAGAAAGATAATATGCTCCATTACAACCAAACCTATTTCAATATCACTTTATTTGTGAATATAAATGAGTGTTTTGTGAAGTAAGGATAACAGTATGATTGCAATGAGCATGTTCCCAAGTTGACTTGTTGGCAATCTGAAACCAACCAAGGGAATCCTCTACTGGACATCCTGCTTAAAATTAGAAACAGGCTGGGTTTTGTTTGCGTAGGGGCTCGGATAGTGGGGAGGAAGGGCAGGAATCCTAATTCATTCAACCCCAGGAATCCAAGCAAGGGAGGGCTTGTAATCTGCAGCAGTATCAGATAATACAGAGAGGGTTTCTGAAGGATTAGGCTCCTCAGGGGATTTTCAAGGTCTTTTGATTTCCCTGGATTCATCAATTATTATTCTATCTCCTATAAATTTCTAGACCTAAAGTCCAGGTTCCTGTGCTGCACCCATTGTTTAGTTTATTTTCTTATAATGCACACGAGCTATGATAAAAGTCTGGAAGAGAATAGTCAAATTCCATTTAAGTATGCAGTTATTTAAAAAGGCAGAATTATATTCTTTAGTCATTAACTAGTCATTAACTTGCTATTCACTCTTCATGTTGACCAGAAAAAGCCAAAAAGCCGTGTACTTATGTTTTTTTAAATACTGGATGAATTATTATAAAAGATCTTTGACTACATCAATGGTCTATATAACAGGATGCAAATATGAGAGCTATTTATTCATTCATCCAACCACAATGGGAGAGTTATTTTAATGTTTATATCCCTGTTTCCTCCTTCTTAAAATCAGTAAAATATATGCTTCATAGAATTGTGGTCAGGATGGAAGGAATCATAAATAATAGCAATAATCACAGTGTCTAGCATGCACTCAGTATACAAGGTAAATGAAGTTGACCATAATGATGAAGATGATTATGATGATGCTGCCTTTAACAGGCCAAATGCACTCTTAGCTTACTGCCCCTCCAATGTGCCACTTAATGCTGGATAAAACATAGTCTCTGGCTTCAAAACTCTCAGTCTATTGTGAAAGCGAAACTGTAACAGCAGAATGTGTCAGGTGATATGATGTAGATAAAAACAGGGTCCTCTGAGAGCTCAGAAAAAGACAACTTACCAGTATAATCAGACAACCAATCAATATCCAAATATTACAGGAAACTGCAAAACACTGGGCAAACACTCTGAATAAGAATTTGGATTTTAAAGCTAAATTGTAGAATAATTTTAATGAAACCTTTATTTTATGAATGTCATGGTAAGAATATAATCAGTTACTCATAATATGCTAGTTCGTATATTATCACTTTCAAATCTGGAAATTGGAAGGATGGCATTTAACCTACATTTTTTAAAACTTCACAATTTTATTTGTAAGTAGGGGTGGGGAAGGATAAACTGTGTTATACAATTCTCAGTATTCTTTGCCTCATAAACCTATTTACTCCCTAGGGCAAAGGTATAAATCTCCAAATAACCACTTTGATTTTAGTTAGAGGATATGTTTACATTAATCAGAATTTGCAAGAAAAACACACACACATACATGGAAGACTGGGGTGGGGTGGGGGCGTGTGGGGGAAGAATTGAAGGGAAGTCCATAAAAGGAAAATCAAGGCAAAACTATTTTGATAAATCAGCTACACAGCATGTATGCTCATTTTGTAATTTCCCCCACAATTCCATGCAGAAGACAGACTTCATCTTGTCAGAAAGTCTTTTAAAGTATCTAAACATTCCAGAAAATGGATTGTTATAGCTTAACATGTCAAAAATCTGTTTAATTAAAAATGCCGAGTATGATTGCTAACTCAATTACTGACTTTACAATGCTTTAAAAATGTTTTTGTACCAAAGAAATAAACACAAAACTTTACCAAATTTTTGTACTCCATACTGAGTATTATTTCTATACAAATCTGAGAGACGTAAAATTGACCATCTACCATTTACAATGCATAAATGTGTAATATGTAACTAGTCAGAAAGAACCATAATATGTTCAAAGAAGTTACTGACACATTAGCAAATGTCAAGATATCACTAGATCTACGATGATGAAAGATTTTCTTCTGAATTAAAATATTTGTTTTAGGGGAGCAGATGTAGCTCAGTGGTTGAGTGCCTGCTTTCCATGTACAAGGCCTTGGGTTCAATCTCCAGTACCTCCTAAAAATTTTTTTTTTCTTTTAAATAAGTGATAAACTTAAAATAGTTGGCTTTTCCTTATTGGCACTTCCATTACAATTTTACTAGAAAATCAACACTTTATATTCCTGTGTAATTTATGTGATTGACTACACAAGGAGGGACAAAACCCAAGAAATATATTTATTATAAAATTTCTAGTGACATTAATTTTGCTTTGATTGTAGACTGCACTTCATTTCAGTACTAATTGTCAGTTGCAAAACAAAGAAGAACAAGAACAGACAAATAAACTTGTGATAAAAATATGAAGAAACTTACAAAATTAATCACATTGTTGTTAATTATGATTCCTGAAAAAATCAGTTGCAAATAAGTCATTTTTGTATTAAATTTATAACAAAGGAATACCAAATCAGTCCTTCAAAAATATGTGTATGCAACTGTTACCTATACTGTAGCATATAAAAGGCCTTAGATCTACTAAGCTTTCATGCTGATCCATCAGCTTAGAAAATGTTTGTAAAATTTTTTAAAATGCAGTATAAACATTTCAGCCCTGAACCTTCTTTCTATGCCTTTGAACCTTCTCTTTCATGTGCAGTACCTGACGGCCCACTGAGAATAACTGCTGAAAGCCCCAAAGATGGGTAAAACAGAATTTCTGACTCAGGAAATAAAGATCAGCTGAACAGGATTCCCACATGGCAATCCAGATCAATGGAAAAGCAAGACCGGAAATTTACAGTATCTATTCTATACAGTACAACATGAAGATTGTATTTCATTGCTGGAAACAAAACTCCCAGTGGCCAAGAAAAAAGTAGATACAAAGTTTGTAGCTCCAATAAAGAGAAACCATATTTTATATTGTCATTTGACTTTAAGTGCAATTAAAAATTCTACTGTCTTTATTTGGAATCACTAATATGGTAAGTAATTTCTGCAATTTATCCATTTCATTCTGTTAAAACAGGTAAATTAGTCATGAGATGTGGATTAATATTTAAAGAAAATCCTTGCTCACAAATTTCTATTTACTATAATCTTACATTGCAATGGCATATGCATTTTGTGCCAAGAAAAATAATTTACTTCAAGTTTTGTTAAGAAAAACTCAGAATAGACTGATTAATTTTAAAAATCATAATTTATAAACAAATTCTAAAACAAACTAGAATATATCATTACAAGTCTATCAAGTTCTGTTACACCCAATAAGCCACGAACTTCAGGAATTCCCTCTAAAATATCCTTACTGAATGGCATTCTAGTCAATATTTCACTGCTATAGACACTCACTACCTCATATGGCAAGCTCTACTCTTTTTGGATACTTTTTCATTCTCAGACTCTATTTCTGAATAATTCCCCACTGTTCGATTCTATTCTGACCTCTGAAGCTGCATAAAATAAATTTATTCCTTGTTCTACAGAACTATTTTTTAAAACCTTCACACTATCAAACTTCCCCAAGCTTCATTAACTCTGCACTAAACAATTCAGTTCCTTATGCCATTCTTCTTACAGCATAGTTTCCCAATCCTTCAATATTGTGGTCATCTTTGGATAAACTTGAGTTTAAATTAAAACGTTTCATTCACTATGTTACACAGTCCTTAGATTATCCTCTAGCTCTCTTTCAATTGCCAATAACCTCCTTAGACTACACCATTATACTCACTATACTGTATAACCATCAACTGTATCCATTTCCCCACATTTACAATTCACCTTATTACGCCTTCCACAAACACTCTACATATTAGTTATTTTGATGGTGTTGATGATTGTGAGTAGTAGTACAAATTAAGAATGTTCCTCTATTACAAGGCATTAAGAACATGGAGATACATAGAAAAATATAACTAACGTAATGTATAGACAATAGTTAATAGTAATGTAATGTTTTTACAGCAATGGCAAAGAACGTACTATATCAATGTTAAGGGTCAATAATGGGGGGTGTTTAAGGGAGTATGATATTTTTCCTTTTGGAATAATGAAACATTCTGAAATGGACTGAGCTGATGACAGCACATCTCTGTGATGAAATTGAGAGCCACTGAGGGTACATTTTAGATGTACTTTACAAGGCAGGGTACTGAATAACACAGGGAACCCCATAGTGAATGATGAACTACGGTTAACAGTACAAATATGAGAACGTTCTCTCATAACAATAACAAATTATAATACTAATACATGGTGCTAATAATAGGCTGGTTTGTCGGAATAATATAGCAAATATAAACTATGGACTAAAGATAGCTATAATATTATGATCATGTTCTTTCATCAATTGTAACAAATGTGTCACAACAATGTTAGGTGGTGGTGGTGGGGCAATGTATGGGAATCCTGTATGGTATGTATGATTGTTTTGTAAACTCACAACTCCTCAAATTTAAAAAAGTGACATTCAGAACTGAACGCACTACTACAGATATGGTTTAACCACTTCATAACACACTTCTCATGCTAATCTAGCCACCATGTTTTTGTGAGTTTGCATTTGATTTTTACAGTTTAATTTCCATATATCCACCTTCTCACTATATATCTTCATTTGGATTTCCTATAAACTCCCCAAACTCAAAACATTCAAAATCGAAATCATCCTTTCCCTTCCCTTCATTTCCCCACTTAATCACTCCAAATATGCTCATTATCCTATCTCCTAATTTTCCTATCTGAGTGGATAGCTAGAAGTCTGCCAGTGTCCTATATTCCTGCCTCTACCTTACTTCTATCATCCAATTGGTCATCAAATTTCAGTAAATCTATGCAGTTGAATAATAATCTGGGTCCTAAACCAAACGACTAGAGTTTAAATCCTTGCTCTGCCCATACCAGCTGAGTGATCTTGGACAAGTAACCTAACCTATCCTTGTCAGTTTCCAGGAAAATAGAGATAAAAATAATACCTTCCTCTTAAGGCTGTTGTAAAAATTAAATTAATTCGTATATATTTATATAAAGTGCTTAGAAAAGTGTTCAGCCCATGGTGAACAGAAAATGGTAGCTACTATTATTATTGTTACCTGTGCTTTCTTAAAAAAATCATTCTTAGCACTGCAGATTTAGCTCAGGGCATCCATTTTTTTAAAGCTGGATTATTACAGAAGCTTCAAAACTGAGGCCACTGCTTCTCTTCTTGCCATACTCATGTTTTCATAACTTTGATCATGCCATCTCCTAGCTCCAAATGCTTTGATATTTTACTACTGTCCTTAGGATAAAATGACAAATAACCACAGTGCATGATAAATCCTTAGACGATCTGGTACATTTCTCCAGCCACATTTATGTCCTCTGTTGTCCTATGATGTGATGTTTGAGCCACACCGATTAACTTGAATTTCCCTGAATCAATGGCTCTCAACCTTTTCATTTTCATAATAAGTCACTGAATTAGACCACAACCCAATGCAAAGACTATTCTGCCCACCAACTCATCTCAACATACACTTCCCTATCTTCCAACAGAAAAGAACTGATATATGAGGTGCCCGCATACTGGAATGTTTTTATGGGGTTTTATATACATCTGCTTTAGCAATAATGACACAGATCAGAGGTACTCAAAGTATGTTTGGAAAAACAGCAGCAGCAGCATCTGGGAGCTTGTTAGAAATGTTAATTATCATGCCTCAAGCAGACCTACTGAATTAGAATTTCTGGGGGTAGTACACAGGAATTTTTTTGTAACAAGATCTCTGGGTGTTTCTTATTCATGACAATGTATGAGAAGTGCTGATAAAGATGATGTATGGTTGATTTGAAGCTCATACTTTAAGACATTCATGTGCTAAAAATACTGTGAATAAAAATATAAATTACAAAATATTTTAAGTAAAGGAAACAATCCTGAAAAGATTGATAATGTTAAATTTAAATTAATCAATTATAATTCAAAAATCAGATAATAGCATTTAAAAACCATGACCAATTTAAAACAGCTTAGCCAATATACTTATAATAAAATATTCTGCCAGAAAATGTTAGCAATTCCAGACACCTGTTTGCCAATATGAGCAGTTGAAGTTCTACAACATACCAAATATTTCATGGCACTGACTTCTGGTAAAATAACAGAATCATTAGTAGACTCCAGTAATGAACTGAATTTTATGAATGCTGTGTTTCAATAAGCCTTAATAACTGACTTCGTAGGTTATTAGTAAGTAGTCCTTGACTGTTCATGAAAGTGAAAACCTGACATATTTTTTCATTCATGAGAATGAAAGGACTTTTACTAGGGGATTAATTTAAAGCCCAATATGGACTCTCTTCCCATCAGAAGGAGTCAGCCAGCCACGCTGAGAATCACTTCTCTCAAGAGACAGAACAACTTTTATCTTTGTACTTGAGCCAAACTGCTTGTACCAATTCAGGGTCCTCTAGGAAACCTCTCCTCTCTGCATTCCCCCATTCTGATGTAGTTACCCCCTTAATTTCTCCCTCTAGAATCCTGTGCAAATCTCTATAGCAATACCTAGGGTATCATGGACACTTTCGTGTCTCTCACTCTCTGAGGAATCAGGTGGCATGTAGATCTTGGGGTCTCTAGTATCCAGCAAAATTATTTGGAAAATTAATCAAAATGCCTTAAAATTTATATCAGTGCATGTCATTCTATTACTTTAAATGCAGCTTGTAGTCAATTAAAACCTATAAACAGCACCACGAACTTCTCTTAAGCTCCCCCTTGTATAAGAAAACTTTACATTTATCTCTATTAAATTTATTCCTGTGATTTTTAAAATCTATTCTGACCTGTTAAGATCTTTTCAAAACTTGATTCTATCTAGACAAAGAAAGGGGTAGTCCAAAGAACACCCTTAGGCGAATATATAACCAGTCATTTACTACAACTGTCTATGCTTTACTGTACTATAATACTTCTGCTCTATTCAGTTATTGTGAAAACCATTAATTTTCCCACTTTGAAAATCATTATTTAATGATAAATTTCACACAGAATAAGAAAGTATGCTTAAGGATAGTATGAATGGCAGAAGTTTCCTGTTCATTCATACTCTGGAATGACAGCATAATTTCTATTAGAACTTCACTTTCCTTTTTCCATTCTTGTCCATAAATGCTACAAAACGTTCAACAACTGTGAACCTAAGAAATAGGAAGTGGAAATATGGTAACAGGCTATAGAAGAAGGAAGGCTATACTGAGAATCAAAAGATCTATGTTTTAATCTCAGCTTGACTAACAAACACTGTTTAAAATTACTTATTAAGGCCTCAGATTCCACAACTCTAAAATAGAATGTTAAAATAATTGATGCTTAAGATCCCTCTCAATGAGAATAATTAAAGTACTTGCTCCACAAGGTGGCTATACAGATCAAATAAATAATATATGTATTATATAGAATGTATATAGTAAACTTTTATAAAGCATTCTATATTATAATTCTATGATAATAAATAAGGGAATAAAGAGTGATCAGTCCCAAGGCAATAGCTACATTTCTTAAACCAAAGTAAAAATTTTCCCTTAAGACTATTAAATTATTTTCACCTGCCAGGCTTGGGGGATGAGCTATTAGGACGCAAGCTATTTTGCTATAGTTATTGAGATATATTCGGGGAATATGTATTTTTTTAAAAAAATCCTGTCCCATATTCCACAGGAATTCCCCAAAGGACACCTTAACCTGGGACTTGAGCTTCAGAGTAGGCAGTATGTGGAAAGGCACAGTGCCCTTGAGGAATGGGTGACCCAAAGCCCAAGGCTTTAGGAAGAGTTGGCTAACTTGTGAAGACACCCCATCTCCTAACTTCCTCCTGTCTCTTCTTTTCAGTCCTCTTCCATATTAATTCTTAATCATAATTACTCTCTCTATTTAACATTTTAGTGGAATATACTTTAGTATTATTTTAAGCTTATTTTTATGCTATATTCCTTTATCTAACTTTCAGCTTTTATCTGATTTTAAAGTGCCATGTTTTTATTCTTTTAAATTTTAACTCTTAACCTTATTTTCTGGGATTGTAGTCTTTTTCTTTTTACCTATTGTTCTCATTTATATTATTTTAAATGGCTTTATAGTTATCACTTTAAATGTCTTAAATATTTTCAAAATTTTATTTAAGTTCTAATTTTAATAAAATTCTAATCTTCTTAACTTTCTTTTCCCATTATCATTTATTCCATTTATTATGTTTTATGAGTTGTCTTTATTATGGCCAGCAAAAACACAAGTGCAGAAAAGGGCTAAAAGTAAAGAAAGACATAAACCAGAGACAATGGCAGTTTTATTCCTTGCCACTGATTTTTCTCCTGCCACTTTGGTTCTACCAATTGATTCCTCGGACCAGTCCTGGATGGCTCTCCAAAAATCCTCACCCACCCAGGGCATGGAGGAGAGACATAGACTAATTCCTTTCCGGGGCCATAAGCCTCACTCTGCAAATAACATGTGGCTTGCTGCAACTGTGTCACTTGTTAAGTTCTCACACTACCCAGGCTTTACATAAGTCACTGTGTGTATTTAAAAATTGATGACTCCAAAATATGTAACCAACAGGCTTGAGGGAAAAAAGCAATATTTCATGCCATAAATTGGGAAAGCATGGCATTGAAAAGGATACAACCATGGAAGAACTCTCGAGATGACAAACCTGGTTGTGATGAAGTTCTTAATAGGTAACTTTAGGTCTACAGGGAAGGTGGGTACCCAGTTTTTTATCATGATTGTAAGTCATTATCTCAGTGAAAGTTCTTGGGAATCTTTCTTAGTTACCACTCCAATTTGCCCAATTCCAGGAGGTAATCTATCAACTTATCTTCCACCAGAAAATGGTTAGATGTCCAGTTGAGCTCAGCCAGAGTTTCAAGGTATGACATACCAAAGATACCACAGCCAGGGAATGAAGGACAGTGATGTGGTGATAGTACATTCAACACAAGTGATGGATACATATTTTTAAACCAGGAAGACTCCATTGAAGTCTGTACCACAAGGACTAATCTTTTTGTTTTTCTTGATTTTTGGCTAGTTGGAACCCATAGGTAAGGATTCCAATATGTTGGCTTTTCATTAGGCTTGTCACAAACTTGAATTTTAGAATAATCAACTCCCTATTTTATGAGTTTTAGACCTTTCATCTTTTCAGCTATGAAGTAAAGGAACTCTCTCTCTTCAGAGGCATTGCTCTCCAGCTGTCCAGTGCCATGTAACAAAGATTTATTGCTAAAAGTTTTCATCCTGTTTTACAGATGTGATTTCTCTCCACTCCTCCTTTCTCTGACCAAAGTGAATGATTATAGCTTAGTATATGATCTTGTTTCTATGACTTTGGCATTTTATTTATTTTATATGTCCTTTAATAAAACAAAACAGAATGAGGAAATTGAATGTCTAGATTAAGTGACAGTCTGAAAGGTTCCACCAAGATGTATCAAAAAAAAATGTAAGGACTACTTTCTAAAGTTAACATATTTTAATACTATATATCTATTAGAATATATTAATATAGAAGATAAATGTCTTCAGAATCTAATTTGTGAAGAGGAATAACACTAAATCTGGAGAAATCTCTACTTTGTACTTTTGGTGCTAAAATTTTTATGAATGGCCCTCTCCTTCTAACCCACTCTCCCCAAAGGAACCCATCTGTGCACATGCTTCTTAATTCCTTAGAAAACATATTATAAATCCTATGGAAAGTGTTCATATCCTTTCTTTTTAAGACTGGCCAAAAGTAGCCTAGAGCCAAAACACATGATTAACCAGAGGATATCAAAAGGGTGAAGACAGGTCACTTGGGTATAAAGAACTTTTAAATATTACTTTAGTTAGTGAATAGTATTTAGAAATCTGACACTAGAGTCCTTAGGGTAGATTTCCCTCTCTGTACACATACTACATAACTGAAAACCTATTTTAATGATGAAAGTATCACTCTCAGCACATGCAGATCACACTTTCCTACTGCTTGATATTACCAAAGTGACCAAAATGCCAATATAATTTTAATGATTTTAGTATACTAAATATAATAAAATAAAATCAAAAGTAATAACTCAATATCTTATAAAATGTAACATATACTGTAAATATCTCATCTAGAAAAAAATGAAGCTGCAAAAAATATATCAGGACAGATATGGAGAACATATTCAGTCTGCTTCTGGGGTTCACTTTCTGTTCATTCTTATTTTCTTCCCTGCCCTGGTACTATTTTATGTCATCTTAGTGTATTGTATAATCCCAATCAGGCACTTTAAATTCTTTCTGGAACAAGGTAGAGTATATCTAACTAAATTAATTCATTCACCAATTCACTAATTCATTCAATAAACATTAATTTAGCTCCTCCCAAGTCCCCAGTATAATGCTAGGTACTGGGTTTAAACTGATAGTAAACAAAAGTACCTGCCCTCATGAAGTTTAGAGTTTAGTGTAGACACAAAGGCAGACAAAATCTAATCAAATAATCTCATGATAAATATGTCATTATGAATAATAACTATTAGGAAAAAAAGGTCTTACGAGAATCTATAGCTCAGATCTAATTAGGTTAGGAAAGACTTCTGTGAGAAAGTGGCATTTGAGCTGAAACCTGAGGGATGAGTAGAGATTAGCAAGATGAGGAGCATGATGGGAAAATTAGTAGGCAGCATTTCTGGCAAAGAAAACAGCCCCTATGAGGTCTCTGAGACAAGGTGAAGGAAATGAATGGATGCCATTGTGCTGGAAAGAAGGAAGCTAGAGGAGATGGGGTAGGTGAGGAGCCATGTACAGTACAGCCTTGAAGGCCATGTTAAAGATTTCAGTTGTTCTCCTGAGAGAAAAAAGAAGCCATTCTAATGCGAAGGATGATATGGAAGCAATTATTTTATAAACAACACTTGGCTGCTATGTTAAGGAACTTACTGGAGGGATATAAAAGTGGCAATGAAGAAGCCATTTGTTCATTCAACAGATAGATTAATAGATAGATAGATAGATAGATAGATAGATAGATAGATAGATAGATAGATAGATAGA
>JAKSZT010053770.1:15850761-15904686 GCA_026826555.1 Tolypeutes matacus
AGATAGATAGATAGATAGATAGATAGATAGATAGATAGATAGATAGAAAGAACACTTAACATGTGCCTGCACTCTGCTGGGCACTATTATAGCAAAAACAATAGGAAAAGCTACATACCAGAAATATGTACAATTAATATACCTTTTAGGAGACTATGGTAGTAGGTCAAACAAGAGCTGAGAGTGTCTTGAACACTGATAGTGGCAATGGAGATGGAGAAATTAGATTGATTGAGATGATAGGAAGTTAAAGAAGACTTAGTATTCAGTTATTCAAAAGAAAAAGCAAACAACAAACAAAACCTTTATATAAGTTAAGTTCTTTTTTGTTTTGCATAAAGGCTTATAAATTACCAATTGTTTAAAGTAGAGAACTTCATCCACTTGATTTCAGTTTTTCTTCCATGATTTCAGACTTTCTATTTGTTTACTGTTTTCAGTCTCTGATTTTACAAGTAAAAATTTAGAGTGACATAACTTTAACATTTCAGGCAAACAGTTTCTCAAGTCCAGCAACCATCACTAGTAGGTTCATTCTGAGAAGTGAGTATCAATAACTGTAAGGCAATGGGG
Organism: Tolypeutes matacus; assembly: GCA_026826555.1. Lineage (NCBI taxonomy): Eukaryota > Metazoa > Chordata > Mammalia > Cingulata > Chlamyphoridae > Tolypeutes > Tolypeutes matacus. The sequence goes on from JAKSZT010053770.1 coordinate 15,851,335, forward strand.
AGCTAAAACATAACACAATTTTGCATTCTTTAAAGAAAACAATATTTTACATTCCAATCAAGAACTCAAAGAAGAAAGATATCAAGGAAGAGATGCAAAGTACACTGTTGGAAGCAGTCATCTGTAGCATAAGGGAAAAATTAGAGATTAAAAACATAAATCTGGAATTATTTCATAGAGTTTAATTTAATTAAAAATAGATAACTAACTGTAGTAATAAAAAAGAAAACTATATACCTTAGTTCATTTAATAATCAAGCTCATAGAGTTGTACTTTGATGATATATATTTTTGGGCTTTACATAGATAGTCAGATGAGATCTTTCAGTAAATCACTGGTGTGGTTGAGGAAATAGCTTTACTGTATCACTCTTTATTTCCCATGCAAGGCCCAACATGAGAAAGCTCTTTTAGAATTTAGCCCAAATAATGGCTTGCCCTTTCCTAAAGAATAATACTTTTCCTTCTTTTTCAAAATGGATATTATGTAACTAACCATGTATTACACTTTGCTTTAACTGCAAGGAAACTCAGAGGCAAATGAGGAGCTTCACTATAGGTCTTTATGCCTTTTGTTTTGGTAGACATCTTTTGCTTATTTTGACTTTTTATATTTATGTTTGAATATAATTATAAACATGATTATGTTTCTTTCATTTTGATTTTCCTTTCTACCACATCATTTCACTGGAGTGTTTTCTAATTATAGTTTTCTGAAATCCTTTGTGGAAAAAATAGGACATACATAAAATGCAAATTAATGTAGCATAGCTGCAATTCTTCCCTCATTTACCTTCCTCTTAAAATAGACTTGAAATTTTCCAACTATTTTTTCAAATAAATTTTAGAGTAATTCTGACTTACCAAAAGAAAAAAATCATGTTGGGATTTTAATTATCACTACTTTAAATATTTTTGCCAAATGCAACTCATTTCTCACAAAATATAGTGATTTTGTTTTGATTTGTAGGAATTCTCTGCTTCTTTTCTTTTTCCATTTATTTAATTGTGCTTTTACCATGGATCTCCTAGCGGTTTTAACACTCAATTTCACCTTTGGTCTTTTCTTATTTTCTGCTTTCTTTTCCCTATCAATTTAATCAGGTCCTTGAACAACATCAATCACTTACATGGTAGATTAGATAATTTAGGGAGTTTTGAAAATTATTTTTGTGCTCTGAAGTGTTAACTCCTGGTCTTTCACAAGTTCTTTTCATTGCTCTATAATTCTTACTACATCACAATTCAGTCTCTGATGAAGGATCAGTCAATACTCCAAAACTGCACGAGCCACTCAAGACAGACATTTTTTGTACTTCCTTTCCTTTTGTCATTCTTGATGATGACAATAGAAGTAGAATGAACTCAAGACATACATACAAGTATAATTTGTGTTCTCCCAGGCCATATCAGGCTGGGGAAGCAAACTGTCAAATTAGTGGCAATGATAATGGCTAAATCTGCACTGACTCACAAGCACTCCAATTTCCTTCATATGCCTCCCAAATAAGTTATGAAGTTCCTAGGGGTTTCTCATGGGTCTTCATTCATACATTTCTCCAAGCTCCAAATGGAGCCTTTCTTCTCTCCTTGCTCCTGACAATGATCACTTGCATTTTCAGGTGGTGTAAAGGACATCTTGGCAACAACAGGTATAATCTGTTAAAAAAGCAAGGACCACATTCCTATTCCTTCTTGGTACTGGCAGCCCAACTGCCTAGGTTATTCATGCACTGTTCCAATGCCTAATGTTTCCCATCTATAATCACTCCTCAGTATTGTGTTCCAATGTAATTCAAAGGCACTTTATTGAAGTAAGCCAAGAATATCCTCCCCTCCCACTTGTGCCACACTCTTGGGCATTAGTCAGAAAATATAACTGCATTATTTCCATGACGTCTAACAGGGAGAGATCTTAGTATTGCCTCTTTTTTAGGTACCAGTCCTCCCTCCTAGAACTCTGGCACAAATTCCTACAGTGGGGAAGTTAATAACAGTCAATCTGAGCAGCACATGGCTGCTAATTGAGTAAGCACCTACTTATCTTATGACCATCTACTGCCATGGTAAAAATCTATAGACCTGCAATCTGTCCTCTCTAAGGGTGAATTGCTCCTATGAAGATGCACGGAGCAGTAAAGAATCCTCATAAGCAGCATACCAGAACATGCCAGATGAGTGTGACTTTGCAGTATTATGACTGATTCCCTCACTCTGAGACTCCTCCCTCCTACTGGAAATCAAAAGAAATAAATCTCATTTCACCCTGACAATGACAATTATTAAAAAAATTATTAAACTATCTGCAACCAGATACAGTGTTTTATAGATAGTAGGTACTGAAGAAATGTTACCAAAGCAACATCTATGAAAGGGAAACAGAGAAAAAGATTTAAAATTTAAGTTCTTGTCTACATTGCCAATTGTTGCATAAAAAGCCACCCCAAAATATAGTTGCTTAAAACAGCAACAATTTATTATTTCTCATGATTCTTGGAGTTAGCTGTGTGATTCTTCTTCTGATATGGCATAGGCTTGCTCATGTTAGTTGCACTCACCTGGTAGGTCAGCCGGGAATAGAGCTCACCTGGGACTACTGGGTCTTGAACAGACTGGGCTCTCGTCTTTCAGGAGGCTAGACCAGGTTTCTTCCCATGGTGACACTAGCATTCCAAGAGAGCAAGCTCCAATGTGCAAATAGTTATCAAGTCTCTACTTGCATTACATTTGCTATGTCCTATAGGCGAAAGCAATTCACATCCCAAGTCAGCATCAAGGTGATTCACTGCAGGCCATTAATTTAACAATCTACCCCAGGAGCTTCCTAACATGTCTGCTACTTACTCTTTTCCCACCCCCTCTAATTCTTGAATCAGTTACTTTTTAACAAAGTTTCTTTCCTATCTGTTCTGCACTTCATCTTTTTAAGAGCTAACATATCCTTTATGAGTTTCTAAGCTCATACCAGTCCAACATATCAGTGAATGAATGTCTGTGTAGGATTCAAAATTATTTCAAAATGTAAAATGTACCATATGCCACAGCAAATGCTCACTCCTAAATTCTTAAAGTTCTCATGGCAGAAAAAAAAATCCTTAGAATTTAAGTGTAAAAAGCCTTTAAATATATCAAGGCCAATTAGTTCCCCTACCAGGAAGAAATGCATCATTTCACTATTGATGTCTCACACTCAGGGTCTTGAGGCACTTTGCATCTCTAATAAATACTGAATGCATTATCATACAAAGTGCCCAAAATGCCCAAAACTTAAAGATAGAAATAGAACTGTTATCTTTGATTTCTACATCAAGGAGTTCTATGAGAAAAACAAGATGTTGAAAAATGTCAATCTGTGAAAGAGTAAATAGTATGACCAAAGTGACAAAAATCACCAAAGAATAGGTAAAGATGAAAGAAATGCATCGCACTTGTATTATTTTACAAGTTGTTACTATTTTTAGATGTCCCATGACAAAATAATTTAAAGATGAGTTGAATCGTTTAAAAAAAATGAACTTTTAAAAACATGTGCATGCCTCCTGTGATTAGTTTTAATAAAATATTTTGATCCCATTGGCCTTTTTAAAGCACCAATTCAAATTCAACACAAGATTGTAAGGTTTGGTGAAAATGAATGTGTTTTGGAAAGGGAGTATGCATACCCTGGATCGGGTAAGGTAGGTCTCGTTAGACTGCTGAGATTTGTGCTATGACAGGACTAGCACACTAACTATAAAAAAAAGTCAAATCAGCCCTTCTGGCTGCAATTATGATGCCAAACAAGATGTTGTTTTGTGAATAGGTGGCAAAATGCTTTGGAGATTTTCTACCAGGAGAAACAAAATGTGGAACTTATGAACAGAAGATTTTTGTTGTTGTTGTTGTTAAATTAGGCCAACAGCAGAGTTATTTTTAGATTACTTACTTCACTTTCTCTTCTTAATGGGCTGGTATACAAAATAGGGCAGAAAATTCACCATATGCCACAGCAAATGCTCAAATCCTAAATTCTTAATGTTCTCATAGGAATAAAAGAGATCTCTATCTTAATATATGAGATCTCCATTCAGATAAAACTAACACTATAACTTCTGACAGATGTTTACTGGTTAACAACAAATAAAGTACATACACTTTGTTTTTAAAAATGTAATAGGGAATTTTCCCTTTAAACATTTTTAACAAAAATAAGGTGTAAGAGAAGAGCTAAAGTGGGAATGAATGCACTGACTTACATGTATGACTAAAAGCTAATATTTAAAGCATACATTTTTAAATTCTACAATGATTTAAACATAATTCTTGGTTTCCTAGAGTTATAAAATTTAGATGGCTCACCTAGTTGCCCTTGCATAAAAATCAATCTAAAGTCTCTTCAAGCAGTCTTAAGTTGGTAGAAAGATAAACTTTTAAAATTTACTCTTTTTTAACACACTGCATTCTTATTTTGATTACAATTACACTGCAGGTAATTATTTCACTCTTTCTGATTTATATGACTGCATCATGGTATAAAGATGAGACAAAATGCATAACATTACAGGCATATATATATATATATATTATATATATATATATATATACGTTAATAATACATGATCTGTGAAAAAATATATACACTAATTCACTGATTAAAAAAGAAATGTTCTCTACACTTATCAGTGACATATATAATTCAAACTATATTGTGAAATACAAAAATCATTTAAAAATAGATCAATAAATTTAACAAATATCATTATATAGCAAACATAGACCCTGTTATTTGTAATGACATTCTTTTATTGAAGCAAATGAACCTGCAGCACAACAAAGTATTTGACACCTCTTTGGTGTTTTTTGGAACCTCTAATCCACCGAACACAATTTACAATTAGGATGATGAATACAAAGTGCTTATTCCCTCCAAAAAATGCCAAATAAAATACCAAATGTTTTAGTATTCTCTTGTATTATTTCCATTAAATTATAATTTTATGAATATTGAACATGTTAAATGTGCAGGTTTAATTGTTTCCCTAAGAACAGAAGAGACAAAAATATTGCCAGATAAGTTTATCATTCTATGTAACCTAGTTTAAATAGATTATATATAGCAATTAAATAAATTACTTATTTTGTAACTAATATAGGCATTTAGGAATGTAGAAATTATTTTCTGAAAGCACTGGTCTGCTGATAAATTGCAATTTGCCAAAACAATTTTAATGTATTACCTCAATAGACAAATTTTTCATGCAAAACTAGTAAATAAAAAATACTATTATTATTTAATATTGCTAAATTAATAGCGCTAATGAAATTCTGTGTATAAAAGTTTACCTTAAACATTTGTTCTAATTCTTACATCTAAACATACACTTACATAATCTGCATTTTGAAACAAAAAACACCCTAATCCTAAAATATAACTTCCAAGAACAATCAGACCTAATGGCTGGAAGGATAATATTATGCAGAATCCAAAAAAAGAATTCTTAAAAACTTTTTAAACATTCATAATACCTTGCCAAAATAAGTAACAAAAGCAAAAGGTGAATCAGTAAAAATGTAAACAACTGCTTTAAGAGGTAAGTGAGGAAAAGAGATAGGCAAGATTTATATACATTCAGAACATCACCATACTTTGTGCCAGGCTCTGGGCTTGATACTGAAATAACTTCATGTCTAAATTGTAGTTAAGCAATACTTTATAAAGTCAGGTCAATTAATTCTAAAGACAGCAACCTTGATGATAACAAACAAAAGAGAGGCTATGTCCCAAAAATAAACATTGTAGTGCTAGACTTTAATTGAAAATTCAACATGGCTCATACTTAATTTTTTTTTTAGTTAAGTAAACAATAAATGTGACAAATATGTGGAAAGAATTTAAAGTAGTAAAACAATGATATTCTTGCTAGATTAAGTGACTGTGTCTAAGTAGTTTAGTTGTATTTTTATCTTTCTTTAGTTGCTTAAAATCAAGTTTAAATTACTTAGCAGTAATCTTAAGCAAATATTTACTTTAGAATTTTACTAAAGTTTACCTCTAAGTAAGTACAATGGAATCCCAAGCTTCTTCATTTTTAATAGATATTTCTAAGGCTGGGCTAGAGGCTGAAAACAACCATTACAGAATATGTGTATTGGTTTAAAGTCATCTATTATTCCCAATGGAAATGAAGCACTTCCCATGACACAGTACTGTAGAAGAATGGTTACTACCCACACATTGTAACCACTTTTTGAGCATGTGCTTTTAATTACAGGATCACTAACTTATGCTCCCAACACCAACAAGCTAAAGAATATGTACCATTGCCAAACCTTTCTTCCACTGTGCACATATCTCCTCAGTAAATAATTATTTCCAGACAAATGGGAGAGGGAATTATGCTCATTTGACTGAACTATCTAATGTACTCTCCTAGTGCTGAAGGGGAGGGGAGATACATGAGTGTGAAAGTAGTTCAAAATGCTCTTCCTTATTGCCACAGACCTAATAAGGAAAAGTCCAATATTTTTCAACCTAATCTGCCCAATGTGTACGTGTAAAAGGATACTCTATAGTATATACAGAACAATGTATTACAAAACCATGGCAGTCTTCTATGAAGAGCTCACATCATAGAATAAAATGGTCTGGACTATAAGATATAAAGGAAAGGATTCCAATCCAATAGAAATTGGTAACTAATTACCCTTATTATAAAAATAGAAGATCATTCCATTTCAGAACCAAGAAAGCCGGCTTCATAAATTTAAATCATAGCCAAATTAAGAGTAAAAACTCCAGCTTAGTTGTAGGCCCCGGAAGACATCCTCAGAAAAGGAGAACAGCAAACCTGGAAAAGAAATTACCTATGACATTGAATTAAGTAACAAAGGAATCATTTATGCAAACCCACTAGCAGAGTACATGTAAAATACTAACAGAAGTCACAAATGTCACCTGGAAAAGAGGAATATTTTAATTTTATTATGTAAGACTGCTTACAAATTTATTTGCCCAGAAAAATGAGACTTTATTGTAATGATGAATTTATTACTCTAAAAACATCATATTTAAAGTAAATCAATAAGGCCTTAGGCTTTTGATAAATAATAAAAAAAGAAAATGCTGTAAAATTTAGACAATCAAAATAAAATGGGTAACATCTAGTTCTGCCACATCTAATAGCTTCAGAGAACTTCATGAATAAACAATTGTAATTTCACTTTGAATACCACAAACAAAATTCAAAATTAACTTTTAGGTTTCAGGTTTCAAGTTTCCAAGGATAGGCAGTTCAGACAGAGACAATATTTGACTTCTGAGTACATCCAGGAAGTCAGATTTTCCTCTGAAGAATATTCCTGGATCAACTGTTTGTAACTTACCTGCCTGACCAAAAGGGATAAGAAGTGAGAACATGATACATTCGTTTCTGGTAAAACGCATATTTGCCTTTCTTCTCACTACTCAGAATTCACAGTCAGGTATGAATATTTTCCCTTAGCAGAAACAGGCTACCCCATCCTAAACTCTCACACTCTATTTTTAAAGAAGAAAACCATACAGAACAAAGTCAACAAACAAATAAAAGCACTCTTGCATGAAAAGCGGGAGGAGGGCAGAAAAAAGGAGAGTAGTAACATCTATAGGTATCATTGGCATCCACTATATCCCAGCTACTGTGTGCAGGTATTTATAAATGTTATTTTTAATTCATACAAAAATACCACAAGATAGGTATTTTCATCCTTAGTTTAAAGATGAGAAAGTTAGATTGAGAGATAAAATAACTTGCCAAAGGTCATGTGGCTGAGCCTAGGATTTGCTCCCCATCTGTCTGATGCCAAGCACTCTGCTTTCCATGATGTCTAGCCCACATCTCAGTTAATAAATATCACTGCTTGGGCCTCCACTGTGCGTACTAATGCTGCAAAGGACTACAAAAGAAATAGAAGACATCACACTTGCCCCCCAGGAGGTTAACATGCAAGAGGCATTCTGAAGATTCAAATTCCTGATCCTGAGAAGCTGGGTGGTATATAATGAGGAAAGAAGAGATAATTACGCTCAAGTCTGGGCTTTGCTAACTAGCCATAAAACCTTGAATAAACAATAATTTCTATTATTTAGTTTCCTCATCTGCAAAAAGCATATAATATCTGCCTGAATTATCTTACAGAATTATTTCAAAGATCCAATTAGATAATACGAAAAATAGCTTTATTAACTATAAAATGCTTTGCGAGAAAGAGCTATATTAACTATAAAATGTTTTGCAAATATGATATGTTAATTTTGCTCTTCAGGTGTCCATAGTTCGGCCATTACAATACTGTGGATAGATAACTGAATTCAGCAGTGAAAGGGTTAGCTGAATCGCTTTTGTTTCCCCTCCTGTTTGTTTTCCTCTTTTTGGTTTATTAAGTGAATGTGTGTTCCAGGGATGAGGGATTAACCAACTGGTAATGGTTCTTGCTCCTTAAACTGCCTATAGACTCCCACTAGACATGTTCTGAGGAGTTGGGTCTATGACCAAACCACCTTCTTCTTCTACAACCGCCCCAGACAGTTTAATCCAAGCAGCCTGCCTTCCTGCTAGCCAAAAGGTGACATGGTTCTATTTCCCTCTCCTTCTTCCTTTTTGCCTTTTCTCTTACCTTCTTCATCAGCTTCTTATAGAGTTAGAACCTCAGTCTCATGTGTCTAGCCCAACCCAAACCCAAAACTGCATCCCAAACCCCAAAGTCCTTCTCTTTCTAACTTCTGTGGGTAATGTGAAATGTTACATTTACTCAGGTGATCCAGGAGAGAAACTAAAGGCACAAGATTTGGGAACCATATGATTAAGAGATCTCTTAATAGATCAAGAATTTGCAAAAGAAAAATAGAGTCAGCCTCTGGCTGACTGGAAAGAAGCTCAGGAACTTGGTTAGCATCACCTACAAGTATGTAAAATTAATTAATTAATTTTTTCTGACTTAAATACTAGTATTACAACATAATTTTCTATCACCTCTTTCATTACAAATTAATCAATATATAGAACAATTTTTTCCTATAGGAAACATGTGCTTCCAATTCCAAACAGCCAGATGACAATCTTTCAAACACTATCTAAATTTCAAATAAGTTTGATTGAAAAATACTGTAACTCATCATATAATTCCCAAATACTAATTTTATATTGTGTGATTTTAAGGTAGTCACTATGAAAATGGGTAAACTGAACCCAAAGAAGCAAAAAATAATCAAATAACTTTATTTTTACTAAATATCACAGGAGAAATCACACAATATACATCAATTGCTACAAATTGGCATTAAAGATACATACAACCACAAGTATTTCTATCTTTCTAAATGTCTCTCTCTCCCCTCTTCCTTCTGTCTCTGCCTTATTTTAAAACAAGTTAATAGTATTCTCTCTTTTCTATAATTTATAAGTTGTTTTCTTTATGTGAATTTGTAGACTTCTTCTCTTTTAGATTAGTAATAGAAACTTGAAATGTTTACTGGATCAATAAAGACATTGGAAGTAGGTGAAAATTTTCTTACAATTTTAGAGGTTATGAATTTATTCTTACAGGGAGTAGTTATATCTTTTATGTTCTAAATCACAATTTTATTTCTGATGACCATCGAAATTTGGGTTCTATTTCAATTTCTTTATTTATCTGGAAAAAAAAATCATAGGCCATATAATGTTTTACTATGGTGTTTTTAAAAGTATAGTCTGTATATCATTTGTTTGAAGCACCAAGGATATGTTCTAAAAATGCAGATTTTTAGTCCTTCTCCTGAACTGCTATTAATCAGAATATCTAGGTAAGATGTGCAAGTTTGTACTTTAACAGTTTCTCTCAAGTGATTCTTATAAATAATAAAATTTGAGAACTACTCTTCTGAAGATAAAATAATTTATATATGTATATTTTTATCAATAACCATTTATTAACATTTAGCCATGTTATCACTGTGAATTTTCCAGTTATTAAATTGTATTTAAGATATTTAGTCAAAAGCATTACCTATAATATTTTATAAACTTACTATGTTAACACTATATCAGATCTCTTTGTTCAAATAAATATTTTTATTTTCTAGCAATAAAAGGTATTTCTTCAGCTGAATTTATACTTAACTCAGTTTGTCTAATTTACTTAGGCATTTTACAAAAGAGAATCCAACTGCCACATCAAAAAACCCACTAAATTTACTTTAACTTTTTACACTACCATACTGACATTTATATGAATTAAGAAATAGAAATGATTGTGTTCTTGAAAAACACGATTAAAAAGAGGATTATCAAATGTACATATTTAATTGAATTGAAGTTTTTAATTGAATTGAGTTTTTAATTGAAAAAACTATTGTTTTTTCAATTAAATATTTCTTAAATTTGTATTGCCTAAGCCATCAAACAGCATTTTTACCTCTAGTTGTATTTTTTTTTATCCTCTATTAACATTTAAAAATAAGAAGAAGAAAATAAGAAGAGAACTTCACTCTGAAGAAGACCATAATAGTTCATTAGCTATGCACATCTCAGCAGCATCCATACCTGACAGCATTAGGCCTTTTGCACTTTTCATTTTTTAGGTCACACAAATACTGTAAGTAATGTAATGAAACCACAGCCTTGTCTGTATTTTCTCATACAGCCATGCTCTGATTCATAAATATTTCATTTCTTGTTGTCTTAATTCTAAAAGAGGTTAGCCTGTATTTTTCATAAATGCTTTATTTTAAAACCCCCCTCTTCTCAAAATCACTCTGACCACGACTTTGGTAAAGTGCAATGTACAACAAAGCACCATACAAAAAGACTTACATTCAACACAATGGCCAATGACCTTAAAATCTGAAAGACTTAGAAACATAGCATTCAATTAATTCTGAATAAAGTTATTTCACAAGGAAATGCAATGTTATATGATAGAGGGTGTCTTCTGAGAATTAAAATGATAAAGAATAGAGTTCACACAGAGCCTTTAGATCAAAGAAAACAAGGACAAGTCAAGGTTAGTTCAGAGGGTTAGTTTGGGGAGATGGGTATTATGGCTTAGATGGGAAACAAAAATCACAAATTATTACAAAGATGTTAAAGAGTGGAAGGAAAAAAGATAAAAATTCCAAGAAAGAAACAGAAATGATGTTGTTCAATTTAACAACTCTTTCACATAAAAAAGTAATAAATGCTACCTATAAAATCAGGCCTCCTGTCAAAAGAGAGTTGTGTATATTGGGATTAAAAAAAAAGTCAGTCTGCAGAGATTTGTGTATTTGCCCATAGCAAGGAAGAAAAATCATCAAGGAAAAGAGCTTTATTATTCCTTATTCTTAGCCTTTTTTTTTTTTTTTTTAAGATTTTTTATTTATTTATTCATTTATCCCCTGCTTGCTGCTTGTGCTCGCTGGGTCCACGCCGTGCGGGCGGGCTTGCCTTCACCAGGAGGCCCCGGGAACCGAACCCAGGGCCTCCCATATGGTAAACGGGAGCCCTACTGATTGAGTCACAGCCGCTTCCCTATTCTTAGCCTTTTGATCCACTTTCCCTATCTCCTCCAGCTGAGATTGTGCAATCTACAAAGTTTATATCAAATATAAGAACAGAATATTCTTGGAGACAAACTCTGCAAGATTATTTTTAGCTTTCTTTAAAAATATAAATAAATAAATATTAGAATGCTTAAGCAAAGAATCCTAGCTAGAGGGCTACCAGAAGTAAACATATTAGGAGATCCTCCTTACCCAAAGGCACAGAAGCATTTCTTGTTAAATAGCCCTTTTGGCTAATTGAGAGAGAGCCTTGGTGTAATCAGCTTTCAAATTTCCCATTCCAGCATTATACTTTGCTCATCTAATCTTAGGTCTCTGGCCTACCCATACTTAACTTACCAAGGAGTATATAAAATGCTCTGGGGAAGCGGCTGTGGCTCAATCAGTAGGGCTCCCGTTTACCATATGGGAGGCCACGGTTCGGTTCCCGGGGCCTCCTGGTGAAGGCAAGCCCGCTCGCACAGCGTGGTTAGCTGACCCAGCAAGCACAAGCAGCAAGGGGGGATAAATGAATAAATAAATAAAATCTTAAAAAAAAATAAAATAAAATAAAAATAAAATGCTCTGGACTGGGCAAACCCTTGGTCTCATGCATTAAGCTACTTTGAGTAGCTTCTGCTGGTTGTGATGCTTCATGATTCTTCTACCTGCCTGGGGACCTTTCTATTTTGTTTTGCCCTGACCTCTGGAGAAATGATGTGACTTTTATTCTTGGTTCACTATCTAGATCTCTGATGACTTTGGTGGTACTGTACTTTATTATTCAGAGTTACATAGTACTCCTAATAATGCCCAAAGTGAAGCATCTAATAAATTATTGGCTTACTGATCTTTTTTTTTTTTTTCTCTAAATACTTAAGAAACAATAAGGAGACTACTTTGGACTTATTTTCTGTGAAAAGAGAAGAACTATTTCATTAAAGAGCTAGTGACAGAGTTCCTGGAAGTTCATGTCTAAGTTCATAATTCCAAGTATAATATATATCAGTGTTGGCAAAATATGGTTCATAGTCTAAAACTGGTCCAGTGTCTGAATTTTGATGGCTTACCTGCATGGTAGGAATGTTTTTTTTTTACATTTTTAATGGTTGAATAAAGAATGGTTGAATGATTGAATAAAATATACAAAAGAATAATATTTTGTAAATGTGAAAATTTTATGAAATTCAAATTTCAGGGTCCATAAGGTTTACTAGAATGCAGCCACACTCATTGTTTAGGTATTGTCAATAGCTGCTTTCACATTATAATTGTATAGTTGAATAGTTGTGACAGAGAACTATGGCCTGAAATGCTTAAGTTATCTAGCTCTTTATAGAGAATGTTTGCTGAACCCTGCTATATATGATGGTGTGGCATGAAACTCTACAATTAAAAATGGCTTGGGATAATCTTTTCTATTGAAATTATAAATTATTGAAAGTGAAATTATTACCCTCTAGCCTCAGAAGATACTAGTGAAGAAAAAAATGAGAAAATATCCAAAGAAACACAGGAGCTTCACAGGGATCATTTTACCTAAAAAGTGATATCTATGGTGAGGAATAATACAGAACCTGGCACAAAGCTGCAAGAATAAATGCTCAAAATGGCCTGAAGCAGAGAAATATATATATATCAAAACACTTCAGAATCCTATTTAGGTAGGGGGAATTTTAATGAGGGTATCAGCCCACTGTTTGGTAACAATGGTATATTATCACCAGACAGCTGAGATAAAACAGAACTTCTAAAATTCTAGGTGGCTTTTACCTTCTCTACCAAAAAGGAAAATGCCCAAGGGAAATGGAAATTTAAGTATGATTAATAAGAAACCAGAGCCTAATAATTACTTAGAGGAAAATGAGTTACTTTAAATAAGTTTAGGTAAACAGGACCCATGAGTTATATTTTCCATGTATTAAAAAAATCTTATGTTATCATAGAACTATAGTTGATAACCTTGTAAGCAGTACAAACAAAACAAGAGCAGACATAATACATAAGAGGGACAAATGTTCTTTTATTTCTTTAAGGTAAAAGGATTATAGAAAATAAAGATCAGTGAGTTTGACACTATTCCCCAGAAGAATTCTAGAACAGGTTATTAAACAGATGGCTTGTGAGCACTTAAAAACAAAAAATCCTGCCATGGATTTGTTAAAAATAAAGCCATGCCAAACCTTGCTTCCTTTTCTGACATTGTTACTAGATGAGTAGATCAGAGAAATGCCTTAACTGTACAATATCTGGACCAAGAAAAGTATGGAGAATGTCTCTCATGGCCAACTTGGGGTAAGTCCACGTACTAGTTGTGTAACATTGGTTAAGTTTCTTAACATCTGGGATGAGAGACAAATCCCCATGGGTCTCTTGCATTTCTGCATGTCTTATGAGAAGAAGCACTGGTAGCTTTTGTTCTGGACTGCTTTTACATGGATGTTTGTATGGAAAACATCCTTGGAAGGAAGAGGTAGTGTCTCTTTCTGGAACAAAGAGCAGGTTTGTCTACAGCCCATTATAAAAGATTGGGTTTCTAAACTTTGGGTTCCTTAGCTGTGACACAACCTACTGAGTGTGCAGTACCAACCTGAGCCACTCTATGGAACTTCTGTGAGGTTTGCAGGTCAAGGGGAACCAAATCAAAACATGAAGTTCATGCTGCTTGCTGTGCTGTGAGTAATAAAGCCCTTTGTCTCTGACCCAGGAGTCCTGTGTCTTCTATAATCACTCACGAAACAGTGACAGGCAAATAAAGTAAAATCTCAGACCCTTCTTAACTCTTGACATTCTGTGTTTGTCATTCACAATATGAGAAAAATAATACTACCTTCTTATAAGAGTGTTATGAGGATTAAATGAATTAATATATATAAAGTGCTTAGAAAAGCAACTACTTAAACAAACTGCTCAATAAATATTAGCTATTATTATAATGATAATTATGATTATTTTTAAATGTATATTAGAAGCTAAACAATCATACCCAAAAGATTAATGACAATTTAAGGGGTCCACTTTCACTAGATATAGAAGGGGCTCTATCCTCAATCCTGCTCTGTTTGATATTTTCGTAAATAATTGAGTATAGATATAAAATGTATTAATCTAAATTATGGTTGCCACAACTGCTAACATATATGACAGAATCAGGATTAAAAAAATAATAAACTTACGCTGAATAAATGAATTAAAATAACACAAATTTAAAAGAGATAAAGGCCTGTTCTTAAAATATTCAAAGTACATATTAATTACAATATATATTAAAAATCCAGTTCTAGTAATGATGTAACATGACTACAAAAAATAAATTTTCTACTATGTTAAAGAAAAACGGTGATAAATTTTCAGTGTGTTTCCGTGTTGGTCAGAACACCATGGTATGGTGTTTAACTATGGGTAAAACATTTTAAAGGGAAACATTTGCAAAGACGCATACCCAGAGAGTGATCAGAATGGTGAAGAGAGAAATAAATCCATATAGTATATCAAAAATAAGTGAAGAAACTTGACTTCTGTTACCTCAGAAAGAAAAGATTTATTGGGATGAAATCTTTCCAGACACCTGAAAAGTTTGTATGGAAAACAAGAAATATTCTGTGTAAATCCAAAGTTACAGAGCTAGAAATAATGGCTAGTTAATTGATTCCAATTCAGTGTAAGGAATAATTTTCTACTGACTAAATTTTTTCAGATGTGGATGTTATGATAACTAGTTCCTCATTCACAGAAGTTTTTAAAGTAACTAGCCAGGACAGTGGAGATGGAGATTCTTCTTTCACATACATATGTCTTTACTGCTCACTTGTATATAAAAAAGGCAACCTACAGAAAATTTCTCCAAGCCTCTTGCCTATTTTCACTCTTGTCTTGCCTCTCCCAGTTGCTATTCCATCTCAGCCTAACCCCTTCAAACTGGCAATTTGTTCTTAGCAGTTCACCTTTTTTTAAATTGTAGTAAACAATGCAGTGCACAAAATTCCCATTATAACCAAATTCAAGTGCACAATTCAGTAGTATTAATTATATTCACAGAAAACTTCTTACCCACCTTTCTAATTTGTGTCTCAGATTACTCTCTTCTCATATACTCAAGCTCACAAGCAATTTGACAGAGGCTCCAGGATGGCAAACTACAGCCCCACCTCCCTATGGTTTAGAAGGGACATTAGAAAATTAATTTCACAATCTCAAAGGCCCCTTTTAACTCTAGGATTCTTGGATACTTCAAGAGGGAAAAATATATATTTTTACTTCTTTTTCCATTTACATAATCAAGAAATTGATAGGTGTCCAGTGATTGAGGAATGAATAAATAAGTCAATGAATAAATGAGTGAACACTATTAAACAGTTGAATAGGCTTTTTTATTTTGTAAGAACTATCAACCAATGGGTCTTACATCTTTCAACCAGTCAAACAAATGATAAAGAGTGAAAAGGCATGAGCAACAAACACCTGTGGGAACAAGGAAAGCAAGTGTGAGAGAAAGAGAGACTGGTGTGGGAATGGGACTGGGGGTGGAGAACAGTGGGGAGGAGCCCAGGATTAAATCTTAGAAACAACTAGCCATTAACGTCTCTTACTTTGTGACATTTGCAACTGTTTATAAACCAAAATAAAATTTCAGGCCATATAAAAATACATTTGGATGAAAAGTGAAAGAAAAATTCTAAATTCTCTAAGAAATTGTAACAGGAACAACAAACTACATTCTTGCAAAGGCAAAACTGTTACAGGCCACAATATAAATGAATTTCAAATGCACAATACTAAGTGAAAGAAATCTGACTAGAAAGGATACATACTGTTGACCAAAAAGGCTACATATTAATTCATTCCATTTATATGACATATTGAAAAGACAAAACTATAGGGACAGAAAACAGATCAGTGATTACCAGGCATTGGAGAGGAAAGGTTGAAGAAAAGGGACTTGGAATTTTAGGGGATGGCAGATCTGTTCTATATCTTAATTGTGCTGGTGGTAACACAACTGTTTATGATTGCCAAAATATAAAGAACTGAACACTTAAAAGTGTGGGAAAATTTTACTGTATATAAATTCATCTTTAATAAAAGTGGACAAAATTAAAGAGCTTAACACAACTTTGCAAGATGAGTAGTTAAAATATAGTTGATGTCATTTAAACATCACAAAAAAGTTAAATATTTTGAGGTAGAATATTATCAAAATCATTCCCACAGCAATCCGAGTTGTTTTTTAAAATTAAATGTAAAAGGAAACCAAATAGCTCTTTGTAATCATGTGTACTTTAACTGTTACATAAATATTTAACACTTAAAAATAAAATTTACCATTCATAGTCTTTTAAATATCCCATAAAGAAATATAATTGTAGTAATAAAAAATTAACATTAAATATTTTTATTTATGCATTTTGTATTTTGTTGCCATATATTCTCTCTTATTATTGTACATTTGTACTTACCATTTGATCTTATATACCTAAACAAGTTGTCCCTCAAAAAACAAAGAAAACTAAACTTATAATAATAATATTCCTTTAATGCATAAGGAAGCATGCACTTTAATCATATTTTATAATTTGGCATTGTTTCAGCCTAGTGGGAATGAGATGTTTTCAGGACACAAGTAGGGGGAAATCAAAGAGAATAGATACATAAAATCTAATACCAATTAGAAACAACAAATTGCATTGCCTTTCTTATACTTGTAGAATAGTTTGAGCAATATATATGTAGGTCTAAGGATTGACTGAAATTATTGAAAATGGCAAAGAAGCAAAGAATCAGAAATGATAAGAGGGTAATTTAAAAGCATACTTTTCTGGAAATAAACAAATATAAATTGATCAAGAAAATACAGTTTTAAAAATCATCTTGCTTTGGACAACAAACAGTTAGGCTGTCAAATGAATTTTATTTTTAGTCACAGGAATATACACTCTCTATAACAAAAAACAAAGTAAAATGTATTGAAATATGAATATTCAGAACCTTACATCAATTACCCTAAAAACTATTACAACTAATAATTCCCTACCTTCTGAGAAGCAAGAATACTTGCTGTTCTACTTAGTTATGCTGAATCTGCATAGTGGGATGATTGTCACAATAGAGCAGTCAAGGAAAGAAAAGACCACACTTCCCGTCAGAGAGTACACTTCATTACTTCATTGGATATGTACACTTGGCATGATTATATGCATCACATGAATGAGGGTGGGACAGAAAAGGAACTATCTAAATGAGGCTCTAAAAATTTTGTTAGCAGTTTCCAGGGGAAAAAGAAAGCTGTCTCAAGACTTCCTATATGGTGTACTATACAAAACCTCAATGCCCTCCCTTTAAGCTAAACTATGACAAAGATATGCAATATTCCTATAGTTGGAGTTGTATTTCCTTTTTTCTTCTTTTTATTTTTTATTATGGTAACATATATACAACTCAAAATTTCCCATTTAACTACTTTCAAGTGTACAATTCATAGACTAGACCATGTACAATTCATAGACTGGACCAACATTTAATATGGGTTATAAATATGAATATGTGTATTAAGGCCATTAAAAAGTAGAGCTCTAATTTTAAAAAGACAAAGTTTATCAAAGAGCTTATCCAAATCTACACTTTATTTCTGGGTTGGTGCCACCAACAGCTAAATATATGAATAAGCATAGGACCAAGGCAAAATTGTGACGAAATTAATATTTATTGAATGTTAATGACATAGCATTCAGGGCTGAGAACACCAAGTGATTATTTATGTTTCTCAATACTAATGTGATCAACTGCAAGGGAACTCTACCTTCTCTCCTTGTTTCAGCACTCTCATTAAATCAGGGGAGGCTCCATTCTGACAGAGAAGGAGGGGAGTGATGTGACAATACCTAGTGGGCTAAAACAATTGGAAAATAAACAAACAAAAAACAAGGAACATCTCAAGTATTTTTTGTTTGTTTGTTTGTTTTTTAGGAGGCACCAGGGATTGAACCTGAGATCTTGTACAGGTGCTCAACCACTGAGCTACACCTGCTCCCCAACACCTCTTAAGTTTTAAGTTATTTATTTATGGCAGTTTTTGTTTAATTGTTTTTATTTTAAGAAGTATCTTTTTCCCACTTACTCTTATGCATATGTTTCTGTGGTTGTAAGGAAAGAGTATTCATAGCTTCAAATCTGATTCCAAGTATTTCATGGAATGTTCTTAGTTGAAAGTAACCTAAAAGTTGATTAAGTACCTTTATTCTTGGAGGACATGACTCACCCAGTATCACACAGTAGTTATAGACAGAGAGTACCAGAGTGGAGGTCACCTGGCATTTAACATGGAACTGTGAGTAGTAAACCAAGCTGGCTATTAGACTTCTGAGACAATAATTAAACACTTTCAGAAGAATTAATAATCTTTGTTCACACTCTAATATGCATTATTATTTTTAAAATCCTTTAATATAAAAACTTCCTACTTGGAACAATGAAAGGAGACTGCATTGAGACGAGGAACATCCAGATGGCAACAAGCAGGAAGCTGGATGTCTAAGGGGAAGGGAAGAGGAGTAAAACGTGTGAGTTGATGAAACAAACAAACAAGGTTGTGGGAAGGGGAGAGGGATAATTATGCATTAAAACCCCTCTTGGCCTCACTTCAGTTTCCAAGGGTCACATACTCATTGGTAGTATAAAAAGATATCAGAACTATTTTGAAAGATCTCACAATTCATTCTAGTGTAGGTAAGAAGAAAAGAGAAAAATGAAAAGAAATAGGCCAAGAAAAGAAATCTCCTCCTTTATTATCAATACAAGAGATTGTAGACTCCTTTACTTATTCTCAAGACATTTAGAATAAAATTGCTGAGCAAGTTAGTGCAAATTTTAAATGTGTAGAAACTAATTGTGTGAGAGGGATAGCTACAAGACCTTGGTTTTATAAGGACATATTTGTGTAGGATCTTTGTGCAGGGTCATATGAAAAGTTCTATCACTTATTCATGCCTTAGTTATAAGTATCTAAAAGCAATTTAAGCAAGTTAAAGCGGGATTTTAAATTTGGAGAGATGGACTTTTCATCAAATTATTTAACCTCAGTCTGCTCTGTTTAAGGATAGATAGTGAAAGAAAAAGAGAAAATAGAAATCATAAACTTATGATACGTTCAATGCAAAAAAAAAGGAAAAATAAAAAGTCATCTACATGCAGTGATAAATACAAGGGTTTTCAGAAGAGAACTTGACTTCAACTATTTCCCTCCATCTTTTCCCACAAAGAGAATACCAGAAATAGTTTGACCATGTTGTGTTTATAGCACAGCCATTAGGTATACTATTTATGCCATTTATGCTAAGATATAATGATGTACATGATTAAATGTCAGTTTAACCTGTGCTAACTATTCTTAGATTGAAACACTCAACTATTGATAGTTGTTTAATAGGTTAAGCATCCACTCACAACATCCAAAAGTTGAATGTTATATTGTTTCTCAGATCAAGAATAAAAAATGGATTGAGGGAATTGAACTAAATGTATACATGCTTGAGATGAGAACCATGTCTTGGCCAATACAAAGCAGTGAACAGTTATTCCAAATGTGATAAAAAGTAAGGTGAAAGTGATTTCAATTACACACAAGAAAAACAAGTTATGTGGTGATATAGGGAGAAGTAACTTCTTGGGCCTCCAATGAGCCAGTAATTCCTCCAGTCAATATTTCTTTATAGAGCTCCTACCCAGTGTCAGGCACTGTTCTAAGCATTGGGCTAGAATAGTGAACAAAACAAATCCTTGACTTCATGAAATATCAAGTATAATTTAGGGAACAGATAATAAACAACTTTTTGAAATGTCAGTTGATGATAGTGCTATGGAGCAAAATAATTTATGGTAAAGGTGATAGAGTATGATGGATGAGGCTTCGTTATTTTATATCAGTTGGTTGGAGAAGTCTTCTCTAATAAGGATATATTTGAGTGGAGAGCTGAAGTTAGTGAAGATGTGACAAAACCTGAGGGTAGAGCATTCCAGACCAAGAGAACAGTGTGACTAAAAGCTCTGAGTTGGAAATCAGCTGGTCCTGTTTAGTGGAATATGAAAAAGGGCAGTGTGTCTAGATTGAAATGAATGAGGAAAAAAATGTTAGGACATGTCAGAGAGTACAAGTCAAATAAAAGGGACTTAAGTAAGGTCTCTGTCTTTTATTCTGAGAGAGATAAGGATCTATTGGAAGACTTTAAATTTTAAAAGTGAAACAATCAGATATATTCTAAAAAGATTATTCTCTTGTGTGGAGAATAATGTGTGGTACCACAAAGGGGAAGAAGGTAGAAAAACTAAGTAGCTACTGTAATAGTCTAATGAGAGATGATGGTGTATTTGACCAGTTTGGCAACAGTGGTTATAGCAACTAGATACATGAAACAAAGAATTTCTGTTGCCGTTGAGCTAAACTAACGGCAGACTGAGCAAGGGAAAGAATTGAAGACTAAAAGGAAATGAGGAGTTAGCTACAGTTATACAGATATAGATCGACCAAATCCTGGAACATAAATTTGGGTGAAGTAATGGTGAGGAATAGTTCTTAAGGATGTTGGGGATCTTTTTTATTAAATGAGATGATTTTATGACAGTCTACATATGCTAAGATGTTAGGATATATGTATTAGTGCACTGAAGATTCTCTTTACTCTCTGCCAGTGAGAAATTTTATAAATGCTTTCCCAAGAATGTCTAGCACTGATTTCTTTCCTGTACCCCAAAATATACTTTAGAAAGTTTTTTAAGGTAAAAAAAAAGTTGCAAAAAAGATGACTGTAGGTGTATATATTAAAATGATGCAAAATTAAAATAATACCAGAAAAACCTCTCACAAAAAATACCACTATATACAGACCAAAAGTTGAGAAAAAGAAACAAATACCATAAAAAGTAAGTTTTTCTAGTAGCAGCTTTCACTGGAGAAATTCAAAGTTAATTTTCTTAACTTACTCAAAAGGTTTTTTTTTTAATTATGACATTCTAATGGTATAATATTTTAGACTTGTGTTAGAAAACATTTAAAAATGAAACGCTAAAATCTTAAATAAATTTTAAGTCAATATTATCTTCTACAAAGTATATTTCAAGCCTTCCAAGATATAAATTGGAGGAAATTGAGGAACATTAATAAACCAAAATGATGAGAGCTTTTAAAACCACTAGGAATTCATTTGCTTCATAGCAATGTGCTTTTTCAACATTTAAATTGTATTCACTATTGCTAGTGAAAATAATTTGCCACAGCAGAAGGAATGAAGATGTCAGTTCCATATAATACATTTATCCATTTAATTGGATGAAAGTATAGTCTAGATATCCTTGGTGGATAGAAGGAAATGGGAGATGTACAACTTATTGGTGAGTTGAATTCAAACAGTAGTTGAACATAGGCCCAAGAATACATATTTCCAATGTCAAGGAATTAAAAAGATTGAACCTGGGCCTCAACAGAATTATTTATAGAGAAAATGCACTTTGATAATTTTAGACAGATACTTTTAGATAAATTGAGATAATGAACAAATACAAGTCAACTTAGAGAAAATAAAGTTCACAAATATAAAATGAGAATGTATTAGGATTCAAAGTGAATCATAAGCTGTTGATAACTAAAATATGTTGCTTTAAAAATGAAATGGGAATGATAACAGTATACCTTACTTTAGAGCACAGATATATTCTGCTGACTGCTAAGCAAATCTGTTTAAATAAACACAAAATCCTAAGCATTCAGATTATAAAGTTGAGGTTATGCTCTTTAAAATTATTAGGCCAACACTTAATATTACTTTTGAGATAACAGCAAATTATTGAAGCAGCTCCTTAAAGAAAACTCATTTTTATGAATACTACTATTGAAAATAACTCATCACATGCAAATTCAAAGATGCCAGGTTTACTTTTTGTTGTAATAACAATAGTGTTGGAACATAATAAATCTAAATCTTCTCTGAAGACCTCTAGCCAACATCTCAATATTATAACATTTAACTTCTGAGTTAGTCATAATATTTTCTTACATTTCACCAGTTACTCTTTCATTTTTGTTTGTTTTGTCTGGAAACTTTGGGGCAGAGAGGTGGATAAATACACTGAGCAAAGGAAAAGAGCATATATATATATATATCTATATATGTACCCCCATATACACACACACACAAACACACACACAATATAACAGGGGTAATGAAAAGGGAGAAATAAATAAGCAAGTGGAAGTATCCATTTATTTTAATAGACAAGGATATGTGCAAGGCAGGAATATTCTACAGTAAATAATATTCTACAATATGAGAGTTTATGTAACTCACTAATAATAAATTCCCACAAAACCAAAGCTGACATTAAAAAAAAAAAAGAGTAATGGTAGTTTTAGACAGCCCTCCTAACTACTATGCTTAATTAAGATAGAAAAAAAAAAAAGCAAACATTTATGGAGTCCAATTTCAGGTTCTGAAAAACAAATGCAGAACCTAAAGATTTGGAGTAGCTCCGTAAGAAAGCAATGAGTTGACCTCATCCTAATTAAAGGGAAAAAAAAAAAAAAAAGCCAAAAGAACTTGTTATTTTACTTGATTAAGACTATGGATATGATATTACTTAAGTCCAGTAAACAGTTGGAGCTAAGAAAATGTTTCTCATTTCATCTGAAGAAAGAACAGAATTAAAAGTAAACTAAGTTTACAAAATTGTAATTAGGAATTAGGTGATCTGCAGACTGTGAACACTGGAACATGTGTAAAGAAAGTTTCAAGCACCTGGATTACCTTTTCAGAAGCCTTAAGTATATAAACAACAGTCTTTCTGGTTTGGATTTGATCAACTTTGATTGAACTGCATGCATTAAGGGCTACATAACTAAAGTTCCTTTAAAAAACTATGCAAATCATAAGATCTCATTGGGCCTAACTTAGCAAATAGATTTTTATTTTTTATTTTTTTAAATCAAAGGGTATGTAAATATGGGCACTGTTTAAAACATGTTAGGTCCTATCTACCACCTATCAAAAAATTCAGGGGAAAAAAATCAGTTTGAGTATACCAAAAACTAGTCTTCAGTAACTGTAATGGAATTAGTATCATTTCTGAATTCAACTGTGATTTGTAATTTTGTCTATTACCAATCATATCAAAAGAACTTCTTGGTGACCTTTGTCCTCAATCACTTTCTCTTCTTACAAATCAATGGTCTCTTCCTGATTTAATTCAAAGAGGAGAAAATATAGGAAACTTCCATCAGTCAGTTTCCCATCATCATTATAATATAGATGATCTAACGTGAGACTGTCAACAAAGAAATAGATAAGGGTGATGAGGCAGAACCAGCTATAAATCCTTAAGCTCTCAAAAATAATATCCTTTTTATGTAATTAAGTTCTGTATCTCTTACATCTTCTTTTGAAATAAAAATGTCTGGGAAATTTGTCTGGCTACATTCATTGTACTGTCATTTACCCTATGAATCTCAAACAAACCTTGCAGTTATTTTCACATATTTAAATATGCTTTTCATAAAGTACAATATAAATAGCTATGAAAAGAAAGCTCTTTTGTGTTTTTGAAATTTTGCTTATACAAAGTAAATATAACTTTTCATTACAGGTTATCTGTAAACATGATGTTCACCCTTTCCTATTGTTATGGTGTGTCACAAACAACAATTTCCCACCTATTTTAGGTCTCTAGAAAATGCACAAGGGTTTATTTTACTTTTTAAAAAAAGCAAAGCTACTGCATTAGCATCCATTCAAAGAAATAAAACTCCAAGAACAGTTTACTCAGACACAATCATATCAAAAGTTTATTAGTATCATAATGAAATTAAAGGCTTCTTTCTACTCCAGATTATGTATTCTGTGAAAACAATATTCGATTCTAGAATTTCCATCACTCTGAATTCCAAAATATAAATTGAAGAATTTTGAAAAAACAATTATAAATAGTTCATAATTGTTATTTATTATATTTTCTCCTCTTGATTACTCTATTTATTCTAGTGTCCATTGTAGTATAATGGTAGCATTTTAATAGTCTACATATAAAAAGAAAGTGTCCTTATATTTAAATTGAATGTTAAAAAATTATTCCCTTAAAAATCCTTGTATTTAAAAGTGAACTTTAAAGATTATCTATTTTTATTGACTGTCTTCTCATACCTTCAGGGATATATCACCAGGTTTCTAGTCTTTAAGATTTAGTAACTTAATCACAATTAGACATTTCTTTCACTTAACTTTTGGTAACAGTGAAACAGTGAGTTCTTTAGGAAGTATTGAGCTGAACAACTACTGAACATAAGTCTAGTTAAGTAAAAGAAATAAGAGAAAGAAAGAAAAAGGTAGGAAAAGAAGAGAAAAGGAAAGAAAAGAACTTTTAAAGCTCTAAAGCTGAAATGAAATTTTATGATCATAATGACCATTTTGATATAACTCCATAGCCACTCTACTATTGCATATATAAATAAATCAAAATAGTGAAATTTGTGTTTAAGAGGATTAAACAAATACATTTAAAACTTGTGTTTACAACATTAACAAAAACATTTTAAAATTCCAGTACATTGAGAGAAAACAGCTTATCCATAACTCATAGTGACAGAAAAGATAAACAGGCCCCTTGACAACATAAAACCTTTCCCGAGTTAGGCCACGACGCAAACTACACGATGAAAATATCTTAAAGTTCATCTTTACCTCAATTTTGACCTCTAACACAGGCTTGCTATAATACACACTCCTCCAGTCTCCACTGCTACCTAACCAAACTGAGTAGGAGAACGTGCAAAGATATGCCTTCCAGGCAAATTTTTGTTTTCTAAAAGTAAATCTCTCTGAATATTTCCAGGTGGAAAACATCCTCTTCAGCTACTTTGACACCAGGGTGTCACTTTCTCCTTTGGCTTACCTGCTACTATTTTAACTATTTTTCCAAGTAGACTCTGGGCTTGTCGAGGAGGTAGCTCTTTAAGCACTTCTGAATCCATGATGACTATTTATGTGCACACCTTACACATTCCCACAGCCTTTCACAGGCCCTTCTACCTCCAGCCGGTTCTGAAACTTCACGCAGGCCACTTCGCTCACCTCACGACGCGAACGGCTCCCCACCTGGGAGCAAACAGTACTCTAGGAATAATCCTCAAGATCAAGAAACTGTCTGGATTTCAACATGTGGTGAGAGAAAATGTGTGTGTGTGGGGGGGGGAACACGATTATTACAGAGAGCAGCTGTCCACTAAGTGGCTTCAATCTGTTGGCTAAAAAGCTGAATAAACAAATACACAGATGGGTCTAGCTCCTTGGGGATTCCGGTTTCTGAGAAGCCTCCAAAACTCTGTCCAGTTCGGCCTCCCTTGACTCATCCTTACGCAAAACATGAACAGGTTCCGCTTTCAAAATGCCCCAGATTTGCAAGTGCCTTTGCACTCAGGTTCCCTCGAATAAAAGTGTCACCGTGTGTGCCAGGTGCCCTGAGAGACTTACTTATGAGATCTCAAAGTCTGAAGATACTAAGGCAACTTTTTCTCCCTGCTCTCGAGAGGCCCGAACACCCATAGCAAGTGGGGGTCGACAAAGACACAACGCTCTCGGGGTGTCAGGGCACATTTCGACCTACCCAGTAGGGAGAGGCGCGCGGGGTCGGCGGGGGCGCGGCAGACGCGCGCGGCCACCCAGCTGGTCTGGCCAGCTTTGCCGCAGCACGTGCACCTCCCGGAGCGCTACGGGGCTTTGGGTCCCACGCTCAACTGAGGTCAGAGCCTACCCAGCGCTGCCGTTCGCCGTCCAGCTCGCCCGGGGCCACCGAGATCTTACAGATAAAAGCCAACCGAGAAGCCCTCCTTGTCTCCGAAAGTTGTCTGCGCCCCTTCCCACATGCCCGCCCCCCCCCCCGGAAGAATGGCGAGACGCGATATCACCACAAACGCACCCACAAATGGTGAGCAGTCGGAGACCTTTCCAAAGCAGAATAAAATTAAAACCGGGATAGATCCTGGGTGAAGCGGTCGCGCTAACGCGTGGACAGGGGAAAGAGGGTGATCAGGGCAGCAGTTGAGATGCCTGATCATCCCGAAACGTCACTAGGGGCCAGGAGTTTCTTCACTCCAAAAACAAGAGGGTCTTTTCGCCTCTCTCATTCCCAGAGAAGTACTTCTAAAATGAAGAGCTGAAGTGCCTAACTTAAAAACGAGAAGCGTGCACTTGCCCAGTTTAATAAATAAAGGTCAGCAGTTGGATCAATAAAGTGTGAGCTTCTAAACACCAGATGTTTTATTGTTGTTTCTCCTCCCGGGGGGAGAAAGGGGGAAGCGAAGAGGAGGAAGAGACAATAAACAATTAAAAACAAGAAAACAACAAGGTAAACAAACACATCTGGTGTTTCGACACACATTGTCCTCCAGCCGCTCTCTCTCCGGACAAGGCAACATTTTGCATATTCAAAACTAAAATTCATCCATGAGCCCACAGCAATCTCCCCCCTCTCGCCTCCCCCTTTCCCCATCACAAAGCAAAATGAAAAAGAACAACAAGTGGTGATGTTGGGTCTGGAACGCGACCCCGACGCCGGGCCAAAATTTGACACATGTCACACTCGCCCGGTCGCGTGCAGCACAGCCACTGGGGCGAAACTTTGCCGCCCGCGCCGAGGCGGCAGGAGAGCCGAACCGAGTAAAGTCTCAGCCCAGCGCGGCGTGGGGGTGTCTGGGACCGCGCGGGGTGCGGAGGTGCAGCGCGCCAGAGTGAGGGCGAAGAAACTTACCGCGACCGGGAACGCCGTGGGCAGCGTCCCGGGAGGTGGCACCCGTGCCGCCAAGGCAGAAGCCCCCAAACAACACACCCACGCGCCGAGTCCCCACAGCTGCTGCCCGAGAGGGGGGCGCGCCCGGCGCGGGGGGGGGGGGGCGGCGCAGGAAGCTGCAGCTGGCGGACGCGGCCGCCGCATAAATAACCAGGACTGGCGCTCGTTGGCGAGTGGCGGGTGGCGCTGGGGTCTAGACCCGGAGCGGCGGCGGCCGCGGAGCTGCACCCGCCGGCGTGTCTCGCGCTTTCTCGGAGGCTCACGCTGTCTCGCGCTGGCGCTCCCCCCACCCGGATCTGTGTGTGTGTGTATGTGTGTGCGTGTGTGTGAGTGTGCGCTGGCGGGCGCGCGCACCCAGCCGCGCGCGCGTGTTGTTGGCAATGCAAACTATACACACACTGCGCGCGGAGCCGCCTCTCCTCTGAGGGGCGGGGTGGGGGAAGGGACGCCGCAGAGGATTCTTAAATGTTGCTGTGCCACTTTTTTGTTTTGTTTTACTTTCCGTTGTTATTGTTGCTGTTATTGATTCAAAAAGTGGTTTGGAAACATCTGATCAGACTGCCTGCCACTCCCAGCCAAATTTTTCTTCCCCCGTCCCCCAAATTTTTTAAGGGAGGGGGTACGCGGGACAGAATGTTGTTCGGCTTTGCAGTGGAGCCTCCTGGCTGACGTCAGGTCCACCTGCTATGTAAACAAGTCGCTGGAGAACTTGTTTGTTCCGCGCCAGATCCTCCCCCACCCCTACCCTTCCCCCACCTCCTGCTCCACCTCCTCCCGCTCGCCCCAGAAGGCGAATCTAGGAAGGGGGTGGGGAGGGAGGAAAGAACAAAACCGTATGCTATATTGGCAGACCGAGTTGTGTCTGCTGCTTCTTGGCAGTCCCCAAAGTACCGTCCCTTCAGCAGACGGAGCTGCTGGCAAATGAAACAGGGGATTCCACGTGAAGTGCAGAAAACCTCGAAGGGATCCAAAGCCCTTGGTGGCGGAGAGTTAAAGTACATGGTAGTCAGAAAGGGAAACTCAAGCGTGCGTTAAAATGCTCATTAGTTTTTCTTTTCTCGGTGTACGCCGCAGCGGCCTGGATTGGAGAGACGCCGAGTATCTTTCTCACTCTTCATTGTTGTCGGGGCTCCTGTCTCACTTGGGCCCAGGAGTTCTCAGGCTTGTCGCGGTCGCTCAACCTTGGTCACGGGCTTCAGGCCAGGCTGCGGTGGCTCTGGGGCGGGGCTTGGAAGGAAGGGACCTCTGAGTTAGGACTTTTAAGGTCTGAGGCTTTCATGACGGGCCCTATCAGTGACTGAGGGGAGCAAAGTAACCAGAATGAAAGGCAAGAAGAAACTGCCAGACCCCGCTACGTGCACACTTCAAAGCCCAGGCGCCTGCGCGGGCTATGCGCGAACTCGGCCTCCAGCACTCGGGTCATCACTCCAGTCGGCAGAGCGTGACCCGCCGACGGGGCCCTGCGGGGCCGAGGGGGATGACAGGAGAAAGGACGAGGAAAGGCGGAGGATGTGTGTGGGGGGGGGTGGGCAGACGGAACGCGTGACTGGGTGGGAGGTCCCTCTGTAGCCCCCACCCCATCGGTAGCCCGCATCCCACGCCAGCGCCGGGCAGGCGGCCCCTTTCCGCCGCCTCCCGCCAGCCCCTCCGCCGCCTGCGCGACCCTTCGCCCTCGGTGTTCACTGAGCGCTGCCGCCTGAATCCGTTTGCTCACCTCGCAAATCAGTTGCGAAGTGTGGTGATCCGAGAGGCACTGAAACTTTTGCTCCAAATAGTTGCAAGCCGGAGGCCGTTGTGAGCAGAGCCTGGCTCCCACCTTCTTCCCAGCCCTCCTCCCAGGAGAAAGAACCGCTAACTTTAAAATCTCCGATGGTAGGGTGGGGGTGCGGTTGGGGGTGTTTTACGGAGACCAGCAATGAGCATAAACTTATGCCTTTCAGTCTTAAGTCTTTCTTTTTCTCAAAGAGCAGCGCGCCCTTTCTCTAAAGGGCAGATGGATCTCTTCCGTCTCTCTCTCTCTCTCTCTCTCTCTCTCTCTCTCTTTCTCTCTCTCTCACACACACACACCCCACATGGCACCAACTAATCCTTTCAGAACCCCGCAGTTCTCCCGGGGAGGAAGCAGCCTTGGCACCCACATCTGTAAACACACCGTTAGGAAATCTAGTGAAGCCAATTAAGTCAATAAGCCATGGGGCTGATCCTGGGAAGACGGCCCGCGCCAGGAAAACGAGGAACGAGGTAGTTTGGCTGAGAATTGCGGCGCTTTCTGTGAGGTTTTAGACTCCAGCTGTCCTTAAGAGTTCTGCTTATGAGTTATGTTCCCACTCTTTTTTAAATTTTCTTTTTCGAAATGCAGGCGGAACGGGGGACAAATAAGCTGAAATTTTTTCAGGGTGGGAGTGGGGAGAAGAAGAGGGTACAGTCATTAAAATTAGAAAACACCAGACCCCATGACCCTACCTCGCCCTCCTTAATCCTGTGGACAATTTTATGTTAAGTATTCCGCCTTTATGTCTCACTAGCTAACCTCGATAAAAAGAGGATTCTCGGAATTACCTTGAAACTGTTTTGAAAAAGAGAAGAAGAGCAAAGGTGTCGAAACCCTTGAAACGCTGGAGGTGTCCCTTTCACAAGATTTATGAATAAAAGAAACAGAACCGTCAGAAGGTCTAGGCTTTTCACTTTTTTCCATTTCCTTCCCCCGCATACATCGATCCCACTGACTTCCCTTTCTCTCTAGGCGTCCCGAGGAAGTGCAGCGGGAAAGGTTCATTATACAGGAGTCTGGGCTACTTGGAAGTTAAGTTGATGTTCCCTAGGAGGAGAAAGGGGGTTATGTTTTCCAAGACTTGGAGAGGAACGGGTATGGTTAGCCTTTCACTTTTCTGTATCTAAAAGACACGTTTTGCTGTGATTCGCAGCCTCTGACGTTTTTTTCGTGTGAGTACAAATAGCCAAATGCCAAGTGGAGCAAAAGGATATCTCAGTCGGAGGAGCATATCTTAATAAGTTGCTGGCGTTCCTTCTCCTGCTGGCCTGAGCCGGGAAACCTCCTGTGTCCCCGCTTCACTTCGCCCCATTATCTCCTCTTCGCCTGCTGCCATTCCCCAAGCCACCAACCCTTCCCGCAGAGAAGACTCTGAAGGAGTTGAGAAGGCAGGTCCTGCCAGAGCTCCTGCCCTCGGCGGCGGACCCCTCGCGCGCAGCCCTTGGGCTGGCCTCGGGTTCGAGAGGTGAAAGTTCAGACTCCGGGCTCGCGGCTCGCTCCCCATCTCTTGTTGCCTCCCTCCCAGTCCCCGCCCCTGGCCACACCGCAGGCGCGGCCCGGCTGCCAGGGTCTGCCACGGTGGCACGTAGTTTGTTGATGGGTGGTCATAAAATATATTTATTTGCAATTCCTTTAACTCACCCACAACCCCCGCCCCAGCACTGCCCGGAACACTGCGGGCTTTGTTCGCCTCGGCTGCTGCTGGAGCCCGCCAGGGTTTAACGCTCTGTGTTAACAGACTCCAAAAAAAAGTTGAAGTATTATAATAGGAAAACCGGGTTTCCGCAGCTGAGGAAAACGCTGAAAGGGCAAACAGCGAACGAATAGTTTTCTTTTGCACAAGTCACTGGTCAGCCCAGCGGGCTCACGGCAGTCTTTAAACGAAACACTGCACATCGGAGAGAGGAGGAAAGCCAAATTTTGTCCCTTACAGTCGCTGCGCAGAGTAGTGGTTAAAGCCTAGGGCCCCTTCCCAGCACGTGGATCTGTCAAAGTCACTTCAAGAGGTTTCTGGGGGAAGTTAAACGGGGCTACTTGGTAACTGGAGTGTTGCACCAAGTGGACCCTGAAGCTTCCTCACGCAAAACTGATTTCGAGTTTGTTTAACGATGAAACCGCCAATCAACAAAATCCGAGACTCTGTTCTGTTACGGTACCAATGAAGGATAAGTTCGTTTGACATGATCTCTGCTAGAGCATCCTGCGGGGAAAAAAACCCCACCAAAATAAGACTAACTAAAGCCGGGGTGCAGGAAAACAACGTATGCAAAGAAATGTTGGTTTGATGCTTCCCGGAATGAATCGCTTTGATTTTTAATATTCATTACAAATATATAATTATTCAATCCCTTAGGTATGATTTCTTCAAAACTTTCAGTCAAAGAAAAACAACATTTTTTCTTCTTAAGTGCCTTTTCATTGATGTGATTATGACTTAAAATGTAACTGAGGTGGAAAGATCTCTGGAAGAGAGGGGAACGGACAGCTTTTTATTTTTTATTTTTCTGTTAGAGATACCATCATCGAAGCTGTATTACTCACTTCAAAAAACCTTTAACACAAGCAGTCTTTAAATGTAAGGTAAAATATTGTTCCTTTCACATAGGAGAACCAGCGCCTATCAGGTTCCTATTCCTCCGCGCCCCCTCCCCCCAGTACAGTATTCTGAAGATGAGTAAGTAAACGGACTACTTTTAAACACTATCCCCACTCTTCTCCCAGACACATTTTGGGGAAAAGGGAAAATTCTAGTTTTACCGGAATAAAAGCAAGGGTAATCTACGTTACAACATCAAATTGAATGTAGACGTTGGAAATTGGTGGAGTTACACCACCATCTGTCGTTAAGCTTCGGGACTACAAAATTTGGGACAATCTTAATGAGCTTTCCCAACTTTTTTTTTTTTTTAAAGAAAAATCACAGATTACACTTTTCATTTGTACTTTTATAACATATACCTTGAATTTACCTGGATTCTGGAGCAACAAACATTTTTTTCATAACTCCAGCTTAGACCGGATTCTCTGATAACCTCATCTCCAGGAAAACTATACCCCACATCTACCAGCCTCTAGATAAAGCCTTTTCAAACCAGTGATGCATCTGCAGATTTCTCTCCTCCTCTTACCCTTGCTTCTAAATAGGCTGCTGATATGAACAATGGAGACTCAACTACAGAGCCACCCATGTCCTGGAGTGAATAATAGACTCAAGTCTTAAATGTAACCTAGTTCTTTGTTAGTATAGCTAATCCTGGCACATGCAAGTGCAGCATATCTCTGCTAAGAGGTTGTCTGTGAGTGTCTTAAAAAAAAACCCACTCACAGTGTGCTTTTAAACACAAACCTGAATAAAAGCATTAATATCAGGTTCCAGTTCAGCTTAATCTTGCTTCAGAGACAATTGCTCAGGGATAGAATCTTGCAGTCTAAATAGAACCTATACCAAGGAAGACTTTACTGAAATCAGGGGTTCTTAACAAAGGGTCCATGAGCTTGAATTGAAATTCAAAAAAAACATTATTCTTGTGAGGATGTGTTGGTGCGGGTGTGATATATTTATTAAATAACTCACAGTATAGTGTGGACTTAGTAAGGAGTCTGTGGTTTTCACCTGACTGGCAAAGGGGTCCATGGAACAAAAAAGATTAAGAACCCCTGGCTTAAATGAATATGGACAAGAGATAATTACTGGAAAAGAATTCCAGTGATGACTCAAAAGCCTCCATCAAGCAATGAAGAGTCCATCTTCTCCACACAACATTCCAATGGCATGATATAGTATCTACCTTTCAAGGTTCTCAAAAGAACTTACTATCTAAATTATTTCATAACTGTCTGAGTTAGGGACTTGATTGCAAAATATGTATTTTCTATAAAAACATTTTAATTAAAATAAAATTTTATGGCTTGCTCATTTGAGTAAGGCATTAAATAGAAACAATATTAAGTTGAATCATATGAACATGTCTATAATCATCTAACCCATACAAATGACAATTTCATATGGTTGAACCTAATAGAACATAGATTTTTCTGAGATGTAGTCTGCTTCTATAAGAGTAAACATAGTTAAATTGCCCAAACCCTGATATTTACTTCCTGCCACGTTAATTTGAATGTAGGGAATTGCCTAACAGGAGAACTTTTTGTCTATTGATGTTTCTACCATTATAATTAGTCTTACAGTTTTTATGCCTCAATGCAATTTTCGAGCTGAAGGGAAACTACAACATATTCTAATTCAGTTCTCATATTTTAAATATCATAAAGCAAAAGCCCAGAGATGCGAGCATGGTTACATAGCTAGTTAATAAAACTCTGATTATTTTTGAACAATTTCATGTCTTAAACATACAATATCACTCTCGTTCCTTTTACTTCAGAGATGACATTTTGCCCCACCCCACCCCAATCTCTCTGCCTCTCTTTCACATCTATCAAAACTGATATGGCTGAGTGATGGCAATACCTTTGGATGTCAGTACAGTATTGAAGAGGGTTAACTTCCATGTCATATCCACTGTAATGCACAGGAGAGGAAAGAGGTTGATGACTTATTTCTCTTGAAAGTCAATTAAGAGTCTACAAAAGATTTCTTCAATTGTATAAAGAGGTTCATCACTGTTGATTACAAGTGTTCATCATAGAAAACTGATGGCAAAGGTGCTAACACAAACCACAATTTATGATGTTGTTAAGAGTTAATTATCTTCAGATGCTCAGTAGGCAAAACCAATAATCTCTTCATCAGCTTACCTTCACTACATTTTGAAAAAATAAAGGCTAGCACAAGACTATGAAAAAAAATACAGCATTTAAAAAAAAAAAAAAAAACCAACTATGAGCTAATAAGACTACATCAAGATCCTGCATCAGTAAAGATTTTTATTTTGGTCTGCTAACCATATGGCTCCAGTAACCATGGTAGTTTACCCAAAGAATTCTCTGAAGTGATTAATTGTAACAAATCATGTAAATGTTCAGTCATTTGCCTTCCTCTTCTCCTTCTCTTTCTGCTCTTCTCCTCCTTCTTTTTCTTCTCTCTGCTATCTCATCCTCTGCCATGACTTTTGTCACTATTCTCACACTGACAACTTCCAAAATCCCCACTGATATTTCCTAAGCTCCAGATCTGTTTATTCAATTGCTTATTGATAGCACCATTTGAATTATGCAAAGGTACCAACTTGCCTTCTCTCCCTGGTCAGCTATTTCTTATGCCACCTAGTAAAAGATTAATTGCACCTTCATTGCTCAGTCCCTAAAGTAAAAAAAATTCCAAGTTATGCATGCCACCCTTCCATCTTCCCACATCCACTCAGCCATTAGACTTTCTTAATTGTACCTGATGTATCTTTCATTTTCTTCTTCCATCTGTCCCATGGTTGTTACCTCACTTCAAACCTTTATCATTTCTTACTGGGTCATTGCTGATAGCTTTCTAGTCACCTTCCCTACATTCAGTCTTTGCTTTGTTCCAGAGCATCCCAGTCACTGCTTTCTAAAACACAATCTGAATATGTAAAACAAAGATTCCCTGTAGCCAATGGAATTAAATCTTAAATTCTTAGCCTGGCACATATTTGTGTGTCTAGCAAATAGATGCTTAAGAATCTTTTAAAAATGAATGAATAAATAAATAAATACCATGCCTCAGATAAATTTATTTTAGATGTTAAATATATTCTGCCAAAATGTTAGATATATCTTTTAGTTGTGTACTGTTTTCAGCAACTCTGTAAGTCTGCTTTGCTATACAATCATCTGGCTAAAGTAGTTATGACTATGGAGATTTTTTTCTAACTTTTCATGTGAAAGAACTCCGTAAATATACATAAAGGTATATTTAATTTGACATTCAAGTTTTCAGGTGTATTATTTAATGGTTCAGCAAATATGTACTAAGCACCATGCTAGATTTTCAGAGAATTAAAGATCTATAAGATGAGGTCCCTGCCAACAGTTTACATTCTAGCGAGGGAAATGAGATATATAAATGGATTATTTCAATAAAACATGAAATTCAATAAACATAAGGTAGAGGTATAGGCAGGATACCATGAGACCAGAGAAAATATTTCTTAAGGCATTTGTAAGAAAGTAACGTCCTATTTTTTTGTTTGTGATGATTTACTTAAAAATAAATATAAGAATACATCTCTTGGTCAAAATCTTATAATTCACTAAATAGCTGCCTCAGAAAATATATAATCTTTGGACAAAAGCATAAAGTTGTGGGAAAACCTGGTTATACCAAAGACAGTGATTGGTTTAACAACTGTGAAGAGGTATTCTGGCAGTCCTCTGAATGATCTCATTTTACTTTTAAGCATAGAGAACAGTTAATAAAAAGAATGCTTGTAATATGTCATGATTTCACCACAGGAAAATGGTTTATAAAAATGGGAACTGAAAAGAAAGTAAAAAATATACAAATGTTCTGAGTTTAGGAAAGGAATAGTATGTTCTTTCCCAGCATCCTCTTTAACGCTTAAGGGAATAAGACAACGTTCCTGGGCCAGCATGGTCTTCCGGCACAGGCATAGGAAACTGCATTTCCCAATTTATTTTCCCCACTAATCACCTTTTTCTGTCCCATCAAGATGCATGCTTGTTTCCTTCTACACCTCTTGTTTTTCAATACTCCCACCTCAGTAAATACAGTTTTTGACAATAATTTTTCAAATACCACCCCTCTAAATTCCTTCCTTTCCACCCCTCTCCTGATTCCTTCCCATTTAACTCAGGAAAATGTTTCTTACTAATTCTATCTCTTTCTCTATTTCTCTCTACTGCTCTTCCTAAAACACACACACACACACACACACGGTCATGGTGAGAAAAAAATCCAAAAGTAGTGCCATTAGTTTTTAAAGTCCTTGGAAGTCCCCAGAAAAGGAGTGGTGAAGCAGGCACTCTTTTAATGCTCTGTGAGTTGAATTGATATAACCCAATTGAACAGCATTTTGGCAACTTATGTTAAGGTTTTGAATTTAGTCCCATAGCTAAGTTGCAGCCCCCAAAGAAATGATCTGAAATACAGAGGGAAAAGCTTCAAGCAAAAGCTGTTTATCATAGAATTCTTTGGAATGGTACAAATTTGGAAATAATATAAAGTTCAATCATATATAATATAGTCTAGCCACTAAAACAATGTTTGTGGAAACTTTAATAACAAATAAAATGTTTCTGCTGTATTATTTGGTAGAAAATGGCATATAAAATGCACCAAAAGAAGACTGGAAAATAGCATGCCATCGTGAGACTTCTCTGAAAGATAGCCCACAATGATCCCTACCTCCAAAAATTTACACCCCTGTGTAGTCCCCACCTAAGTTTTTGCAAAGTTAGTCTGTGTTATGGCTAACAGTATATTGGTAGAGAGGATGGTATGTCACTTCCAAGCTTAGGTTATAAAAGGCTATGACTTCCATCTCGGGTACTGGATCTATCTCTTAGATAATTTTCTCTGACAAGCTGCCATATTGTGAGTAGCCCAATGGAGAAGCCCACATGGTGAGGAAGTGAAGTCTACAGCCAACAACTTGATTCCAACCTCGTGAGACAACCTGAGCAAGAGCAAATCAGCTAAGTTGCTTCTGGATTCCTGGCACTCAGAAACTGAGTTAATAAATGTTTGCTGTTTTAAAGTTGTTAAATTTTGGGATAATTTGTTACACAGCAATAGATAACTAATACAATCATGATAAGAAAGGTAATATTAAAGGTGTAGAATTTCAAGTGAGATTTTTTTCTCTCTAATTTTCATATTCCCTATATTTTCTACAATGATCATCTATTTTTTTATAGCTGGAAAAATAAAATAATTATTAGATAATTATTTTAAATTTTATTTTTGAAACAAAAATAACCTGAAGTGACTTTTTGAATTCACAGAAATTTACTATCTCCTGACCAACATCTTCTAATAAAACTGAATTTATCTCCAGCACTGTACTTAAGTTGAATATAAAATTAAATTTCAATCCTTACTTTTTATTTTATTTATGGAATAGAGTGGTATTCTATACTTTATTAGTACAAATAGATAGCATTTCTACATTTGATATGTACACTTCATGAGAAAGCAGGGACTCTCTACACCGTTTGTAATGTTTCTTAGAAAATGCATTCCAGATATTAGACAGCTCACTTGCAACATAAGCCATTTTAACTTGGCAACTTCCCTGATATGCCTTTGTGACAGTTTGGGATTATATTTGTGAATCTCAAAAAGAGAAAGATTATGTTGTAAACTATTCTCTGGGTGTGATACCCTTTGATTGTATTAGATTCAGCTGAGATGTCTTTGATCAAATTACCTGTTAAGAATAGGGCTTAGATTCTACCACATCAGTAAGGTGTGAGTCAGGTTGAGTTTCCACCCCTTCATGGACTGATATAAATGGACACTCACTTAAGACACAGTGAAAGAGAGAGAGCTCTGTAATGTTTGATCCTGTGGCTACGGAGAGATATGGACCCTTTGCCAGATAACCTAGAGCTGACCTTGGAAAGACAGCCAAGACTGATATAAGAAGCTCTGAGAGATGAGCCCTAACTAGGAGAGAGAGAGGGCTGGAAGCCCAGAGAGAAAGGAGAGAGCAGGCAGAGATCAGTGACCGTCTTGCTGCAACATGTGGCAACTGACTTTCATGAGAAAGCAACCACGAGGTGGACTCTTCACAGTCTTATAACTGTGAACTTTTACCCCAAATAAATACCCTTTTAATAGCCAACAGATTTCTGGTACTTTGCATTAGCAACCCTTTGGCAGATTAATACAACCTAACAAAAAAAACCATATAGGAGGGAGCGGATGTGGCTCAATCAGTTGAGTGCCCACCTCCCACAGTTCCTGGTGCCTTCTGAAGAAAACAATCAAATGAACAATGAGCCAAACAATGAGAAAAGAGACCAGGGAGCCAACTCATGTTAGTCGCTATGACTCAGTGGTTGAGCACCGGCCTCCTGCAATCCATGGTCCCAGTACTTCAAAAAAATAAAGCAAGCAAACAAAAAAAACGTACAGGTAAAAGACCTTTTAAGCTTTGATCATATTGTGAAATACAACTGTTATGGTATTTTACATCTTTATTCCAAAGTAAATACATAAAAAAGAACTTTGAAGTGAGAAAGTAAGACTAGACTTACTTCATATTTAAAATAAGAAACAGCCTTTGTCTATTGGGGTTTTCCTAACTAGGTTATAGTACAGTTAAAGTAGTTGAGTAGAGACTTTCAAAGCAAAACTTAGCAAAATTGGTTTAGTTTAGCAAAACTTAACAAGTCAATAAGTATATTTTTGTCTAAGTACAATAAACATGCTAAGTCAAAAGTGTTGCCTATTCTGTTAATAATTATGCCTTTGGTCTTCATATTATAATCACTAAAGTTGACAATTTATTCCAAGTTGATTTCTTGAAAAGTTTAAGTCATGAAATGCCATAGAAAACCATTTCTGGAGTCTGATAATATTAATTATATAATGAATTTGGCAATGTCTAGATTGTCTTATGGATTTAAACAGATTGATAAAGTAAAAAAGCACATAAGATTGTATAACACAGGAATATGCACTCTGGGTATATTAATTATTTAGTTATTTTTATAATATTCTTAGAGTAACTCTAAGCACCAAATGCATTGCTGAGTTTATTTCAGGAGACTATTATACTGAATATTATCATAATGTGCATGATACATAAATTTAAATATGGTTCCTCCCATAAGAATATACCATATGCAGTAGACAGATAAATTTCTACTAAAGCTAGATCATTTCCTTATCCAAAGATTCTCACATTTTCTGACTTATTTTTTGAAGTTAAAAAAATCTTTTCATTACTTCTATGATCCTTTGTCCATCATGTTGTTGATTCATCTTCTGTAACAATCCTCTTTTCCACCTCCTCACTAAATTCTGTGAATCAGGATCAAAGACAAAAATGTCTGAGCTGGTGAAAGAAATGTATAATATTTCAACCAATTGAAGAAACTCATTGATACTTTCCATGGCTTTTTCAAATAACTAGGTCATTAAGGATCATAAATCAAAGTATCTTTGCTGGAAAAAAAAAATCAGTATCTGTTAAGCAAAAATCCATGTTCATTAGTCCATGATTCTATATGCAATGAAGTTCAGGTAATTTATTTTTCACATAGTAGATATGAAAACTATGTTGAGACATAATATTACTGGGGAAAGGACACTCCAAAATGAACCATTGAAGGCAATTCGACCTCTAAAATATGGTTAGCAAGATCAGCTCTACCTCTCAGATTTTAACAGGAAAATGTGGTGAGCAAATGTAAGAGTTTCAAAGGAAAGGAAGTTCATACAGATGTTTGCCTGTGAAATTTAGATAAACTCCAGTCATAAAATGTAGCCCCTCTTACTTCCTGAATTCAATTCAGTTCAATTCCATTCAGCAAATATTTTGATCCCACATTATTTGTCTGTCAATATTTAATATTTTAGAATCATAATTTTTGCATTAGATTGTGCCTTAGAGGTCACCTAATCTAAAATTCTTCCCAATGAAGGAATTTGGATATGGCTTTTTTGTTATGAAGTGGTATTTCTTGGTGCTTTTCATTGAGTAGTCAGGAAATGGAGTCCAGAGGTGGCTTTCCAACAATTCTTTCATTTCAGAGTAAATGTCTTTGGTGCTTTCCTTGACTGCATGGTAATAAACTTATGCATGTTCAATTTATTGATGTTTCTTGACTTTCTGCTGAGCAGTTTGCTTCTTGGAAATTCATGAGCCTAAACGAGCTGGACATGTTTATTTCTTGGAGGACTGCTCTCCCCATGACTCCCAGGCAGACCTTTGTTTCTTCTTCCTCAAGGTTTATATTGGTGCTACTCTTGAACAGAATCTGGGGTCAAACTTCTCATAAGTGAACTTGCTTTTGCACTGTATCCTCCTTACTGGCTTTGATTATAGCATGAGATTCTTGCCTTGTTAGCAAGTACTCATAACTTTACACTGGTGATCTGAGGGCAGTCTTTTAATTCTACCATGATCAACTTCATCATGGGCTTCATTCCTCAGAGGGTTTCTTCTACATGTCAAGAGCTGACTCAACTGGAAGAGAAAAGGCCTGGTGAGCATATTTGTTAGAACGGGACTGATGGCCCTGTTCCCTTCTACAGCACAACCTCAGGGACCACTTCTTTGAGAACGTCCCAGACTGCCATGGATACTTAAGGTTCCTTACGTTGGTCATTCTGAGGTAGTGCAGGACACTGGCTGGTAAGAGAGGATGATCTTGAAGTGGACATGCAGGACAACTTCAAGATCATTTCTCCATATGTACCTTCATCATTAAGCATAAGATGAAGTCTAAGGGTCTTGTAAGAACATGATCTGTGTGGAGATTTTATGGGTGTTTTAGGCAGATTCTGTCCTTACCAACCATGGACATTACACAGAATAGGTATTACTGTTATTTTACCCATTATTTAGATGTCTTAAATACAAACTACGAGAAAACAATATGTAACACTAGAGATGATTGAACACATTAATTCTTAAATATTGTTGTCCAAATAATGAAGGCAGAAAAAAAATTCACCATGAAAAGTGATGCACTCGTTTAAAGAGATTTGGGATTACCATACAATAGATTTAAAAAAAGGTTTACTAAGAGAATTATTCAATTTTGATTTTATGTCACAATGTTTAAAATTATATAAGGAAAGTATAATCTTAGTAAGTTTTAATTTTCTCTATGTATTCTGATGTATTCTATAGTAAAAATAAATCTCTTATTCTTTCTTTTTTGAGTTTCTGATGACTGATTTTGCTCTTGGTAAACTTCTGACTCTTCTGAAATGTAATAAACTTATGGGTGTTTATTGATGTTGAAATGTTGACAACTAATTTTAGTAATACTTGGGTTAACTTGGTTACTTATTAGATTGATCCTTTTTAGCGTGGGTTTAAATTTTTGTCATATATTTACAAAGGAGGCACTTAAAGAATATCTTAAAAAAGGGAATAGAGCTGTTACTTGGATAGAAGCATCCATATAAACTAAAATGCCACCTCATTAGATTAAAATAGATTTTTAAATTGTATTTCCTCAAAATTAATTTTTTTACCTTTCAAAAGACCCTTTTAACAGGATGAAAGGACACAGTACAGACAGGGAGAAAATATTGGCATACCACATAGCTGATAAAAGATTTATGTCTAGAACATATACATAGCCCTCAAAACACAACAATCCCAATTATAATCCACAAATTAGAAAATAGACAGAAGACATAAGGAGATAATCACTGAAAAAATTTCTACAGATGGCAAATAAGTACATGAAAAGTAATTATACCTATTAGAACTGCTAAAATAAAAAAAAAATAGTGACAATACCAAATGTTGGTGAGGATGTGGAGAAACTAGATCTCTCATAATGTAATGTAAAATGGTACAGCCACTTTAGAAAATAGTTTGACAGTTTCTTAAAACACCAAACATATATTTACCATACAATGCAGCAATTACAGTCCTGGGCATTTACCCTGAGAAATGAAAATTTAGATCCATGCAGAAACCTGTACAGGAATGTCCATAGCAGGTTTGTTTGTAATATCTTCAAACTGAAAACCACCAAAATATGCATCAATAAATATGTGAATAGTTAAAGAAACTGGTATTTCCATACCATGGAATGCTACTTGGTAATGAAATGGAATGAACTATTAATACACACAAAAACTTGGATGGATTTAGGGCACTATGCTGAGTGAAAGAAAGCCAGTCTTGAACGTCACACATTGTATGATTCCATTTATATAATATTCTTGAAAACAAACAAAAAAACCCCTGCAAATTGTAGAAGTGTAGAACAGATTAATGGGTGCCCCAGGGGTAAGGGATCATGAGGCAAGTAGGTGTGAGTATAAAGGAGATTTTTGTTGTGATAGATACTGCAGTGCTTACACAGATATATTCCTATGATAAAATGGCATAAAACTATACACACACATTGTATCATTGCATGAATGTCAGTTTCCTGGTTTTGATGTAGTACAGTGATATAAGATGTAATCATTGGAGGAGACTGGGTGAAGAGTATACAGGCCCTGTTGATACTATTTCTTAAATCTTCCTGTGAATTTATAACTATTTCAAAATGGAAATGTAAAAAAAAAAAAAAAAAAAAAATGTATAGAACCGACAGAAACTCAAGAATGAATTGGATAAGGAGGGAGACAATAAAGGAAATTAGTACTGGCACAATCCCAAACAAACTATTTGTTTATGTCTCTGGATAGTATTTAAGAAAAAAAAAATGCGCTCATTCCTTTATTAAACATAGTTATGCCTATTTCTACACTTCTAAAAGAGTAAGAGTTCTTCTTTGTGTTCTACCTCTGGCAGATGGGAAATGATTCTTCTTTTTTGTCTATTCATGAACCTAGGAAACACGGGTAGAGAATCTGAAAGCAAAGGCTAGAGCCCACCCACAAAAAAGGAATGAAAATGAGCAGAGAGAGAACAAAATTCATAATTTCATTTGTATTCTTAAATACATATTATATAAAGAGATTGTATACCTTCAAGTATCATATAATTGTCATTTTTCCATCCAAACTGAAGAAGGCATTATTGTTTTATTTTTTATCATTATAAAAAATAATACACAATATCCAGGAAAAATATTATAATATAGGAAGCTTTAAAGAAAAAGTTTAAATTAAGCACTATCACACTACTCAGAAAACACAATTTCGAAAATATTAGCACATATTCTTCCCAAATCTTTGCCTAACTCATACACCACACTGACTTTCTCTTATACAATGACACTAAAATATCCTTTTTCATTTAACAAATATGCTATGGACATTTTTCAAGATAAATAAATCAAACTTCTTTAAGAGCACAGAATATTATATTATTGAACCATGTTTTCTTTAATCAATCAACTAGTAGCTATAGTTTCTGGTAAAGTGTGCTAAAATCTCCTATAATAAATATAAATTAGTTCATTTCATGTTCTAATTGTGTTATTATTGCTTTATATCTTTTAAAGCTATGCTATTAAGTAAAAACCTTTCATCGTTTATCTCCTTGAGTGCTTTTATTGCTACAATGTGTTTCTCTTCATCCCTTTTAATGCTCTAAATTTCCTTTGAAGAATGCCTTTAGTTGTTCCTACACATTTGGAAATGTAATATTTTCAATTTAACTCAGTTCTAACAACACTTTAATTTTTCTTATGACTTTTTTTAAACCAAAAAGCTGTTTAGTATATGCTATTTGATTTCTAGATATGTGGGGAATCTAAAACATTTCTTGTGTTACTGATTTCTAATTTTATTACATTATGGCTGTAGAACATAGTTTATATGATATTTATTATTTGAACTTTATTAATCATTCCCTCATGGACTAGTATAGGGACAATTTTTCAGAAAGTTTCGTGTGTGGTTGAAAAGAATGTTGATATGCTATTCTATGGTATTATTTTCAGGTCTTCTGTACCTTTGCTTATTTTTTGTTTGCTTGATTTAGCTGATCTGAGAAGGAATTATCAAAATCTCTTTCTATTTCTAATTATTGTTTATTACTCCATTCAGATCTGTCATTTGTTATTTATACTTTTAGGGCTATATTTTAGGTGCATATATGTTATTGAAATATATTCTTGCTATTCTTTTTTTTTTTTTTTTTTACAAGAACGTAATATTTTCTTGTGTCT
Source organism: Tolypeutes matacus (assembly GCA_026826555.1). Lineage (NCBI taxonomy): Eukaryota > Metazoa > Chordata > Mammalia > Cingulata > Chlamyphoridae > Tolypeutes > Tolypeutes matacus. Next base: position 15,895,161 of record JAKSZT010053770.1, read on the forward strand.
GTTTTGCTAAGAAAAATATCTTACTGTCGGCTGACTTATTGTTCCTTTGTAATTAATATCTCTTCTCTCTTTTGTAGTTTTAAAATTTTATCTTTATTTTAGATTGGTGAACAGGTATCTTTCTTTGTTCATTTCTGGGAAGTTCTCAGTCATCTCCTTGAATATCACTTCTTTGTCATTTCATTCATTCCTTTTCATTCAGTATTCTTATTAGATGCATGATGGAGATACTCAATCTCTCCCCTATCTTCCTTAATTTTTCTTTCATTTCTTTCCACTTTTTTTTTTTTTATCTCTGGTCTGCATTTTAGGTTGGTGTCTCAGGACTATCTTCCAATTCATTATTTTTTGTTGTTATTGTTATTTGTTTCTGGTCCAGAGCCTATCTCAACCATTTAATTTTTATATTTCAATGATTGTTTTTTTCATTTCCAAATTTTCTAATAATTCTTTTTTCAAATCTACTTCTTTTTAAAAATCTCTATCTGCTTCCATTTTATATTTTGTTGTTCTTTTGATATATATTATACTTTCATTTTTTTCTATAAGTAGTCTAAAACATACCAATTTTAACGTCATCCAATTTTTTATCAGCAATACATTTGTGTTCTAATTTTGTTTTACTCTTGCTGTTGTTGTTGACTTCTGGTAGTGTGTTTATGTGAGGAAATAACGACTCTAAGTTTCCATTCTGGCCTCAGCCTTTATCAATACTAATCTTGTGTCCTGTGAAGGGTACATATTGTAACATATTATGGATCAACATATTGTGGTTGCCTGGTTTGCATATATGTTAAACTATAGCCAGACAAGAGGGAGAATCAGAGCCATTTGTTTAGAAATCACAGCTAGAATGAACATATTAGGGTTATTTCATTTACTTATCTGTAAAATGTACAATCAGCAAGATGTTTGGTGGTAATAGAACCAGTATAATCAGAGAATAAGCCTAGAATAACCAGCAGAATCTAGGATTATCATCTCTAGAACTGAAATATAACGTTTCACAAATTATATCAAACTCTGGACTTTCATAGCTCAAAACACTTGCTTTCACTGTGTGCTGTCCTGCCACTCTCCTAACACTGGAAGATGGAATGCCTGGCTGGAGGTTCTAGACTTCACGCTAATGAGAACCCTTGTATTGAATCTACTCATAGTGATGATCTAGGCAGGGGTCAGCAAACTTTTTCTGTAAATACCCAGATGGTTAATATTTTAGACTTTGCAGGTCATACGGTCTCAGTCTCAACTACTCAACTCTGCACAAAAAGAACCGTACAAACTACCTAAACTAATGAGATAGGCTACGCATGAATACAAATTTATTTATGAACAATGCAATTTGAATCTCATATAATTTTATGCTTCATGAAATATTATATTCTTTCAATTTTTTTCTCAGTAATTAAAAAATGTAAAAACATTTGCAGGCTGTTCAAAAACAGATTATGAATCAGAGTTTCTGACTCCTGGTCTAGGCAGCCTCCAGAAAGAATTATGCATCTTACAAAGAAGTCAACTAATAGACCATGATCATCACCCTCCTAGAGATTCAGGTACTGTGGCCCTTTAACCAACCATAAAGAACTGAGCATGTATGCATATGTGTAGTGTGTAAAAACAGCATGTTCTCTTCTGTGCATTTTTATAAGGAAGCAAGTCTTTTCCAAAATTCCCCAGTAAATCTACCCTCATGACTCATTGCTCAGAACTGAGCAAACACTAGCTCAAGAGCATAAGAAAGGGTATAAAATTCTAATGAATAGCTTCCCTGGAACAATCATATTTTATCTCTTGAGACTGGGTCCATTGCCAATACAGACAAAATAGGAATCTGGCAGCAAAGAGGTTAAGAGAGAATGGCTGATAGATATGGAACTAAAAGTGTTTGCCATATGACCCTCCCTTGATCTTTTTAAATTAATTAATTAATTAATTTCTTTCTCATTTAAGATTGCTTTTTAACTTCTACCATCTGAAGCATTTTTAAAGAAATGCAAGTCTTCCAATAGCTTTTAGATGTATATACTATAAGGTTTTTGTTTGTTTATGCATTTGTTTTAAAAGAGATTATAGCTTAAAAAATAGACTGTAACTGAACAAAGTCTACATTTAAGGCAAAACATAATCCCCCAAATAGTTTACTTTGATTTTGATATGTTGTCTATACTGAAGAGATGTTCTAAAAATACAAAGATCTGCTCCCAACCCCAAAATACCCCAGAGGGAAATATTCCCCATTCTCTATTCAAATTTCTATACTTTGTAGACCAACCACTCTTGATATAACTCAAAATATTATATTTAATATATAACAGCTGTATAAGAGTAACCTTGAATTTAAGATATGATAGACTAAAAAGAAAAGCTTTAATCACAATTTCCTATGTACATTCTGATCAACTCATATGGTGCACATCTGTACTATTGATAGTTATGTTACAAAAAATCTAATAGATTCAAAATTAATTATAAAATTCTGTGTTTCTGTCTTTTCCAATAATTTTAAAAGAGAAATATTAATAAAACATAATTATGATGATATCTATGAAGGTATTTTTTTGAAGAGAGTGATAAAGGTGCATTCTTTAGAAACTAAATTTTCTACATTTAAAAGAAAATTTATTGAACACTTAAAATATTCCTAGCAGTAAGCTGAGTACTTTGTATACTGCCTTTGGTTTAGTCCTCCCAAAAGATCTGTAAAATAGCTCTTATTGTCATTTTATAGACAAAAAGTTGAGACTCAGATGTGTTATGTAATTTGTTCTAGCTCACACTAAAAAATAATAAAAATAATCCTTACCATGGGGGCAAATACCAATTTTGTGGATTTAGTACCTAGATGAAAAATTAATAAATATTAAGTAAACAATCAAAAAATTAAAAAAAAAAAACAAGTAAAACCAAGTAAATGCAGACATAGATAATATCAGAGAAAGTTTTTACATTAGAAAACCATGAAGAACATAAAATTTAAGTGTGGAATGTGACTCCCAATTTATCATTATTGTTATCAACAACAAACAGCTTTTAATGTTCTAATCTCAAGCATGTTCACTTCTTGTCCACCAAAGATGGATTTATAAAGATTGAAGAAAATTGGTTCAATAATTAGATAATTAAAATAGATAGGAAAACACAGAGTAATGGAAAAGCAGTGTAAAAAACTCACTGGACTTTGAATCCAGTGAAAACGTAAAACAAATCTTGAACAAATATATCATACAGTCTGGGCAGAAAAAGCACTTGAAGAAAGAATCATAAAAGGATTTAACCCAGTGACTTTATGAGACACTAAATGGAACTGTGAAAAAAGATTAGACAATAAGAGAGAAAAAGTGTGAGGGGAAATGAGGGAATGAAATGAAAAATAAATAAAGGGACTAGGCCATGTGTATAATAATGGAAAAGTAGAACTTTTTCATACAGATGACAATCAGTGACCAGAGCCTTGAGGGGAAAAAAGAAGAAGAAGAAGAAGAAGGAAAGTGTCATGCTGCAATTATAAAAGAAAGTTAATAAGTAGATGAGAAAAGACTTATCATGGTCAGAATAACAGGAGGGCAAAGCCACCTTGGCAGAGGCCTTTAGGCTAAATGCATAGACAAGTAGCTAGTCTGTGTTTTGCAAACTGGACAGCAAGGAACCACTGAGGGAGAAGTCAGTGTATGTGTGAGTGTGTGTGTGAGTGTGTGTGTTGGGGTGTGTGTTGGGGTCTGAAGGTACAGGATAAATGGAGCAATGGATAAATGGAGCAAATTTTGCTGGAACCTCAATTTTATTGTCTCATAATTGAAATATTATTGATAATTATATTATATTGTAGGATGTCAAATTCACATGAATTTTTAAAATAAGTTACTAGACATAAAAAACACACGTCTTCCCAAGGTCTCAGGAATCCACTCATTCTGCTTTGCCATTAAAACACTTTTTTGGGGGGGAATGGACATAGCTCAGTGGTTGAGTGTCTGCTTCCCACGTACGATGTCCTGGGTTCAATCCCTGGTGCCCCCTAAAAAAAAAAAAAAAAAAAAAAAATCACAAACAGCAGCAACAACTACAAAAAACACTTCTTTGGGAACGTTTGAGAACTGGCTTGCAAAAAATTTTTGAAAGACAAACAACAAAAACAAAACAAAAACATAAAATAACTTAATGAATTTTAGTTTATGCTGACTGTTTACTTTTTTGTTAAATTAATAGTGACTTTAGGTTCGAGTTCTTTTGTTTTCTGCCAAGTAAGAGAGAATTTGCCCAGACTTTTAGAGAATTGACAAGGACTAATGCCATCTAATACACTACCTTCATTTTATAGACTGAAACCCAAAAAAACTGTGTTTCAGATTTTCTTTGTATATATATTAATTTTTATCTTTCACAACTTGTTTCAGTTATTGATTTTAAAAGTTTCCCTTCAAATTGTTGAAATCAGAGCTCTGATTTGTTATTCTGAGGACAAGTCCATTAAAGCAAAAAGGATCTCCTCCTTTTTCTTTTTCCCCTTTGAAAAAGAATGATGAAGAGATTATCATTAAACAAATCAAATGTCTGTATATTCAAAGTAATTAGCACCTTATCCTCTGGTAATGGAACAGGCCTTGAGATAACACTCATTCATTTATTCATTTGACAAACAACTTTATGATTAAAAAATATGACATTTCAGATAAAACACTGATTTACATTATGCATACTAAAACCCAAAGAGGTTGGGGTGGAAACACTATCTGGCTCATAAATTGCATAGCTACAAATATAATCTAAAATCCACTGCTTAGCATCCAAGGCAATCATGTTTGTTGTTTGATTGAGTTTTGCCTGTGTCTACTCTTGCCCCTTTCCCCTCCCAGGTTTTTATACCTCAACATTACTGGCTTGCAGTTTCCAGAATTTTTTCATGTCATAGTGTCTCCACTGTCTAGGCTCACCCTTCTCAGCCCCAACTTGATAACCTGGAGACAAAATTCAAACAATTCCTTCTAGTCTACCCTTAAATGCTTCCTCTATGGGAAGACTTGAATGATTATCTTCAAGACAAGCACACTTAATTTTTTTTCCCCAAGCTCACCCTGCAGTTTGTTTATACCCCTATTAAGGAAAAAAATCTCTAGGCATTTCTCTAAATGGTTTTATCTTCATTGGTCTCTAAGCTCCTTGAGAGCAGGGACAAACTCTTTTGTTTCTCTGGAGGACCTAGAGACAACAGATGACATAGCCAGAATTTAATAAATATATATTGAATAAATATTTATACTAAATTAGTGAGGCCGTCTGTAGTTTCCTAGGCTGTTCAAGAAATACCATGATATGAATTGGCTTAAACATGGGGAATTTATTAGATTATGGTTTTGAGGCTAAAAGAAAGTCTAAATCAAGGTGTCATCAAGACACTGCTTTCTCCCCAAAGACTGGTGTTCTGGGGCTGGCTGCCACTGATCTTTGATGCTTAGCTTCTCAAATGGCAAGGCACATGGCAACGTCTCCTGGTATCTTCCAGTTTCTTTTGCTGTCCAGACTCTCAGGTACCATTGATGCTCAGCCTCTTGCTTCCTCTTGCTTTCTCTCTCTCTGTCTAAATTTCATTCCTCTTATGAATAAATCTAGTGATAGGATTAAGGCATGTTATGACTGGGGTGGGTCACATCTTAAATGAAGATGCTTCATCAAAAAGTTCTACCTGTATCTGGGAAGATGGTGTCCAAGTAGGTAAGCAAGGCAGGGCTCAACTCTCTCACAAAAACAATGGAGAAAGAGCCAAAAGCTGTTTGACAGACCTGCTTTGGGAGTCAGCAGACCAGGACAGTGCACCATAACTCACAGGAGGGTGAGGGACAGAGAGACGAAGAACCTGAAGCAACAAATTTGAATTACAAAACCCCTGTAGTGACTGGGAAGGGGTCCCTTCCCTATCTCCCAAGATATTAAGCTGAGTAAAACCCTTGGCTCACTGAAGCCAACTGAGAGGGGAACATATATATTCTTCCCTGTCAGCTGTTATAAAGGAAAAGGAAGAGGAGTTGGGGGGCTTCTCATCACTATATTTGTCCAGCAAAGTCCACTTTTAATCTCAGCTCTGATCAGACCATAGCACAAGGAAATGGAGATTGAAACACCGCCATGGAAAGGTTCATTGATGAGCACCCTTTGCTGGCTTGTTGAAATTTGCATGGACAAAAGGTGATTTGGGATCTCTCTGTACACTAACTCATGGGAGAAAATCTATGACCCATCAGTGAGTCCCTGGCCCAATTTTGATAACTTAAGCTGGGAAATTTTAAAGAAAGAAAATAAGTTGAAGTGAATATCAAAGAAGAGCTGTGGAAAAAGAAAAAAAAATAGGCAAGAGGAGAAATTGGCCATCAGAGTAAATTCACCAACATATTCAGATGCCTAGAGATCAGCAAAAAATTACAAGCCATACTAGGAAACAGGAAGAGATAGCCTAAACAAAGGAACAAACCAAATATCCTGAACAGATACAGGATTTAAGACAATTAATTAATGATAATCACATAACTCTTCTGAATCAATGCAAAGAATTGAAAGAAAATATGACTAAAGAGATAATGAATATTAAGAAGTGACTGGATGAGCAAAAAGGACAATTTGAAAGCCTACAAAGGAAAGTAACAGACCTTATGAGAATGAAAGACATGAAGGATGAGATTAAAAATACACTAGAAGCACATAAGAGCAGATTTGAATTGCTCAAAGACAGAATTAGTGATTTTGAAGCCAGAACATCTGAACTGGAAAAAAAAAGGAGAACAGAAATAAAAGAGAATGGAAAAATGAAACAGGGTCTCAGGGAATTGAATGATAATGTGAAATGCACCAACATACGCTTATCAGTGTCCCAGAAGAGAATGGAAAAGGGACAGAAAGAATATTTAAGGAAATAATGACTAAAAATTTCCCAACTCTTATGAAAGGCATACATATCAATATCCAAGAAGGACAACAGACCCTAAACAGAATAAATCTGAATAGACCTACCCTGAGACACCTACTATTTAGAATGACAAGTATCAGAGATAAAGAGAGGCTTCTGAAAGCAGCAAGAGAAAAGCAAAAGCATCACATACAAGGGAGAACCACAATAAGATTAAGTGCTGACATCTCATCAGAAACAAAGGAGGAGAGAAGAAAGTGGTATGATGTATTTAAGGTACTGAAAGAGAAAAACTGCAAGCCAAGAATTCTGTTACCTGGCAAAGCTGTCCTTCAAAAATGAGGGTGAGTTCAAAGTCTTCACAGATAAACAAAAACTGGTAGAATATGGTACCAAATGACCAGAATTACAGAAGATACTAAAGGGAGTGCTGCAGCCTGAAAGGAAAAAACAAGGGCAAGAGGGAAGCAGATGTGGCTCAAGTGACTGAGGTCCAGCCTACCAGGTGGGAAGTCCCTGGTTTGGTTCCCAGTGCCTTCTAAAGAAGACAATGAGCTGGCATGAATAACTGGTGTGGCAAGCTGATGCAACAAGAGACACAAGAAGAAAAACATAGTGAGAAACACAACAGAGCAGGGAATGGAGGTTCCCCATGCCTCCTAAAGAGCATGGGCAAGACAGTGACCTGACGTGATGGGCAGGCTTGGCAAGCTGACACAACAAGATGATGCAACAAGAGACACAAGAAGAAAAAAGAACACAATGAGAGACATAACAAAGCAGGGAGTGGAGGTGGCTCAAAAGAGTAGGTGCCTCTCTCCCATATCAGAGGTCCTGGGTTTGGTTCCCTGTGCCTTCTAAAGAAATAAGGAAGATGAACAGACACAGCAAGTGCAACAATGGGGGTGGGGGTGGGGAGCTATAAATAAATGAAAAATAAATCTTTAAAAAAAATTACAAGGGCAAGAGACGTGGAGAAGAGTTTAGAAATGAAGATTATTAGGAAGGGTAAATTAAAGGGTAAAAACCAGACAATAGTATGATATGAAAACAGAAAGCCAGGGGAAAAAATAGATGAAATAAATAATGCATTTACAATAAAAACATTGAATGTTAATGGCATGAACTCCCCAATCAAAAGACATAGACTGATAGAATGGAAAAAAATATATGAGCCATCTATTTGTTGTCTAGAAGAGACTCAACTCAAACGTAAGGACACAATGCAGTTAAAAGTGCAAGGTTGGAAAAAGATAATCCATGCAAATAGGAATCAAAAAAGAACTGGAGTAGTGATATTAATAACGGACAAAATAGATTTTAAATGCACAACTATTATAAGGGATGAAGAAGATCATTATATATTAATAAAAGGGGCAATTCACCAAGAAGAAATAACTCTACTAAATAATTATGCACCTAACCTGAGTGCCCCAAGATAGATGAGGCATGCACTGGCAGAGCTGAAGGAAGAAATAAATGTCTCTATAATAAGTGTTAGAGACTCAAGTATACCACTTTCAGTATTGGATAGAACATCTGGACAGAGGATAAATAAACAGAGACCTTGAATAATATGATAAGTGAACTAGAATTAACAGACATCTATAGAACACTGCATCCCAAAATGGCAGGACATACATTCTTTTCAAGGGCTCATGGATCCTTCTCCAAGATAGACCATGTGTTGGGTCACAAGACAAGTCTCAATAAATTTAAAAAGATTGAATTATACAAAACAATTTCTCTGATCATAGTGGAAATGAAGCTGGAAAACAATAACGGTCAGAATAAGGGAAAATTCATAAATATTTGGAGATTAAACAACACACTCTTAATCAGTAGGTCAAAGAAGAAATTGCAAAATAATTCAGCAAATATCTTGAGATGAATGAAAATTAGAACACAACATATTAAATCCTGTGAGACACCACAAAGGCTGTGCTGACAGGGAAATTTATAGCCCTCAATGCTTACATTTAAAAAGAAAAAAAAGCTAAAACTGAAAATCTAACTGCACAACTGGAGGAGGTAGAAAAAGAACAGCGAACTAATCCCAAACCAAGCTGAAAGAAACAAATTGTAAAGATAGAGCAGAAATAAATGAAACCAAGAACAAACAAACAAACAAAAACAATAGAGAGAATCAACAAAACTAAAAGTGTATTCTTTGAGAAGATCAACAAAATCGACAAACCCTTAGCTAGTCTGACAAAGAAAAAAAGAGAGAAGCCACAAATAAATAAAAATAGGAAATGAGAGGGAGGACATTACCCTACAGAAATAAGAGAGATCATAAGAGGATACTATGAACCACTGTATGCCAAAAAAATTGACAATGTAAATGGATGGACAAATTCCTAGAGATATATACACTGCCTACAAACTGACCCTGGAAGAAATAGAAGACCTCAACAAAGCAATCACAAGTGAAGAGATTGAAACAGTCATCAAAAACCTCTGAATGATGAAAAGCCCAGGACCAGATGGCTTCACAGGTGAATTCTATCAATCATTCACAGATAATCTGTTACCAATCTTGCTCAAGCTCTTAAAAAAATTGAACAGGAAAGGACGCTACCAAATTCATTCTATGAAGCAAAAATTACCCTAATATGAAAACCA
>JAKSZT010053770.1:15914686-15993157 GCA_026826555.1 Tolypeutes matacus
AAACATTGTTAAAAGAAACTGAAGAAGACTTAAATTATTGTAAGGACATTGCGTGTTCATGGGTTCGAATACTAAATATTGTTAAGATGTCATTTCTACCCAAAGTGATTTACAGATTCAATGCAATCCCAATAAAATCTCAAAAAAAAATCCCAACAGCCTTTTTTTGCAAAAATTGAAAAGCCAATAATCAAATTTATTTGAAGGGTAATAGGACCCCAATATCCAAAATTGTCCTAAAAATGAAGAACAAAGTTGGAAGACTCTTACTTCCTGACTTTGAAGAATATTACTTAGCTACTGTGGTAAAAACAGCATAGTACTGGCATAAGGACAGACTGATTGACCATTGGAACTGAACCGAGAACTCAAAAATTGACCTTCACATCTACAGTCATGTGATTTTTGACAAGGCTGTTAAACTGATCCATATGGACCGGAATAGTCTGTTCAACAAATGGTGCTGGGAGAACTGGATAGCCATATCCAAAAGAAAGAAAGAAGACCTCTATCTCACACATTATACAAAAATTAACTCAAAATATATCAAGTACCTAAATATAAAAGCAACAACCATAAAATTCCTAGATGGAAAAATAGGTAAAATCTTCAAGATCTTGTGGTAGGCTGTAGTTTCTTAAACCTTACACCCAAAGCATGAACAACAAAAGAAAAAATAGAAAAATGATACCTCCTCAAAATTCAATACTTTTGTATCTCAAAGAAATTTGTCAAAAGGGTGAAAAGACAGCTGACTCAATGAGAGAAAATATTTGGTAATCACATATCTGATAAAGGTTTAATATCCTTGATATATAAAAATATCATACAACTCCACAATAAAAAGACAAATTATCCAATTAAAAAATGAGCACAAGCCTTGAAAAGACAATGGTCCAAAGAAGAAATACAAAATGTGAACAAACACATGAAAAAATGTTCAACATCACTAGCAATTATGGAAATGCAAATCAAAACTACAATGAGATATCATTTCACACTTATTAAACTGGCCTGTATTAAAAACTCAGTAAAATATAAATGTTGGAGCAGATATAGAGAGAGGAATGCTTATTCACTTTTGGCAATAATGTAGAATGTTACAGACACTGTGGAGGACTGTTTGGCAGTTCCTAAGAAAGTTGAATATAGACTTGCCATGTGACCCAAATACCATTGCTAGACATATACCCAGAAGAACTGAAAGCACTGACAAGAATAGACAGATGCACACCAATGTTCATAGCAGTTTTATGTATGATTGCCAAAAGTTGGAAACAACCCAGGTGTCCATCAACTAATGAATGCATAAACAAATTGTGGTGTATACACATGATGGAATATTATGCAGCGGTAAGAAGGAAAAATGAAGTCATGAAGCATTGACAACATTGATGAACCTGGAGGGCATTATTTTGAGTGAAGCAAGCATACATAAAAGGACCCTATTATGAATAAATATATTATGTAAACTCATGGAATTAATAATTAGAATATAGGTCACCAGAATATAGAATGAGGGTAGAGAATGGAAAGCTGATGACTAATCTGTGCAGAATCGGCAAAAAGGTTCTTTGTAAATCCTTGGAAGTGGATGGAAATGTTGAGAATACATCATCACGAATGTGACTAGCAGAGCTATTATATGGGTATGACAATGATTGAAAGGGAAAGCCTAAGGACATGTGTATTACTAGAAGGAAAGCTAAAAGATGTAACATGGGTCTGTATAACTTGAGAAACCTCATGTAAAATGTGAATATGGATAATATGCATATATATGACTGTTTTTACAAAATATAAATACAAATACACTAGAGAGAAAGAAACAGAATAGCAGTTATTTATGGTAGGGGAAACAGAGATATTGAGAGGTAGTGAGTTTTGTTTTTTTTAAATTTTTATTATTATTATTACTGGAATAATGAAATACTCTACAAATGATTGAAGTGATAAATGCACAACTATTTTATTATACCTAATACCATTGATTGTATGCTTTGGATGGATTTATGCTTTATTAATATGTATCGATATAATTGATTTGTTTAAAAAATAATACATGACTGGCAAAAAAAAAAGTTCTACTTACAATGATTTCACACCTAAAGGAATGGATTAGATTTAAAAACATGTTTTTCTGGGGTCATACAGCTTCAAACCACTATACCATCTACTACTTTATTTGGATACATAGTACAAAGCTTATTAAATAAAACTTTATTGCAAACAAAAGCCATAAGTCACTGAAGATATGTGCTAGATTAAAAAGATTTAAATTAAAAATAAAATTATATATTAAATACTAATTATGTGCCACAAATTTTCTCACAAATGCTCTAGAGAATGTTTTAAAAAATTAACACAGCAGAACTCTTACATATAATCAAATCCGATTTAGAAATGTAAGCAAATGAGGCTGAATAATGTGAATTGAATTTTCTCAATTGAATGTAGGTAAGGAACTTCTAAGTCACTTCTAAAGTTCCAGGGAGCACAGATTGAAAATCAATAGGAAAAGTGAATGAATAAAAGTGAATGAAAAGTATAGAATATTAATCTCTTACCTCTACACTGGACTTCTCAGCATATAAATTGCTTAGACCTTATGTTGAGCCTTGCAACACTCTTATTGAGGTTGGCAGGGGAGATAACGTCTCCATTAATAGATGGAATAACGAAGTCAAGGAAGGATTAGAAGACTTGCTTAAGTCTTACCAAGAATTGCCTGCACCACAGTTATGTTGTAGCTACTCGTTAAAACCAGAACCTTGGACTCCACATTGAGTATATCTGCTGGTGTAGAGATGCCATTTGAAAGCACAATTACAGACACATACACACATATATGTCATGATAACCTCTGACTGGACATCTCTCAGTGGAGTCCCCTAAGGCATAGTTGCTCTCTGGGTGAGGAGTACTTAGACAAAATTCTTGGAGGGACTGTTTCCCACTCTAGAGCAACAAAATCTTTACACTGGTTTTCAGGTAGAGTTTACAGAGTCCCGATATTCATATATAAGATGACTGGATGGAACCTTTAACTTGGGTTTTATATTTCTTCAAAACCACTAATCATACATTAAAAAATGTATATATATGCATTTACAAAATGCATAAAGAATTAACTCTGCATAGTGGTTGTGGTCTCCAGTTCCTCCTAGATAAAGAACTAAGTGGGACATTTAATCAGGATCATGGGGTCATTTTCTGTATCCCTCACTTGGCTCATGTCCTCCGTGGTGTCTTCTGACAGGTATTGTCTGCTTCCTAATTACAATACATTGTCAAGTCCCTAATTACAGATCATTGAGAGTTCTTCATTACATACTTAGCTGTTTCTCTGTATACTGGGAAGATGAAAGGCCAACAAAAACAAAATTATGTTTAAAGATATGTCAGGTGTGGTGGAGTGACACGTTCTTGGTCTTGAGCCACATTCCTGTGGGTGTGAACCCATTATAAATAGGATCTCCTGAAGATATTATTTTAGTTAAGGTGTGGCCCAACTGAATGAGCGTGGACCTTAATCTGGATTTGCTGGAGTCCTTTATAAGCAGAAGAAATTCAGATGTAGTCAGAGAAAGCCACAGGGAGAAGCCAGAAGCTGAGGGCTAACAGAACAGGAAGAGAATAGAGAGGACATTGTCATGTGATGGGAAAGCCAAGGAAACACAAGGATTGCTATGCAGCCAGAATGCTACTGACCCTGGGAGGAAGCAAGCCTTCTAACCTCCAAATACACTGTTTAAGCCCAAACCAGTTTGTGGTATTTGTGATAGCACATTAGAAAACTGAGGCAGCAGGACATATACAGTGATAGAAAAATGCAGCAACTATGATTATTTAGCCTTGCAACAGAGAAGTTAAGTAAATGAAATCAATGTAGCAAAAGCTGGTTATCTGTTCTTTGCACCAATCCAATTATATGCTGCAAATAGTCATTGGATGATATTAGTGGAATAAAGATTTAAAACCAATAAAAAGAGATACTTTTCCAGACAGCACACAATCAAACTATGAAATTCTTTACCATTGAAAATTTAGTATTAAATACCATAGCTAGACTTGTAAAATGTCTTTAAAAAGTTAATTATAGTTTGAATTCTAAACTCACAACAGAATTAAAACTATGATTTAAAGGGCATATGTTGGGGAGCGGATGTGGCTCAAGCTGTTGAGTGCCTGCTTCCCACATGGGAGGCCCTGGATTTGGGTCCTGGTGCCTCTTAGGAATAAACAAGGAAATGGACGACAAACGAAACAGGCAAGGAACAGACTCAGGGGGAAAAGATGTGGCTCATTGGTTGGGTTCCAGCTTCCCACATGTGAGGTTCTGGGTTTGGTCCCTGGTCTAGTACCTCAAAAATGAATGAATGAATGAATGAATAAATAAATAAATAAATAAATAAATAAATAAATAAATAAATGGCATATATTAAGTTTTGTCAACTGAGAAGAACCACTTACATTGAAAATGTATGGTTTTTGATAATTTTACTTGATGTGAAAACACCAGGCATTGATGATAGATAAAAGCAGAGTGAAATGTAAAATATGCTGTTTGCATCCTGTTTCAGGAAGTGTTTACAAAATGAGTCAAAACAAAAATTCCTGTTGTTAGAAAAAGTTTTCATTCTTGCTGGGCCTAAAATATGTAGACTTGATTTCACTAGGTAATTGCAACTCTTGAAATGAAAACCATGCCAGAATTGGGAAGGTGTTAAATAACCTGGTCTGAGTCAAAACCGTGAACTAAGTAAAGTTTTCCTCTGAGACTAGTCCACTTGCCTTTGGTGTCTAATACAGTACTTTCTTTCTCCTTCAGGGTACCCCACTTATGGAACAGGCTTCCAAATCCTACAGTGTCTCATCTCTAATAGGTGATAATTTGCTAATTCTGTGAAGTAAACTGTGCTGAGTGTGTAATTCCTACCAATTTTGGGTAGGGTGCTGTAGACTATGGCTTCCTAATTCACTTAGTGAAAATCTCTTGTAGGAGTCCTTACAAGTTATTTTTCATACAGTGCAAGAATCTCTTCTAAAACACCTCTTGAGGAACAGCTCGTGTGATGGGAAATCCACTACTTTACAAAATGGAGCAGTCCTGGATGTTAAATACTTATTTTATACTAAGCTAAAATCAAGAGTTAGCAGGATGTACAGCAAAGAAAATTAACTTTGGAGAAGGTCCAAGTTAAAATTCCAGCTTCATCGCTCATTATTTGTATGAATCTGGTGATATGTCTTTACTTTCCTGAGCAATAGTGCCTTAATATATAAAGAGGAATAAAATAAAAATCACAAAAGAGTAATGATAAAATTAAACTAAGTATTTATAAGGCAGCAACATAGTACTTGATACATAATGAAGTTCTAATAAATACTAATTTTCTCTTTTCTTTTATTATTCCTAATCCAGTCCTATATGAAACAGAACTTTATTCTGTTGCTACTACTTCATAGAAACTTTACAAATATCTAAAAGTAAAAGTAGGTCTTTTTAAAAAAACTATTTTCTTTTGCACTCTAAATATCACCATTTCCTTCAGTCATTACTTTTGTGACATGCTCTCCCACCCCCTTACTAACTTATTTCTTTCTAATGAGTGAATTCTACTTTATAAATGTTCCCACAGAAATGTAGTGCCTAGGACTGAGGACTGTTCTCTAGAGATAAGCAATGTGAAATAAATTTTTGAGATGTTGAATTGTATTTGTTTTCTATTATCTACATCACCTCATTTTTCTTGGTCCTTTACCCTGCTCTTTAGCACCTTATCACTATCTGAAATGTTTTCTTGATTAATTAATTAATTCAACAAGTACATATTTGTTTATTATTTCTCCCTCCTATTTGTATTTAGGCCCTGTGAATGCAGCAGGGATCTAGACTGTCTTATTCACCATGTATTACTGGTACTTAGTACAGTCTCTGGCACATGGAAGGTGCTCAAAGAATATCTGATAGATAATTAATTTAAAAGCATCTCAAAACAGTCATAAGTGAGATCTCATTCAAGGACAGAACTCATTGATAAAAGTAACAGGCAGCTAGAGGACATTCGGGGAAGAGGGCAAAGTAGGGAGCTCCAGGACTCAGTCCTTCAACCAAAACCACTATTAAATGGGTAGGAACTGTCTGAAACAACTATTTTAAAATTCCAGAGGCCAGAAGAATCCTGTATAGCATCCAGGGAAAGCAGGAGGAAAATGAACATAAATTATAGTAAAGAACAGGAAATTATTTTCTCTGCACAGTGACTACTGGTACCCAACCCCACTCTTGTGGCAGGCCGCCACAGGGTCTAACCCCTGGTTAACTCAAGGGTGGCAGAAAGGGATGTAAAAATCATCTTACCCAAGAACAGGGGTGGGCATGGCTGATCATTGGTCATGGCTTTTGATTAGTGAATTCAGATCACTGGGTACCAGCTCTGAGGGCACCTATTGTTTCAACCCACTGTGGAAAAAGTGATGGCTGTCATTATTTCAATCCACCCAGACAAAGGTAGAGGTGGTGGATATTTAAAGACAGTGCTTCCTCAGGACTAGAAGAGACAATTAGGAAAGCTCAGCTTTGGGTAGTCATCAGAGAAGGTTTTGGTACCCATCCTGATCCCCTCTCCAGGGAACTTTGAGGCTGGTCTGCACTCCCTTTTTGGGTCCCTGGGTCTGTTTAGGGAAAGCAGGACCTGGGAAAGTCCCCTCCAGGGTGACTTTCCTACCAGAATTGTCCCTCAAAACAAAAGCAGCCATGAGACAATGAGAGGAGTTAAAAATTGTAGAGGCAGACAATTTGGAACAAAGACCTACTGGCTTCACATACCTGGGATGGAGGCCTGTCTCCTGGGAAAGAGAGGGAACAACCAAACTCCTGTAAACAGATCAACTCCAAAACAACTAACAAGCAAAATCCCAGGACAAGATAGAGGCCCACAAAGACTAGGAAAATTCACAAATGTGGAAGATCTGCTAAAACAATAAATGGGTTGAACAGGAAATCAGAAGTGAAATTAAAAATATCTTGAGGCAAATAAAAATGAAAATACAACATACAAAAACTGATGGATGCAGCGAAGGCAGTATTGAGAGGGAAATTTATAGCTCTAAATGCATATATTAAAAAAGGAGAATGACTTCAAATCAGAGACCGAACCTAAAACTGGAAGAACTAGAACAAGAAGAACAAACTAAACCCAAAGTAAGTTGAAGAAAGGAAATAAAAATTAGAGTAGAGATAAATGAAATAGAAGACAAACAACAATAACAACAAAAAACATAGAGAGGATCAAAAAAGCCAAAAGTTGGCTCTTTTAAAAGACCAACAAAATTGACAAACCAGTTAGCTAAACCAATAAAGAGAAAGAGAGGATAAAATAATGAAAATCAGAAATGAAAAGGTAGACAATACTCCCAATTCTGCTGAAATTAAAAGTACTATAAGAGGATACTATGTACAACTGTATGCCGACATATTAGATAACCTTGATGAAATGGACAAATTCTTATAAACACACAAACTACATATATTAACTCAAGAAGAAATAGAAGATCTCAACAAACTAATTCCTAGTAAAAGAGATTAAATCAGTAATCAAAAAGCTCCCAACAAAAAAAAGTCCAGGGATAAAATGCTTCACAGGGAAATTGTACCAAACATTCCAAGAAGATATAACTTCAATTCTGCTAAAACTCTTCCAAAAATTGAAGAGAAGGGAACAACCTCCTAACTCATTCTTAGAGGTCAAAATCACCCTTTACCTGAACCGCATACAGATACCATAAGAGAAGAAAACTGCGGACAAAATGTTCTTATGAATATAGATGCAAAAATTTTCTAGAAAATACTAGCAAACTGAATCCAACAGCATAGTAAAAGAAGTATATACCATTATCAAATGGGATTTATTCCTGGTACGCAAGGTTGATACAATGCAAGAAAATCAGTTAATGTAATATACCACATTAACAGAAAGAAGGAAAAAAAGCCACATGATCATCTCAATTGATGCAGAAAAAACATTTGACCAAATCCAGGACCACTTCTTGATAAAAACACTGAGAACACTAGATAAAAAAAGAAACTTCCTTAAGATGATAAAAAGGTATATGTGAAAAGCCCACAGCTAACATCTTACATAATGGCAAAAGACTGAAAAGCTTTCCTTCTATGATCGGGGACAAGACTAGGATGCCCACTGTCACCACTCTTATTCAAGATCATACTGTAAGTTCTAGCCAGGGCAGTTAAGCAATATAAAGAAGCAAAAGACATTCACATTGGAAAGGAAGAAGTAAAACTTTCCCTATTTGCATATGACACCATAAATACTACCCTGAAAAATCCACAACAAAGCTCCTACAGCTAAAAAATGAATTCATCAAAGTGGTGAGGTACAAGATCAATATCCCCAAATCAGCAATGTTTCTATAGATAAGCAATGAAAACTTGGAAGAAGAAATAAAAAAACAAATTCCACTCAGATTAGCTCCTAAATGAATTAAATATCTAGGAATAAATATAACTGAGGACATAAGGGACTTGTACAGAAAAAATTACAAAACCTTGCTAAAAAGAAATTAAAGATAAACATTAAATGGAAAGACATTCTGTGTTCATGGGTTGGAATGCTAAATATCATTAAGATATCAATACTGCCCAAAGTAATTTATAGATTCAATGTAATCCATCTGGGATTCCAACAACCTTCTCCTCAGAAATGGAGATCCAATCATCAAATTATATGGAAGGGTAAGGGGCCCTGAATACCTAAAGCTATCTTGAAGAAGAAGAATGTTGGAGGACTCACACTTCCCAATCTTAAAACCACAGTAATCAAAACAGCATGGTACTGGCACAAGGACAGATATATAGACAAATGGAATCAAATTAAGAGCTCAGAAATCAATCCTCACATTTATGGCTACCTGATTTTTGACAAGGTGGCCAAAACCACTCAACTGGAAAAGAATAGTCTCTTCAACAAATGTGATAGGAAAACTGGATCTCCATTTGCAAAAAAAGAAGGAGGAACGCTACCTCACATCATATACTAAAATAAACTCAAAATGGATTAGAGACCTTAATATAAGACATAGAACTATCAAATTCCTTGAACAAAATGCAATGAAGGATCTTCAGGACATTGAGTTAGGCAATGTTTTTTTTAGACTTTTCACCTAAGCACAAGCAACCAAAGAAAAAATAGATAAATGGGACATCATCAAAATTAAAATCTTTTGATACTCAAATGACTTTATGATGAAAGTAAAATGGGAGAAAATATTTGGATACTATACATCCTGATAAAGGATTAATATGCAGAATATATAAAGATATCTTTGACCTAACAAAAAGAGAAAATGTGCAAAAGACTTGAACAGACATCTTTTCAAAAAAGAAATACAAATGGCCAGAAAGCATGTAAAAAGATGCCCGAAATCATTAGCCATGAGGGAAATGCAAATCAAAACCACAATGAGATACCATTTCACATCTATTAGAACGGCTGGTATTAGCTTAATGGCAAAGCCTCAGGATATGTTTATCAATTGCAATTAATGTGCAATACTAATGAAGGATGTTTATGTGGGAGGTTGAGGGAGGTGTGGGAGGTGGGGCCTATGGGAATCCCTATATTTTTTGTGTAACATTTATGTAATCTAAGTATCTTTAAAAAAAAAAATCTTGGATGAATGTAAGTATTCTGATGATAGTGGTCAAAATATCTTACTAATGTATTAAATTTTAAAATTCAGCATCTGATTTAAAGTTTATAATCTATGGATTTAGAAAAAAAGAAAAGAAAGGAAAACAAAATAGCAAGTGTTACAAAGGATGCAGAGAAATAGGAACACTCATTCATTGCTGATGGCAGTGAAAAGTGGTGCAGTCAATGTGGAAGACAGTTTGGTGGTTCCTCAGAAAGCTAAGTAGAGAACTACTATATGACCCAGCAATCTCACTGCTAGGTATTGAAAGCAGGGACTTGAACAGATATATGCACACCGGTGTTCATAGCGGCATTATTCACAATTGCCACAAGATGGAAGTAACCCAATTCTCCATCAGCTAATGGATAAAAAAAATGTGATATATACATACAATGGAATATTATTCAGCTGTAAAAAAAGTCGTGATACATACAAAAACACGGATGAAACTTGAAGACATCATGTTGAGTGAAATAAGCCAGAAACAAAAGGACAAATATTGTATGATCTCACTGTTCTGAAACAATTAGAATAAGCAAACTCATAGAGACAGAATCTGTAATATAGGTTACCTGGGGCCAGGGTTGGGATAGGGAACAGGCAGTTAAGTTTTAAAATGTACAGGCTTCCTATTTGGAATAATGGAAATGTTTGGTAATGCATGGTGGTGATGGTAACATAAGATTGTGAACACAATTAACAACACTGAAATATGTATCTGAATATGATTAAAAAGGGAAATGTTATATTGAATATATGGTAACAGAATAAAAAATTTAAAAAAATTCATGGAACTACACTACACAAACAGTGAGTCCTAAGTTAAACTATGGACTTTAGTTAATGGGACACTTATAAAAATGTGCTATCATCAATTGTAACAAATGTTCTGCACCAATGCAAGGTGTTGGTAGAGTGGTATATGGGAATCCTGTATTTTACGCACGATTGTTCTGTAAACTCACATCTTCTCTAATAAAGAAAAAAAAAATACCTTGTGAAATTTTTCAAGGCAGAGGTTATGATGACTATATATCTGATATTACTAACTCTTATATCTTGCATAAAATGTAATAGCTTAGAATTTGGAATTTATTTTTTATGATAAAAGTGTATATTTAATAAGAAAAAGAATAATGGAAGTAAATAAACACATCTATGCTTGATGCCACTGATTGGGTATTCTTCTGGTTGGGATATAAAGGGCTGCTCTTCACCCAGAAACAGAGGAATTCCCTCTGCAACCAGAGCAATAGTTCTTGACAAGAATTGAAGGAATTCTCCAACTGCCAATAAAAGGGAAATTCCTGTGCCTCTAGCATGGCATGGGTTAGCATAGTTTTTGTTCATTTGTGAAATGGGATTGCAATAAGAAAACAATACTGCAAAGAAGTGTTTTATAATTTAACAAGGCAAATTATTTGTAATGGTTAAGTTCCTGTGTCAATTTGGCCAGATTTTGGTGTCCAGTTGTTTGGTCAAGCAAGCAATGGTCATGAATGAGGACATTTCATGGACTTAAATCATTGGTAATTTGGTTGCATATATCCTGATTACATCTACAATCAACTGAGGCTATTGCCTTCAACAATCACCTCCAATCTGTTCAAGGCTTTTAAAGGGGAATTGATGATTCCAATAGTCAGAAGAGAGAGTTTCCATCTCTTCTTAAACCAGCCAGCTTTTTCTGGGGAATTCATCAAATAGCTTAATCAGTTCCCAGCTTGCAGCCTGCCCTATGGAACATGGATGTGCACATACCCGTGGTTGCATGAGACAATTCTTATAAAAAATCTCATAATATTTACAGATATTTTCTGTTGGTTCTGCTTCCCTAGAGAACCCTGACTAATTCAGCTTTGTTACTGGGAGTAGCTCTTGAGAAACAGAATCTTAAGGATTAGATTTCTGAATTGGTTCTGGGGTTTTTTGGAACTGATTCTCTAAGCTGAGTAGATTCAAAGGCACTAATGACTCTATTTCCAATAATCCAGATGGAATTGATAGTCAATGGTGTGATTTGGCAATAGAGACATGCAAAATATCACCACTGGATATGGCTACTCAAATGCCTAATAAGGGATAAAGCTCTGGGTGAGAGTGTTTTTGATACCTTAACTGAGTTTTGTGTAGTTAAAAGGTATAATGATGTTGGCTGGTTGTTCCTAAATATACTGGATCCAGCTAAAAAAGTAAAGGATGAGCTCAAGGGTACAAATTTGCCACTTAAGTGCCACATGAAGGATGTGAAAATTTCTATGTGTGCTCTTAAAGAAAATCTTATTTCATGTGGCCACAGATTCGAGATTTTTGAAAACCAGACCCAGAGACTCATTGCACAAGTGGCTGAATTACAAAGTAAACTAAATTCCCAAACTTGCAGGGTGTCTGCTGTTACAGTTAGGGCATTGACTGGAAAGGAATGTTGCAGCTCAAGGAGTTAGAAAGGGATCTAACAGTTTGTTTGGGTGGTTGGCTGAAACATGGACCAAAAGCTGGTTGAATTGTCAGAACTGTCCTGGTATAATGTAGATGAGGGTACACAAAGGTTTAGAGAAATTTGAATGTTAGCGTGGATGTATCACGTAAGACCTGCCCACTCACCTCAGGAAGGTCCAGAGGCCACACCTTTTGGCAGGACTATGAAGAATAAATTTGTGAGACTAACTCCATTTTCTCTGAAGAGTTCTGTGTTGACTCTTCTCTGTAGGTCAGATATTAATGTGGGGAATGCCGTAACTGAACTTGGATCCTTAAACACAATGAGAATGATTGGATTCTGAGTTAGCTGAAGCCAAGTGACAGCACTTAATCACCAAAGACAAAGTCGATGTGGCTACCAAAATGGACAGCAGATTCAAAGCAGCAATTAAAATAGTTTGACTCCCAGAGACCTATGGCATTGGCTAGTAGATCATGGGGTACCTAGCAGTAAAATAGATGGACTGTCTACTAATTTCTTGCTTGATCTGTATAAGCAGAAGAATTTTAGGTCAAGTAAACAAAAGTCTATCCTGAATTACAAAAACAGAGAGTCATGGTCCTTTAATCAATTCCCAGACTTGAGACAGTTTACAGACACAGAGCCCATTGAATGAAGGAAAGGCTGGGACCCTTGGGGAAGGACCCTGTTATACTGCCCAAATTTTATACTGTTATTCTTCCTCCCAGCCTTCTCCACAGAGACCTATGGCCTTTTACCAAGGTAATTGTGTGTTGAAGAAAAGGCGATGTGACAGTTTGAAGGTTTTGTGGACCCCAGAAAACATCATGTTCTTGGAACGAATCCATTCCTGTGGGTGTGAACTCTTTGATTGGATTAGATTCAGTTGTGGGGCCTTTTATTGAATTGCCCCAGTGAGGCATGACCCAGGGAGTGTCTTACTCCTCTTGCTGGAGTCCTTTATAAATGGAGGACTGAAAGTAGAGACACACAGAGAAAAGGTGGCAGAGACAGGGAAACCCCAAGAGGCTGGAAGAGATGAGGCTAGGAGGAGAGGGGAGAGACTAGCCATATGCCTTCCCACAGCTGAACTCGGGGAAGAAGTAAGCCTGGAGGAGGAGGCAGAGATCCAGACCAGCAGAACAGCCATTATGTCTTGCCACATGACAGGAGTCCAGGATCGCCAGCAGCCAACCTTCAATGAAACAGTCTCTGATGATGCCTTGATTTGTACATTTTCACAGTCTAAGAACTATAAGCTTTTAATCTAATGAATTCCCATTATTAAATCCAACCCATTTCCAGCATATTGCTCTCAGCAGCTTTTAGCCAACTAGGACAGGAAATGATCAGACATTTCTGGGATTATACATGCTGTCTGAGAATTGACATTAATTCCAGGAGACCAAAAATGTCATGGAGGTCCACCAGTCAGAGTAGGGGCTTATGGAGGTCAGTTGATCAATGGAGATTTAGCTCAGGTCCATCTCACAGTGGGTCTAATGGGTCCCTAGACCCATTCTGTGGTCATTCCCAGTTCTAGAATGCATAATTGGAATAGACATACTCAGCAAGGTGGTAGAATTGCCACGTTTGTTCCCTTACTTGTGAAGTCAGGGCTATTATGGTTGGAAAGGCCAAATGGAAACCAATAGAACTGCACTTACCTAGAAAAATAGTAAATCAAAGTAATAATGGATTCCTGGAGTAATCACAGAGATTTAAGGGTATAATTTATATATATAAAAGTCTATGATTTTTTAAAACTGTGAGTTAGAATAATTTTTGGTAGCTGCCATTTTCAAATGAATACCAGACTAATATATACCAGACTAAATAGGCTAAATAAACATCTATTGAATCAGTCAAAATGTCTAATTCAGATGTCTTTAATTGCATCTAGTATTAGTCTATTCCTTTGTTACACATAGAAACAAAAACAACTATAATGTATAATTATTATCATACATTAAAACAACAAAAGAGTTTTGACATAGGTGCCAAGAAAATTGAATGGGAAAAGAATAGTCTTTTCAAAAAATGGTACTGGAACAACAGATATCCATCTACATAAAATTTAAGTTTGACTCCCTACCTCACAGCATATACAAAGATCAACTCAAAATACATGTAAGGCCGTGTAATTGTAAGAATTAAAATTATAAAACTCTTAGAAGAAAACATAGAAGAAAATCTTTATGACCTTAGATTAGGAAACAGTTTCTCAGCTATGACACAAAAAAAATGTGCTCACACACAAACAGATAAACTAGATATCATCAAAATTAAAAACTTTTGTGCTTCAAAGGATATCATCAAGAAAGTAAAAAGACAAGCCACAGAATGGGAAAATATTTACAAATCATATATCTGATAAGAGATTAGCACCCAGAATATATTATGAAAAACCTCTTACAAATCAATAAGAAGAGGACAAATAACCCAAGTTAAAAATGGACCAAGGATATAGACATTTCTCCAAAGAAGATATAAAATGGTCAATAAACAAGTGAAAAGATGCTCAATATCATTAGCCAAAAACAAAAGGCAAATAAAAACCACAATGAGATACCAGCTGGGATGACTCTAATAAAAAAAAGACAGATAATAACAAGTGTTAGTGAGAATGTGGAGAAAGTTAAAACTGCATACACAGCTGGTGGAAATTTAAAATGATACAACCACTTTGGAAAAACAGTCTGGGAAGTTCTTCAAATTATTAATCATTGAGTTACCTTTTCAACTAGCAATTCCACTCCTAGATTTATACCCAAGAGAAATGGAAACCTATGTCCACACAAAAACTTGTACACAAATGTTCATAGAAGTATTATTTATAAAGGCCAAAAAGTGGAAACAACACAGAACTGAAAAGGTGGCTCTAGACTACTGCCATAAAATACATATTTTTGGAAGGACTCCTTTGATAATAGCAAATCATCCAACTCAAATGTCCACCCACTGATTTATGGATAAATAAAATGTAATATATCAATAACATGGAATATTATTCAGCAGTAAAAAAGAAATGAACTATTTAATCATGAAAACATTATGCTAAGTGAAAGTAATCAGTCAAAAAGACCACATATTGTATGATTCCATTTATATGAAATGTCCAGAATAGGCAAAGCTATTGGGACAGAAAGTAGATTTGAGAATGCCTAAGCTGGGATCATGAGAGGGTTGGGGGAAAATGGCTAAGTGGGTGGGGGCTTCTTTTTTGGCTAATATTTATTCATAGAGTTAATATATATAGTAGGTTGAATTGTGTCCACCAAAAAATATGTTCAAGTCCTAACCCCTAATACCTGTGAATGTGCAAGTTAAAATGAGGCCATACTGGATTTACAATGATGGTTGTCTTTCTAAAAGAAAGGTGAGGGAGATTTGGATACAGAGATAGAGAGGACACTGCAGCAGTTTAATATTGTTTATGAATTCCAAAAATAGATATTGGATTATGTTTGTAAACTGGTCTGTTCCTCTGAGCATATTAGATTGTATTGGATTTAGAGGTTTCACTTTTACTTGATTAAATAATGATTAAGGCTTTGATTGGGCCACATCAATAGGATATTGCATCCCCGCCACCTTAGTGGGTGAGGATTCATAGAGAAAACAAGGCAGAAGAGTTAAAGTTTTGAGTTGGAGCCCCAGGAAGTAAACATGCAGGAGAAGAACACAGAGGAATAGAGATGGCTCCATAGACATGGCAGAGGCCCCAGGAAGTGAGAGAGTCTGATAGTTTACAGCTGATCTTGTGGAGAGACCAGAGTAGCTGAGCCTGGAAAGAAATGAGCCCTAGAAGAGAAACAAGACTATCCCAGCCTACAGCTGATATCGGAAGAAGCTGGGACCACAGAGCCTTAAGAGGAAGAAGGAAGGCCTAACCTTCACAGACATCGCCTGCCATCTTGCTCCAACACTTGGCCAATGACTTGGGTGAGAAAGTACCTCTTATGGTACCTTGAGTTGGACTCTTTAGGGCCTGGTAACTGTAAGCTTCTACCCCAAATAAATACCCTTTATAAAAGCTCACAGAGTTCTGGTACTTTGTTGCAACACCCCTATGGCTGACTAATACAGACATATAGAGAAGAAGGCCATGTGAGATGGAAGCAGTGATTGGAGAGATGCAGCTACCAGCCATGGAACACCAATGATTGATAGTAACCACTAGAAGCTAGGAAAGAGGCAAGGAAATGTTCTTCCCTAGAGCCTTCAGAGGGAGCATGGCCTTGCCAACCTCTTATTTTTCAGACTTCTGGCTTTCAGAAATGTGAAAGAACAAATTCTGCTATTTTAAGCAACCGTGTATATGGTACATTGTTATGATAGCCTTAGAAACTAATACAATATATAATATAGATTTGAAATATATTGATGCTTTTCATAAATTGGATAGCATAGAAATAGTTTTGGAACAGGTCCCATAGACCTAGTTTAAATAACTGCTCTACCACCTTCGGGCCCAACTCTAGCATTTGCAGGGCATGAACCAAAAGTACAAACTGGCAGTTGTACATCAAGCTAATAAAATTTTTAAAAAAAGATTTGTTTATTTATTTATTTATTTATTTATTTATTTATTTATCCCCCCTCTCATTGTTTTGTGCTCACTGTCTGCTCTCCGTGTGTTCTTCTATGTCTGTTTGTCTTCTCTTTAGGCGGCACTGGGAACCAATCCTGGGACCTTCCAGAGTGGGAGAGGGGTGCTCAATCTCTTGCACCACCTCAGGTCCCTGGTCTGCTGCATCTCTTATTGTCTCTCCTCTGTCTTTTTTTCTTGCATCATCTTGTTGGGCCAGCTCTCCACGTGGGCCAGGACTCTGTGCGGGCCAGTACTCCTGTGCAGACCAGCTCTCCACTCGGGCCAGCTCGCCACGTGGGCCAGCTTGCCTTTCACCAGGAGGCCCCTGAATCAAACTCTGGGCCTCCCATATGTTAGATGGGAGCCCAATTGCTTGAGCCACAACGGTTTCCCTGTAATAAATTTTTAAATAAAATATATCACAGGTACCTACCATGGCAAGTATATTCTAATAATGACAGGAAAGGCCTGCTTGAGTTTCAAGTGTTCAGATGCCTCAGAGTTCAGGATTTGGACATAGCAGTGAAGGAAAAGCTAACCCCTAACCCCTGGGCTGCACCTGTTCTTTCCTCATCCCTGTTCCATCATGAACTCCTAGGGGCCTTAAATGCATTTGTGTAGGCACCAAGCTGACATATCCAACCACCATCCATCCCCAACCCTGTTCACATGGGCTGACAAAAATGGACATGAGGATGACAATTTTCTGGTGGGTTTCTTCAGGAATAGATCCTCGAGTAGGGTTCCACATATTCTGAAGATCTGTGAATTAAAGAGACAAGTTATCTGCTCCTCCCCACCAACACACACAAAACATACAATGTTAAGACAGGGTAATTGCAACATACATTTCTGTTCTTAAGGGGGAAAATTAGAGGCACATAGCAGTCACTGATCCATTGCAATTCTGAAATCCAGTCTGGCATATTGCCAGTTCTTTGATTAGGGCCTAGAACTGCTTCCTGGGAGTGATTCTCTGTGACTTTTAGCTTTGTTCTCTGGTCTCTTGGTTCTGTCTTCTGAGTAATTCTTCTTTTTCCTAAGAAATGGCCTATGTTTGACAGAGTTGTGTTCTCAACCTGCTTCCTGGTCATAGTAGTTAGGGGCTCCAAAGGCCTCTTTTGATTTTGTAGTGTCTCTCCTTTACAAACCAAGCTGATATAATTTCTTAAAAAACAAAACAAAACAAAAAACAATGACAACAAAAAACTATGTGGAGTTCCCATATATCAAATTATAATGGACTTTATTAAACTAAAGCCATACCCGCATTTCTTGACCTAGGTCATGGTGCTGTGGAACTATGCCCTTAGGAGTCTTAGAATGCCTTTGTAAGTAGTTGAATGAGTGGACGAGGCATCCACTTAGGGTTCTTAGAGGACCTTTCATTTAGAAGAGAGTATATAAATGGTCTGTCCTTAGGCTTCTTAAAAATCTTATTATTCATGTCCTTAAATTATTTCCTAGGTCTCAACAAAGGTTATTATAGACATGTCCTTGAAATCTTTACCTGAGGCCCTGATTTACTGATAGTAGTGCCCTGGTTTTCATCTTTCCCCTTAAGCCATTTCTTATTTTGAGAATCTTTTCCTGGATGGAATGTCTGAGCTGGGCCTTCTCAATTATACTTGAAAACTGAACATTTCCTTCCATAAATTCATCACTTTTCATATATTTTGAATTAATTTTATTTATCCATACTCCCTATCCACCAGAAATACACAGCACATTCCCAGATCGAGTGAGAAGTCACTGTTTAGGCATTGAAAACATTATTCATAATGAATCAGATTTTCTGTGTCAGTCTTATATGTGGGAAACTTATGACATCCAAACCAAAACATGCGCTATCACATGTGTAATATGCATTGTGCCCAAATTTGCAGGGATATATTTTTTCAATGCAACATTTTCATCATTCCTGGAGAAGTATCTGCTGAAAAACCACGCTGGCTGAACATAAATAGAAAACCAAATATAAACCTATTTTTGATTCAGAAAAGATAAAACTAAATAAATAATGACAGATGCTGAAAGGAAAGGTGATTGAAGCAATCAATACAGAAGGGACTTCAGATAATATCTATAACTCTTTTGTTGTAAAATAACTTGAAATATTTAAAAGTTGATGTTTATTAAAGTGTTCCTTATTTTATCTATGCATAATATCTATGAAAAAATATATTTTACATTTTATAGTTATAATCTTTGCAAAAATTATTTCACTGGCAGTTAAAAATCTGCTTAATTTTCCCATTTCTTATTAAAGAAAATATAGTTTTATTATAATTAAAATCAGAGACTGTGCACAAATTATGTCATTTCCCCACTACAGTTTTCCCAGGTTTTTTTTTTTTCACTATTTAACTGATTGTTATTTATTGTACATAATTCCAGATGATTTTTAAAATTTGCTTTATCAAAACCAGTCATTGTTATTTACCCTTAGAAGTCTCATTTCTATTCTCCATCTCTTTTTTGTTTGTTTGTTCGTTTGTTTGTTTATTTATTTTTTTTATATTTTAAAAGATGCTTAGATTACATAAATGTTACACAAAAATTACAAGGATTTCCATGTTCTCCACCTCCCACACCTCCCATAACATCCCACATAAACATCTTTCATTAGTGTGGCACATCACCTGCAATGGAGATACACATCCTGGGGCTTTGCCACTAAGCATGGACCATAGTTCACATTGTAGACCACACTCTCTCCCACACAGTTCTGCATGTTATATGCTGATGTAAAATGGCCTATATCTGTCGTTGTACTGTCACTCAGGATAATTCCCAAGTCCTGAAAAAGCCTCTGTATTACAACTGCTTTTCCCTCTCCCTGCCCCAAAAACGTCCAGTGGCCACTGGCTCCACCTCACTGTTGTAATTTCTTCCATTGCTTGAATCACAGTATGTCTACAACAGAATACCATTAAATCCACTCTAGTCCATAGCTCTTCCCTCAATCCTGAGGAGTCTGGGATGGTGATGTCCACTCCACCTCCAAGTGAGAGGGGGCTTATATCCCATGGATACGGTGGATGGGATTATCCTTCCTGCAGCTGCAGGCTCTCTCCATTCTCTGGGATGGCCGTTGTCCATCATCATCTCCTTGCCAGGTGACTTGGGTGAGTCCATTGAGCTGTAGAGTAGGAGTTGCAGCTCCACTGAGATTCCAGGCACAGCTGGCACATGGCCAGATATTTTTTTAAAACCTTACTTTCTATTGATAAACATAGAATTTTTAAACTAACTAATGTTTGTAAGAAGCAAATCATAAGAGTCCCTCCCAGGCATGCTAGGTTCTGGTCAGGTGAAAATAATCTTTAATTTACCTGATTTTCTTGTTCAGGACACAGAAAGAATTTGAAATGTATACCTCTGAAAAAAGCACAAATTCTAAATAGATAAGCCCTGGTTTCCTTCTCATTAAAAGCTTCTTATACACATATACATATATATGATTTGTAAATATGTGCTATATGTTAAGAATAGTCAAGCTAATTTATTTTCATTTATTCATATTGTATTTAGTTCCCAGGTTTCTTAATTGCTTGCAATCTAGGCAAGTTTTTAATGTTCAGATATGTATATCTTTATTTTATATCCTACTAAAGCAACAATTTTTTTGGAAAGAAATTTTATAATTCTAATTAAAAACTAATAATTTGTTAAAATTATCCACTTAAAACCACTTTTTAAATATAATTGATTCAGTGTCTTACAGTTTCTAATGTGGTATCTTAATCATAGTCAGCATTCAATAAATATTTGCTGGATGATAATCATAATTAACTATGGCTCATTTAAATTTATTTTCTCTCTTCCATTAATTCATTATATTTTTATTATAATTTTTAATCGATACCTACTGCTAAAATATTATTTCTAACAATTAAGTAAACTAAAATGACCCTTTTGTTCTGCCAGTCCATTTCCTTTTACACTAATAAACAATATTCATAGAATCTAAATTAAGGAGCCACATTTTCAAGGAAATACTGTATTGTGTTAAATGAGTTATTTTCAAGTCAGAAAATAAGACTGAGTGGTAGAGTCAGGGGTCTCTAACTTTAAGATTATGATTGCACTTAGGAACTACCTGATAAAATGCCTTAACTGCAAGGATGGGGAATAAGTATGTCATATAACTTACAAATCCTAGGCCATGGAGAGCTTTATAAATTAAAATGAATACCTAGAATGATTGTTGAAGCCAGCACTATGCATAGAGCATCCATATAACATGCTCTGTGTGGTTGGCATT
Organism: Tolypeutes matacus; assembly: GCA_026826555.1. Classification (NCBI taxonomy): domain Eukaryota; kingdom Metazoa; phylum Chordata; class Mammalia; order Cingulata; family Chlamyphoridae; genus Tolypeutes; species Tolypeutes matacus. The sequence goes on from JAKSZT010053770.1 coordinate 15,935,711, forward strand.
GCTAAACAGAAAAGCTGTCACATTCTGTACTAGCTGAATATTCCATACCTCTTCCTCTGTCAGCCAAGGTAGAGGACATGGCAGTAGTCAAACCTCGAGGTGACAAAAACCTAAAGTAGTGGGGTGAGCCCTGTATTATAGAGGGAAATTTACAAGTGTGGGTGGGGAGGAGCATGTCTTGCCACTGCACCTGTATCATAATCCAAATTCATCCTTAGACTGAGAACATCACTATTAAAATAAAGGCACTTTTGAATGACAGGGTCTATACTCAGTAAATCTAGATCTCAAAAACAAAAAATAAAACCTTTAGACAAGGTAACTTACATATTTCTAATACTGCAATAATTTAATGGGAGGAAAAACATTTTGAAATTCAACCAAAAATGTTATGAATTTATTAATAAATAGGCTTCATGAATATATTTCAATTCATTATAAAAAGAATAACAGTACCTTCTATTTATTCATAAATTTTATTGTTTTTATTACTTATCCTAAAAAGTAACAATTAATTTATTATTAATTTTTATAAATATTATTTTTATAGGCAAAGAAAGAATGATAATCCATAAATGGCACATGTATGGTTTCAGGAGACAAATCTATGAATTATGGCTATTTGGTGCCACCTAGTGGTAAAGGGCTTTTAAAATCAGTTTAAGTTACCTCTGCTTTTAGGAAATTTGTAATGAAAATAATTTATAGGTGATGGGATTGTTGCTAAAATAGGTAAACATTAAGACAAATCCACCTGATATTCATAGACATTAACTAAGATTGTCTTTTACCTGCAGTACTGGATTGACATTATATTTGGTTTGACTTATGTAGGCTTTATGACTAAAAGAGCATATTTGGGGTTGATAGGTAGTTTTCTTTTTTTTTTTTTTTTAAGATTTTATTTATTTATTCATTTATCCCCCCCTTGCTGCTTGTGCTCGCTGGGTCAGCTAACCACGCCACACGGGCAGGCTTGCCTTCACCAGGAGGCCCCAGGAATCGAACCCGGGGCCTCCCATATGGTAAACGGGAGCCCTACTGATTGAGCCACAGCCGCTTCCCAATAGGTAGTTTTCTTTATTGTTTTTTTTTGTTGTTGGTTGGTTGATAAGTTTATAAAATTATGGCTGTATATCTAGCATTTATATAAAGTTAGAGATTCTGGGCCTTCTCAGAGTTATTATTAATTTTAATATTATCAATATAGTAAATGATATAATCATGCCAGTCTATGGACAAAGTGAAAATAACATATGCCTTATAGTATATAGAAGATTTAAAAGTGCCAGATTTTTTCAGAATTCAAGAATAATGGACAATCCAAATTTAGTTGCCATGTCAACATGGCTTTCTGCTCAAACATCCTTATTTTTAGAGACCCTATTTGACTCACAGCTCCTAGAAGAAGCAGATGCACAAACCAAGTGACCATCCCGGAGGTAGAGTTGTCTGAATCTGAGTGGATATTGGGAAGAGATTGAAATAATGTTTTTCTTTCTTCTGATTATAGGAGATGTGGGCACTGAGGCCTACATTTCAGATGAATGAAAGTAAGGGCTGAAGGGGAAAATTCTTGATAATCAAATGGTGATGCCAAACAATGGAATATCAAAGTCATTTTCAAGTTATAGAATCCATGAGGCAGAGAAAAGCCAACCTGTTCTGAAATCAGAAACGTGGAACATAACAAAGATGAGAGACTCTAATTTATGAGAGAAAGCAGTAATTTTAATTCTCGGCTTTCAGTTCCACTTTTCCTGTGACCAAGCTTTTCACTTTGTTTCTTGTCCTTGGTTATCCTTGATAATTCCTTCAGATAGCTACCTTCTTACTTGTACTAAGTAGGTTTTGATCCTTTATCCTTTCAGCCATATGATCCCATGCTATAAAGTTAGATTTCAAATTTAGTGAAATATATTTCATCAAATGGGAATGATGCCTTTCCCAAAATATCTGTGAATATCAGGATGTCACCGGGAAATTTTTATAGAATATTCGACTGAAATTTAATTTTATGCTACATTTCTAGCTTTTTGTGATTTTTATAATATTTTCAGATGTATATTTTTTCTTAACCTTTATTTCCCTTTTCCTTTCTTCCATGTAGCAAGTACTTAACACTGTTTGCTGCCTTATAGGAGAAGTGTTTAAAGATAGGATGCATGGTAAACACTGCTCTTTCTGACTTGGGTTTCCAGAAGCTCTAAGCTAGATTGTGTTTGTATGGGGCTGTGAGGTTAGAATTATATGTCATAAGCACATGCCTTGGAGAATTACTTTCTCTAGTCTAGAAGAACATTGATAAAGGAAGTAGGGAAGAGATAGGCTTGTAGGACTGGAGAGAAGAGGGGAAGTTAAGCCCTGCTTCTTGAAAACATTGCTGGGGATGGGGATGGAATAGGGTGGCAAGACTCCAGGGTGGAAATGGCTATATATTGTGTCTAGGCAGGGTGGACCAAATGAAGCCATAAAAAATTTTCCTGTCTCAATAATATCACAAAAAGTATTAGTGAGGAGGAGCTCTGGGAGCCAGGTAGCCACAGGCAAAAGATCTATATTAATGACCAAGGCCAGATGGACCACTTTCTTCATCCTTTGTCCTGCATCCTTTGTCCTTGAACTCTGCCACCACCCTAGGAGGAGCTGAGGTTACGTCTTCAAGATCTAAACAAAATGGGGAGTAGGAGCTAGAAAGGAAGTTGTTACATAAAACAATAGTTCTTGTACTCCTTGGTGCATGGGCTGAGATTCCACCTAATTCTAAAATATAAAGTATTTCACTGCTATTTCATATTTACCAATATTTACATTCATTTTACAAACATGTTAAGAAAGCTTTTATTCTCTATTTTAGGGGTGTCTCCAAAAACTGACTGCTTTGGCACTCACTACCCAGGTGTTTTCTAAAACAAATACCGATTCCAAAACTGTACTCCAGATGCATGGCTTCTCCAGTGTCAAGGCTTTGGGGATACTTATTAAAACAAGAGCCCTAGATTCTTTTGGTTTGTTGCCAGCTTGGGAGCCACCACTGTAGTTGAATGTAGCCATTAAAATGAGTTCATGCTTAAATCCATCTTTATTATTTTAAACCTCCTTCAGTTAACTACAGTTCATTTGGAGAATTTTTTATATGGGAGAAAAATGATTATTTTCACTAAATTTCCTTTAAAATCACTGAGTAGAATATGCATACATAAATTCACTTATTAAAAATAACAGTTATGTGGTTATATGGACTTCTCTGACATAAAATCCTTACTTAACTAGAGGAAAACTGTTTGAAATACCAAAACAGAGCAGATGTGGTTTGCTTCTCAGCTGTGTCACCTTTTAATCTATCATTGAACTTCTCCCACCCTTGTGATTCAAGGGACAGGGAAGATGGGGTACTTTCCATTGGTTTTAGTCCTTCACACTAACTTTTCAGGATTGTGGGTAAGAATTGGATCACACAAATGTTTTGAAGGGTACTATTGGATCGAAATTATCTTTGACACCAGAATATCAACATGTATGCCTTAGTTTTTTCAATATGTATTGCTACTTTGAGATAAATTATTTTTTCTAGAAGGACATAAATTAGGGAGAGAAGAAAGGTAGAAATAGCAGATAGCCTAAAAGGCCCCTTCCCAATCTCCTCCCCTTCCCCACTGCCTTGTAATTAGCACAGAGCTAGAGATTAATTTATTTGAGCAGATCTGTAACCTCATGGACTACAAAGTGAAAATAGAGCATAAGAATACTTTTAGGACCAGAGTACGGGGTGAGTGGGTCTTCACATGAGTCACTGCCTTGGGTGGGGTGGAAGGTTAGTGCAGGCAATGGCCCCTGAGTAGATTCCTCGACAGCCTCTGTGCACTACGAGGCAGACTTAGGACAGGCCATGGATGACAACTGATGACAGAACAAAGTTCATTCTTTCAAATCTTTGCTCCTAAGGACAGACACTAAATCATTTCAAGTTTGTATTTAGAATATATGGGAGGTTCTGCTGAATTAAATAGAATATAAGAACTACAAGGAGAGCCCACATTTCTATCCTTAAGGTGAATAGAAAGTGTGAGAATTTCTGAAACTCTGTCTCTGTCTCAAATACTTGCCCAGAAGCTTTTGTGTTTTTTTTTTTTTTTTTTTTTTTTTTTGTGGCAGTTCAGTCCATGTTCACATAATTTTATTGAGAATCTAAGCATTATCTAGGCACTTGAGATACAAAGATGAGAAAACCCAATTTCTGTCCTCAAAGCAAGCATAACTAAAAAAGCCCAATATAATTCAATACATACCATGCCAGAGTGTTGCACAAAATACTCTGGGTGCATACAGAAAGACCACTAAGTCTGCCTGAGATTTTTGGGAAGTTTCTTGGAAGAGGTGGCAAAAAGCTGATTTTTGGAATTGATCTGGTAAAGAAAGGGAGAAGGGCATTATAGGAGAAGAAACCCTACAAGGCAAGGGGTGGAAACATGACACCAAATGTTATATGTGAGGAACAATCAAGCTAATGCAGATGATAAAAATGAGGGCTCAAGGGACTGGTCATAAGAATAGAGATGGATCTGAGAAATATTTAGAAGGCAAAATTGGCAGGCAGTAGTAGTTGATCAGATGTAAGGGGAATGGGGGTCTCAGGATGTCTCCTGATTCTGGCTTTACCAATTGAGTAGAAGGTGGACTCACGGAGACAGGAAATAACATAAGGATAATAACAAGATATAACACAAAGACAGTAAGGCAAAGTGATTGAATCGCATTTGAGGTGCCTACAGGACATTTATTTGACTACAAAAAGAAAGCAATTGGCTATGTAGTTCTAAAGTTCCAAATAGATGTCAAGGCTTCAAATAGTCATCTGGAGGTTTTAAGCATACTGGTTATAGTTAAAAACACGAGGGGGGTGGGGGTAGATGTGGCTCAAGCTAGTGAATGCCTGCTTCCACCATGGGAGGTCCCAGATTTGGCTCCTGGTGCCTCCTAAAAATAAGAACAACAACAAAAAACAAACAAACACATGAAAAAACCAACTCAGGGGAGCCAATGTGGCTCAGTGGTTGAGCACCAGCTTCCCACATATGAGGTCCTGAGTTCAATCTCCGGCACTAGTACATAAAAAAATAAAAACAAGAAATACATTTTTAAAATGGTATAAAAAAAAAAAACATGAGAGGATGAATTCATTCAAAGAAGTTTATAGTGAGAAAAGGAGTGGGCAAAGTTGGAACACCTCAATTTATGGAAAAGTGTTGATAGGGTGTGTTATCTGCTTGCAAGTAAAACTCATGATTCTCTTGGTCACTGTTGCCTTGGATTCCTTTCCAGGTATGTACTTGCTAGTTATCTGCCTGCTTCTCCTAGTTTCAATGGCATCCCAGACCTTGGACGTAACTCCCCAAATTTGCTTCTCTTCCTTGTAGACCTGTTAGACTGGAGTCTCTGCTTCTTTGGTTGATTCCATTTGACTTTTAAGTCATCTTTACTTTGCTTATCAATCTGCTGGCTTAATTTGTTCAATTGTAGATTTCTTAGACTTCTCTTTCAGTTTCCTTCAGTTCACTGAGAAACAGAGGGAAAGACAGGATATCATACAGTGGTTTAGAGGGGATCAGTATGCGCTGGTAGAGCATAAATAAATCAAGGCAGTTCTAGTTAAAGCTGAGTGTGTGTCCCAGAATGCTCCTCACTCAGATCTCCTCTTATCCCTCTGGCAGCTCCTTATGTATCCCCTCAGAACTGTAGGGTTCTACAGGACAGTTAGAAAGTCATTGTTAGAGAGTAAATAGTATGTGTTTAGAGTCAGAAAACTCAACCCTGAGCTGAGTCTGTAGCTTACTGGTTATTTGTCTTTGAACAGATTGCTTAGTCTTTCTGAGCCTGATATTCCTTAACTACAAAATATAGTTACTTCAGGGGTTTGTTAACATTAGATGAGCTAATGCCTCAGTGCAAAGCTCAAAGGAACTGAGAGTGTCAATAAATATTAATTCTCTTGCTTTTACCATATCTAGGCCCTAATGGACAATTTATGGAATTAAACCAAAATCATGGAGTATTACAGTGGGAAGGGGTTGAGAGCTATCTAGTCCGACATCCCTAGTGATGCCTTGTAAAATTTCCACATCAGATGGCCATTCAGTAACCGCTTGAAGATTGCTTAGAGAATAAGAGCTCATTTTTATCGTGATTGATTCTGTTCCACTGATGTACACCTCTAACTGATAAAAAATTCGATCCATTGTTCTAAAGTTTATTCCTTAGGTCAACACACATAATTCAAGTTTTAAAGCCAGATTACTGTTATGTAAGTTGTGATCTCATTTTGGTTAAAAACTATATAAGCATACTCACAGATGTAAGTATATATGTGTATAAAGACAACATCTGAAGAGATGTATATGGAAATTTAATGGTAGTTAACTGTGTTGGTATTATAGAAATATTTCTTCCTTATAAAAATTCTATGCTAGAGATATTTTTCCTGTAATAAGCATGTTCTTTCACAGATATGCTCTTTTATTGATTTTGATCCACATAGCAATTTTTACAGATAGATAGGGTAGATATTATCTTTTTTCTGCATGTGCCTTCATGAATACCTACACACATAAACACATGCATACATGGAAATCAGAGGAACTAAGGAATTTTCTGAGGTTTATTTGTTATGGTGGAATGAGAATTAAACTCAGATCTCTTGACTCTTCTTCCTACCATAGTGGTGTTCTTGCTTTAGCTGTTGTTTTTGATTGTTCTTAATGGCCCAGTTCCTCCAGCTCTGTCACTTTTGACATTAACTCTCAAACTTCCTATCATTCTGGTCTTTCTTCCCTGAAAGCATTCCTTACTGTCACTTTCCTAATTAAAATGAGATATCTAGACGTGTGCATAATATTCAGGTGTAATCTGAAAAGCACATAATATAGTTTATTACCTTCCTTGATTAGGACATTACACATTTATTAAATCAAGACATAATACTTTAATTAAATATGTATTTCAGCTAATTTTAAAATAATATTTTATATTTCCATTATGAATGTAATATATGTGCACTGTAGGGCATTTGACAAGTACAGAAAAAGAAGAAGAAAAAAAAATCGCTTATTCTACCCATGGCTTCTCTACCCAAAGATAACTTCTTAAAATATTTTTTTCTTTTCTCACCAGAAAGGAAGATTTATGGGGAAGAATTTTGATTTATTTTGTTCACTGCTCATTCAGTGCCTAGATCAATACCGAGTACCTTAGAAGGCACCTGATTAATATTTGTTGAGTGAGTGAATAAAATATTCATGTACATATGTTTTTATATTTTGGGTGCATAATAGAATCTATAAAATTTTGTATCTTGACTCATATTAAATTATTGATAATATTAGCATGTTGTTATCATAAATTCTATTATCATAATGACTGCATAATAGTCTATTGAGTTAATATACTGTCTTTATTGGACTCCTAGAGTGGTTTTTATATTTTGCTGCCATGATAATAGTGTGATCATAAATATCCCTTTCTTCATATTTTTCTTATTTTGGGGAAATATCTTTTGCAAATACTTCCAAAAGGAAATTACTAGTTCAAATGTGCGAACAGGTCAAAATAAATGTTTCCCCCCAGTTATATAGGGTTTTAGTATATATTGAATTTGTGGTCATCTATTTTAATTGAACTTCCAGCTCTTTTTCACTTCAAAAGCCGAAGATTGATTTTAATCAACAGGCTTTGGTATGTTGTTCAGGTAGTTAGGACTTCATGCTACTAAACTATCATTGTCTACATTTCCTCACATTTCGCAAAACCAACCAATTATTTCTTTCTGGTCAGAATTAAGTAGCAGTTCCACTTTTTGCTTCTACTATCTCTGAAAGATGAAATTGTCAGCAAGACAAGTCAGGAATTTGTCTGATGCTCAGCTTTTTAGTATAATGAGATTTCTAGCAGATGTCTTTATAGTGGAAGTGCCCCATTACTGTTGAATTTTTTCTCTGTGACAGATTTTTAATCTGTGTTAAGAAAGCAATGTCCATATCTTTTGTCAGGCTGGGTAGTCTGTTGTATGTTAGGCTGTGCATTCCTTTTTTTTTTTTTTCCTCTTAATTCAGTTTTCATCTTAACTTGTCTATCAATTTCCATATAAAAGCGATTCTTCTTAAAAACAACACATAAAACATTTTTCAAAAACACAAAAACTTAATGAATATTTAAGGCAAAATTTAGAGGTCATATACACCAATTAGAGAAGGCCTAGAAAATATTGAAAAGTATAAAGAAAAAACTCCAAAATAACCCATAGTCCAATAATTTTAAGATAGCTTCTGTTAACGTTTTGTTATATTTCTTCTAGATTTTTTCTGTGTACACGTTTGTGTGTGTGTGTATATAGCTGGAATAGTACTGTAAGTGCAACTTTTTCCTTGAGATTGTATTTAACATTATCTTACATGCATTTTCTGCAGCTATTGAAATTTTTTTAAAGATTAATTTAATAATTTTATAAAATTTAATCATGGTGCTATAATTTTCATCTTTTTCAATGTATCCTTAATAAAAATAAGTCTTTCACAAATATCTTAGTATCTTGATCTTCATATATATAAATCTGATTTCTCTTAGATAAATTCCTAAATGTGGAATTACCTGGAAAATGTGCGACACTACTTTAAGTTGTGTCTATGCATATTCCTGCACCTTTGCTGAAACTGAGTTTCTGTAATCTTTGGTAATTTGATAGGTGAAATTGAGGTCTTACAGCTTAACTACTTATTAAAGAGGATAAGCCTTTTCATCTTTTTGGCCATTTTAGTTCTTTCTTAATTTGAGATTTTCTATCTTTAGAGTGATTGTTCTTCCCATATAGGAACCTGCAATATATTTTTATTTTTTCCTACTGCTTTCTTTCAATAAGGGTATTTAAACTTAATTTGTATCACATGAATCCATATGTGTAGTTGAAAAAAGTTAAATTGTACTATAAGGCTTATCATGTACAACAGAAGTCTTTTGCTCACTCCTACCCACCATCAATTCCATATTCTCAGAGATAGCTACTTTCAATCATTTTACCTGTGTCACCTTCTATTTTCTTCCATATTTCTAAATAAGATGCTGATACAGCTATTTTTAAAAATTTAAAGTCAGACATTATTTACTTACTATTACAAAATTATAATATAATTTTATATCTTGTAAACTCTCAATCCCCCGAATACACATTTCCTCTCCACTGCACCTCCCAAATTATAAATGTAACATAATTTTTATTGGAATCAATAGCTGTTTTCAGAATTAGAGTTATATTAATCAGAGTTGAGCCATGTAGTATATGATGATAGCATTTTCTTTCTTATAAAACTTATATTTTTCCTGTTATGTTCATAACTTCTTGAATTAATCATTAACTTATTCACTCATGATCTTGAACCATTCATCTCTTGTCAGTATGATCAAAGATGCCAGATAGTTTTTTTCTTCTTTCCATTGGTGACATCCCTCATGGTACCTTCTGACCTCCTGCTCCAATCTGTATTGTTCACTCTGTAGGTCTGCTGTATATCTATTACCAGAAACTCCCTTTGCCTCTCACTCATATTAGATTCCACGTGTCTTTCTTGATTTCCTCCCTTTATAAAATTCCTATAAAAGGATGAATGTAACATAACACTATTGAGCTCTTCCTATAGTGGTTTGAAAGTATATGTACCCCAGAAAATCATGTTCATAAAGCTAATCCATTCCTGCAGGTGTAAACCTATTGTAAGTAGGGTATTTTGATTAGGTTACTTCATTTAGGGCCCTTTTGATTAGTTTACTTCAGTAAGGCATGGTTCATGGTGAATTTTAGTCCACTTACTGATATAAGTGGGGTAAACAGAGAGAGAGAGTGAGAGAGTTAGAGAGCGTGCCATGGAAACAAGAAGCTGAAAGCAAAGAAAACTGGAAGAGAAGGGAGAGACCAGCAGATGCTCCCATGAGCTTTGCCATGAGGCAGAGAAGCCCAGGATCACTGGAGGTGATCTTCAGGAAGAAAGCATCACCTTGATGATGCCTTGATTTGAACATTTCCTTCAGCCTCAAAACTGTAAACTATTAAGCTAATAGTTTTTATTCACCATTGTTAAAAGCCAGTCCAGGATAGTGCATGACATCAGAAGTACCAGGCTAGAGGTGAAGCCTAAGAAGTGGTAATGAGTGGCTTGTGGCTTGAAGCTCAGCCCTTGCCAATCCACCATGCCCCATGGAGCTGAAAGGCAGTACTGATTTTCTACCAATCTCTGCTGCACCAGGGCTGAGAGCTTCATTACACTGATTGAGACTTTTCCTTTGCCTCTATCTGCCATGAATTCCAGAAAAATCAGAAGTTAGAGGATCCTGAGGTCTGGGAGAGGCAGCTGGAGAAGGGCCTGGTCTTCCTCCACAGCAAACTGCAGGGGGGAATTGTTTAGGACCCTCTCTCACCACAATTCTAAGGGAAAGAGGACAAAAGTATCTTCTGTAGACACTACTGCTCTTTCCCACTCTATCTCATAGTTGCATTAAGAAGCCTTAGGTGAACAATGGCAAGTGGTGGTGAACACAAAGGCAAGAAGGATGACAATGGCATTGGGACAGCCATTGATTTTGTGCTCTCCAATGCCCAGCTGGTGCTGGACATGGGTGCAGCAGCCATGCTGGGCATCCCCACACTGGTGGTTAAGCAGATGTATGATCAGGCACTCAATGCTTTTACTAGCCCCATCTGCCTGAGCCATTCAGGGCAAAGGAACTTGGAGGAGCCAAACTGGGTGGGCTCCCCTCAGCTGCTGAACAAGAACATGAAGATGGGTCTGAGCCAGTCCCTGCAGACTCTTCCCACAGACTCCTTAGCCTTCAAAAAAGAAGAAACTTCTTTCTTACTACTGGAACCAGTCAGCCATCCCTCCTGGAGAGCAGGCTTGGGCCAAGCAAACTGCCGTGGACATATGCGCCTTGCTTCTGGGCTTCCTGTGGGCAAGTTGCCTCACAGGTCCATTTGGGACATGTATGTGAGTGGTAACCTCAATGATGACCTGCAGGTGGTGACAGCCAGCCACATCCGACTCATTTTGCCCCTCGTGCTGGAGCAGAGCCTGTGGTCATGTATCCCTGACAAGGACACCATCATGAATGTCCCTGGCTTCTTCCTGGTTTGTCATGAGAACCTGGAAGACTTTACTCATGGTAGGAATTACTGGGACCTCTGTGTAGTAGGGGGCTACTTCTCCTCAAAGACAGTGGCAGACACACTTGAGAAGGTCATGGCTGGCTCCATCACTGGGTAGTCATAGGGTCCCTCTGACACTGGAAGTGCAGTATGAGTGTGACAAGCAACTCATCATTGACTTCCTGCCATTAGTGATCTTTGTTGACACTGTCTTGGTAGCCAGACCACACTGGCTAGCTCAATGTGACAACTCTGGCCGCTGAGCCTGCGTCTTCCTGAGATGACACATCTGCGGCTTTTGGACCAGGCTGACTCAGACTGCCAATCTCTGTACCTCAAGATCCTCAAGGCAACATGCAAGTCCACTCCAGCCCTGTGCCATCACATTGCCAGCTAGCCCAAGAGGAGGCTGACTGGTCCCCAGATATGCTGGATGACTGTTTCCTGCAGACCCTGAGGGGCTCATCAACCACTTAGAGACCAGAGTCCTCCCCAGTGCCCTGAACCCCAAGGTGAACTTATTTGTAGAGCTGACTTCTGAAGAAATAGATGCATTTGGATACAATCTCTATTGCGCATTGTCTGAACCTGAGGTCCTGCTGTAGACATAAAGCAGGTGGAAGCCACATTGGGTTTAGGTGGTCAGGCCCTTTCCATGGCTACATATTTCGTGCCTCATAGGGTTCCTGGGCACCTCTTATCTTGCTGGTTATCATTCTGGTCACTTCATGCTGATTAGGATGACATCTTTTCAGTCTATTTTCTCACCCAACCCTTTCTAATTTTGTTACCAAACACTGTGCTTCCTGCTCTTCTTTCCCCATCCCTTGTCCCAGGCTAATTTTTAAGAATAAATTGAGAGGGCAGAACACTGGCTTGGGCTGTTGAGCCTACTTGGTGTTTTGCATTTTGGCCCAGGTTTTCTGCTTCCATCTGCCCTGACTCTTTGCCTGTACCTTTTTGGTTTCTTTTTCTTTTCCATCTTTTCTCTCTTGCTCATGTCTTTCTTTTGTTCTTTTCCCTGGAGTACATCTGCCTAAGTAAGATGTTGCCTTCTAGTTGAATGTCACTGAAGAGCTATGCTTGCATATTTCCAAGCTGAACTCTGCAGAATGAGTGCTGAGAAAGAATTTACCGTTTCTTAGAATAAGGATGGCAGAACAGCTGGCCTTTGACCCAAGTTTCTGGAAAAGAAACCTATTTCCCCCTCCTCTGAGCACTTCATATTCATAAGTGCTGAGAATGTCTCTCATAAGCACACTGTTAAGGATCCTCACAGGAGTGAGGGTGCAATATGAAGTATATCTAAAGTTATTTGGAGAAAATAAAAGCCAACCCATTTTATGGTATTTGCTTTGAACAGCTTAGCAAAATAAAACATATGCATATCTTTTAGTTTACCCTAACACTTGACCAATACTTTGGCTTTTTACATAACGCTATATTGCAAATAATAATCCCTCCGTATTTTTAAAGAATGGCTCCACTGTGTTCTGGATTCCAGTGTTGCTACTGAAAAGTTTGGAATATTCCTAAACTTATATTTTCTCTCTGAAAGTTAAAAATTCTTCATCCTACCTCAGTATTCTGATATTCATCAAATTTACTATGGTAAATCAGCACCATCCTCAGCTGTTCCTAGAATATAGTACTTTAACATCACCAGAAAGTAAACCCTCTTCATTCTTCTGGGTAAGGAAGGAAATGTGACCTACCTTGAAAAACATGGGGGAAGTGATTTGTATTCATCCATTCATTTAACGATTCATCCATATGATCACTGTATGCTCATTCAGTCATTCAGTTTGCATTCATTAAATGCTAATAATAGTTTAGCAAGCTTGGTGCTTGGCAATAGAGAAATGAACAGATATGTTTTCTCCTCTCAAGGAGTTTTCAGTCTGTATTTTTTTCTTTTTCTAATATGTTTTTAACCTATCAATTTTATTGATACATATTAATAAAGCATAAATCCTTCCAAAGTGTACAATCAATGGTATTTGGTATAATCACAGACATGTGCAGTCATCACCCCAAACAATCCCAGAGCGTTTTCATTATTTCAGTAAAAACAAAAGCCAACTGTATTAGTTAGGGTTCTCTAGGGAAACAGAATCAACAGGAGATATCTGTCAATAATACGAGATTTTATGAGTCTCTCATGCAACCTTGGGGATGCACAAGTCCAGGTTCTGCAGGCAGGCTGCAAACCAGGGGCTCGATGAGAGTCCAATGAAAGGTCCTTGATGAGTTTCTGGGAGAAGCTGGCTGTCCAAAGACAAGCTGGGAAATTCTCTCTGAATGTTGAAATCATTTCCCCTTTTAAGGCATTCAACTGATTGGATAAAAGCATCACCCGTTGCTGATGCACTCTCCCTGATTGATGCAGATGTAATCAGCCTTCCATGCAGTAAACTCACTGGTGACCGAAGTCCATAAATGCTCTTGTATTACAATTAGCCCAGTGCTTGCTTGACCAAACACCTGAACACAATTACCTGGCCGAGATGACACATTAGTCTAACCATCACACCAACCAACCAACCAACCAACCAACCAACCAACCAAACAAACAAACAAACAAACAAAACAAATCACCTCTCAATCTCTCTGCTTCACCTGCCATACATAGCATCTATTCTGTTTCCTTCTCTCTACTTTATTGGTGCTTATATTTTGTAAAAACAGTCTTATATATGCAATATCACTCATATTAGTATTTTACATGAGGTTTCACTATGTCATACAGACCTATATTACATTTTTTTAGCTTTCCTTCTAGTAATATAAATGCCCTTAGTCTTTCCTTTTCAACTGTCATACCCCTATAATAGTTCTGCTAGTGACAAATAGCATGATATGTTCTCACCATTTCCATTCATTTCCAAAGATTTACAAACAACTTTTTAACCAATTCTGCACAGATTAACTCTCAGTGTTCCATTCTTTTGCCTTTTTCTATTTTCTGGTGACCTATATTTTAATTATTAATTCCATGAGTTTACACAATATATTTAGTTCATAATAGTGTAATCATACTATATTTGTCCTTTTGTGTCTGGCTTGTTTCACTCAACATAATGTCCTCCAGGTTCATCTATATTGTCATATGTTTCACGACTTCGTTTTTTCTTCTTACCGCTGCATAATATTCCATCGTGTGTATACACCACAATTTGTTTATCCATTCATCAGTTGATGGACACCTGGGTTGTTTCCAACTTTTGGCAATAGTGAATAATGCTGCTATGAACATTGGTGTACACATGTCTATTCGTGTCACTGCTCTCGGTTCTTCTGGCAATGGTATTTCTGGGTCCCAAGGCAAGACTATATTCAAGTTCCTTAGGAACTGCCAAACAGTCTTCCACAATGGCTGTACCATTCTAGATTCCCACCAACAGTGAATAAGCATTCTCATCTCTCCACATCCTGTCCAACATTTACAGTTTTCCAACTTTCTAATAGTGACCAGTCTAATAGGCATGAAATGATATCTCATTTTAGTTTTGAATTGCATTTCCCTAATCACTAGTGATGAGGAACATTTTTTTTTCATGTGTTTCTTTGCTATTTGTATTTCTTCAATTGTTTTTTTTAAGTCTTTTGCCTAGTTTTTAATCAGATAGTTTGTCTTGTTATTGTTGAGTTTTATAATCTCTTTATATTTCATTGATATTAAACCTTTACTAGATATGTGATTGCCAAATATTTTCTCCTATTGAGATGGCTGCCTTTTCACCCATTTGACAAAGTCCTTGGATATGCACAAGTGTTTAATTTTGAGGAGGTCCCATTTATCTATTTTTTTCTTTTGTTGCTCATGCACTGGGTGTAAATTTTAAGAGACTACCACCTACCACAAGATCTTGAAAATGTTTTCCACTTTTTTCTTCTAGGAGTTTTATGGTTGTTACTTTTATATTGAGGTCCTTGACAAATTTTGAGTTAATTTTTGTATAAGGTGTAAGATACGGGTCCTCTTTCTTTCTTTTGGATATGGCTATCCAGCTTTCCCAGCACCATTTATTGAATAGACTACTCTGGTCCAGGAAATGGGCTTATCAGCCTCATCAAAAATCACTTGACTGTAGATGTGAGGGTCAATTTCTGAGTTCTCAATTTGGTTCCATTGGTCAATGTGTCTGTCTTTATGCCGGTACCATGCTGTTTTTACCACCGTAGCTAAGTAATATTCTTTAAAGTCAGGAAGTGAAAGTCCTCCAACTCTGTTCTTCTTTTTTTAAGACATTTTTGGCTATTTGGGGTCCATTACCCTTTCAAATAAATTTGATTATTGGCTTTTCGATTTCTACAAAAAAAAAAAAATTCTGTTGGGATTTTTATTGGGATTGCGTTGAATCTGTAAATCTGTTGGGGTAGAATCGACATCTTAATGATATTTAGTCTTCCAACCCATGAACATGGAATGTCCTTGTAATTATTTAAGTCTTCTTCAATTTCTTTTAGCAATGTTTTGTAGGTTTTTTTTTTAAATTTTTTAAAAAGATTTTATTTATTTATTCATTTATCCCCTCCTTGCTGCTTGTGCTCGCTGGGTCAGCTAACCACGCCGTGCGGGCGGGCGTGCCCTCACCAGGAGGCCCCGGGAACCGAACCCGGGGCCTCCCATATGGTAAACGGGAGCCCCACTGATTGAGCCACAGCCACTTCCCAGTTTTGTAGGTTTTTGAATACAGGTCCTTTGTGTCCTAGATTAAGTTTATTCCCAAATATTTGATTGTTTTAGTCTTTATTATAAGTGGAATTTATTTTTCTGATTTCCTCCTCAGATTGCACATTAGTAGTGTGTAGAAATGCTATTGATTTTAGTGTATTAATCTCATATCCCACTACTTTGCTGAACTTGTCTATTAATTCTAGCAGCTTTGTTGGGGGTTTTTCAGGCTTTTCTGATATAGGACCCTATCATCAGCAAATAGTGAAAGTCTTACTTCTTCCTTTCCTATTTGGTGGCTTTTATTTCTTTATCAAGCTTAATTGCTTGAGCTAGAACTTCTAGAACAATATTGAATAACAGTGGTGACGGTGGGCATCCTTATCTTGTCCCTGATCTCAGCGCGAAAGTTTGCAATCTTTCACTATTGAGTACAATGCTAGCTGTAGGTTTTTCATATATGCACTTTACAATATTGAGAAAGCTTCCTTATATTCCTATCTTTTGGGTTTTTTTTTTTTTTTTTTTTTTTAATCAGGGAAGAGTGCTGTATTTTGTCAAATGCCTTTTCTGCATCAATTGAAAAGATCATGTGATTTTTCTTCTTCAATTTATCAATATGGTTTATTTTACTAATTGATTTTCTTGTGTTGAACCACTCTTGCATACCTGGGATAAAACCCACTTGATTGTGGTATATAATTCTTTTAATGTTCTTTTAGATTTGGTTTGCAATATTTTGTTGAGGATTTTTGCATCTATATTCATTAGAGATGTTGGTCTGCAATTTCTTTTTTTGTAGTATCTTTATCTGGTTTTGGTATTAGGGTGATGTTGATTTCATAGAATGAGTTTGGTAGCGTTCTTTCCTGTTCAATTTTTGGAAGAGCTTGAGCAAGATTGGTAACAGATTATCTTTGAATGATTGGTAGAATTCACCTGTGAAGCCATCTGGTCCTGGGCTTTTCATCTTTCAGAGGTTTTTGATGACTATTTCAATCTCTTCACTTGTAATTGCTTTGTTGAGGTCTTCTATTTATTTAACAGTCAGTGTAGGTGGTGTGTGTGTTTCTAGGAGTTTGTCCATCTCATCTACATTGTCTAGTTTTTTGGCATACAATGGTTCATAGTATCTTCTCATGATCTGTCTTATTTCTGCGGTCTGTGGCAATGTCCCCCTTTTCATTTCATATTTTTATTTATTTGTGTCTACTCTCTTTTTACCTTTGTCAGTCTAGCTAAGGGTTTGTCGATTTTGTTGATCTTCTGAAAGAACCAGCTTTTGGTTTGGTTGGTTCTCTTTATTGTTTTTTTTGTTCTCAGTTTCATTTATTTCTGATTTACAAATTTATTGTTTTTTTTGTTCTCAGTTTCATTTATTTCTGATTTACAATTCCTTTCCTTCGGCTTAGTTTGGGATTAGTTTGCTGTTCTTTTTCTAGTTCCTCCAGGTGTCCAGTTGGATCTTCAATTTTAGCTTTTTCTTCTTTTTAAGTGTATGCATTGAGGGCTATAAATTTCCCTCTCAGCAAAGCCTTTGCAGTGTCTCATAGGATTTGGTATGCTGTGTTCTCAGTTTCATTTGTCTCAAGGTATTTCTGAATTCTTCTGCAGTTTTTCTTTAACCCACTGATTATTTAAGTGTGTTGTTTAATCCCAATATTTTTATGAATTTTCCTTTTTTTCACCCATTTTTGATTTCCAGCTTCATTTCCATTATGATCAGAGAAATTGTTTTGTATAATTCAATCGTTTTAAATTTATTGAGACTTGTCTTGTTACCCAACATATGGTATATCTTGGAGAAGGATCCATAAACACTTGAAAAGAATGTATATTCTGCTGTTTTGGGGTGCAATGTTCTACAGATGTCTGTTCATTCATAATATTATCCAAGCTCTCTGTTTCTTTATTTATCCTCTGTCCAGATGTTCTATCCAATACTGAGAGTGCTATATTGAAGTTTCCAACTATTATTGTAGAGGCATCTAATTCTTCCTTCAGGTTTGCCAGTATGTGCCTCGTGTATCTTGGGGCACTCAGATTAGGTGCATAATTATTTAGTAGAGTTATTTCTTCTTGGTGAATTACCCCTTTTATTAATATATAATGGCTTCATCCCTTATAACAGTTGTGATTTAAAATCTATTTTGTCTAATATTTGTATCACTACTCCAGCTCTTTTTTGGTTACTATTTGCAAGAAGTATCTTTTTTCAACCTTTCACTTTTAACCTGGTTATGTCCTTACATCTGAGGTATGTCTCTTGTAGACAACATAGAGATGACTCATATATTTTTTACCCATTCTATCAGACTATGTCTTTTGATTCATGCCATTAACATTCAATGTTTTTAGTGTAAATGCATTACTTATTTTATCTATTTTTTTTCCTTTGGCTTTATGTTGTCATATTATACTATTGTCTTTCTTTTCACCCTTTGGTTTACCCTTCCTAATAATCTTCATTTCTAAACTCTCTTCCAGGTCTCTCACCCTTGTTTTTTCCTTTCAGGATGCAGCATTCCCTTTACTATCTCTTGTAATGCTGGTCTTTTGGTAACATATTCTATCAGGGTTTTTTTTTTTTTTTTCCTGTGAAGTCTTTGAACTCACCTTCATTTTTGAGGGACAACTATGCTGGATACAGAGTTCTCAGATTTGAGTTTTTCTCTTTCAGTACCTTCAATAAATCATACCTCTTTCTTCTCTCCTCCAAGGTTTCTGATGAGAGGTTGGCACTTAATCTTATTGTGATTCTACCTTGTATGTGATGCTTTGCTTTTGTCTTGCTGCCTTCAGAATCCTCTCTTTATCTCTATTTGTCATTCTGAATAGTAGGTGTCTCAGGGAAGTTCTATTTGGATTTTTGGGGTGTGTTGCCCTTCTTGGATATTGATATTATAACTTTCATAAGTGTTGGGATGTTTCAGTTATTATTTCCTCAAATATTCTTTCAGCCCTTTTTCTATTCTCTTCTCTTTCTGGGACACCGATAATATGAATATTTGTGCATTTCATGCTGTCATTCAAATCCCTGAGACTCTTCCATTTCCCCCTTCTCTTCTTTTTCTGTTCTCCAACTTTTCAAGTTCAATTGTTCTCTTTGAATTTGCTAATTCTGTTTTTGAGCAGTTCAAATCTGCCTTTATGTGCCTCTAATATATATATTTTTTAGTTTTTTTAAAGATTTATTTATTTACTTTATCCATTTTAACCCCCCCCTTCCCCATTTGCTGTTTTGTGTCCATTTGCTGGGCAATTCTCTGTGTCTGTTTCCTGCCATCTCTTCTCATCCTCCTCCTCCAGTCTTCACCAGGATTTGATCTTGGAGACCTCCGATGTAGGAAAGAGGTGTTCTGCCACCTGCGCCACCTCGGTTCCTGGTTTTCAGAGCTTTTGGAGCATCTCGTCTTGTCTCTCCTCTGCATCTCTCTCCTGTTACATCATCATCTTGCTGCATGGTTCACGGGGCCTGGCGACTTACCGGCACACAGAGCCTTGCAGCCCATACACCTTCTATATATATTTTATTTTACCAGGAGGTCCTGGGGGTCGAACCCAGGTTCCTCCATATGGCAGACAGACGCCCAACCATTTGAGTCACATCTGCTCCCCTCTAATATATTTTTAATCTCACCCATCATGCCTTTCATTCCTGTAAGGCTGGTTACTTTTCTTTGCAGGCTTTCAAATTGTTCTTTATGCTCATCTATTATCTTTTTTATCCTTTATCTCTTTAGTCACATTTTCTTTCAATTTTTTAAATTGATTTAGGAGAATTGTTTGATTATCATTGATTACTTGTCTTAAATCCTGCATCGCTTCAGGATATTTGGTTTGTTTCTTTGATTGGATGATCTCTTCCTTTTTCCTAGTATGACTTATAATTTTTTGCTGATATCTTGGCATCTGAATATGTTGGTGAATTTACTCTGATGTCCAATTTCTCTCTCTTGCTTATTGTTTTTTTTTTCACTGCTCTTCTTTGATATTTGGTTCAACTTATTCTAAGTGTTTAAAATTGGCCAGCTTAAGTGATCAAAATTGGGCCAGGGACTCAGATTTTCTCCCAGGTGTTAGAGTACAGAGAGGAATAAAACAAAAACAGTTTTTGTCTGTGCAAATTCCTGACCGTTCAGCAGATTTTGCTGGTTGGTGTACTTTTCCACAAAGATGTTTCAATCTCTGTTTTCCTGTGTTTTCTTCTGGCCTAAGCCAAAATTCAAAGCTGGCTTTGCTGGCTGAATTCAATGAAGAAAATCCCCTGAATCCCCCTCCATTATCCCTTGTAACAGTTGACAGGGAGGAAGATATCTGTTCTTCTTTCAGTCAGCTGCAGTGAGCCAGGGGTTTACCTCAGCTTTATATTTTGGGGGTGGAGAAGGGGAGCCCTTCCCAGCTGCCATGAGGGCTTGGTAACTCATGTTTGTTGATTCAGTTTCTTCCTCTCTGTCTCTTACCCTCTTGGGAGTTGTGAAGCACTGTCCTGGTCTGCTGACCCCCAAAGAAGTTCCCTCAGACAGCTTTTGGCTTTCTCCCTTGTTTTTGTGAGAGAATTGTGCCCTGTCTACCTAATCCAATGGTATCTTTCCATAATCCCCTCCTTTTTTCTTTTGTTAGAATTTTAATAAGGGTGTTTTTTTGTTATTTAACTCAAGTAATAAATCCCAATATTTACTGATGTCTTGATGCTATTTTTGCTTTTTTGAAACCTCTTAGTGTATTTTTTCTTAATTCAATTCAACAAACATTTATTTATACTGCACTCTGTACCATGTTTGATGCTCAAGTTCAGGTGAATAAGCATGAAATACATTCTCCAGAAGTTCACGGTATGGCAGACAAGAAACCTATGAATGTAGAGGTGAATACATGAAAATATCTCCTATTCTGTTGTATAGGAATATGAAGAATGATGTAATTACTTCTGCCTGAGGGGCTAACACAGTCTTAGAAGAAAAAGTGATAGATGAATTTGGCATTGGACAATAAGTTTCAGTTTAGATAATTATTTTATGTGGGAGATGAAATGGTAAAATGTGTCTGGAATTAACCTGTGAATAGTAATATCCTATACCTTTTGTGGGTATATTAACATTCTTTCATATAAATGCAACACACTTATTAAGTATTGGAAATGCTTATTTATTAAGATGCTATGAAAAAAATTTCATATAATTACATATAGTCATTCTTTTCTTCACAAGGTCAGCTCTAAACTATCAGGCTCATCTCTCTTTCTGGGGCTGCAGGATCTTCTGTGTGTCTTTTTTGTATATCTACTTCATGAGACTCTATCTTATCAGCCCACCAAAGGGGCTGGGACTCAATGTTGAGATGCACTCTAATGATGTGGTTGAATCAAAGCCCTAATCTTAACATAATTTAATCATACATCTCAGCTGAATCTAATAAACTCAAAGGGTTATCATGCCCAGAGAAACAGATCAGTTTACAAACATAATCTGTATCTCTTTTTGGAATTCATAAATAATATCAAACTCCCATATAGTGGCTCTCAATTTATGTGCATCAGAATCACCTGCTGGATAGAGAGAGAGAGAGAGAGAGAGAGAGAGAGAGAGAGAGAGAGAGAGAGAGAGAGAGAGAGGAAAGAAAAAGCTATGGAAGCAAGAAACTGAAATCAACAAAACCCAGAAGATAAGGCAGAGCCCCCTAGAAACCACCATATGCCCTTTCATGTACCAGAGAAGCCCATGATTGCCGGAAGTTGGTTTTCTGTAAGAAAACATTGCCTTGACAATGCCTTGATTTGGACATTTTCCAGCTTCAACCATGAGTGAATAAATTGTGTTTTGTTTTTTAACCTGATCCATATCCTGGTATTTGCCTTAAGTAGTCTAAGAAACTGAAACAGATTTTGGTATCAAGAGAATGTGGTGTTGCTATTGTAAATACCAAAAATGTAGAAACCTTTTGTAATTGGGTAATGGGTAGGGCCTGGGAAAATTGTAAGGTGCTTGAAAGAAAATGCCTAGATTGCTTTGAAGAGACTGTTGTTAGAAATATGGATCCCAAAGGTACTTCCAATGAGGCCTCAGACAGATAGGATAAATGTGTCATTCCAAATTAGAAGAAAGGTTACCCTTGTTTTAAAGTGGCAGTGAACTTGGCAAAATTGTTCTGATGTAGGATGGAAGACAGAATTTGAAAGGGATGATTTTGGATAATTAGCTGAGGAGATTTCCAAACTAAATGTTCAAAATGCAGCCTGGTGTCTTCTTGGAGGTTATAGTAAAATGTGATAGGAGTAGTTTTCTGCATATAGATGAATGGATAAACAAACTGTGGTCTATTCACAAGATCGAATATTATGCAGCTGTAAGAAGAAATGAAGTCATAAAGCATATGGCAACATGGATGAACCTGGAGGACATTATGTTGAGTGAAGCAAGCCAGACACAAAAGGACAAATACTGTATGAATGCATTACTATGAACCAAATATATTGTGTAATATATTTTTTGATTCACGCAAAAAAATTTACACGTATCCATTACATTTAATTGAGAAATGTATATATTTATTCATCTGTTTTTACTTTTTAGTTTTTAATTGTTTATGTTTTCAATTATTAAATGTACAAAATATAGTTTAAAAAAATGTGATAGGAGGGGAATAAGTTGAGAAGTGAACTCCTGGGCACAAAGAAACTAAACATTGATAGTTTGGAAAATTCTAAGCTTCTGGAAAGTGAGTACCCAGAGACTAGTGTCCCAAATGAGGGTTTAACTGAACATAAATCCAGTCAACCTTTTCAGTGTAAGTCAGGATTGGAGGTGAAGTTATCAGGAAGGATCTGTGGAAAGTTTTTGTCTGATAGACCCCTGAGTACTATATACAAAACTGAAAAGTTTTTTGCATAGTGTGTATAAAAAGAAGCACTGCGAGCCTGGACTAAAAGGGACAGAAAAAGAGCAAATTGAAGGAAAACTCATTTCATGAAGCTGAGATCTGGACCAAAGACATTTTCTTGGGCCAAGAGAGTAGACACACCCATGTGTGGAAAGGGTGAGTATTCCCTTGCACTTGAAAAGGGTAGGTCTTTTGTTCCATTTGATCCCGTGCCCCAGGGATTGCAGAAAGTATGGCCATCATCCCATTGCTTGAAGAGGGTTTGGGTAGAGCATGGCCACTGCATAAGCACTTGGAAAGGGTGGGGCTATTACTTCATCAGGACTGGCCGACAAACATCATTCTACAGACCTTGAAATGTAATGTAGTATGCCTTGTAGTGTTTCAGAATTTTGGGGGATACATGACCCCTGATTTCCTTAATTTCTCTCTATGAGAATGGGAATGTTTATCTTATATCAGTCCCTTCTTTATATATTGGAAGCAAATAACTTGTTCTTTAGGTTTCACAAACTCACAGTCTGAGGGGAATTGTGCCCCAAGAGAGACCACACCTACAACCAATTTTTTTCCTGTTTGAGGTTTTTTTTTTTTAATTTTAATTTTTTATATTTAAAGCGGCTTTAGGTTACATAAATATTACATAAAAAATATAGGGGATTCCCATATATCCCATCCCACTCCTTCCCACATTTCCCCCATTAACAACATCTTTCATTAGTGTCGTGCATTTATGACAATTGATGAATACATATTGAAGCATTGCCACTAACCATGGTTTATAGTATACATTATAGTTTACACTTTGCACCACACAATTTTATAGGTTTTGACAAAATGTATAATGGCCTGTATCTGTCATTACAATGTTATGCAGGGTAATTCTAATGTTCCAAAAATGCCTCATGTTACACCTATTCTTCCCTCTCCCTCCCCTCAGAAACTCTGGTGGCCACTGCTTTTATATCAAGGATACAAGTTCTTCCTTTGCTAAAATAATAAAAAGTCTACTTTGGTCCATAGTTGCAGTCCACCCTTATATTTGTTCATTCCTTAATCTTGAAGATTTTGTGATGGTTATGCCCACATTGTTTATGATTGAGAGGGGGCTTAGATCCCATGGGGAAGATGGATGGAACTGAATTGCTTGCAGTTGTAGATACTTTGTTTATTGGGATAGGCATTGTCCATCACCATCTTTTTGTTAGTTGTCCTGGGCGAGTCCAATAACTCTTTCCTTATGCAAAATCATTCATCCCATGACAATACCCCAAAAGCCTTAAGTCATTTCATTAACAATACTAAGTAATAATATTAAGTACAAAATATCATCAATCAATTGGACACTTGGGTTGCTTCCATCTTTTGGCAATTGTAAATAATGCTACTATGAACATTAGTGTCTAAATGTCTGTTCAATTCTTTGCTTTCAATTCTTTTAGGTTTATACCTAGTAGAGGGATAGCTTTCTAGGGAACTGCCAAACTGTCTTCCATGGTGGCTGTACCATAATTACAATGCCACTAGCAATGGATGAGTGTTCCTATTCTCTGCATCATTTCCAGCACTTTTTTTTTTTTTAGATAGCCATTGTGATGGGTATGAATGGTATATCACTGTGGTTTTAATTTGCATTTCCTTGATGGCTAATGATATTGAGCATCTTTTCATGTGCTTTCTGGCCATTTGTGTATCTTCTTTGGAGAGATGTCTATTCATGTCTTTTGTCCATTCTATAATTGGTTTATTTGTCTTTTTCTTGTTAAGAAAAAGGATTTTATATATTATGGATATTAAACCTTTATAGGTTATGTGCTTTGTTTTAGTTTGCTAAAGGCTGCCAATGCAAAAATGCCAGAAATGGGAATTAATTAGGATAAAATATTACAGTTCTGAAGCTGTGATAATGTTCAAGTCAAGACATCATCAGAGATACTGTTTCACCAAAGTTCAGCTGTTCTGCTGGACTCCTGCCACATGGTAAGTCAAAATGGTGGCTGGTCTGCGTCTTCTCCAGGCTTGCTTTATTCCCAAGCTCAGCTGTGGGTGATCAGGCTTACGGCTCATCACTATCCTCTCTCTTCTGGGCCTCATTACTTCAGCTTCAGGCTGCTCCGATAATTTCAGCTGCTGGCTTCTCTCTCAGCCTCTTGGGGTTTCTCTGTCTTTCTGCAGCTGTAGGCCATCCTGGAGTCTTCTCTCACGTGGCAGGGTAAAAACCTTATAGTTCTTTTTCTTAGTGTGTTTCTGAATGCTTCTCCTGCCATTTATAAGAGACTCCAGCAAGAGTGCTGAGACCCAAACTGGATCACACTCTACTGATGTGGTTCAATCAAAGGCCCTAAAGCAATCTAATTAAAAGTCCCCTTAACTCAATCTAATGTAATCGAAGTGTCCCATACAGGAATGGATTAGTTCTAAGAACATGATCTTTTCTGGCATTCACAAAAGCTTCAAATTGTCACATGGCTTCCAAATATTTTCTCCCATTTTGTAAGTTGTCATTTTACTTTCATAATAAAGTCCTTTGAGGCACAAAAGTGTTAATTTTGATGAGATCCCATATATCTATTGTTTTCTTTTGTGGCTTGTGATTTGGGTGTAAAGTCTTAAGAAACTGTTGCCTGTACAAGGCCCAGAAGATTCTTCCCTAAATTTTCTTCTAGCAGTTTGATAGTTCTGGCTATTTTATTTCAGTCTTTCATCCATCTTAATTGATATATGTATAAGGAGATAGGTAGTTGCCCTCTTCCTTTTTTTTTTTTACAAATGGATTTCCAATTTTCCCTGCAACATTTGTTGAAGAGACTATTCTTTTCCAATTGTGTGGTCTTTGCCGCCTTGTCAAAAATCAATTAGCCATAAACGTGAAGGTTGATTTCTGAGCTCTCTGTTTGAACCATTGGTCTGTATGTCTGTCCTTGAGCCAGTACCATGCTGATTTGATTACTGTTTTAAGATCAGGAACTGTGATTCCTCTAACTTCATTCTGTTTTTTTAGGAAGGCTTTAACTAGTTGGGGCCCCTTATCCTTCCATATAAATGTGATAATTGGCTTTTCCATTTTGATTAGGTTACTTCAGTGGGGGCATGGCCCAGGGTGGGTCTTTTTTAATGTGTAATTATTTTATATTACAGAAAAATTACATCAAATATATAGGGTATTGCTATATACCCAATCCCTCCCGTTCTTACATCTTCCCCTATTAATAACATCTTACATGAATGTGGTACATTTTTTATAATTGATTAACAAATATTGAAGCATTGCTACTAAACATGGTTTACATTATGGTTTACACTTTGTACTGCAAAATTTTATAGGTTTTGACAAAATTTATAGTGGCCTGCGTCTGTCATTGCAATATCATGCAGAACAATCCCAATGCCCTAAAAATGCCCTGTGTTCCAACTATTCTTCCCCTCCTCCTCAGAACCTCTGGTAACCATTATCTTTATAACAATGGTACAAGTTCTTCCATAACCACAATAATAATAAATCTACTTTGGTCCATGGTTGCATTCCTCCCCTCCCATGCTTACTCATTCCTCAATCTTGAGGATTTTGGGATGGTGATAGTGCTTCAGATTTCAAGGGGACTTAGATCCTATGGGACAGATGAAAGGAATTGTTTTACTTGCAGTTGTAGATGCAGTTCTAGATATTCTTTGTTTCTTATGATGGGAATTGTCCATCATCATCATTTTGTTAATTGTCCTGCACGAGTCCAATGAACTGGCGAGCAGGTGTTGGCTTCATCTCTGCTGAGTTTCAGAGCTCAGCTGGAATATAAACAGACCAAAGATTTAAGTCTCTGGGACATACATTTAATGGGGATAGTGCCAATTATAAGTTCAATGAAAAAGGTAGAAGAATCATGTGTAGGGAAATTATAAATGAGTCTAACTCTCTTATATCAGGAAAATTTGTTGTCATATATTCCGAGATAAGACCCACCGATGGCGTGCTGTTTTCATGGGGTTGTGTGCCTTGCCTAAAATATCCAGATGTCTCTAGAGCCCTTCAGAATGCCCCTATTTGAGGCTTTGTTTACTGTAGCAGTTAGTGATATCCTCCTGAGATGTGCATAAGCATAACCTCTGGAATGAACACCTGACTTTGAAATCTTTTGGCTGTAAAAACTCTTTCTTTTTGTATTTAATTTCCCCCATTTTGGTCAAGGTCTTTTTCCAAATGCATAGCTGGTTGACACTTGGTAATAATCCCTCAGTGCCAGGGAGGCTCATCTCCAGAAATTATGTCCCTTACTGTGGGGAAAGTAGTGAGTTTGTTTGCTGTGTTTAGCTTAGATAGAGGCCACATTTGAGTAACAAGTTGGTTTTCAGGTGGTAACTCTTAGGCAATAGATATTATTAGGCTAAGTTTCAATTTTACAAGAATAAGTTCATAAGTACAAGCATTAACATCAAAGACTTGATGTATTGGTCTATTATCTTTTATTAGGCACTGCCTATGTACTCTCAAGATTCTTGCCACTCTTTAGAAAATGTAGTAGAATTCTCCAGGATAGGAATCTAATATTTGTTGGTTATTTTATGGGTCTCCACCTGCTGAGATAACACCCTATGAGCACAAGAACACATTCATATTCCACAGAGGTATGTCCCAGCTGCGCCCTTCCCCACACATCCCCCCACCACTGACACCCTATACCAGTGACCCTCCCCTGCCATAATTTCCAAAATACTTCCACAATTGTATTATCAATCACAGTCCTCTAATTTTCCAGAGTTCACCTGTTCCTTCCTCTGCCCACCCCCAGCTCTATGGATAGCCCAACCCACCCCACAAGCCCCACTCACACTCATACTCCAGCATCGTTGAACACCATCACTCCTGTCCATTGCTACACCTCCCCCACCCACCTTATCATATATTCTTCTCAGATTGAGCATTGGTTCACTACTCTCTACTTATTTTCTATCACCTGGCAGCCTATTTTTCAGACTCTACCTTTAAAAGTCTGCTCAATATCCTTAGTTAATATCAGTAACATCATGCAATATTTGTTCTTTGGTGACTGCTTTCTTTGAAGACCTTATTTTGAGTGAAGTAAACTCCAATTATCTTACTGGAGTTTTTTAATAAGAGAATGTAACTCATAAAGAAGAGACAGAAAATCACTGAAGCTATAAAGTGCAAACCATGAAATCCAGAAGAGAAGGGAGAGACCAGTAGATATTGCCATGTGCATTGCCATGTGACAAAGAAGTCTAGGAATGCCAGCAGCCAGTCTTCAGGGAGAAAGCATTGCCTGATCTTGCCTTCATTTGGACATTTTCATGGCCTCAGAACTGAAAGTTTGTAATCTAATAAATACCCACTGCAAAAGCCAACCCATTTTGGTTTTATTGCATTTCAGCAGCCTAGCAGACTAAAACAGATTTTGGTACCAGGAAAGTGAGGTGCTGCTATTATAAATGCCAAAAATGTTCAAAAAGCTTTTAACTGGTTAATGAGTAGAGGTTGGAAGAATTGTGATATATTTGACAGAAAAGGCCTAGATTTCCTTGAAGAGATTGTTGGTAGATATATGGATGCTAAAGGGACTTCCAATGAGGCCTTAGACAGTAATGATTAATGTGCCATTGCAAATTGGAGGAAAGATGACCCTTGTTTTAAAGTATCAGAGAACTTGGCAAAAATGTTCTAATATCAGATGGAAGGTTTGGAAACTTCTGAGTTCTGGAAAGTAAGTCTCCAGATAATAGTGTTCTATATGAGGGTTTAACTGACCATAGATCCAGCCTGACATTTCAGTGCAAGTCAGGCTTGGAAATGCAGTCATCCAGAAAGAATTTGTGAAAAGTCCTGTTACCTGATAATTGGGACCCCTGTGTGCTGCATGTGAAACCAACAAGTTTTTTTTGCGAGTTCTGTATAAATGGAACCACTTCCAGCCTGGACTAAAAGGGACAGAAAACGAACAGATTGAAGGAAAAATGACTTGAAAAGCAGAACCATTGAAGCTGACATCTGGACTAAGGACATCTTCTTGGGCCATGTATATACTCATGTATATAGAAAGGTTGAGTATGCCCTGGAGCTTGGAGAGGACTGTCCTTCCCTCACATTGTTCAGAAAGAGTGTTAACACCCTAGTGTTCTCAGATGTCTGCGGGATTGCAAAGAGGCTGGCTACCACCCCCATGCTGGAGGGGGGTGGAGCTGAGAGCCTGGCCAGCACCCCAATGCCTGAAGAAGTTTTTCCTTCACCCCAGTGTTTGGAGAAAACAGGGCTGCTGTGCAAGCCCTTGAAGAGAGTGGGGCTGCCACTCCATCAAGCCTGGATTACAAACCATTGTTTCATAGATGACACTCAGACTTTGAAAAAATCTAATGAAGTATGCCCTTCAGTGTATCAGAATTGTGTGGGACCCATGGCCCCTCTTTTATTTCCAATTTCTCCCTGTGGGAATGGCAATATTTATCTGAAGACTGCCCATCCTTTGTATATTGGAAGCAGATAACTTGTTCTAAGTTTCACAGGTCCACAGCTGGTGTGGAATTGTGCCCCAGGACAGACTACACCTATAACCAATTTTGATGATATTTTATACTTAGTATTATTAGTGAAATGACTTAAGCCTTTGGGATAATATGATGGAATGAATGATTTTGCATATGGAAAGAGGATATTTTGGGGGGTCAAGAAGGTGTAGTGTGGCGGTTTGAGACTATATGTACATCATGTTCTTAAAGCTAATCCACTTCTGTAGGTATAAACCTGTTTTATGTAGGATCTTTTGATTAGTAATCTAATCAAATAAGCTAATCAGTTAAGGGCCATTTGATTAGGTTATTTCGGTTGGGGCATGGTCCATAGTGGATCTTAGTTCTCTTTCTGGAGTCTTTTATGAGAGAATGTAATTCAGAGAGAGGATAGAGAAAGCCATTGAAGCAAGAGCTGAAATCAATGAACCTAGAAGAGAAAGGAGAGACCAGTAGAAGCCACCATGTGCCTTGCCATGAAACAGAGGAGCTCAGGATTGCCGGCAGCCAGTCTTCATGGAGAAAGCATCACCTGATCATGCCTTTATTTGGATATTTTCACTGCCTCAGAACTGAAAGCTTGTAAACTAATAAATGCCAATTGTAAAAGCCAACCTATTTTTTTATATTGCATTTCAGCAGCCTAGCAGACTAAAGCACTCTCATAGTTCTTTTTATTTTAGCAGGGTCAGTAATAAGATTCCCCTTTTCAATTCTGATTTTCATTATTTGTGTCCTCCCTCTCATTTTTTGTCAGTTTAACTGAAGATTTTAAAATTTTATTGATCCTTTCAAATTTCAAAGAACAATCTTTTGGTTTTGTTAATTCTCTTTATTGTTTTTTTAATTCTCAATTTCATTTATTTCTTTTTTTCCCTCAGTTGTTAAAAAGACCTTTATTGCAAAATTGTAAAATAAATAGAAAAATAGATTGAAAGAAATTATAAATTTTAAAAGAGACTCCTAGGCCAGGTTAGATTTAATATAATCAATTTTAAGAAATAGATAGTATAGCAACAAACATTTATAAATGTAAATAATAATTCTAATATAATAGAAATTAATTATAACATAATTCTAATTTTTATATTACAGCTCTATTGGACATAATAATCTCTAAGAATGATATAAATTATTGGTTTAGTTATTTAATTTCCATTTAGGCCATAATTCTTTCTGGATAATCAAATCCCTATTTGGGAATTTGTCACATCTTATTGGAATGAATTACAGCAGATAACAATATGCCAACTCATAATTTTATGAGGCAGACAAACTCAAAATCTTTTGCAACAGTAGTCATGCTAAATCTTCATTGATCCAGATGGATTATTTTAATTAAGAAAGAGTTAAAGAGTTAAAGAAAGAGTTAAAGAAGTATCCAAAAAAAAAAAAAAGAGTTAAATGAAGTATCCAAAATAAATTTCATTTATATCTGCTCTAATCTTTTTTATTTCCTTCCTTCTTTTCAAACTGGATTTAATTTGCTCTCCTTTTCCTAGTTATTCCACTTTTGAGGATAGGTATCTTATCTGAAGTCTTTCTTCTTTTTATAAAAGCATTTAGAGCTATAAATGGCACTCTCAGCATTTTCTTCACTGCACCCCTTATGTTTTGGTGTGTTACAGTTTCAGTTTCATTTTCATTCATCTCAAGATATTTCTTAATTTCACTTCAACCCATTGGTTCTTTAAGAGCATTATTTTTAATTTCCACATATTTGTGAATTTTCCATTTCACCCTCTGTTTTTGAGTTTTAGCTTTATTCCATTGTGGTCAGAAAATATACATGGCATGATTTCATATTTTTGAATTTATTGAGACTTGTTTTATGGCCTAATATATGCTCTATCTTGGAGAATGATCCATGTGCACTTGAGAAAAATGTATATTCTGTTTTTGTTGGTGAAATTTTCTATATATGTCTTTTAGTTCTAGTTGGCTTAGAGTATCTTTCAAGTCTTGTATTTCCTTATTGATCTTCTGACTAATGTGGTAACTGTTAATAAATTAGTGTTTTAAAGTCTCCTACTATTAATGTAGGCCTGTCAATTTCTCCTTTTAAAATTGTCAGTATATGTTTCATATATTTAGGGGA
Source organism: Tolypeutes matacus (assembly GCA_026826555.1). Classification (NCBI taxonomy): domain Eukaryota; kingdom Metazoa; phylum Chordata; class Mammalia; order Cingulata; family Chlamyphoridae; genus Tolypeutes; species Tolypeutes matacus. The sequence goes on from JAKSZT010053770.1 coordinate 15,967,061, forward strand.
TCTGCTGTTAGGTGTATATATATTTACAATTGTTATATCTTGTTGAATTGTCCCCTTTATCAGTCTATAATGACAGTCTTTGCCCTTCATACCTATTTTTGACTTAAAGTCTATTTTATCTGATATTGGTATAGCTACCTCACCTTCTTTTGGAGGTGTATTTTTCCATCCTTTCACTTTCAACTTACTTTTATCTTTGACTTTAAGATGAGTTTCTTGCAGATAGCATATAGGTGAACCATGCTTTTTAAAAATCTTTTCTACCAATCTCTGCCTTTTGACTGGAGAGTTTAATCTATTTACATTTAAAGTCACTGCTGATAAGACAGGCCTTCCTTCTGCCATTTTGGTATTTGGCCTTTGTATGTCTTATACCTTTTTTTTCCCTCAATTCTTCTGTTAATGTCTACTTTCATATTTATTTGATTTTTGTGTTGTACTATACTGAGTATCTTCTCATTTCTATCTGGACACATTTTTCACCCATTTTCCTTGTGGTTGCCATTTGGCTTAAATTTGACATCCTAAATATGTGGTTTGATACTAACATAACTTCATAGCATACACATATACTTTTCTTATACCTCTCTATCCCCCATCTTTTGTTTATACTTGTTACCACTTTTATCTTTGTACATGTATGTCCAAAGCCACAGATTTGTCACTACCTTTTTGCATTTGCATTTTAGCACTTGTAGTATGTAAGAAGTGGAATTACATATCAAACAATGCACTATAATAAACTGGCATTTATAATTACCCAAATGGTTAGCTTTACTGCAAGACTTTATTTCTTTAAGATTCTTTGAATCACTGTCTAGTGTCCTTTCTTTTCAGTCTGAAAAACTCCCTATAGCATTGTTTGTCAGGCAGGTCTTGTGGTGATAACTCCCTCAGCTTTTGTTTATCTGAGAATGTCTTAATCTTTCCCTCATTTTTGAAAGAAAGTCTCACCAGATATAAACACTTGGTTAGTAGTTGTTTTCTTTCAGCGTTTTAAATATTTCAACCCATTGCCTTTTTGCTTTTATGGTTTCTGATGAGAAATCAGCAGTCAATCTAATTGGGAATCCCTTATAGTAACATGTTGCTTTTCACTTGTAGCTTTCAGAACTCTCTCCTTGTCCTTTGCATTTGATACTGGATCAGTATATGATTGGGCATATTTTTCTTCATGTTTATAATGTTTGGTTTTCTCTGGGCTTCTTGGTTGTGCATATTCACATCTTTTGTTATGTTTGGGAAGTTCTCTAACATTATTTCTTTGAATATTCCTTCAGCCCATTCCTGTCTTCTCCTAGTGGTGTATTAGACTATTTTCAACTTTTAATATTTCTTTATTCTTTCTGCTCATATCAAGTATGTTACCTTTGAATTCACTGTTTCTTTCTTCTGCCAGATCCAATCTGCTCTTGATACCCTCCTTGGAATTTTTCATTTCAGTTATTGTGGTCTTCAACTCCAGTAACTCTGTTTGATCCTTCAAAAAATTTCTAACTCTTTACTAAGATTCTCATTTATTGTTTTCCTGATATCCTTTAGTTCTTTCTCCATACTTTCCTTCATCTTCTTGAGTATTTTTAAAAAGAATTTAAGGCTTGCAATAAAAGGTACAGTAATCAATTTAATAGGCTAACACCAAAAGAGGACAAATTAGGATTCTAAAATAAAGGAGAAATATTTTAATTCTAATATTAACATAGTTGCCAATATGGAATAGAAAATTTTTGCTTTCAGTTTTCAGATAACTTTGGCTTTGTTTTTACATTGGCTAAGGCATTTTTAAAATGAGGAAGTATAGCAATTACTTGGAGGAGATAAAGTTTTTCCTGGTATAAATTATAAAATATTTCTAATATGACATGTTTTCCACAACAATATTAAAGCAAATGTAGAAGTGCATTAATTTTCACACAGCTATTTCTTTTATTAACTTCTGAAAAGAGCTGAAAGCATAGCATTAAGGATCAGTTCAATGAAGTTAGTTCTGTCGAGGTCTAAACATAACATATTACAGTACATTAGTTCACACTATCCTTGAAATTCCCTCTGCTTTTATTTCATCAATTAACCCATCCTCAGTATTCTTTTTCACTTTTCACTTATGAAAGTTAGCAAATGTTGTCAGAGAAAATATATTGCTAAGTGTTTAAGTGTTTTTATTTAGCTCATATTTGAAAAGGATCAAAAGATTAACTGAGATCCAAATGTTGTGGGATACACTGTTTTCCCAGCTTTGTTATTTTTAGGATAATTGATGGTTTCTATATTTTTAGTTCTATTTTTTCACTTAACCAAACCTACTTATCATTTTGCTTATCTTAGCTCTGGCCATATGTTGACCTGAATGATTTTTGCAGATCATAATATTAGATATACAAAATTGTAATTTTCACTACCTCAAGCATCATTTTAATTTGATGACTGAAAACTAAAAGGTGATATTTACAGGTCAGTCAAATGCAGAATTTCCACTTCCTCTTCACTTCCCTTTTAAGTTAATTATGAAGGCTGAGGATTATACCGTATTGCAACAAGAGCAGGGGAGCCATCTGTTTCTTGGACTTGTCCTTTTCTGGTTTCAGTTGAGATATGCAACTTTCTGAGTCATTTATACCTTTATTCCTTCACATTAGCATCTATAGCCATCCCCACAAGCCCTCAAGCTATGAAGTCTATTCTAGACTCTAAAGCTGTGTCTCAGTCTCTACAATGAGAATTTTTCAAGGTCTAAGCTAATTTCCTGGTCATGCAGAAGAAAATTGGTAGACAAGTGGAAAGATTAAAGAGTCCAGCAATATATGTGTACATAACAAGGAATGAAAATGCCAAAGTCAGGGAAGGTTGTATAGTGCTATTTTTCATTGCAAAGATCAGAGCTGGTAGAGTAATTGGCAAGGCATTTCTCAAACTTACTGCCAAAGAAATGAAGAAAGTAATGGTGGGAGAATGAAATGGAATATCCTTAATTGATGTGCTTTTCTGTATTACATTTTTGCCCTGGGACATCATGCATTCTCACTGTTGGATCTTGGCCACGATTACCTCAAGGAAGAAAAGAACAAAGAACTAAGTTATCAGAATTTGTCTTTTCAGAAGTTTAATACATTTACTACATATAATTCTTTAGGTGGTATTAGCCAAAATTGTGGAACGGAGATTTTTTCCAGTAGTATCCATTCTACCTCTACCTTCCAACTACCACCACCATACTCCATGCATATCTGATCAGGGAAGGCAGAGAATTAAAGTGAGATAGATTAATTGTCTGTGTTTGATGAACTTTTTCCTGTTCTCTGACCCCTCAAGCATCATGGGGATAATGAGGTGAGATAATAGAACACCATTAAAGATTCTGAATCTAAGAGAAAAGAGACTTGTATCCTGCTCATCTTTAGGAGACTTGGAGGTTAGTAAGCCTCTTGCAAGCCTCTTATAAGTCTCTCAACCTCTGAGACACAGGAGAGCAAATCAAGAGAAATGAAAAGTAATACTTAGTCAGAGAAGCCTAAAGTAGCCTCCTAGATTCCCTGAATTATCCCTGACTCAAGAAAATTTCTTGGTGTAGAAAATTTTATGTTGCTTTATTCTATTGGTCTATTATTTTTTAAATCTAGATATTTAATCATTTTTTCTTTGTTGCACTTACTTTTGATTTTTACTTCAATTTATAGCAGAAAATACCCTCCAAAGAATGAGACCTAAAGGTAAATGGATTAACTATTTTGTGTCACAGACTGAATTATTATTTCACACTCCTTTCTTTTCTGTGGTGAATAAAAAATATTGTAAAATCACATAATTTTAGATAATTCTAGTAGTACAAAACATTGATGAATATGATCTTGAATGTGGAAAATATTGTTTTGAGTAAAAAACATTGGTTATCATATTTTCTGTACTCCATAGTACTAATTATCTACTTCATAACCATGTTCTCTGCCATCTGACTAATACCACTATCTTCAATTGTTTTACCAGATTTTACTATTCTTTTCCAATTTCCCAAACCCTCAGTGGTTTGGCGGTTTTAGAATATTCATATTTTATTGGTCATTTTCAGTCTTAATCAACTTTTCCCAAAGGTTTTCCCAGAATGATGGTGACAAACTTCTGTTTGATACTTGTGTGCTCATATGCTCCCATTGGCGTTTCATCAACAAATTTTAAATTTGATAGTGTTCCCTGGTTGAATATTTTTGAGAAATGCTGCTGAAATTAATATTAGATGGTTCTTGCTTGAAAGTAACAGAAAACAACTTGAGTTAGCTTAAGTGAAACAAAGGAATTTATTAATTGGATTATCTCACAGATCCAAGGGTAGGAAGAGGTAACCACTAGAAACTGGAATTCTGTTAAGAACCCAGATCTCTTGGCTTTACTTCTCCCCTTTTGTGACTATTTTTTTTTTCTTCTTTTCCTGCTCTTCCTCCTCCTTCTCTCTCTCTCTCTCTCTCTCTCTCTCTCTCTCTCTCTCTCGGCTTTTCCATTTTTTTCATTCACAGGGCAGATTATTGTTAGCTCATAGCCTTCTGAATTATGTCTTCCAATTCTAGTCATACACAAACCTGCTTCTTGTTTCTCAATTCTGGCTCCAGATTATTAGAAAGACAATCTGACTTGTTTAGCTTGAGTCAGGTGCTACCTCTAGCTAGTTCGGCAGGGTCACTTTAAATATAGCTGCCATGGCTCACCCTTATAAAATGATAGCCAATTCCAGGAGAAAGAATGAGACATTATGAGCTCACCAGTCATCATAAATGGTCAAAGCAATATAAATATATTGGGAAATTGTTTATATATTATTATTTTCTAAATTCTCTGATTTTATTTTTTTCATGATAACCAAAATGTTACCATTATTTCATGGAGTCTTCAGAAAATATTTTGGTTATGGTAGAAGGTCAAATAAAATTAACTCCTGATTTTCATTAGCTGGTAGAAAAGTGATTCACTTTCTATTCCGAATGTAAATAACTAACATGAGTTAAGATATGTTAAGCATTTAGAATGTCTGATAAAAGGTAAGCATGTATTCAAGAGTTTGCTCTCATTATTATATTAATTTATTCATTTATTCATTCTGTGAATGAATAAATGCCAGAAATGATACTGGATGCTGGGGAAACAGAGTTGTATAAGACAATTTCTTTATCATAAGGAGTTCCGTTTGAAATACATCTAGAAATATGGCAGTTAACTTCTCATAAGAAAAGATATAAAGAATATACCCTATATTTTAAAAATTAATGATGATGGATATGTTATTTACAATGCAAGATGTGCTAAACATTGTAAATTGAGCAAAATTTATCTTTGATGTACTTTCATCATCTTTCTGCATGCTGTTTTCTTTCAATGTCCTTTTTCTGTACACTTAATGCTTAGTATTTGTAAGTCCAAATTTGCCACACATGGGATCTGTCTTCTGCCAAGCACATCAGAATTTGAAACTTTACAGAATCATTATTTCTTGTGAATCCTGTATCTCATCTCCTAAGGGATAAGCCAATAACATCTCCCAGATAAGTTATTGGCTAAACAGTAGAAAATATGAATTCTAAAATTTTGGGGTCCACTTCCCATCCCCCCAATATGTTGGATTTGGTGGGATAGAAAGTGCAAGTCAGAAGTCCAAGTGGTGACTTAAGAGAGGAAAACCTGATATATGTCAAATTCAGGGGCTGGAACAATGGGGCAAAAAGGAAATCGGATGGAATGATTGATCATGACTACAGGGGAGGACTGGCAAGCAGGAGCTAGATACTCTAAATGATTTAAGGAAAGTCTGAATAAAGATGGGGTAATAGAGTATGATAAGCAGAACAAAAAAGACTGAATAGATACTTGCACAAGGCTAAATTGAAATACTCTCAATATTCTTCCTATTGTCTTTTAGAATTTGGAAGGAACTTTGAGAACCATATGGCAACCTGAATTTGAACACTTTCAAAAGGGAAAGAAGATGTCTATATGGCAATCATTTGGTTAAGAGTGGGTATGATAGTTTACAAGTGGACCTCTGCTTTGGAAAGGGCAGAAGTTTGCTGATAGGACAGCTAGAAATGGCTTACTGCCTAATGCATTATGGAGCACCTACTTCTTGAGGTTTAAATACCTTTCATATGTGATGATGTTGGTATGCATGTGTTTTTCTCTGAGTTTCAGAGTCCCGTATTAATTTGACTTCCAAACATAACTACTTAAGTATTCCACCAGCACTTCAAGCATAATGTATAAAAGTGAATATGTATACTCCCCTTCCAAAGCCCCCCACCTTCCCCTAAATCTCATCAACTAACCAAACAAATCTCAAAACTCCTGCATGCTCTATCTTAATTACAGGTAACACTATCAAGACCCAACATTAATAATTACATTTTTCTCCTGCCTCCGTTCTCTCATGAGATAAATAACCAAGTCCTAGAAATTTCACCATTATATATTTTCTCAACTCTATATCTTACCTCCATTCCTGCTTCCCTGATACAAATTCCTTAAATAAAGCCCTCATAATTTATCATAAAATTGTGTAATATTTAATATATAAGAATACATAACACATACCTATCTTATGAAGCATAATAATAAATCAACACCTGTGAACCTATGCCCAACCTAAGAATTCAATCGCTACCAAAAATTTTGAAGGTAACTGTGTTTTCCAATCTGATTCCATCCACATGCTTCTTTACCTCCATGGAGAGTAACTACTTACACTGAATTGTATGTTCATCATACACAATTTTTAATAGTTTAAAAATTACATATATGAACCCATAAACAAAATGTTATTTAGTTTTGCTTGCTTTTGAGCTTTATGGTGTTTTATTCTGTGTCTGTATGTAGTCTTCTAAACAACCCGTTTTTTCACTAAACATTTTGTTTTTATGATTTTTCTGTTTTGTGTGCCGATGTGGTTCCTTCTTTTCCACTGCTGCATAATAGTTCATTTCAGAATATATGGCAATATATTTTTCAAACTGCTATCTAAGGACATTTATGATATCGCCGGGTTTGTGTAATTACAAAGAAAATGCTGTAAACGTTTTTGCAATGTTCAGTGGCTCATATGCAAGAGTTTTTCCAGATTATATGGCTAGAGTGGAATGGCTTGCCCTTTATTTTCTCAAATGGTTGTAACAAATTACCATCATTTCCTTGCCAGACCTGATATTATTAGATTTATTAATTTTTGCTGATCCAGTGGACTGAATACTGTATCATTGAGGTTATAATTTGTGTATTCCATAATTTTTGTTGATGTTGAGTATCTTTTCATATAATGGGCATTTTCCTCCTTTATGAAATATCTGTTTACCTTTTTTGTACCATATTCCTATGGGTGGTTTGTCTTTTTCTTACAGATTGTGAGTTCTTTTCCTATTTTGTTGTATGTCTTTTCATTTTTCTTTATGTTGTATTTTGATAACCACTAGTTTTGAATTTTAACATAGTTAAGTTTAACAATAATTCCTGTTAAGGTGAATGCTTTTTGCACTTTAGTTATGAGCTCCTACTCCACCCTGAGTTTATAAAGTCATTAACTTATATTTTAAATATTGTAAGATGTTGCCTCTCATGTTTATTTTTTTTCATCAATCAGGAATTAACTTTTCTCTGTAGTGTGAGTAGGGATCCAATTTCATTATATGGATTATCAGTTGTCCCAGCAACATTTATTAATCCATTCTTTTCCCAATGATCTGAAATGGTACCTTTTGTCATATATCAAATCTCCTTATGTGTTTGGATTTGTTTCTGGGCTTTCACTTCATTTCTGTTGGTTGTCTCTTCTGGTATGTTGTAATTGCCATGTTTTTATAATAAACCTTGATACATGATATATTCTTTGTAACAAACGATCTGTTTATCCTTTTGCTCTTTAATTTAGAATCACCATGTCAAGTTCCATAAAATACCCTGTTGGAATTTTGATTGGTAATGCATAGACTATTGTTGTAAAGGTTTTCCAGAATTGCTATGACAAATGCTGTACAGTGGGTTAGCTTAAACATCAAGGATTTATTGTCTCAGTTTTGAAGGCTAGAAGTCCAAAATGAAGGCATCAGCAAGGCCATGCTTTCTCTCTGCAGTCTAGTGTTCTGGTGCTAACTTGACACAATCATTGGGGTTCTTCCTTTTACATCTCTAACTCTTGTCAAATGGGGATCTCTCTCTTCTTGTGTCTGCTGTTCCTGTTTCTGTTGACTTCTGGTTCCTTTAACTGTGTCTGGAATTTCTTCTCTTGATAAGTCCTCCATTCAAATGGATTAAGGCCCACTCTCATTCAGTTTGGCCATACTTACATAGGACCTTAAAAGATTCTATTCACATATGTTTTAACAGAAAACATATCTTCAGAGGATCCTATTTACAAATGAATTCATAACCACAGGAATGCAGACGAAGATTAAGAACATGTCTTCTTGGGGGACATGATTTAATCTACCACAATTACATAGGTCAATTTTGGAAGGACTGATAATTTTAGGTTATTGATTCTTCCTATTCATTAACATGAGAGTGCTCTCCATTTAATTAAGCCTCCTTTAACCTTTTTTCAAAAAAGTTATATTCTTTTCTCCATTCAGACCTTATATATACTTTAAGCCTCCAGTGTTTATTGCCTGCTTTAACAGCCTCCTAAATGTTTTCCTATCTTGATTCTTTCAATCTATCCTTTATATTGCCTGCACAATATATTAATGAAATAAAAATCTGTTATATTTATAGATATAAGAGGATTTTTTATGATATTTCATTAAAAAGAAGGCTATAAAATGCTATATACAGAATGATTACCCTTTGGGAAAATTGTTTATTTTAATATGTATTAGCAAAAGAAAGAATCTAGAATGATAAACACAACAATAAAAATTTAAAGAATGATGAACTCTGGATATTGGATTTCTGGATGATTGTTTTAAAATTGTGTTATTTTGTTCAAAAAACCTACTAATTTAAACACACACACATTATAATATTACAGTATGGTTTTGGATTTATTTGCTATTCTTCTTCACTAAGAAAAGATAAAATCTTCAGTCAAGACAATGTCCCTGTCCTGATCCTGTTCTATTATTCTTCTGCCTTTCTGTTGCTGTCACTGTCAATTGTCAATCTGTGTGGCATTAGACTTGCTGACTTGTTCTCATTTTCTGTCTCAATTACTAAAACCTGGCACACTAATCATCGAATAATTTTTATGTAACATATTCTATTTAACCCATCCCCTTTCTGCATTTTAAAAATTAAGTGTGAAAGAGTTCATATATACAGAAAGGTACTAAAAATAACAAAATTGCATGTGTACCATCCATTCAGTTAAATTAGAAACATAGTTTTAATGATCATACTTCTTCCCTCCTATCAATTTCCTTATTTCTGCTACCAGAATCCTGAATTTTATGTTTTTTTCCACTTCCGTGCCTTATTTATATCATAACTACATATATATATGGGCCCCCATAAAATTTAATATCATTTTGCTTTATTGATAACTGTGATCATACAGCATTGATTTTTCTGCAATTTTCTTTTCCCCCTCAACGTTTTGTTTGTTAGATTCATTGATGCTGATAATTATAGCTCTAGTTTTTTTTAGTTTTGTGTAATATTTAAATATATATACTATATTATATATTATATAAATTGTAATAAATATGCATACAGTTTATATGTATATACAAATATATACACAATTTATTCTTCTGTTTTCTTCTTGATAGATTTTTTAGGTTGTTTCCAATTATTCACTTTTACAAATACTATTAGAAATTTCTAATACATGTTTCTTTTTGCTAATTTGTAAGAGTATCTCCAGAGTATATGCTTAGGAATGAAGTTTCTGGGATGTGGAATATGGATATCTTCAATTCTACCAGATATTGATAAATTTCTTTCCAAAGTTTTTGTCCATATTCATATTCTCACTGACAGCATAGAAGAGTTCTGTTGCTTCATATCCTTTGTAGCTCTTGTTATTGTCAAATTTTAAAATGTTTGCTAATTGGATGGGTATGAATGGTATCTAATTGAAGTGGCTGATCACTTCGGAGAATGGTGCTATTTCTGGAACTGAGTGAGGGTTTCAGCTGCTGGCAGATTGGGCTCTCAGCAGTGGCTGTAGCCTGGTCAGCCTTGGTGAGTGGAAGTCCATATTGCTGAGCCGATGCATAACTTCTATCCCTACCACCATGGCCACTTTGTTTATAAACCCATTGGTCAATGGCTTTGCTGAAGTCACTCTCTGGTGAGTATTCACATGGAACATAGAAATCTTCATACTTTTTGTCTACTCAGAAAGGTCTATACAAATACCTCTTCCCCAGACTACTTTGTCACCAATTTTTCAATCAGGTTCCTTCCAAGTCCCTAACCATCCAGCCAAACCATTGACAACAGCCCATGATTCAGTATACAAACACACCTCTGACCATTTCTCCTTCCAAGCAAAATAAACAGCCAGGTGCACTGCTTGAAGTTCTGCCCACTGGGAGGATTTCCCCTTACCACTGCCATTCAGGAATATCCCAGAAAGAGGCTGCAACTGTCCACTTTCAGGCGATACCTGCACATTGTACAGAATGGCCAAAGCTGTGAGATAGGAAAGAGAAGGTAATGTGGCAGGAGTGAGGGCCATGGGTTTGGACCACTTTCTCATTTAACTTCCCTGTGCCTTCATGACCCTCTCAAATCCTATCTCATATATACCTCTCCCATTTTATGATGGACTGCTGTGGTGCATGCTGAACTTTACAGCTTGTAATAGCAACTCAGTTCTCATGGTAACTTGGTGGCCCATGGTTAGGCATTTGGTCTCTACTAAGGCCCAGGAGCAGGCCAAAAGCTGTTTCTCAAAAGGAGAGTAGTTGTCTGCAGAGGACGGCGGGGCTTTGCTCCAAAATCCTAAGAGTCTGCATTGTGATTCTCCTATAAGAGCCTGCCAGATGCCCCAGACAGCATCTCTATTTGCCACTGACACTTCTAGCACCATTGGATCTGCTGGATCTTATGGCCCAAGTGGCAGTACAGCTTGCACAGCATCCTAGACCTGTCACAGAGCCTCCTATTGTTCTGGTCCCTGCTCAAACTAGCAGTAAATGGGCCAGAGTAGCACACCCAGATGAGGAATGTGCTGTCTCCAAAATCTGTAGAGATCAACTAAGTGTTGTGCCCCTTTTTTGGACATAAGAGGGGCCAGATGCAACAGCTTATTCTTCACTTTAGAAGGGATATCTCACATGCCCTACACCACTGGGCACCTAGACATTTTACTGAGGTGGAAGGCTCCTGTATTTTTGTTGGATTTATCTCCTATCCTCTCTCATGCAAATGCCCTACCAATAAGTCTAGAGTAATAGCTACTTCTTGCTCACTAGGTCCAATCAGCATGATATTATCAATATAATGGATCAGTGCGATGTCTTGGGGAGGGAAAGACAATCAAGGTCATAGCAGACAACATTATGACGCAGGGTTGGAGAGCTGATATACCCCTGCTAGAAGAGTGACAGTGTATTGCTGGCTTTGGAAGCTGAAAGCAAACTGTTTTTGGTGGTCCTTACTAACAGCAGTTGAGAAAAAATCATTTGCCAGATGAATAGTTGCATACCAGGTACCAGAGATTGTACTGATTTGCTCAACCAATAATACCACATCTGGAATAGCAGCTACAATTGGAGTCACTACCCAGTTAAGTTTATGATAACTCACTGTCATCCTCCAAGATTCATCTGTTTTCTGCACAGGCCAAATAGGGAAGTTGAATAGAGATGTGGTGAGAATCACCACCCCTGCATCTTTCAAGTCCTTCATGTTGATAATTTCTGCAAACCTTCTAGGAATCCAGTATTGCTTTTGATTTACTACTTTACTAGGTAGAGGCAGTTCTAGTGGCTTCCACTTGGCCTTTCCTACCATTTTAGCCCTCACTCCATAAGTCAAGGATCTAATGTGGGGATTTGCCAATTGCTGAGTATGTCTATTCCAATTATTCTTTCCAGAGCTGGGGAAATAACCACAGAATGGGTCCAGGGATCCACTAGACCCACTGTGAGATTAACCTGAGCTAAAACTCCATAAATTACCTGACATTCATAAGCCCCTACTCTGACTGGTGGACTACAGTGGCATTTTGGGTCTCCTGGAATTAATGTCACTTTTGAGCCAATGTCTAATAATCCTCAAAATGTCTGATCATTTAATTTTCTCCAGTATACAGTAAAAGGCCATAGGTCTCTTTGGGGAATAGTGGGAGGAAGATTAACCATATAAATTTTTGCACTGTAGCAGGATTCTTCCCCAAGGGGACTTGGCCTGCCTCTCATTCTAGGAGCTCTGGGTCTGTCAACTCTCTCAAGTCTGGGAATTGATTAAGGAGTTGTGACTCTCTGTTTTTATAATTCAAGTTAGACTTTTGTTTACTAGACCTAGAACTTTTCTGCTTATAAAAATCAAGTAAGAATTTATTTTACTTCTAGGTAAAATAAATGCACAGTGCACACTCATTTTCAAGGAAAGAGAAAAGAGACTTCATGCGGGAGTGAGAAGGTCACTCTGCAATTAAGCAAGTGTGATAGAAAGTATTGCAACCATCTTGGGAAATATAATCTATCAGACAACACCACAGTTTTTCCATTTTTATTTTAGCTGATAATTTGACCAGATAAATGTCACAGTTATTGAAGAGTTCAATAAAATTGGCATAATTCAAAATTATTAAGATAGCATATAAATGGTAAAACAATGAGTTGCCTTTGTGTTGTTATGAAATCACAAACAATAACTCTGAGATTCAGAATTATATCTTGGGACTAGTTTTTACATGTGGACCCCAAACTGACATATCATGTATTTATTTAATGAAATTACCTAGAATTCAATTTGTTCTTTCAATAATATCAGAAAGATTTATTATTAGCATTTAAAAGTTCAGTACAGTGTTTAGTACTTTATGTTGACTGCAATGCCTTTTTATATCTGAACAGGGAAATTAAGAATTTTTGGTGGAAAATTCAATTTAATGCAAATATTTTAATTTTAAAGATGAACTAGTATTGTAAATTCATTTGGTCACAAATTTTAGAATCTTAAAGTAATGTAATGTAATGGCCTCAGATTTCTCTCTCTCTCTTTCTATTTTTGGATGAATATATACACACACACACACACACACATACATTGTCTGAGGCATGACTTCTTGATATGTAAGAACTGATTTTGCTGGATTTATTAGACCAATAATTGCTCCCTGTAGTCTACTGGCTAGTGTGCTGGTAGTTTATAATTGATGGGAAGATACAAAATTCCCACATAACTTCATGTTATGATAAGGCTGTAGAATGAAATATATAATGGTTCAGTGGACATTTATGCCTACTACATTTTTCTGTCAAAAGAAAAAAACAATGTGTTGAAATAAAAGTCTATGCTTTCCTTTTCCCACACCATTTCTATTTTGCTAATCCCTTTGACTAACCAAGGCCATTTCTGCCAGTAAATGAGAGGATGGGAATAGCATTTTGGCTATGTCTGTGTCAAAATGATTGTGGTTAAAAATGGCAGTTTATGGGAAAAGGGGTTATTCTCTGAAATAGTGTTTGGAGTAATCTGGGAATTGAGAGCAGATGAACCAATAAATCTTTTGTTGTATGGTAAAGAGAGGGTCATTCTGAAAAATAATTGATTTGATACCTAGGAGTGGAATTGTTCGATCATGTAGTAACTACTTTAATGATTTTTCAAATACCATGTTGTTTTAGTTGGCTGTTGGCAGAGGGAAAATTCCAGGCTGGGAACCTTGTAAGGCAGGTAAAGAATAGTCATTTCTCAGTGTCTGTGATACCTAGGTAGTTACACAAACCAATAGTGACACAGACATTGACTAATAGAATAAGAGAAATGGACATAATGCATGAAGAAAAAAATTGGAATAAAATTATTTCTGTTGATTAAATCTTATCTTCCTATGTAAAATATGGGGAGCTTCTTTCTTTGAAAGCATGAGAAAAAATATAAGGCTTGTATGTCCACACAAGGACAAAGGAAATATAAAGGTTCATATTAAAAGACAATTAATTCTCTTAAAATATATGTATATATATATATATATATATATATAAAAATAACATTTTTGTCAGCAAATACACATATATGCATATATATTTATATATCATTTTGCAAATGTTTGTATGTATTGTGAGAATTTTGATTATTACCCATAATAAAAAAAAAAAAAAAGACAATTAATTTCACTCACTCATCCATTCATTCATTCATTCATTCATTTACACATCTATTTATTTCTGAGCATCTATTATGAGGCAAGTCCATTACTAGGTGTTAGGGATTTACCATTAAACAAAACAGACAAATATCCCTTCCCTCATGGAGCTTACATTCTAGAAGGAATTGGAGATTTATGTTATGAACTCATTCTTCTATAATGATGAATTGGAAAAGGAATATGGTTTGTGCAAATTAAAGTACCAGATATTTAGTCAAGTATGCAGTATCAATTAAAAACCCCCATTTATCTGTCCTTCCCATGCTATTTTTCTTCTATATTATTTTTATGCTTTAAAATATAAGAACCATAATTCATTGGTTCTAAAAGATCACAAATTATAATATGAACCATTCAAATAATATTTTTAACAAAAATATAGATCAATAAAAAAAAAAACACTGCCAGAATAAATGCACACAATGATTGCAAGACACATTTCAGGGCAAAATGTACTTCTTAGGTTTGAATAAATGCGCTATGTGTAGCCTGAATAACCTTGTGCTCTTCATTTTTATTCCATGTAGTATGGAAAGTCTAGTCCCTCTGGAGTATTTCTGAAAAGTCCCTTGCAGGAAATCACTCCAAATGCTTGCTCCATATTACAGTTTTAATCACCTCAAACAATCTCAGCATCCCATCTGTTAGAAAGTATGAAGATAAGTTAACTAGCCACTGCCCACCAGAAGTAATGGCTTTCCGTTAGTCTCTTTACGCTGGCTGCTAGGACCTACTAACTTTCTCTAGAAAGCTCTTTTTTCTTTCCTTGATTTTCTGGGTCGCAGGTCTCTTAGAATTCTAGGGGAAAAGTTTTTGCTACTTTGTAAGGGAGTTCCATTTAAGCTCCTTCTTTGACTCAATTTCATCATGTAGGAGTCTAGAAAAATAAGTTAAAACTCTAGTAAGTTTTTAAAATATCAATTTTCTTAATTTACATATAAGAAGGTTTATATTCATGATAAAACACAAATGAAATCATGTTACACACTATGTATATGTATTATACATTTATTGCATGTGTATATGTATATGTGTGTGCAATATTATAGGCAATCACCTTATTCATTTTACTGATTTACTGGCTATAGAGTCCCATTGAATGAAGATATAAAGCATTGGTTAATAAATATTTAGGTTTTTTTTTTTCATTTTTTATTATTACCAATATTGCTACAATGAACACATTTGCACACATACATGTATGCAATGATGTAGATATGTATGGGTATGTATCTCAAATAAATTCCTAGAGATGACTCTGTTGGATCAATGAATATAGACATTTGAAACTTTTATATTTTTGTCAAAACTGCCCCTACTCCCGTATAACACAGGTAGCAGCTCTGACATCCTACATTGAAGCCATACCTGACATTGCCTCTTCCTTTGCAATATTTATCACAGACACTCTATGAGATGAGGAAAATATTTAATCTCCTCTTCTTGGAATAGTAATATATTGATTAAAAATTGTGGTGAATGGGATCATCTTGGTTTAGTGATTTGTGATATCCAAAACCGGCACTCTTTTGGAATAGTTTCCTATATGTCTGTGCCTTCTAAGCCTGAAGGGATGACACTGTCATTAGATAGCATTTTATAGATGATAAAATCTAAATGGTGATTTATGCGGGTAACAATTGTGAATAGAGATTTAGAGGCCACATTTAAGCCTTTTCTCACTTATTGAGCCTATTTTTATTATATTTGCTGTGATTGTATGTACTTATACAAAACATTGTTAATTTTTTTTTCTATTTTCAAGGAACTCTCTAAACATGCAGATAATGGCAGAAAATCAGCTTGACACAGATATCTGTGCTTTTGCAGTGCAGCATACTCATCAAGCTGACTGCTGAAATATTTCATGATAAGATAATTTTCCTTCAAATCTTAATACCAGTGAGGTCACATGGTTTGGTGATATTCATGAGGGAACTGTCACTTTCAGGCTCCTAATATCAGTCACTCTTCTATCTATATTTAGTTTATGGATTCAGGAATGTGTGATAGCAGTTATTAGCTGCTCTCAGAAAATCCTCTTGCAAGATAGATTTATTTCCTGATTAATGATGGAAATGATCCAGTATTAATTTCAGTTTTTGGTATCAACAATTTTATGTTAACATCATTCTTGCTATGTTCACATTTCAAATTACTGTGATCATTCTAATGATTAAAAATCTATTATTTGATTTAGATTTGATGTGTAATTACCAGCCATAGCATTTCTGACATTTCTTACTAAATTTGGGTACATGAGGTCGTACCTCACCTAACAAAAGATTCTCCTATAGAAGCTTTCTTACATGCATTCAAGTAATTTTAAAGCATACAAAACTAAGGAAATAGTATTTTTCATAAATTCTATCCTACCTAAATATGATTCTTGATAGGTGCAGTGTAATTTGTTTCATTGCTTTTTACCATGAAAATTTGGATACCTTATTCAGTCTTTTGTTTGTAAAGGCATAGTTTTCTCAACATTTATTTTATAGCAACACCAAGTTGCTTTTCTGTTACTCTATTTTTTAATTTGCATTCTTAGACAATTTGAAATTTCTATTCCATGTTATTTACTATTATTAATGAGAATTAAGGCTTTTAGTTGCAGTATAAGAAGAGTACTCTGTTACTGCCCTCTGATGGGTAATCTAAGCACCTCTTAAAATACCCTCCACCCCCCGGTTGGGACATGACTCCTGACTCCCAGGGATGAGCCTCCCTGGCACCGAGGGATTGTTACCAAGCACCAATAGTGATGCATTTGACTAAAAGGGGGAAATATTAAATACAAAGTAGGTTTTATGGCTAAGAGATTTCAAGTGCATCAGGGAGTCATTCCAGAGGTGACATTTATACACATCTCAGGAGGATCTCACTGACTGCCACAGTAAACAGTGCCTCAAGCAGGGGGGCTCTAGAAACATCTAGACACTATAGGCAGGGCACACAACCCCAGGAATTCAGCATCCTATCAGTGGGCCTTACCTTGGAATATATGATAACCCATCCCCCAATGTATTGGAGTTAGACTCATTTATAATTTTCCTACACATTGTTCTTCTGCCCCTTTTATTTGAACCTATAATTAGCACTATACCTGTTAAATATGTGTCCCAGAGACTCAAATCTTCTGGCTGTTCTTATGCCGATTGAGCCCTGAATCTCAGAGTTACAGCCAACACCTACTCTCCAGTTCATCGGACTCACCCAGGACAACTAAAAAAAGGATGATGATGGACCATGCCCATCCCAAAAAACAGGGTCTATCTATAACTGCAAGCAAGATAGTCCATCCACCTGCCCCATGGGATCTAAGCCCTCTCTCAGTCAGAAACAGAGTGGGCATCACCATCCCAAAATCCTCAAGATTGAGGAACAAACCTAAGGGGGGACTGCAATTATGGGCCAAAGTAGACCTATTATTATTATAGTAATGGAAGAACTTGTAACATTGATATAAGGCAGTGGTCACCAGAGTTTCTGAGGGGAGGGAGAGGGAAGAATAGGTGTAATATGGGGGCGTTTGGGGGACACTGGAATTGTTCTGCATGACAGCACAATGATGGATACAGGCCACTATAAATTTTGTCAAAACCTATAAAATTGTGTGGCACAAAGTGTAAGCCATAATGTAAACTATAGACCATGGTTAGCAGGAATGCTCCCATATGTGTATGTCAATTGCAACAAATGTACCACACTAATGAAAGATGTTGTTAATGGGTAAAACTGTGGGGGGAGGGGGGTGGGTGGAATATGGGAATCCTCTATATATTTGGTGTAACATTTATCGAAATAAAGTTTGTTTAAAAAAAAAATATATATATATATATATATGTGTGTGTCTATATATATATATATATATATAAACATTTTTGTAAGCAAATACACATATATGCATATATATTTATATATCATTTTGCAAATGTTTGTATGTATTGTGAGAATTTTGATTTTTACCCACAATAAAAATCAATAAAAAATAAAAAAATAAAAAATAAAAAATAAACAGTAGTTCAGACTCTCATACTCTATTGCGCCTATGTATTCCTTGGAATCTTATTAAAGTGAGGAACCTGATTCCACAGGTCTGGGAAAAAAAAAAAAAAAAGAATGTAATAATTGCCTTAATACATCTCACTTTTGTAACTGTTGTTATGAAGTAAAAACTGAAGGCAGCAAGCAATTTGCCATTAAGTGCCAAAAACAGCACTGATTTTTTTATTATGATTTATCTATAATATAGTATTCCATAAAGTAAAAATTACAATGTATAATAGAAAATTTTACATTTCCCTTCACTTAATGTGAAATTCTACAACGTGTTTGGCAAGTGTTTATCAAAAAAATCTTCAAGTATATCTTTAATTGCTGGATTTCATCTGGTTTATATTCTATTACCAGTCATTTTTTTGTAATATCATAAATTCTTCTCCTATTAAGTACCTCTTTATTTGCTCATTATGCTTGTGCTGACTCAAATTTTTTAAAGAAGTGTTTCTTTTGTTCCAAAAATCTGAAGACTTCAATTACATTGGAATTGTGTCTAAAATTTCTTCTTGATATCATTTGGTCATTTTACCAGTGTTTTAAAATTGAAGATTTTTCTTTTGAATTTCCTCTATTTTGTTTTTTATATCATCTACAGTGAATCTTGATTATTGACACATCCAAGTTAATTTTGATAGTTAATCTTCCTACATTTTGGATTATCATTGAATTGAGAATTTGAAAGTTGATTAATCAAGTTCGTTTGAGGTCAGTCTATGCCTTGTGATAGGACATCCTTACAGAAGCAAGGAACTAAATAAAGAATTGCAACAACATACATAGGAGTAGAAAATGTATTTTGGGGAGTTTGTTCTTTAAAGGTATTTCTACAGGGCAGCATATGAGTGTGCCATAAATATTTTCTCTTGTTTTTTCCTCAATGGGATCAGTGCCACTGGTTGATTAAAATGGAAACTAATCCTCTCACTGGGTCAAGAAAACCTTTATTTAAAAATGATTATACTAAAGAGTACTTTTCATTCAAGAACAGTGATGAAAAGTCAAATTTATACTGACTTATTTGAATATACTTTTAACACCCATATACTTTTTAAAAGAAAACGAGAGTGAAAAAAAAAGAAATTTAGATCACACCATAGAGGCCAGTTTAGAAAAAAAAAAAATACTTATTTAGTAAAGACACCATTTAATATTCAGAATTCTCTTTAGAGTTGATTAATTTCTAAAGTTCAGATCTAGAAGGCTTTATCCATCCTCTTACATTACACTCACTTTATTGGCTCAAAAGAATGGAATTGGAAATGATTGCAAAAGGTTCATAAACTTTAATAGATGACAAGCTGGGTTAGTTACTTAGTGTTAGAGGCAACTCTGAGAATTTGTTTCCAGGTTTCTAGTCAAGTGTTCTATTGCATAATGCTGCTTTGACTCTTTTTAACCTATCCTTCACATAAACTCTTTCTTGCTTAACACTTTTTCCTGAATCTCCCCTTGATTTTTTTTTATCATCTATTGTCAGAGAATACATTTAACTCTAAAATTTCTTATGGTGCAACCTGAGCTCATTGTTCTTTTACTTAAAAACTTTACAACTGTTGACAAACAGTATAAACTCAAATACCTTCTTTTGTTCATTTAATCTAAGGTATATCTGAATATTTTGTGACACTAAACCAGCTTCACATCACTTTTTATTTGTGGGATCTTGAAGTAAATAAAAGCATGTTAATATAATGATTTTAAGCATAAAATATTTTATTCTTTTCTCCTGTCTTTGTAAAATATGTGTAACATATGTAATAAATAGCTGGTATAAATGTTTACAGTAACAAATAATATATTGTATATAATGTATTATGTATAATCTTCAGAGTACACTCTTGTTTATAATTTTTTCACTTTTGCTGTTTTCTATTGATGATAGTATGTCACAGATTTTTATCAATTTCCAACAAATCTCATGTCTTTCCACCAAAATTTTCACTTCACACTTCCCTCGCTTTCACGTTAGCATACACTTTGCCTACAAAGCATTCCCTCCATTTATATAAATCTGGTCTCCTTATCAGTTTCATCTTTAACTTTTCCAGAAAACACACCTAGATTGACACTTCTGACCATTTTTTCCTCTATTCATCTTCCTCTCACGATCTATGTATTTAGTATCAGTTTGTACAGCTGGTGATGTTGTTTTGTACATGTATTTTTCTTGAGGTCTGCAGAAGTTTCATATGTGGTTTCCAACTCCATAATTAGATTGTATACTTTGAATTTGACAAGTCACATTTTTATATTAGTTTCCCTGTTTCCTTTCTTCATATATGCTATCCTGTTACTTTTTTTAGTACTCAAAGATTGTTGACTTTTTGGTCAATGGAAATATAACAAGGAATTTCTCATTGTAGATTGGTATAGAGAGTTTTCAGAATATGACCAACATTTCAGGATTTGGGATGCTGAACAGCTTGGGCTTTAAAGTAAAAATAAAAAATAATAATGGGTTGTATAAAATATAAATAAATATGAGGAAACTCTATAAAACTTTTTCTTTATATGTAATTCTGTAGGATACTGATATCAATATATCAGGAAATACATATTATAAAACCTATATAAAAGCCTTTTATGATGTCACTAGTGGAATAATTTTAGAAATTAAAAGCACTATGTAACACTGGTTCATCAGAATGCACAGTATTTGCCTTAGTCATAAGCATTTCTTCTGGTTGAGGTTGTGAGAATTTGCCTGGCCCAATTTGTAGGTGTGGCGGGACCAAATGTCCTTCCTCTTTAACCTCCGCAGTTTCATCTTCTTTTTTTTTTTAATATGTTTTGAATTTTTATTTTTTTAAAAAAGGTATTTAGATAATGTAAATGTTACACAAAAATATTGGGGATTCTCATATGCCCCGCTCCCACACCTCCTACATTTTCCCATATTAACAACATCCTTCATTAGTGTGACACATTGGTTAAAATTGATGAAAACATTTTAGAGCATTGCCACTAAGCGTGGAATATAGTTCACATTGTAGTTTACACTCTCTCCTGCACAATTCTGCAGGTTATGGCAATACATGCAATGGTCTGTATCTGTCATTGCAATGCCATTCAGGAAAATTCCCAAGTCCCCAAAATGCCCCCACATTTCACCTGTATTTCCCTCTCTCTGCCCTCAGATCCTCCAGTGGCCACTGCCTCCACATGAATGATATAGTTTCTTCCATTGCTAGAATCACAACAAGTCCATAGTAGAGTACCAGTAAGTCCACTCTAGTCCATAGTTCACTTCCTAATACTGAGGACTCTGGGGTGGTGCTGCCCACTCCACCTCTAATTGAGAGGAGGCTTTGATCCCATGGGGGAGATGGATGGGACTCTCTTGCTTGCAGTTGTAGACTCTTTCTGTTCCTTGGGATCATTTTGTCATAGTATGCTGTAGCAGTGGGGGAAGACCCACATAATGAGTGAGAAGGAGTTGGACTCCCATGCTGGGGAGGCCTGATATGTTCTCAAACAGAGGGTGTGTGTGTCTCTCGAGAGCATGGGCAGTTCCTAATAGGAGAGGACAGACTAATGTGTCCAGCCCTCAGCATTGTTGCAAGTATCTAAGAAGCTTGTCCTTCAAGGAGTGAACACTGGTGGGCTCCATAGGCCCCAAGGGGAAGGGGAAGGAGGAATAGAAGAGATTGTAGAGGGGGTATTTGGGGGCAATGGAAGTGTTCTACATGATCATGCAATGATGGATACAGGCCATATTAAATTTCATCAAAAATTATAAATGTGCATGGTCTAAAATGTAGACCATTGACTATGGTTGGTAGCTATGTTTCAATATTTATGCATCAATTGTAACAAATGTACCATCTACATGTAAAAAAGATTATTAATAGGGAAGGGGGAAAAAGGGGAAGATGTTGGGTATATGGGAGTCCCCTATATTCTGTATGTAACCTTACTGTGACCTAAAACTTCTTTGAAGACAACATAAAAAAAAGTAAGACACTGGGGAAGAAATGGAAGAAAATGCCACTATACATATAGGACAACTGATATTACAATAATGAAAGGAAAACGTTAAACATTTATTTTATTTTATTTTTTTAATGTTTTTCATTTCTTTAATACCCCAATCTTTTTTATTTTATTTTATTTTCTCTAAATTATTATGTATTTTATTTCTTATGTTTAAACCTATTATTATTATTTCATTTCACTATTAATTGAATTTGACAATATTCTTGGCTTCATTTTTGAAGAGGTTTTAGATCGCAAAAGGGTTACAACTGTGGCAGGGGAGGATCAATGGGGTGGAGTGTCAGTGATGGGGGATACATGGGAGGAAGTTCACCCAGGTATACATATAAGGTATATAAATATGTTCAAATGTTCATGGAACATTGTCACAGTGGGTGGAGATTCACACAACAACTGAAAAATTATTGAATTCCCTTCCTGGGGTGCTCTGCCACATCCTTTAATGGAACAGCAACAATCCCCCAAGTGCAGCAGCAAAGCTTAGTGAAGAAGGATGATCCATTGATGGGACTATGCTTGCGAGCCTTTTCTTTTGAATTTGCACCTTAGCCTAGTGTTGGAGAGTGCCTAAGAGTTGCTGCCTGACAGCTTCCTTGTTGCTCAAATGTGGCCTCTCTCTAAGCCAAACTCAGCATATAAATGCATTACCTCCCCTCCAGCATGGGCCATGACTCCCAGGGATAAGACTCCCTGGCACCAAGGGATTACTACCAATACCGGCTGGTGATACAACTGGAAAAAGACCTTGAATGAAAGGGGGGAAAAGTAAAGATAAATGAGTGTATATGGCTAAGAGACTTCAGTGTGATTCGGGAGGTCATCAGAGAGGTAATGCTTATGCATGTCTCAGCAAGATCTCATAGATGGCCAAGGTAGATACTATCCCAAATAGTGAGAAATCCAGAACCTATGGTCATGGCAGATAGCTCCAGAGTTTGGTGCCCTGTCAGTGGCCCTACTTTGGAGTTTGTGCTCCTGAGTGTGACAGAGTTGGACTCAAATGTGACTTCTCTACACATGCCTCTTCTGTCCCTTTTATTTGAACCTATACTTGGTGCTGGAGTTGGTAGGTGTATGTCCAAGAGACTTTAATCTCTGGGCTGTCCATGTGCCAGCTGGGCCCTGAAATTCAACGGAGTTGCAATACCTACTCTCCATTTCATTGGACTCACCCAGGACAACAAGGAGATGATGATAGACAATGACCATCCCAAGTTTCATTTTCTTTTAACAGCCTCAGAAAAGTTGCTTACTCATTTAAAAAAATATATGGTTGTCACCAAGCAAGTTTTATATATTTTAGTTTTATTCGATTTTTCAACATTGATTGCTCTTAAAGGCAGTAGTGAATATTCCTAGAAACCGTTAAGTCTATTTCAGAATTGGCCCAGGTTTGAGATTAATTGTTACTGATATCACTAAATGTAAGAAAATAATGAATTTTGATTTGTATATTTTACCTAACTTACAATGTAATGACATAACCACACTGTTTATTACATATTTTATTTATTAAGTGATTTGTGTTCATTTTATTAAACCATCAATAGCACGTGTATATTTGCTAGTGTGAGTTGTGCTTGGGAATATTAATATTTAAGGTGTAGTATTGATGTTTCTGAGGCATGCATCAAATTGGGCCCTTATTAATTTCATAAGTAATAACAATGATGATATTGAAAATAATTAAAAGTAAAATGTAGAATCAAGAAAATTAACTTTATATTTTGTGTTTTTCTGAAAAATTAAATATAAAAGGTAATGAATTCTTATTTTTATGAATTTTTATATAATTAAAAGGAAATCATTTTAATTAAAATTAAGAGTATTTACTCAGTAAAAATATTTATTTCATTCATTTGTAACAAATGATCAAAAGAGGTATATAATATTAAATTATTTTTAAAATTATTAATGAGAATTTTTAAATGAGCATAGGAATTATTTATTTGTGATTATGTCTTCTACCAAAATACACATAAATGTTTTGCTTTAAAGACAATTTTATTAAAAATTGAATATAGAATACTACATTTTAGCTTTACTTTGTATCATAGGTTATCAAAACAAAATGAGAATTTTTAAATAGTTTTTCATTTTGAAGAGTAACAACTAGAAAATTATTAATAATTTTTTCATCGATGCGTACAAACATTTAAAGTTCAAAGAAATGAAATGATTAGATGTCTTACTGATTATAGTAGGAAAGGAGCAGATATTGGGCTGCGTTATTAGAAAAATTTCTACAGCAACAACTTGAATGATTTTTCTTCATCTTCATAGCCCTATGCTAATGATGACAACTTTGTTCCATATAACATATAGCTGTTATTACATTTCAAGTGTTGTACTCTTAATATACTATTAAAATAAAATGCTTTCCACATAAGGTCCAGGAAATAAGAGTGCAGTTGATACAACAAATCTTAGAAAATAGAGTAAAATTTCCCCTGAGAACCAAATAAATATTTTGATCAGTTAAGTCAGACTCCCTCTGTTGTCCTCACTTTCTTGATTTTCTCTGTTTCCTAAAATCCTCATGAAAAAAGTCATTAATGCTGGCAGGGTGGATCTCCAGGAATTCCTCTTCCCCTCTTCACATCTTCCCATGTTAATGAAGCAATCAATCAGGAAGATGGTGTGTCTTACACCATTTTTCTATCCTTTTGGTGGAAGGGACCATTGTCCTCAATGTATTCATAAATGGAAGCTAAATTCATTTTATTCATAGGTGAGGTGACAATGACCTTTGATATTAAGGTCAGTATTAAGATAAAGATGGCTTTTCTGAAGTGACTTCATTAATGCTATTTGAAAGATATTCTTCTGCATAATTTCAGAAGTGGTATCAATGGATGAGACTCCAGGAATTATTTGAAATTATTTCCTCTCATGAAAGTTAGCTTCCTTTTGATCTTCATTCATTATAATAGATGTCAATTATCTGTTCGTAGTGGGTTTTCTAACATTATAAAACAAATTTCTAAGATAATTGACCAATTGAATCTGAAATACTGTGGAACTCAGTGGTGATCACCTGAGATATAAATCACTTCATTTCATTGTTTAAAATTTCCAGTGGCTACCAATATTCACAGGATAAAACCTAAACCACCTACCATGACCTTTGAGACAACAACTACTATGTCTAGGCACCATTCCTGCTGGTTGAGGCAAACCAATAAACAAAACAGACAAATACCCATGCTCTCATTGAGTTTGCATTCTAGTGGTAGAAAATAGTAAATTATAAATATAATATGTAAGTAAGTAATCCAGTATACTAGAAGGGATGCTGTAAAAAAAAAAAGTAAATGAGGATTGCTGGGAGACGTTGAAGCAGGTTACGATATAAGAAAATGGTCAGGGCAGGTTTTATTGAGATTTGAGTGCATATCCAACATCACTTGCACCCTTATATTCCACCATGTCTTACTATATTCCCTTTCCCAAATTTCCTGTTCTGTCTTAATGCTATGTTTTTACAAAAATTGTCCAATTTCTATGGAAGCCTTTTCTTTGCTGGCTCATTTCCACCTTTGATTCCACATTCTGCTGTGGCATCATTCTCTCCCCAAATCTTTCCCTGACCACCTCTTTTCTCCCCAGACAAGATTGAGTGTCCCTCCTCTGTATCACCTCCATCCCATAGGCTTTTGAAATTACTTGTTAACTTTTGTATTAGACATTTCCCTGTTATGCTACAATAACAGAAAAAAAAAAAAAAAAAAAAAAAAAAAAAAAAAAAAAAA
>JAKSZT010053770.1:15993257-16078856 GCA_026826555.1 Tolypeutes matacus
AAAAAAAAAAAAAAAAAAAAAAAAAAAAAAAAAAAAAAAACCTAAATCTCAGGGGTTTATTTCTCATTCATTTCATTTTGACTGCAGCAACTGCAGGAAAACTGTGGTTCTACTCCATGTGTTTTCTTTATTCTAGAAGTAACCCCTCTTCAGGAAATGTTTTTCTCAGGCTGAAGAAAAAAATAGCTGAAACAACAATGGCTCTTAAAACTTCTGCTCAGATGTAGCATGCATCATTTGCACTCACCTACTACTAGACAAACCAAGTCATATGGCCAAAAGCAAAGTCAATGGGCTGAGGAAGAAAATCCCTACAGGGAATCCCAGCAAGTCAAATGACAATGAACAACATGTAGAAACCTCTGATAAGAGGAAAGACAGTAATTGTGAATAAAAATAATCTACCACACTTGTATATCTCTCACTCTGTGTACTTTGAATGCAAGTTTTGTGGCTTTCATGACCTAACATCTTCCCTGATATACAACAGCAGCTTAATTAATTTTTAAGTGAAATAAAAAAAAGAAGGAAACTAACATTTATTTAGTGTCTTTATACTAGACACCATGATTTATTACCTCCATGTTACAAATTAGGCAAATGAGATTCCCAGGTAAAATAACTTGTGTATGGCACACAGTTAAGAAGCAGTTGATCTGAGATTCTAACTCCAGTCTTTCTGTCTCTAAAGCTACTTTCTACTTCACTATCTTTTTAGAAGTATATGATTACTTGTGCAGTGATTTATTAATATTAAAATAAAAGAAGTAGGTATTGTAGTATTAGTGATTCTAAATGTCTCCCCCAAATCTTGCATTTATCATATTCTGATCACACCTCGCACCAGGCCTTTCTTAACATCTCATTCAGAGGTCTGTAATAGCCCCTTAACTATTCTCCTCTCTTTCTAGGTTCCATTCTATATCTAAGTAATGTTCTTAAAGCATATCTTTGATTATGCCATTCTACTCAAAATTTATCTGTTCTACAAACTTTAGTTTATGTTATTAACCTACATGGTTTCACTGAACTTTTTATATCTTTAAGATCTGATCTTCATTTTTGTAATTTTATACTTTTGCTTTCTCTATTCACGCCAACTGGAATAACCCTCTTTCACCACCATTTATAGAATTGCTTTTCAACTTGAAGACAAGGCTGCTTATTCCATAAACACAGTTCATCTCCTCACCTGAAAGTGGTCTCTCCCTGCTGTTTCTATGGCAGTTTGTAGCTGTAAGACAATTGAAATTCTTGAGGATGTTTAGACTGTACAAGAATGATTGTTGATATGCTATTTCTTGCAGATATTTGAAGAGCTGTCATCTGGATGAAGAACAGGCTTATACTTTGTAATTTGTAGTTCTAAAGGGAAGAACAAAGGCAAAAATGGATAGGTAAGGGGAGAGTAGGTTGCAGCAACTTCAATGTCTACTTCAAGGAAGAGTGAATTATTTCTTAAGCAAAATCTGGATGCTCCCTGATTGTGCGGATTATAAGGTTATAATTCATACGTCATAATTTGTCTTAGTTTGTCTGTGGATATTTCCCTTACTAGGCTTCAGCTCTTTAAGAATAAAGACCTTTGTCTTGTTTATATTTGTGTCTGTATAGTGTTTATTGAATTGGTTTTGTTAGGCAAAAGGGTTATGGACACAGACACCACTAGCACCACATGATGTAAATATAAAATAAATTTTAATTGGGGAAAAACTTGCAAACAAAGAATTAGAAGAATTCATATCATCCTCCAGGCTCTCTCAGTCCCAACAGAAGTGGATTTAGACCATGCAGAGTGGGACTGTATGTACCATAAAAAGGGCCCCAGCTGAAGGGGCTCCACAGGTAGGATCCGTCTCAACAAGCAAGAATTTCCTATAGAGGAATTAGTTTTGCTAGAAAGGACAGGCCTTTAGATCTTAGTCTCTGTTATTAGTCTGTTTTTTTCTTGAGCTAAGCTCTGCTGAGCAATCTTCTTGCTGAGTCATCAAAAAGATGAAGGAACTGAGTTATCAAGGCACCCCAATCTGTTTCCCCTCAAGTTATAAAGCCTTTCAATGAAAACAAGTCCCATCTAACAAAGGTTCTTTTAAGAAAGAAGGTAAACAGAGGCCTGTGATTTTCATATTTATATTTGACACAGGAAAAGAGGGTAGAAATGTAAAGAAACCTTTAACTTTTGTGTCCAGTTAGAAACTGGTAATTAGTTTGTTTTAATTAATTGTAGAAACAGAAACCAAAACCTCTGGCTAACCACGAGAAAGTGAAGTACTGTAAGAAGAAAGGTTTTAATGGCATGGATGGGAGAATGGGAGGACCGGGCTTGTGAGGTGCAGAAACCAAGGCAGACTATGGGAATAGAAGCAGGAATACTGGGAAAGCTTGGTGGAGGGTGAGGTGTGTGTGTGTGGCCAGAACACATGTCAGGATGACTATGCGAGCAATTGAATTCTAACTGTTCCTTCTTTTTATGCTTCCCTTGTCCAATACAATGTTTCAGTTTGACCAAACTTAGGTCATGTACCCTCCTTGTTGTTTGTCACAATGACTTAGACTTCTTAGTGGGAAGCAGGCCAAGGATTTTATGGCCCGCCAAGATTATCAAGGTGATGAGAAAGTGTAGTCTCCCAAGAGATGCTTTTAGGAAGAAGAAATGGATATTAGACATATGAAAATACCCCTAAAATAAAGCCAAAAAAAAAAAAGTCAGTAATTAGGCAGAAAACAATCTCTGTAATAAAAACTGGTAAGACGTCTTAATAAAAGATACAAGATTCCTTAGACATGTTAATCACTATTTTTTAGAGTCTAACTTAAAATAAAATGTAACTGGTTGTTCTGTATGTAAAATAAACTATTTGAAATTTACAAATAGTTAAAATGGAATTCTATTCCCACTGAGTAAGGTACTAGAATGTATATTGTAAAGAACTCAGAGGATAAAATATATACTGCATAGGGACCCTTTCTGATCAATTGGAATGTATTACATTTTTAACACCGGTATGGGAAAAAGAATATCACAATTAGTTCTTCAGTTTTCGCTAATCATAGTTCTTGGACCACTTTGTGTATTGTTTTGGCAAAATCTTTGGATTTTAGAAGGACCTTCCTTGAGGTGTTTGACAGTTCTGATGGGTAACTACTTAAAAAAAACAATGATAAATTTACACTTGGTTTGGACACAAGGAATATAAAGAATTTAGCGGTGGTTCACGTCTGCTTCCATTCCTACAGTGTGCAATGATGCTTGCTTTCTATGGTGTCAGAGAAAGTTGCACCAGAGAAAGCACTTAAACAAAATTGAATATAATCAGATCAGCATGGCTGTTTTATGCATCAAGGAAATAGGTTGGTTAGTCAAGACTTCTCTTTGTGATGGTATTTATACAGTAGAAATTTACCTGAAAGACAGATGACCTGTATTGTACTCTTCATATCATAGTAATATATCAGGTAAATATTAATCCAAATAGAGAGGCAATTAATTTCAACTTTTTAACGCACAATATAATTATTTTTTCTTACTGGCACACAGGTCAGAAAATGTACAGATTTGAATATAGTCCTCAGAGAGTAGAATTATCACTGGATTTGAATTCTAAAGACCTGTGTTTGTGTACTGAATGTTACTATCTTTGCAAACTCAAGGAAGTCATTTGAGTTTTCTGTAACTGAGTTTTCTGTCTTGCAGTGGTGTTGTGGAGAAGACCATACAAATGCAATTTGTTATGATGTATTTTCTGTTTTTTATTCTATGGAATTTTCTTCAACAGAGAATTATGTTTTTTCAAAATACTGTTCTTGGTTTTAATGCCATTTGAGGGAATCTGAGGGAATAATAGAAGCAAGTTAGTGTCATGGATTACCCATTATAAGAACAATCTTATTCTGCAGTTTGCTTCCTTTCTATTGGCAGAATCACATATATGCTACTCTTGTCTGGGAAATGTAATCCTACCACCAGTAATTTTAACCATGGCTTCTGTTTTAGTTTCCTTGGCTACCTAAACAAATGCCATGAAATAGTCTGGCTTAAAACAATGGGAATTTATTTGCTCACAGTTTTGAGGTTGGGAAAATGTACAAATCAAGGCATCATCAAGATGATGCTTTCTCTCCAAGTCTGTGGTATTCTAGGGCTGGCTGCTGGTGAGCCTTGGTTCCTCTGTCACATGGCAAAGCACATGGCTGCATATCCTGGTCTTTTCCTTCTCTTCCAGGTTCCGTTTCAGCCTCTTGCTTTCTGTGGCTTTCTCTCTCTTCATTTGAATTTCATTCTTTTTATAAAGGACTCTAATAATAGGATTAAAACCCATCCTGATTGAGGTGGGCCACACCTTAACTGAAATAACTTCATCCAAGGTCCTACTTTCAATGGGTTCACATCCACAGGGATGGATTAAATTTAAGAACATGTTTTTCTGGGGTATATACAATTCCAAATGACTACAGCTGTCCCTTAATATCAGCCTTCATCTTTCATTATCTCCTCACCATATACTTCACAGAAAGTTCATTTATTACTGGTTCCTGGTTCTAGTTTACTTATCTTCCACGATACTATTTCAAGACATTAAAATGAAACAATACCCCCCTAAGTAAAGACAAGCCCCCCAACAATATGAAGTCTGTAAGTAACAGGATCAACAGTAGAACAATGGGAATGGAACAGGTAATATTAAATAATAGTATATGGGGGAATGGTGAACATTCACTTATTCTATGCAGTGGCAAGAAATGGGATGGGGATTGACTAGTATATAGTAGAGTATATAGGAGGATAAGTATAAAGTGTGGAGAAGATGGAGTGGGACAAAGGTGAGGAATGGGAGGACAAACAGTTTCAGTATCCAAGCACAATTGGTGGTACTTAAATTCTATTTTAGATTACGTCAAATAGCAATTTTACTCATGTAGTTATTGGGAAGTGACTTTTAATTAGTGAATGATAAGCATGAAATAGCAAGATGACATGGAATCATTTAAGAATAAAACCATCATTATTTCTTGTGTAGTATATAGTTGTAAAAGTTTTGTATTGTCCTTTATTAAACATCATTACTGTGAGAAAGATGGATAACAAGAACTAGCTATTCCCTCTTTCTGTAAACTAAATAAAAGGAAATTGGTTTAAGCTGTAGTAGAGTAAAAATGTTTTGGCTTAAAAGCCCATGTATGTGCTGAAAAGTATTTCATAAATGAATTGCCTGCTTTAATAAGTGGCTATTGAATTTACTAAACTTCATTTTTACTAAACATTAGTTTTAAACCAATGTGATCACATTCTAAGCCCCAGGGTTGAACATATACATGGAAGTCAAAGTCACATTTCTACACTATGTTTATTTAGCACTCTCTTGCTCTCAAATTGTCCCCCAAATGCTTGTTACCTTTCCTGAAAAATATTATTCATTCTTTGGAATAATGCACTGAAGCCTCCCACAACAAGAAAATTGAATCTAGATTACATTGTATATCAATTTTGGCCTACACTATCTACACTATTTACTTAAAATTTTTTTTTGGAATAAAAAATATCTCCAATGATCAAGAAAAATCCCAAAATAATGTAATACAGGACAGACAAATTTTTGCGGAATGGGGAATTGAATCAAGAATCATTTAAGACAAGAATTACTGGTTGAAATTCCCTAGTGGTGGCTTCTGAATATGGAAATCCCTAGTGAAGGAGGCCAGTCTTTTAAGATGGCAAAAGACATAAGCCATCATTGAATTATTCATTCAACAAATATTTACCAAGCCCCTATAATATGTTAGGTACTGTTCATAGTGCTGAGGATAGAGCAGGCAATAAGACAGACAAACATCTCTGTCCTAATGGAGCTTAAATTCTAGAGAGACAAGCAATAAAAATGACAAATGAGTAAATCATACAGTATATTAGATATTGACATGTACTAAGGAGAAAAATGAAAGAGGTAAATGGAATAAGAAGTGTGTGTGTGTATAATTCCCAGAGAGAAAGTTGTAATTTTAGGTAACGGAAGCCAGGAAATGATCCCTTAGATACCTGGGGGAAGAACCATTCATGAAGAAAGAAAAATTTCAAAAGGAATGATGCAACACTGAAATTAAGGTTTACTTCTTTAATAATTTTGGTTAAAGCCAATCTTGTCTTGGACCTTTATATCCTCTCTTCAAATGAGCATATAGACAGTAAAGCTTGCATTGTCTCAGCACTCACTCTGCCACTTAGGCCTCTGGGGCTTTATTAAAAGTGTTATTATCTCTAGGCATGCTTTCAGAAATCTCATCTTGTTTCATCTTCCATCCTTATCTCCCTCTATTCATCATTTGACTCTTAATTTCTCTATCTCTGGAATTGATGCCTTTCTAAACTCTTGTGAGTCTTCTACTCTTTTACCAACATCCTTGATTTCAAAACTCCTTATGCTTTTGGTAGACAATTTGTCTACAAATCAAACCTTTGATCTTTCCCATCACCCTTGCTTTAGGTCTTTACTGCTCATCATCTGGATTATAGCAATATCTTTTTCTGAATAACTCCCACTTCCATCCTTGCCCAAAAGTCTATCACTTCTCCCCCCACACCACCACTGTGCTCTACCCATATGCTAGTTGCTTTATGGGTGGTGTGGAGAGGCCAGCTCAGGGCACTGGTATTGCTTCTTATTGCCACATGGTGTTGCTTTGATGCTTGGCCCTTTTCAAGCCGAGAAAAGTACAGTTCTAGTACAGTGCCTCTGCTGGCTGTCCCAGATTCAGGACTCTTATTCTCAAAATTTTCAGCATTTCCAGTGGACTAGCAGATCTCAGAAATGCTGTATTAGGATAGTTCCAGAATCTGATAGCTATCTGAGTTAAATCTCTTAGGAAGAAGGAAATTCAAACAATGTTTCCTTAGATAATGGGGTTACTTATCTGCTGTTCCAAAGGAGGATACACTTAGGGACTCCATGGTAATTTTTCTTTTAAGGGATATTCTAGATAGTAGGACTTGTTCAGTGATACAGTAGTCATTTTCTGGTACTACTCTCAGTCAAATAAAGAAATGAATGCCCCATCCCAACATAAAAATTTAATCTTTGTAGCAAAGGCAAAAAGAGTACCATATCAATGTTAAAGGTACAAAAAAAAAAAAGAATATAGGGCTTAGTATTATGAATATGATTAAGCAGTTTTTCTTCATTAACAAGGAGACCTTTGTCATGTCATTTAACCAAACTGTGGTCATTTATATATCTTTTTGAACAGTGGAGAAACAATTGAGTTTTTTTTAAAACAATTTATTGAAGTATATCATTCATACATGGACATACATAAACTATAAGTGTTCAGTAAACATTGTGAACTTACAAAACAAACATGCATAACATCATACAGGGCTCCCACATATCACCCCTCCACATACACACATGCAAAAACATTCTGCATTGTTGTGAAACATTTGTTAACAAATCATGAAAGAGCATTGTCAAAGTATTACTACTAACTATGGTTCATATCTTTCTCCCTTATTTATTTTTTTAAGGATTTATTTATTTATTTATTTACTTTTATCCATTTTTACCACCCCCCCCCCTTTGGCTGTTTCTGTGTCCATTTGCTGGGCAACTCTCTGTGTCCATTTCTTGCCCTCTCTTCTCATCCTTCTCCTCCTGTCTTTACTGGGATTTGATCCGCGGAACCTCCAATGTGGGAGAGAGGCGTCCTACTGCCTGCACTATCTTAGTTCCTGTTTTTTTGGTGCTTCTCATCTTGGCTCTCCCTTGTGTCACTCTCCTGTTACATCATCATCTTGCTGCATGGCTCGAGGGGCCTGGCAGCTCACCCGCTTGAGGGGCCTGGAGGTTCATCCGCGCATGGGGCCTGGCAGCCCATGAGCTTTCTATATTTTTCTATTTTAATTTTTACCAGGAGGCCCTGAGGATCAAACCCAGGTCCCTCTATATGGGAGATGGATGCCCAGCCACCCAAGCCACATCCATCCCCCTGCTATATCTCTTAAGGTTGACCAAAGATACCCAGAGTTACAGTCTTTTCCCATACAGGATGGTCATATAATAAATCAGACTTAGTTTATCACCAGCATTCTAAAAACCAGACCTAGGGAGAAAAGCTAGGTCTGGGGACACATGCATGGCTTCTAATATAGCAAATTTTAGCCTACCCTGATTATCACAAAATCAGGTCAGTGAGAATATTCACATTGAATTTGTTTTTAGGATTATTTGAGATAAATGTGCCTAGACATTTCACCATGGAGTAATGCTTCCATAATGTTAAGCTGCTTTTTGTCTTATTTTATTTTTTGAAGTTGAAATCAATTTTACATAAAAAAAATTAAATTTCTGATGGGGTGCCTAGTCTCACAAGAGGAAAAAGAAATATTGATCTAAAGTCTTAAGGAGTTTATAATCTAGTTGAGAAAACTAGTCTTACACTTACCTTAAGTGGAAGGGCACTGTCTTACATCTCTTGGGAGTCTCTTCACCCAGGGCTCTCAATTACTTGCCGTTGCTATTTCTGTGTAAGGTAAATTAGAGATACTGATGTATTAAGTTTTATATTTGTAAAATATATAAAAGGCCATTCAAGTGGGGATGTTCAAATAAATAATGGACACAGGTAATAGGGCACAGACAAAATTTTTGACTTGAAATGCAGACTAGGCTATATAGTGATAAGAGGAAAAAAGTAGACTGTTACCTTAGAGGAAATTAGTTCTAGTTAATTAATACATTGCACTAAGTTTCAATAACTAATAGTGATAAAAATAAAAGCTGCTATTTATTGTGTGCCTGCTCTGTGCCAAGATTTTGTTCTAAGAGTTCCACTGGAATTATCTCATTTAATCTTCCATATGGGGTAAATGGTTTTACTGTCCCTATTATACAGATGAGACTTAGAATAGGTAGGTTACTTTTTCAGGATCACACAGTAAATGGTAGGCTTAAATTTGAACCTAACAATTTAGACTTCAGAGCAAGTGCATTAAAGACTAATAAGTGATGGCTTCTGCTATTTTGTATATCCCTGGTTTGTTTGTTTCTTTGCATAGCATGTCTGTATAGATGTTAGTTTGGTTATCCTCTGATCTTGTAACAAATCTTATTTCTACTCAGGGGAAATTCATAAGATCCTAGGTTCACAGCACAGAGAATTACCACTGCTGTCTACTAATCTTGACTCTTTCAGGTCTTATACTTAACTTTAGGGGATGAAATCTTAACTCATGATTCTCTTCCAGGGCTGGAGGTTGCTTGCCCTTCTCGATTTCCATTTTGGTTACATGGATAGTAGTCCAGTTCTTCCTGTTACATGCTGTTCTGAAAACCATCACCATCCTTGCCACTCTCATTTTTCACTGTTTCAGGAATCTTCCAGGTATTCAAGGTCATACAAAGCCCAGTTTGACTTACCCTTCTACCACTTAAGAGAATATATCCAAGACACTTTTTAGGTGGTAACCTCTACAGGCCTTGGTGATTGATTGCATGAAGGGGTTGGGTGGGTATGAGAGAGTAGCAATTACACTGCTACTGTCATGTTCTCTCTAGCTCTCTCTAGTCCCACATTTCTTGCCTGAATGGTTGGATAGATTCTGATTCAACCATCTGGGATATGGAGTGACTTGGTTATTGAAGATGAGGCCAAAGAAAGAATTAAGAATCAATGGGGGGAAGCGGCTGTGGCTCAATCAGTAGGGCTCCTGTTTACCATATGGGAGGACCCGGGTTCGGTTCCCGGGGCCTCCTGGTGAAGGCAAGCCCGCCCGCACGGGGTGGTTAGCTGACCCAGCGAGCACAAGCAGCAAGGGGGGGATAAATGAATAAATAAAATAAAATCTTTAAAAAAAAAAAAAAAAGAATCAATGGGTCTACTGACTGGTTGGCTGCGGTACCATAAATTAAAATAGCAAATCTGGAAGAGAAAAAATGTTTGGGGAGAGTGTAGTAAATTACAAATATAATTTTGGACGTGGTTAGTTTAAGATGTCTTTGAGAATGAAGGAAAAAATATAATTCTAGAGTTAAAGAGAAGGACAGGATTAGAAAAAAGGATATGGGAGTTATACACATATGCTTTTATGTATCTACAGTGGCAATGCCATGGAATAGTTTGTTAATTCTGAATAATATATTTAACTTTATCCATAATTTTCATATGGAAGATTTATGTTTTATCATACTTATGTAAAGACTGGATAAAATTTTACAGAGTGGCTATTTTTATTGACCATAATATAAAATCAAAAGAAAATCAGTGTGCTTGTTCTGCACATGTAGCTTCAACACAAGTGCTCTAGCTTAACAATATTCCTTCCCTACTTCCCTAATTAAGTAGAATTTCAAAGCCACCACTCTATGTCCAATGCATAAACATGTAAACTCCATTTTCATTGACATATTTGAGACTTTACTAGATACCTATTCAAGTTGTTTTAAAAGGACATTGTAATTGTATTTGCACTATTGAATGGATATATGATGTCACACAAATACAATAAGTAAAATCACAATCATTGGGAACAGAACAGAAATTAAGAATTATGGTTTGATTGTTTTTTTAGGTACTGGGGTCTGGAGATTAAACCTGGGACCTCATATGTGGGAAGCCGGCACTCAACCACTGAGTCACATTGGCTTCCCTGAGTTGATTTTATCTTTTTTTTGTTGTTGTTATTTCAGGAGGCACTGGGAACCAAACCTAGGCTCTCCCATGTGAGAGGTGGGCGCTCAGCTGCTTGAGCCACATCTGCTTCCCACATTATGGATTCTGACATCCAATCTTGTGCTCACCATTTGCAGTAATGGTAGGAAAACTTATAAAATCTTTTCAATTTTTAAGCACTTATAGATGATCTTTTTAATATTTTGTTGACCTGTCAATCAAGATTGTATTGAGTCAAAAACTGTTATTAATTAAGCTAGTTTTCCTACCTGTTTTAATTCCATTTATATTGTATAACTTTGTACTCTATAAAATGAATTTTACATAAAAATTAGCATTATGGGTTAAAAACAAAGAAAGGAGATTCTTTTTGCCATAAATAGTAAATGACTACTTACTACATTTTCATAATTGTATTTTGTGAACTTTTATTCAGGCACTATAAAAATTAAAGAATAATGACTATGTAAATTCTTTCTTAAAAACTTAAAAATGCCTATTGAAAAAGCAATTAAAAGTGTTAGTGAGGTAAAGTGATAGAGTATAGTTGCATATTGAAGGATAGGACAGGTGGGTAGTGATATTACTGGGTTTGGTGGTGCAGGGTTGACAGTGGGTAGATTAGAAAGGGCAGGTTAGAATACTCAGGGCATGTAACTATGAATCTTGTCATACAATGAGTCAAGACATGGGAGTGTCATGTGCCCCAGGGGGATGGGGAGGAAGGAACAGAAAAGATCAAACAGGGGGTATTTAGGGGTCATGGGAAATGTTTTTCATTACCTTACAGTAATGGACACAGAACATGGTAAATATCATAAAAAATTATTAAACTGTACTGTTACTATATTATATTAATATAATATAAATTGTAAACTATATTATAAACCATTGACAATGTTTAGTAGCTATGTTTCACTATCTGTATAAGTTATAACAATGCTACCACCCACATAAAAATGGTTTTAATATAGGGTGAGGAAAGGGGAAGGAGACTGGGTATATGAGAGTCTCTAGTATTCTGTGTGTGACTTTGCTGTGACCTAAAACTTCTTTGAAAATTAAATGAAAATTTGGGAGACACTGGGGAATGAGAGGGGGAAGGTGCTACAAAATACAGACTGGACACATGATAATGCAAAAATTAATGCCCCCCCAAAATTTTTTTCCCATTTGTTGAATGTCCCAATCCATTAATTATATTTTAGTTTTAGTTTTTTTTTTTCTGAGTTTCCATGTATTTTATCTCTTGCATTTAATCTTATCATTATTATTTCATTTTCCTATTAATTGTATTTGGTTATTATATGGGCTTCATCCTCAAGGAAGGTTTAGATCACAGAAAGGTTACAATGGGGGCTGCAGAGGATCATTGGTGGGGTGTGTCTGGGATGGGGGATTCATGGGAGGAAGTTCACTTGAATATACATCAAAGATATATAAAATTGTTCAAATGATCAAGGGATGGGGCATGGTCACAGTGGGTAGACAATCACTCAATAAATGAGGGAATACTGAATTCCCAGCCTGGAGGCTCTGCCACATTCTCCAAGGGATCAGCAACAGTACCCCAAGTGCAGGGGCCATGTCTGGCAAAAGAGAATGGCCCACTGATGGGTTCTTGTTATTGATGACTAGCCTTATGAGTCTTTGCTCTTGTAATTGAAACTTAGCCTACTGTTATGGGTGCCTAAGGGTTGCCACCTGAGAGCCTCCTTGTTGCTCAAATGTGGCCTCTCTCTAAACCAAACTCAGCATATGAATGCATTACCTTCCCCCTTGTGCAGGACATGACTCCCGGGGATGAGCCTCCCTGGCAACGAGGGATTAATACCAAGTGCCAACTGGCAATATGACTGGAAAAAGACCTGAAAAAAAGGGGGAAAATGTAAAGACAAATGAGTTCATATGGCTAAGAGACTTCAAAGAGGGTCAGGAGGTCATCTCAGAGGTAACGCTTATGCATACCTCAGTAGGATCTCGTAGAACACCAAAGTGGATATCACCCCACACAGAGGGGCTCCTGAGGGCTCTGGAGACACCCAGGTCCTATATAAGGGGGGATAGCCCCAGAGATTGAAGCCTTATCAGTGGACTCTACTTTGGAATCTGTGCTACTGAGAGTGACAGAGTTGGAGTCAAATAAGTCCTCCCTGCACATGGCCCATCAGTCTCTTCTATTCAAACCCATATGTGATGCTGGAGTTTGTAGGTGTACTTCCAGAGACTGGAGCCTCTGGCCTGCCCATGTGCCAGCTGTGCCTGGAATCTTGGTGGAGCTGCAACTCCTACTCTGCAGCTCAATGGACTCACCCAAGTCACCTGGTGAGGAGATGATGATGGACAACAGCCATCCCAGGGAATGGAGAGATCCTGCAGCTGCAGGCAGGATAATCCCATCCACTGTATCCATGGGATATAAGCCCCCTCTCACTTGGAGGTGGAGTGGATATCACCATCCCAGACTCCTCAGGATTGGGGAAGAGCTATGGACTAGAGTGGATTTAATGGTATTCTGTTGTAGACATATTGTGATTCAAGCAATGGAAGAAATTTTAACTGTGAGGTGGAGCCAGTGGCCACTAGACGCTTTCAAGGCAGGGAAGGGAAAAACAATTGTAATACAGGGTTTTTTTCAGGACTTGGGAATTATCCTGAGTGACATTACAATGACAGATATAGGCCATTTTACATCAGCATATACCATGCAGAACTGTGTGGGAGAGAGTGTGGTCTACAATGTGAACTATGGTCCATGCTTAGTGGCAAAGCCCCAGGATGTGTATATCCATTGCAAGTGATGTGCCACACTAATGAAAGATGTTTATGTGGGATGTTATGGGAGGTGTGGGAGGTGGGGAACATGGGAATCCCTGTAATTTTTGTGTAACATTTATGTAATCTAAGTATCTTTTAAAATATATATATAAAAAAATAAAAAAAAAGAGTTACAAATAAATATAAACAACTTATGTATATATTCACTGTTAGGAATGTATATATTTTAAAATATTTTATTATCTATGTATGTGGATTTGGGTACCTTGAGGCTACAAGCCTAACGAGTAAAATATATATATTATTTTAAATTAAATTTTAAAATAAAATAAATATACATCAGTCTTCTAATGATTCTGAATGAACCAGGCACATTTGAGACGTACACATAAGAAATAACATAGAAAAGTCTAAAATTAATTGGGTAAAAATAAAAAGATATATGCAGGCCTTTATTAGATTCATATCTAGCATAAAAATGTGGGAAAAATATCTCTGCAAGTTTGGGGGCATGTATCTTCTCTTAAAATATTTTTCTGCTTCTGAAAATAGTGGAATAAAATGTATAACTTGAATATAAAAAAAAGTATTAGTGATCTTTGTAAGCGTAATTTCAATAACAAACTTTTGGGCTCAAATGTCTTATTCTATGTATATTCTTTCAACAAACTTGTCTATATAGATGCTTGGTCATAATCTATTGGCGTCTTTCTTCTTATGGAATGCAAGCAGGTTGTTACTATGGCTCTCTGTACAGCTGGATCGATGAGGCACCAGTACAAGGATTCGGCCCTATATTGCTATGAAAAGTTTGACTTTGATCACTTGGAAAATTACTTTTAACACTAATTGATGATTATAACTTCTCTTTTTTTCTAAAATGTGGGTGCTCCATTGCATGCTTAAGATTTTGAATAGTGTATTTGTGTGCATGGAGTATGTCTTTTACATCTTTGATATCACCTTAGCCAAGTAACTGGTAAATAGTGTTTGTCAACTAATGGAAGAGTTTTCATTTTTTCATGTTATTGAGTATGATATATAGTACTCAAGTTTTCTTGTTGCTGTGGCTGTCCTTCATCTGATGGTAATATAAAAATGCACTGCTTGTGCATTTTTTATTTTACAAAACAATCATGTACATGTATGGAATTCACATACAACACTCCTTCACTAACACACTACATTATTGTGAAAAATTTGTTACAGATTATTAGATAATATCATCAGACTATTACCAGTAATTATGGCCTATAACATACATTTGGTATATTTTTTTCCATACCACCTTATTATTAACACAGTACATCTTTGGCATTGATGCAAGGATATTACAGTATTGCTGTTGACTATAGTCCATAATTTACATTAATTGTATTATTCCCATGCTTCTCCACATTCTTACCACCTTCTAGTTCATAGAAGGGCATTCTTGTATTTGTACTTTTAATCACAATTCTCATTCACCTCTCTGGGTTCATTATGTTATTCAGTCCCTAGACTATTCTCTAGCTTTCTTTTAATTGACATTTACATCCCTAGACTACCCTTTTCAGCCACATTCCCATTTATAAACCAGCTGTGTTAGTTCTACTCACTATAATGTGTCACCAACTCTATGCATTTCCATACTTTTACAGTCAAGTTAATGAAAATTTCTACATACATTAAGCATAATACCCCTTCTCAGCTCTCCTCTTATCTCCTAATAACCTATACTCTAGGTTTTAACTCTGTGCATTTATTCTTTTTTTTTTTTTTTTTTTTTTTTGAGGTACTGGGGCTAAGGATTGAACCCAGAACCTTGTATGTGGGAAGCCGGCACTCACTCATTGAGCCACATTGGCTCCCCCGTTTATTCTTAGTATTTAGTTCATCAGTGAGACCATGCAATATTTGTCCTTTTGTGTCTGGCTTATTTCACTTAACATAATGTCTTCAGGGTTCATCCACATTATCATATGTGTTCCAACTCCATTTCTTTTACAGAGGCATAGTATTCCATCGTATGTATATACCAGATTTTGTTTATCCATTCATTGTTTGATGGAAACTTGGGTTGTTTCCATCTTATGGCAGTTGTGAATATTGCCATTATGAACATAGGTGTGCAAATGTCTGTTTGTGCCACTGTTTTCAGTTCCTCTAGATATATTTTTAGTAGAAGAATTGGTGGATCATACAGCAGTTGTATATTTAGCTTCCTGAGGAACCGACAAACTGTCTTCAACAGAGGCTGCTCCATTTTACAATGCCGCCAAAAATGAAAGAGTGTTTCTATTTCTCTGCATCCTCTCCAGCACTTATTGTTTTCTGGTTTTTTAAATAATGGCCATTCTATGCGGAGTGAGATGATATCTCATTGTCGTTTTGATTTGCATTTCCCTAATAACTAGTGATACTGAATATATTTTCATGTGCTTTTTGGCCATTTATACTTCCTCTTTGGAGAAATGTCTATTTAAGTCTTTTGCCCATTTTTAAATTTGATTGCTTGTTCTTTTATTGTTGAGTTGTATGGTCTCTTTATATAGAATGGAAATCAAACCCTTATCGAATATGTGGTTTCCAAATATTTTCTTCTATTGAGTGAGCTGCATTTTCACTTTTTTGACTAAGTCCTTTGAATCTCAAAATGTTTAAATTTGAGGAGGTCCCATTTATCCATGTTTCCTTTCATTGCTCGTGCTTTTGGTGTAAGGTTTAAGAATCCATCACCTACCACCAGGTCATGAAGATGTTTTCCTATATTTTATTCTAGGAGCTTTATGGTTCTATATTTTATATTTAGGTCTCTAATCCATTTTGAATTAATTTGTGTATAAGGTGCGAGACAGGGATCCTTCTTAATTTTTGCTATGGATATCCAATTCTCCCAATACCGTTTGTTGAATAGACAGTTCTGCCCCAGTTGGGTAAGTTTGACAGCCTCATCAAAAATCACTTGACCATAGATGTGAGGGTCTGTTTCTGAAACATCAGTTAGGTTTCATTGGTCTATGTGTCTATCTTTACGCCAGTATCCTGCTGTTTTAACCACTATAGCTAAGTAACATGATTTAAAGTCCGGAAGTGAGAGTACACTGACTTTGCTCTTCCTTTTTAAGATGTTTCTGGCTTTTGGGGGCCCTTTACCCTTCCAAGTAAATTTCACAATTGTGTTTTCCATTTCTTTAAAAAATGCTGGTGGAATTTTTATTGGGATTGCATTGAATCTGTATATCAATTTGGGTAGAATTGACATCTTAACGATATTTATTCTTCCAGTCTATGATCATGGAATGTTTTTCTGTTTATTTAGGTCTTTTTTAATTTCTTTTAGCAATGCATTGTAGTTTTCTGAATACAAGTGCTTTATGTCCTTGATTAAGTTTATTCCTAAATATTTTATTCTTTTAGCTGCTATTGTAAATGGAATTTTTTTACTGACTTCCTCCTCAGATTGCGCCTTACTACTGTATAGAAACACTATTGATTTTTGCATATTAATCTTGTATCCTGCCACCCTGCTGAAATCATTGATTAGTTCTAGCTGCTTCATTGTAGTTTTTTTGGTGTTTCTAGGTAGAAGATCATATCATCTGCGAAAAGCACAAGTTTTACTTCTTCCTTTCCAATTTGGACACCTTTTATCCCTTTGTTGTGCCTGATTGGTCTAGATAGAACCTCTAGCAACATTATTAAACATCAGTGGTATAAGTGGGCATTCTTGTCTTGTTCCCGATCTCAACAGGCAAGTTTTCAGTCTTTCACCATTGAGTACAATGTTGGCT
The DNA here is from genome assembly GCA_026826555.1 of Tolypeutes matacus. Lineage (NCBI taxonomy): Eukaryota > Metazoa > Chordata > Mammalia > Cingulata > Chlamyphoridae > Tolypeutes > Tolypeutes matacus. The sequence goes on from JAKSZT010053770.1 coordinate 16,010,468, forward strand.
CTGGGTTTTCCTATATCACCTTTATCATGTTGTGAAAGTTTCCTTTAGTTCCTGTCTTTTGTAGTATTTTTATCAAGAAAGGATGCTGTATGTTGTCAAATGCTTTTTTCTGCATCAATTGATATGATGATATATTTCTTCTTTGATTTATAAATTCGGTGTATTATGCTGATTGATTTTCTTGTGTTGAACCACTCTTGCGTGCCTGGTATAAAACCAACTTGATCATGATGAATAACTCTTTTAATGTGTTGTTGGATTAGGTTAGCAAATATTTTGCTGAGGATTTTTACATCCATATTCATTATTAGGGAAATGGTCTGTAATTTTTTTTCATAATATATTTGTTTGGCTTTGGTATTAGGGTGATATTGGTTTTATGGAATGAGTTTGGTGGCAGTTCTTCTTGTTCAGTTTTTTGGAAGAGTTTGAGTAAGATTGGTATTAAATCTTTGAATGCTTGGTGGAACTCACTTGTGAAACCATCTGGTCCTGTGCTTTTCATTTTGGGTAGTTGTTGGATTACTGCTTCAAACTATTTATTTGTGATCGATTTGGTGAGTTCTTCTATTTATTCTAGGTTCAGTGTAGGTTTTTCATACACAGTGTTCATAGTATCCTCTTATCTCTTTTATTGCTTTGGGGATAGGTAGTAATGTCCCCTTTCTCATTTTTTATTTTATTTATTTTCATCTTCTTTCTTTTTTTTCTTTGTCAGTCTGGCTAAGGGTTTGTCTATTTTGTTAATCTTCAAGAAAAAAACAACTCTTGGTTTTGTTAATTCTCTCTTTCATTTTTTTTTGTTCTCAATTTCATTTATTTTGCTTTGATTTTTGTTATTTCATTCCTTCTACTTGCTTTGGGAATAGTTTGCTGTTTTTTTCCCTAGTTCTTCCAGCTGTGTGGTTAGATCATTGATTTTATCTCTTTCTTCTTTTTTAATGTAAGTATTGAGGGTTATAAATTTCCCTCTCAGCACTGCCTTCACTGCATCCCATAGGTTCTTATATGTTTTGTTCCTGTTTTTGTTCATCTCGAGATATGTATTGATTTCTGTTTCAATTTCTTCTTTGATCCACTGATTGTTTGAGTGTGTTGTTTAATCTCCATATGTTTGTGAATTTTCCGTCTTTCAGCCTCTTGTTGATTTCCAACTTTATTCCATTATGATCAGATAAAGTGTTTTGTATAATTTCGATCTTGTTGAATTTTTTGAGATGTGCTTTGTTAATCAACATATGGTCTGTCCTGAAGAAAGATCCATGAGCACTTAAGAAGAACATATATCCTGCTGTTTTGGGGTACAGTGTTTTGTATATGTCTATTGGTTTAAGTCCATTTATCATCTTATTCAAGCTTTCTGTTTCTTTATTGATCCTCTGCCTAGGTGTTCTGTCCAATGCTGAGGGTGATGTATTGAAGTCTCCAACTATTATTGTAAAGACATCTATTTCTCCCTTCAGTTTGCCAGTGTTTGCCTCAGGTAATTTGGGGCATCAATGTTAAGTGTGTATACATTTATGATTGTTATTTCTTCCTGTTGAATTGTCTCTTTATTAATATATAATGTCCTTCCCTGTCTCAATCACAGTTTTCTTTTAAAGTATAGCTAGCTACTCCAGCTTTTGTTGTTGTTGTTGTTACTGCATGGATGGAATATCTTTTTCCAGCCTTTCACTTTCAATCTATTGGTATCCTTGGGTCTAAGGTTAGTCTCTTGTAGACAGCATATCAATAACTCATATTTTCTTATCCATTTCACCAGTCTGTATCTTTTGATTGGGGAGTATAATCCATTAATATTCAATGTTTGACTGTAAAAGCAGTTCTTATTCCATTCATTTTGACCTTTGGGTTTTATCTGTCATATTTTATTTTTGACACTCTTTTTATACTTTAGTTGCTTTAATTGATATAACCTTCATTTCTAGATGCTTCCCAAGCCTCTCTCTCCTGTCTTTTCTTTTCAGATTGTAGCACTCCCTTTAGTATTTCCTGAAAAACTGGTCTCTTGGTTACAGACACTCTCGCTTTCTGTTTATCTGTGAATATTCTAAACTTGCCGTCATTTTTGAAAGACAATCTTGCCAGATATAAGATTCTTGGCTGGAAGTTTTTCTCTTGCAATATCTTAAATATATCATACCACTGCCTTCTTGCCTCCATGGTTTCTGATGAGAAATAAGCACTTAATTTTATTGGGTGTTCCTTGTATTTGATGCATCATTTTTCTCTTGCTGCTCTCAGAATTCTACCACTGTCTTTGGTATTTCACATTCTGATTGTTATGTGTCTCAGAGTAGGTCTATTTGGATTTTTTGTATGGGAGTATGTTGTGCTTCTTGGACAGGAATATGTATGTCCTTTAATAGAGTTTGGAAATTTTCTACCATTATTTCCTCAATATTCCTTCTGCCTCCTTTCCCTTCTCTTCACCTTCTGGGACACCCTTGATATGTATGTTTGCTTGTCTCTTGCCATCATTTAATTCTCTGAGACCCTGTTCAATTTTTTCCATTCTTTTCTTTATCTGTTCTTTTGTATGTTTGCTTTTGGAGGCCATGTCTTCAAGCTCACTGATCCTTTTTTCTGCATCTTCAAATCTGCTCTTCTATGCTTCCAGGGTATCTTTATTTTCATTTATTGTGCCTTTCATTCCCATAAGGTCTGCTATTTTTCTATCTATGACTCAAATTCTTTGTTGTGCTCACCCAGTATCTCCTTAATATCTTTAATCTTTTTAGCCATACCATTGAATGTATTAAAGAGATTTGTTTGAACATCTATGATTAGTTGTCTCAACTCCTTTGTGTCATCTGGAGGCTTATCTTGTTCCTTTGACTGGGCCATATTTTCCTATTTCTTGGTATGGATTGTAGTTTTTTGTTGGTTTCTTGGCATATAGCTTACTAGATGTATTTATTCTGGGTGCAGTTTCTGTCTTTAGTTTAAGGCTTTCTTGCCCTTTCTTCCTTGCTGGTTGCATAGTAGGAGCCCAAGATGTAGTTGGTACTATAATCTGTGGAAGCTGAAGCTGCCTGCATTGCACCAGTAACTGATGAAGCTTCTCCCAACTTTTTCTTCTGCCAGGGGTAGGGAAGGAGCAACAGCCATACGTAATAATCCAAGCCATGCAGGCCATGACGGTCTCTAGTTGCCTAGAGAGAGAAAGTTTCACACCCTTTCCTCCCCTACTTGTGGGTGAGGGATGGTGCTGCAGGGGTGAGCAACAAACTAAGCCGTGCAGGTCAAAACTCACTGCAGTTGACCAGGTAGACTAATGTATCTCTGGCCTCCTCCTCTCCTGCCAGGGCTGGGGGTGGACCCTCCAGAGTGCCCAAAAATCTAATCTGTGTGGGCCAAAAGTGCTTATAGTTACCCTGAAAGCCTGAGGTTTCACTGTCCTTTCTGCCCTTTAAGTGGTGAGGATTGAACATCACATTCAACAAACTAGTCCAAGTGGGTCAAAAGCATCTGCAGTTGCCCAGAGAGGCTAAGGAAACACAGCTCCCCTCCTATCCTATTGAGGGACAAGGATGGAGCTACATGTGTCTGAGTATCCAGTCTATGTGGGCTGAAAGTGCCTGCAGTTGCCCAGAGAGGCTGGGAACACACTAGCTCCCTCCACTCCTATGGGGGGGGGAGGGAGGGGAAGGATGGAATTGAAGGTACCCTACACACCAGCCCATGTGGGCCAAAAGAATCTGCAGTTGCCCAGAGAGGCTAGGGAAGCACTGCCCCACTCTTGTCCTAACAGGGGTGGGGGTGGAGCCACAGGTGCCCAACAGTCCAGTTCATGCAGGCCAAAAGCACCTGCATTTGCCCAGAGAGGCTGAGGAAACACCAGCCCACTTCTAGCCTATTCAGGAGCGAGGTAGCAGGGATGGAACTGAAGATGCTCAACAAATGAGTCCGTGTGGGCCAAAAGCACTTGCAGTTGCCCAGAGAGGCCGAGGAAACACAACTCCTCTCCTATCCTATTGGGCGGCAGGGATTGAACCCCAGGTGTCTGACAATCCAGTCCGTGCCAGCCAAAAGCACCTCCAGTTGCCCAGAGAGGTAACTGTATATTCTTGAGGAATTAAATCTTGCAAACCTTCTTCACATTTTTATTGAAGTAATTGAATTTCATTCTCCCCAAACAATTAAGATATTTTCATATTGTGTTATAAGAAATGATATATGTAACTGTCTCCTTTATTGCAACAGTTATCTGAAGACAAAGACCCCAACATTTTATCCCTACTCCCTAGCATGGTGACTGACACATAGTAGGTACCCAATAAATGATGAACAGACAGAAAGGAAAGTAATATATATAAACATATATAAAGGCATCATAATGTGGTGATTAAGGGCACAGACTTTTGAGACTTGGTTTCAATTTTCATGTATACCTCCTATCCAGACCAAGTTTATGTGTCTGTAAAGTAGGCATAATAATTATGCTTCTCTTTTTGAATGGTTAAAAGTTTAATGAGTTGCCTGGTAAATTACAAGCACTCAATAAATGTTAGTCATGATTATTATCATTTAACTCTGCTTCATTTTATCAGCCTTTCATTTGCAACACCTTTCTCCTCTGATAAGAAGGATCACAGCATCTTAGATTGTAATCAAGGGAGTAGAGTGAGCATGTCCAGGAGCTATCATCCTGGGTTCTCTGGGGATTGTTAATGTCTGTTTGCAGGTGATTTTTTGGCCCTAGTGATGAGTAATATTCTTAGTGTTTTCAAGCAAAGTTAGGCTGAATTAATTTTAGAACTGACCCACTTACATATTTTTTAACTTTAGACAATGGCAGCTGAATAGCTCAGTTGGACAGTTTACGAAGTGTTTTATGGCTTATATGGGGCAGGCCACTCTCTAAATAAGACCAAGGGGACTGAGAGTTCTGAGTCGTTGCTTAAGATTCAAAATATCAACTAAATTCTTAACTCTTCGTGTTCTCCTAGAACTTTAACAGTTTGGAGGGGGAAGAAATGAGAAAATGCTATAGTCTGGTTAGATAATCAAAACCAAAAGGAAAAAAAAGAAAAATCATACCCAGAATGTCACAGGATAGTTATCAAATAACAGAGATAAGGACAATTTTCAAACACACTGAACTATATTCAGAAACTATAAGAAATACTATTTCTTCAAACAGCTAACACTTATATAGAAGATTTAATCCATTTTATCCTAGAAGATACATTATAAGACATATAACCATATAGACATTAAATGTCTACTATCTCAAAATAACTACTATATTTAGAAAGAAATTTAAAAATAATAGAATTTTATCACATCATCCAAACTAAAGAATAATCTTATTTCATACACTAGAATTTATTTATTGGCAAATAGTTGCTTCCTTTCAAGATTCTATAAGGATCTGATTTTTGAAGCCTATTAAATATAAGAAACAAATCAATAATAATTTAGTGAAGAACTTCTTTCTACTTCAACCTCCTTCACATACAATGAATGAGAACATTTAATTTAAGAGTCATAGTCATACTTTATTGACATAAAATGAATGTTTCCCGCTTAGCCTTGGCCTTAATATTTTATCTAAAGCAAGGGAATATTTTCTTGGGGCAAGACTTTGGTTTAAGTACATATTTCTTAATTAATTGATAAACCTTTCTATTCAACTAAAGATAAATTATAGTAGGGATGCCAGTTTGCTAAAGAGTAAACACTGTAGTAAAAAAAATCTGAAGTCATACAAATGTTCCTCAATGTTTAACAGTAGTATTAAATTAGCATATAATAATGGAGCATATTTCAACAGTATTTTTATCACATGGTTCTTCTAATATAAGAAAAAAAATAATTGCTCCAAGGATGAGTTTTCAGTTATTGGAACTTATTAGCTATTTTTTATCTATGCTGTGTGAGAAACACTTCCTAAAAACCTATCAATATAGACCAAACTTGTTAATTGTTATTAGATTGATGGAGAATTTTAGAATAAAGCACTTTTCAGTGATAAAACAAAAATCTATAATTAAAAAATGAAAGTATAAGTACCACTCAAATTTAAAAATACTGAAAAATTACTACAAAACCATTCACTAGTGCAGGCTGTTTTCATTCTTAATGGAGAAATGATGGAATAGTAATTCACATCTTCATTAAAATATCAGTATCCCACATCTTTTATGTCTCTTAGAAAAATAACTTATAAAACAAAAATCACATCAGTTCTCAGCTTTGTTTCTACAACTGTAAATTGTAGACTTACAACTGTAAATCAAAACACGTTTAGCTATTCTTTTAAAGGAACATTTTTTTAAAAAAGAAAGTGTTCCTTCTAAGCATAAATAAAACATTGTGAAACTCTTAATTTATACCAATTGTAAAGTTTTATTTGCTTATTGTGCATGCTGACTGGAGATATTTTTTAGGTAGATGGATTAAATGTGTAAAGACAGACTGATAGCAAAGGACTTTCGAGTAAAGGACCACATTTCATCTCTTACTCTGCTCTGCTTTGGACCCTGCCTTGCGTTTTAGTTCCAATTCTATTTTCAGTTCTGTCTTTGTTTTTACAACATTTTTCAAATTCCATATGAAGAACTTATAGGGAGTCCATGCATGGAGCATGCCTGCCACATGCTGGGGGAATAGAACCCACTGTAATTATCTCTATTTTATAACGGATGAAACTGAGATGCAGAAAGGTTAAGCCATTTGTGAGAAACCACATATAAGTAAGCATTCTTTGAGATGGAGACAGAAACCTTTAATCAAGAAGAGGTTAAAATGTCACGATTCCAAATCTGAAATAGAAGGTCTGAAATGGCAGATTCTTAAGAGAGAATAATTAAAGGAGTTGATGCCTCATTGTCTTTAACGATATTCCTTGCTGTTCCATCAAACCATTGAATAGATAAGAGGTGAGCAATAAGTTTCAAGCTGATCTTTTGTGTAGCCAGATAATTTAGACAAAAGCTCATAAGGATGGTGTAGAAAGTAAATTTACCAACCTGGCCTCCAAATTTCTCAAATTTCTGTAGAGGATGAATGAATGACACCTAGATACATGGGCCAGAACCAAAAACAAAACAAAACAAAACAAAACAAAAAACAAGCTTTGTGGGGCATAGAGTCAGAGTTATAAAGTTTTGTTTTGTGATAATGAAATTTTGTGATAGTGAAAGGACTTGACTGGAAATCACATCTTCATTCTGTGGGAGCCAGGGATGAGAAGAAGTTTATGTTTAACCTGTCTGAGGGATTATCAAATTAAAATGTTTAAATTCCCCATCTCTACCACTTTATCCCTTATAGTTGTAGGAACTTGTGTTTTGTTGGGCTATTTTGGTGTGGTATGGGAGTATAGGTGAGTGTTTTTCAGGGTTGATTGAAAGGATTTTGGGGGAAAGGATGGGAAGATAGAGAGTTGGTCTTCAGTGGAATAAAATACAGTCACTACAACTCTTCATTCCCTTCTTTGCTTGTTGAATACTTCTTTGCACATTGAATACTATAAGCTACTGTTATTTAGGGGAATTGGTAATTGATGCTTATTTGGTACAGAGTTTCTGTTTGGGGTGATGGAAATTTTGATAATGGATGGTGGTAGTTGTGGCACAACATTGTGAAAACAGTTAACATATATTATATTTTAAATAAAAAATTAAAATAACCTTTAGCACTGTACAACATAAACAGTGAATCCTAACGTAAATTATGGGCAATACTTAATAGTATAATTATAATGTTGTTTCATCAGTTGTAATAAAGGTACCACACAAATACAAAATGCTAAGAATAGGGAAAACTGAGTGTGTGAGGGGAATATTTTCTGTATATTTCTGTAAACCTACAACTGCTCTAATAAAAAGAAAGAAATGTACATAAACAGAAACCAGAGAAAATATTTGTTATAAAAGAAATATCCAGTGGATAGTGTGTTTTGAAAAATGTAGAGTTTTATGCAAGTTTACAGTAAGAAATTATCTAATTTTAAGTTCAATGTATGCTATTGCTAACTGAACACCTGTTAAGTGTTAGACACTATACTTGCCCATTGATAATATATTATCTCATTTAATATTCATAACTATACTGTTATCAACTTTGTTTCACATATCAAGAAAATGAGGATCCTTTAGAGAAGTCAAATACTCTCAAAAGGTCACATGACTTGAAGAACATTTCCTTTACTTAGAGAATCTTTTCATAATATGCTTTCTCTCCTCAGTGGATTTAAATTCAATGGAATTTATTGTAAAGTGATAAACAGATGAAGGGCACTGGCTCTGAGACTAATGCCGTCCTTTTATAACCAAATGTGATGGGGTCAAGGTATTTACTCTTTCTGCCCTTTAATATCCATACCTGTAAAAAGAAAGGATTTTACCTAAAGTTCCTTATTGCTCTAGAAATATGCTCTATTTTTTTTTCAGAATGCTTTACAGTAGACAATCTAAAAGATGCAAAAATGGCTTTTAAATTTTTTCTTTTTATCAGAACACTTCCGTGTAATCACAGCTTCACTATTAAGAAATTGTCCTTGGCATTCAATTTCATACATTATCATTACATAGATCACTGGAAGTTTCTACCTATACAGGTAAGGAAATTTGGTAGTATTGTACCTAAGGATATACATAAAATTTAGATTAAAAAATATATATATATCCATTTTAGGAATTTTTTTAACTTATTTGAAAACTAGATGTTATAGCTGATGAAAGCTTCACAAGAATAATATTGTCATACATTAAGGTTTGAAAATTAACTACACAAATAAAAATTGAGGAAGACCTGGCTTGACAGCACTTTACTTTTAAAAAGGTAGAGATATTGACTTCCCTATTCTGCTATTATTCCATAGCTTATGACCATAGTTCCTGCCTCGAACAACTAGAAAAGACAGAAAAATGGGATTATCAGACATAGATTTTAAAATCACTATGATCAAGTTCAAGAAAATAGCTGATAAGATGGAGAAGTCCACCAAAGAAATGGACTTATGAAAAATTGAGATATAATTCACATACCATAAAATGAACCCTTTTAAGGAGTACAATTCAATGTTTTTTACAATATTCTTGAAGTTGTGCAACAATCACTGCTATCTAATTTCTGATCATTTACATTACCCCAAAAAGCAACCTCATATTCATTAGCAGTCCACCAATTCCTTTCTCTCCCCAACCTCTGGCAATCACTATTTTACTTCCTATCTCAATAGATTTGCTTATTCTGGACATTTCATATAAATTGAATCTATAATATTTGATCTTTTGTGACTGGCTTCTTTTCACTTAGCATAATGTTTTCATGATTCATCCTGGTTGCAGTATGTATCAGTACTTCATTCCTTTTATGGCTGAATTGTATTCCATTGTTTGGATATATCACATTTTATTTATCCATACACCATTGATGGGCATTTGTGTTGTTTTCAGTTTTTGGCTATCATGAATATGCTGTTATAAACATTTGTGTGTAAGTTTTTGTGTGAATATATATTTTCATTTCTTTTGGGTATGTATACGTAGGAGTGAAATTGCTGGGTCATATGATAACTCTATGTTTAACTTTTTGAGAAACTACTCAACTGTTTTCCAAAATGACTGTCCCATTTTATATATCCATCAGCAATATATGAGGGTTCAATTTTTCCACATCTTGTTAACACTTGTTATTGTCTACTTTTTGATTGTAACCATCCTAGAGAATATGAAGTGGTTATTTCATTGTGGTTTTGATGTATATATGCTTAATTACTAATGATGTTCAGCATCTTTTCATTTATTTATTTGATTTATTGTCCATTTATTAATCTCCTTGGAGAAATGTATGTTCTAATCCTTTGCCCATGTTTGAATTAGCCTTTTTTGTCTTTTTATTTTTGAGCTATGATTCTGTATGCTATTCCTTTATCTATCAGATATGTGATTTGCCAATGCTTTCTCCCATTCTGTGGCTTGTTTTTTCATTTTTTTGATATTGTCTGTGGCAGTTTGAAGCTTTCATGGACCCAGAAAATCCTGTTCTTAAAACTAATCCATTCCTTTGTATGTAAGCCTATTGTAGATGGGACTTTTTGATTAGATTCAGTTAAGGGACCCTCCTTTAGATTAGATCACTTTAGTAAGCCATGACCTAGGGTGGGTCATAATCCTTTTACTGGAGTCCTTTATAACCAGAGAAATAAAAAACCACAGGTACAGAAAAAGATCCCAGAGACAAAGAAAAGCCTCCAGAAGTCAAAACCAATGAACCCAGGAAAGAGAAAGATCTCAGATGGAGCAGCCAGAAGCTGAAGGCAATGAGGCCCAGAAGAGAGGGAAACAGATGCCACCATATGCCTGATCACTCACAGTTGCAGCTGTGAGAGAAAGAGTGTCCTGATGATGCCTTGATTTGGACACTTTCACAGGCTCAGAACTGTAAATAAATTCCAATAGTAAAAGCCAACCCATTTCTATTATATTGCTTTGTTAGCATTCAGCAAACTAAAAAAGTGTCCTTTGAAGAACAAATGTTTTTTACTTGAATTAAGCCCAATTTGTCTATTTTTTCATCTCTTAAGTGTTTAGTGTCATAGCTAAGGGCATGAAGATATACATATACTTTTGTCTAAAAGCATTATAGTTTTACCTCTTACGTATAAGTCTTTGATAGCATTTCAAGTAATTTTTGTATATGTGTGAGGTGGAGGTATGATTTTATTATTCTTTATATGAATATCCAATTTAGCGAAGATTAAACACCATAATTAATGGTGAAATATTTAAATTCACACCTCATAGATCAAGATTTAGACAAGAATGGCAGGTACAGCCACTACTACTGAACATTGTACTAGAATTTTTTGCCATAGAAATAAAGCAAAAATTATAAAACAAAAGACATAATGAAATAAGCTATCATTATTCACATATTACATGATATTATAAGTATAAAATACAAAATAATTTATAGAAAAACTGCAATTTATAAATAAATCTAGTAAGGTCATTAGATACCAGGTCATTATACAAAAACCAGTTGTACTTCTGTATGCCAACAAAAGGAAAATTAGAAAATGAAGTGTTTAAAATAACAATATTGACAATAGCATAAAATAAGCTAAATATAAAATAAAAATATAAAAATACCTAAAAGTAAAACAAATAATAAATGTACAAGGGCTCTTCCCCCAAAACTACAAAATATCACTGAGAAAAATTAAAGAAGAGCTAAATAACAGAGGGCAATACCATGTTTATGGATTAGAAAACTCAATATTGTAAACCAACAATTTTGTAAAATTATCAATCCTCTTACAAATCTTCTTCAAATAATGTATAGACAATGTATTGCCAATAGAATACTAGCAGGGATTTTCAGTATGTGAAATTAACCAGCTAATTCTAAAATTTAAATGGAATTACAAGGGGACAAAAATTTTTTTGAGGAAGTACAAAGCTCAGACTTACTTTATGAAGACTTGTTATAAAGTCACAATAGTAATTAAAGTGTGATATTAGCACAGTAAAATAGATCAATTTTCCATATTGCAGAGTACAGAAGCACAACCTCCCCTCAAACACATAACATTTGTATGGTCACTTAAATTATTACAATGGCGACACCACAGTGTTAAGGGAAAGTATGATCTTTCAATAAGTGATGCTGGACAAATTGTATAACCTTATGGAATAAAGGATATCCTACCTGATTATATCCACAAATCAATTCCAGATAGATGGTGGATCTATATGTGAAAGGTAAATTATAAAGGTAAGACATGCAAATGTACTCTATTTAAAATAATAGGTTCTATTGGTGTCTTAATGGTCAAGAGACACCATTAAGAGAATAATGGCAAGTCACATAACAGAAGGAATAATACACATATAAATAAGCACATTTGTATATATATGTATATACTTGAATAGTCACATCACAAAAGAGGGCATCTAAATGACTAAGAAATGAAAAGGTGCTCAACTTTTATTCGATATCAGGAAAACTCAAATAAGAACCACAATGAGTTACCACTTTCCAACCATCAGAATGACAAATAAAATAATATAGACAATACTAAATGCTTGCAAGAATGTGAAGCAACTCGAAATCTACTATGTTGCTGTTGGTAGTGTAAATTTGTCCTGCCACTTTGGAAAACTGTTTTGCAGTATATACTAAAGCTAAATTTACACATACCCTATAATCCAGCAATTTTACTCTTAGGTATATACCTAACAAATGCATAAGCATTTGTGCCAAATGACATATACAAGAATGCTATAGCAGAACTGTCTTTAGTGGTCCATATCTGGAAACAACCCAAATGTCCATCAACAGAAGAATGAATAAAGAGATTATATTTCCTTTATAAAATAGATATCATACAGCAAGGAGAATGGGGCATTATTAAGGAAAAGAATCCAGATACCAGTTTGGTTCCATTTATATAAAGTCCAAAAACATACAAAACTAATCAGTGGTGACAGAATTCAGGAGCATGGTTACCTTTGGGAGGCAGCTATTGGTAATGGGCATGAGACATATTTCTAGCTGGGGTGCTGATAATCTATTTTTTTTAACCAGTTGGTGGTTCATGGTTAAGTTCACTTTGTGAAAAACTCATTGAGCTGTATACTTATGATTTGTGCACTTCCCTGTATGAATGTTATACTGAAAAATTTTACTTCAGTTGACACAATTTTAAAAAAGGAGGGGAGGGGAAGAGGAAAGAAAAACAAGAAACAAAACAAACAAACAAACAAAAAACCCCCAAACAAACAAACACACAAGCAAGCAGTCAAACAAAGCTAAGGAAGAACAGCGTTCCTTCTTGGGCCCTTGTGGAACCTCTCAGGCTGCCTGTGTTCATAAGTCAATTACCCTGCAGGCTTCTCTCTGCAGGTTTTGAGGTGGGTTTTAGCAAGTAAACTAAGGTAATTTTTCTTTTTTAGTAAACTTTTTTTTTTGAAAAAATAAGGGACCCAAAAGAAGCTAGTACAAAAATAATGTCTATGTTTTCCCTGCTCTACAGGTATCAGCTGGATGTTAGATATCCCACTGCATCACTACTCTTATAGGAGCTGGGAATTGAACTAGGGACCTCATATATACAAGGTAGAAATTCCTCCACTGAGCTACCTTTCTAAATGGGTCAGTTAGCTCTTCAGAAAGCTATTAAGTCACTCCCCCCCCCCCCCCCCCAACCGGCAGGTTTTACTCTCCTAGGGCTGCTGTATGAGCAGATTCCCCCTTCCCTCTCCTGGTCAGGTTGAGTTCCCTTTTAAAATTCAATGGGACACTGATGACTAAGTACATGGCACCCCAAAATGATTTTCAAGCCTCTTCCAGACCACCCCCCCCTCCAAGAGAACCCTAAATAGGCTCTTGAAAACTTATTAAGCACTTCCCACTGCCTGACTCCCTTAGGGGAGTTGAAATTCTGATAGTCCTCAGCACAGAGCTATTAAATTGGCTGACTCTGCCCTCTGTCAAGCCAAGCCTCTGTATCCCAGGGCAGTTAGGTAAATCAGGCTTCCTCAGCAGATTTGCCTCTCCCCTCAGCCTGGTGCCACTTTGAGCCGGCTGGTGTGCTCCCCAAAGCTCTAAGAGGATCCAGGCAACCAAACCCACAGAATGGAAACCCCTCTCCACCCTTTGCCAGAACCCTCCAACTCTCGGAGAAAGTTTCCTCTTGCTGGGTAGCTGGGGGGGAGTCGGGCTCAACCTGGGCCCTTTCCTGAAGTTGGGGCTTAGCCGTGTTTTCCAGGAATGGGGCTAAAAACTCATGGTTTTATCTTGAGCAATCTATCTCCCTATCCAGCTCCCTCCAGATGGATGCCCCGGAGGCTCCCGCTCTGTGGGCTCCCAAAACAGCTCACTCGGGCAGGATCCTGTCCCCGATCAACTGTTTTTTGTGAGAGAGATGGTGAGCATCCACTTAAACCAATGCCATCTTGCCTTCCCTCAGTTGACACAATTTTTTATGAAGACTTTGATTGACAAAGTTTCTTTTAAGGATATCAAATAGTGCTGCTAAAACAAAAAACAGATAAAACATAAAACTAAAGGGAATTAAATTTTGGCACAAAATAAGAAAGAGCTATTATTAAATTATTAAAAAATGGAATGTGCTGCCTTATGAAGCAGTGTGTTCCCTATCACTGGATGTAACCAAGTTGAGATGGAAGCATTCCTATTAATACTAGCTTAGAAGCAGTCTCTGAAGGAACTCTCCAACTCTAGGACCACAGAATTTTATATCTTATAATATCACACAACACGAACTCCCAAGTGGGTCATACCACATGATTTGCCAAACAATATTCATTAGTGAGTAGATCATTTAAACTTTATTTAAACTTTCATGCAGATACCACTTGAAGGAATATATATTTCTCACTTCCTTCTATTTTTACAACTTTTTGTTAAATGTTTTAAATATACCTGAATAGGCCACTGGGCTAAGCAAGAGATTATGCCTAGATTTTTTCTTTTTTGCTATCTAAGGGGAAAAAAAAAAAAACGAAACAGAAGGCAATAGACTGCTCTGTTGCTAAAAGATGAATAGCAAGTGGAAAATTTAGAGTGGTGCTAAATATATCTACTCACTGCACCAAGACCTGCCTTATGAAAAAATAAGCAAGTTCTATTTATTCCTTGCCTAAATATTCAGATTAGATATGCATAATATGCACATTGTCCTAATAAACAATCAGATATTTTTCACATTACATGGCAAAGAGTGTTATTTTTTTAAAATAATGGCTACTAATTCAGTTTAAGCTGAACAGTAACTTTCAATGCATAACAGTGACAGAATGGCATATATTCTACTCCTAATGCACAAGACCACTTCATTCTGATTGCCAATTAATCATTTGAAGATATCAATAGTTTTTAAATTTTTGGTTCAGGGGCCTAGGGTGAAACTTTAGTATATAGTCTACCCAGAAAAACATAGATATGCACATATTTAATGTACAATTTCAGAGGATTTTCAGACTCTTTGTTTTCTATCCACAAACACTGTAGGTCTATAAATCCCAGGTTACATGCCCATGGTCTAGAATTGCCATGTATACCACAAATGAATAATCATTTGGTAATAATTTAGAAGCCACTTCAGGATCAATTATTACTATCTTTCAGAACTACAGAAATAGCAATAAATGGCAGAGTTAATAAAATACTAGGAATGATGAGGGTTTATGTTAAATTCATTCATTCTCCCTACCATCCATCCATCCATCCATCCATCTATCCATCTATCCATCCATCCATCCATCCATCCAGTTATCCACCCAGCTATCCATTTTATATACTACGGGATGTGTGGTGATACAGTTGCTAACAAAATAGATAGTTTTTCTGATCTCATGGAACTTTGAAAAAGAAAAATGTGAGAAAAAATATGTAATTGGTATATTAGATGATGATATTTTTAAAAACTTTTGAATTACTTGCATATTGCTTCTCTTTTGCAGCTTTCAGAATCCTTTTTTATTTTGTCTTTGTCATTTGAATATATGTATCACTGTGTGGTCTATTTGGATTTATCCTGTTTGGAGTTCATTGAACATCTTGGATGTGTGTTTTCATGTCTTTCATTAGATTTGGTAAGTTTTCAGCCAATATTTCTTTGAATATTCTTTCTGCCACTTTCTTTTTACCTCTCCTCCTCGAATTCTCACAATGTATATATTGGTACACTTGATGGTGTCCCACAGTTCCTCAGACTCTGCTCACTTTTCTTCATCCTTTCTTCTTTCTGCTTTTCAGACTGAATGACTTAAATTGTCTTGTCTTAAAAGTTTTCTCTTTTTTCTGCTAGCTCCAATATGCTGTTGAACACCTCTAGAGAATTTTAAATTTCTGTTACTGTGGTCTTCAGCTCTCTTTGGTTCCTTTGCATAATTTCCATCTCTCTATTGTATTCTCCTTGTTTTTATCCATCATTTTCCTGATTTCTTTAGTTTTTTCCCCATGTTTTCCTTTAGCTCTTTGGGAATATTTAGGATATTTTTTACCTTTTTTTCTTTTTTAGGAGTTACCAGGGATCGAACTCGTGCTCCCCAGGACCATTTTTAAAGTCTTTAGTAAGTCCCAGGAGGTCCCCCTCACTGATGGTTTCTAATGTTTTAACCTTCTCCTTCACCTGGGCCATTGCTTTTTTTAAATTTTTTTTTAATTCCTGTTTTTTGTTTGTTTGTTTGTTTGTTTGTTTGTTTATTGTGGGTAAAAATCAAAATTTTCACAATACATATCAATATTTGTAAAATGATATATAAATATATATGCATATATGTGCATTTGCTTACATAAATGTTATTATATATATATATATATATATATATATATATATTTTTTTTTTAAAGGTGCTTAGATTACCTGGGCCATTGCTTTGTATGCTTTGTAACCTTTTGTTGAAACATGGGCATTTTAATATTTTAATGTATTATCACTGGAATTTTGACTCTGAGGTGTATTTTCCTTAAGCTTGTATCCAGATATTGCTATAACAGAGCTTTCCTTGCATGCTTGGACTTAAAAAGAAGAAGAAAAACAAGAAGAAGGAGGAGGAGAAGAAGGAGAAGAAGATGGAAAGAAAGAAAACACCTTTCCCAGTCTTTGCAGATTGCCCTATGCAAGTACTTGCTCTCATTCAGGACTTATCCATACAATGAGTTTAGAGAACAGTTCTTGCCCAAAGTGTGGTGGCTTTCCCGATCTTTTCAGAAAATATATCTTGTTTTGGGCATTTTTGGTGTGGCCATAGGCATTCTACCATTTGCATGTTTCTGAATGTCCCTTCTTCCTCAGGTAAATTTCTTCTTAGTCTGGGCAATACATGGTGTGTCCTGCAGTCAATAGTCCCTTGCCCCAGGCATCCACTTGAGTGCTCTCCCACAGTGTTCTGTAGGAGAGCTCAGTAAACTGTCTTCTACATGCAGAACAAGTTTCTAGTATGGCAAGTCCCTCAGACCACCCCCAGATTGGACCAGACATACCTGCTCCCAGTGTGTGCACAGGGTTTACAGTGCTCCCTCTGGAACCAGAACCAAGGATCTGCACTGGTAGAGCTGCCAGTTTCACACAGAGACAGTGAAGGGTGGGGGAGGAGCCAGTCATAGCCCACAAGATCTTTCTATTTTTAAATAGCCTTTATCTTGGTTAGCCCTTGCCCTGTTACTGCGGTTCTTTAACTGTTTCATGGAGATTTGAGAAAGATGCATCTCCCAGTTCTTGCTAGTTGTCCAAAATTCTGTGGGGGAATGGTGTCCTGAAGCTTCTTACTACACCATCTTTACCCATATGATGGGATCTTTTTAGTTTTAATTTTTAGGAGGTACTGGGGATTGAATTTAGGACCTCATACATGGGAAGCAGGTGATCAACCACTAAGCTACATCTGCTCCCCAGTGAGAGTTGTTTTTTACTTTTGTTTGTTTGTATTTGTTTTTAGGAGGTACCAGGGATTGAACCCGGGACCTCATACATGGGAAGCAGATGCTCAACCACTTGACTTATATCTGCTCCCCTACATGGTGGGATTTTAAGCTATCTTTTCCTTCTAAATTATTAACCCTCATAATAATATCTGACATTGAAGAGTCTTATTGTTTTAAAAGCTTTCCATGTATTAACTCATTTGTTCCCTGTTACAACTCTTTGAGATAGGGACTAATAGTATCTCCTTTACAAATGTGCAGATGGAAGCTCAGATAGGTTAAGTGATTACCTCATGTCTCTTAGCTAACATAACAGAAGCAGAATTTGAGCTCATGCATTGTCTTCAGACTATCTTCTTAAACACTATAGCTATATTGTCTCTCAATAATGGAATTATGCCAATATCACAATAAATATTGCAATATTATCATTGACGAGAATAACAATAATAATATAAATGATTTTTATTGGTTATAATAGAATTGTGATTACTGAGAAGTACCTTTTGACATAATTTAGTTTAATTTTCACAACAGTCCAATGACTTAGAAATTATTATAATCTTTTAATAGAATGAAAAATAAAGCTCAGAGTAGTTAAATATCCTATCTGATATCAAATAGTTAAATAAAAAAATGCTTTTGACTCAGATCTGTTCTGTTAGACTCCGAAATCTGGCATGGGCCTTCTGAGTATTTCTTGGCTGATGCCCTTACCTGAAGTGATAGTGGGGGATGAATATTGAGCAGAGCGTTTTTGGGGGTCAGCATTTTAGCACTAAATTCCGTGCAATTGAAAAATCAATAAAATTAACAACATAAACACTAGAGCCAGGATTTTTCAGACAACTGGATCTTTAGCCTTGATTGTCTTTGGGGAGAGCCACTGGAGTCCAGGCTTCAAATAAAAGCATTTAAAATCTTGTTCATGAAACAAAAAACCAATTCTAGCAAGATAAAGAGAAGTCTATAGGCAGAGCCCTTGAATCCAGGTTTATAAGGAATGTTCCCAAGATTTCCCAATCAATGACTATGGCTCTTAGGGCAAGGAAGTGAGACATATCACGATGAAGAATTTTTATTATTGACTATTTCTCACTTTAGTCTAAATTATCGAGAAAATATTCTGTATTTTATGTTTAATTTTGCAGCTTTAGGTGCAGCACAGTGCCTGACACAGAGAAAGAGGGTAATAAGTGTTTGATTCATAAATAAATGGCAATTTCCATGATAAAAGAATTCAGTGGTTGCAGATTCCCCAGTTTTGAAGAGATCTTATATAATAAATAGCCATTTATACAAAAAAGGTTAAATAATTTTTAAGATCACACTGCTTCTTAATGATAAACATGGTTCTAGAATCTAGGCCCACTAACTAGTAATGCAGAGTGTTTAGTGATATTTTAATGGAAAAATGCATATATTATTAGCATGCAGTTTATGAGTCAATTAACTCATACTAAATTATCAGTTTTTAAGAAGTTTGTAATATATTTTCTTTCTAGGGTTAATGTGGGAATCATTTACAACCCAAGGTAAATATACAGTTGACCACTTGGCTCTCAATTTTCTTACTTGTAAAATGAAGGGGGCTAGCCTTGACACTTGTTTACTAAGCACTCTTAGAGCTCTAGATTTCTATAATTTTACTCTTTATTTTGGTAAAAGAGTTTAAAACACATTATACAATCCCATATTAAAAAGCATGAGGGCTATACTAGTTTTTTTTTTCCTTATATATTAAGCTAAAGAATCTGTATGCTGCTTTTGGTGTCAAAACTCTTTTGCTGTAACATAATTGATTACCTATACTGAAAAAGTCAACTCTCCATGTATAAATGACACAAACTTTTAAAAATTTACATTCATCTGGGAAAGTTTCCATTCTCCGGTAGTTTATCTATACATGCCTTATTGGTAGATGTGAGCATTTTCAGAAGATTATTTTTCAATGATTGACATCCAGCAAACAAATTTGTGTCTTAAACTATGTTTGAAGTAGTGTTCTTTGATTAATAGTCTTTAAAAATGCTATGTATTAATATTAATTCTAAAAATATCACATTTTCCTTTTTATAATTTACTCAGTAACCCCCAAATAGGAGTGTAGCAGAGCTTCTAAGGGAGAGGGAGGACAGAGTATAATATTGTATTTGTCTAAGGGCATAGGTTTAAAAAAAAAAATGTTGAGAGACCCTGCTGTAAAGAAAATTTATCTGGCTGCTCATGGATATTTTTCATCAAATAGAAAAATACACGTTCACAAAAGTTAATTTATTCAAAAAGGATAAACTAAATATAAAACACGTGAGTATTAATGATTATTTCATAAGCATGATTAGGGAAGCAGCTGTAGCTCAGTTGTTGGGTCCCTGCTTTGCATGTACAAGGTCCAGGGTTCAACCCCTGGTACTTCCTAAAAAAAAAAAAAAAAAGTGATTAATTTATTGATTATGAATTCTAAAATTAGAAGTTAGCATTTGCATATGTATGGTATAATATAAGAATACTGTTCTAAAAATGAAAGAAATCTGTGTTTCAGTCCCAGCTGTCACTAAAGAATCAGGTCTTTCATTGTTCTGGAGTTCAGCTTTCTCAGGTATAAAATGAAGGGACCAGCTTAGTTGCTTGCTAAGTGCCCTTAAATTTCTGCTATTCTCTAACTCTCCTAAATTTTTATGTCAATTTTTTTTGTAAAAGTATTTTATTGCTTCCATATAAAAAGACTACACAGTACTTGAGAAATGATCATGATGATTCTTTTTCATAGTTAGAACCTAAATCCCTGCGTCTATGGCCAGCAGATCAGTAGATTAGGCATTTTAACCAGGTTCACATATCAGAATCCTTTGTGGAGCATCTTCAAACTGGAAACTTTTATTTGGTACACCTGATAGTGGGCCTGGTCCTATGTGGATTCTAGTAGTGGGCTTATCCCATTGATTTTGATATGCATCCTTAATTAAAAACCACTCTTCCAGATTCTCTTTTGACAAAATGTTTCTTGAGTTTAGGTTGCAGACAAAGATCTGCACTAAAAGAGGTAACAAATGCAAAGTAATAATTAATCTCAAAAAAGATTGTTTCTTTCCTAATCATCTGTGGATAAGCTCAATCTTTCTTGTGCATGATTTCCACTGGCGTGGAACTCACGGATCTCAGATATTTTATAACTCTTTGGTCGAACCTGTGGTGATAGAAAACTAGGCAATAGAAATTCAGTTGACATTGAGAAGGAATATATATACACATATATTTTAAATATATATACACACATATATTTTAAATTAAGGAATATATATGCACACATATATTTTAAATATTGTATACTTAAATACAGTACATAAATACATAAAGATAGGTAAGTGCTAACCCTTTAATCTCTATATTCTATTTGTTCCATCTTTTCCACCCATCTCCTCCACCCTGCTTTCTGCTCCAGAATACTGACCTGAATAAAGTGTAATAGTTCTCATGCCCTCTGGTATCCAATTGAGTTTGGCCAATAGATAAAGACTGGTAGGACTTTAGGTGAACTGAGAAGAGTGAATCCAGGGTATTTATATTCTTGGATCACTCCTGGCTGTGTTCCTTGACCAAAGCTCACTGATCCTTTCGAGCCAGTAAACTCTCTATAGTACTCTTTGCTTCCAAGTTCTGATAATTGCTCCCTTCCCTGATCCCTCCAGAGATGGTAACACCTCAGAAGTGACCAGGTTATTGTATTGGTTCTTATGGCTTTTCTGCATTAACTTTTTGTAAACACACTTTGTAAGTAGACTCTTGTAAAATAATCCTCCTGGAATTATCTTATTTTGAGCATGTCATGTTTCCTACTTATTGGGATCCTGGCTAAAACAGTCTCATTCAAAAGGTATCACGTAAGTCTGGGGAAGGATAGAAGGATTGAGAGGTGACTGCTAAGAGGTGTGGGGTTTTTCTTTTTGGAGTAATGAAACTGTTCTAAAATCTTTTGTGGTGATGAATGCACAACATTGTGATTATACTAAAAGCCATTGGTTATGCACTTTGGATTGATTGTGTGGTAAGTGAACATATCTTAATAAAACTGTTTAAAAATAACTAAATAAATGTGTAAAAATAGCCAGAAATAACAACTATGTACAGCAGATAAAGCACAGAGAGATTGAGAGGTGAAGAATTTTCTTGTTTGTTTTTTTGTTTGTCTGATTTTTGTTTATTAATATTATTTCTATTGAAATAATGAAAATGCCCTATTAATGACTGAAGTGATGAATGCACAACTATGTGATTATATCAAATACCATTGATTGTACACTTTGGATGAATTGTATGCTTTATTAATAGGTATCAATAAAATTAATTTGTTTAAAAATAGTATTTTTATTCTAGTGTTTTGGAATCAAGAAACAATATTAAAATGTCTCTTTGGAACTTAGCCCATAAACAAATGCCACCTTAAAAACTAAGAGTTAAATCTGAAACAAAGTGGCGAGAGTAATGTGGATGCTATCATATTAAAGGCCTTTGGAAGCATGCTAGCATAGTTTACACACCACCAGACCTATTTTTAGAGCTAACTCCTTTTTGCAATGTCAACGGTAACATTATACTTATTTTAATCCTCAGTATCTCAAATATCAGCCTCTACTAGTTGTACAGTTCCCTCTTATTTGATATCAGAGAGCCCAATGGAGCCTTCTGAAGAACCTAGTCAGATTAGTAAAGATAACTTTTTAGAAGTTCCTAATTTATCTGTTTCTCTTTCTGAAGATGAAGAAGTTAAAACTACCTTCAAACCTGGTTTCTCACCTCAACCAAGTAGGCGAGGTTCTGATTCTTCTGAAGACGTGTACCTCGACACCCCATCTTCAGGTGGGAGAAGAGTTTCATTTGCTGACACCTTTGGATTCGATCTTGTGTCTGTTAAAGAATTTGATTGCTGGGATTTACCGAGTGTTTCAACTAATTTTGTTTTAGGGAAAGACATTTTCCACAAAGAAGAATATATTTTATCTAAACTGTTTGACTTGCCTTCTTCAAAAGAAGACCTTATGCAACAACTTCAAGTACAGAAAGCAATGCTGGAGTCAACTGAGTTTCTTCCTGGGTCTACAAGTATGAAGGGCATTATTCGAGTTCTGAATATGTCTTTTGAGAAGTTAGTATATGTGAGAATGTCCCTAGATGACTGGCAGACACATTATGACATTTTAGCAGAATATGTCCCTAATTCATGTGATGGTGAAACTGATCAGTTCTCTTTTAAGATTTCATTGGTTCCTCCTTATCAAAAAGATGGCGGTAGAGTTGAGTTTTGTATACGTTATGAAACTTCTGTTGGTACATTTTGGTCAAATAATAATGGCATAAATTATATATTGGTTTGCCAAAAGAAAGAACAAGAGCTGGAGCCTGAAAAACCACGGGAAGAAGTACGTAATAGACAAATAAAAGGCTGCTTAAAGGTAAAATCAAGGTGAGGATATATCTTACATTTTTTACTATTCATAATATGAAAGAGTTTTTGGCATTCTTGATTTCACATGTTTCAAGAAGTAGCCATTCTTTTTAAAAATATACTGCTTGTTATGTATAAAACAAGAGTGCCAGGCTTTAACAAGGTCAGTGCACTTGTTAAAGTCAGATAATAACACTGTATTATCCCTTCTCCTAAAGCAAGGAAAAAATATGGGTATAATGTAAGAGATGGGAAGGAGCATTATATGTGTAACTCATTGCCTAGTGAGTTATGTTGCTTAATCTCAAACCATGAAATTTAGATTCTTCACATGTAAAAACTATTTTTTAAAAATTTAAAGTATATTTCTTTTCAGTGGTTTTTGAATGTTTATAATCTACTTTGAAACATTTCTGATTAATATGAAAATGGTGTTTCAATAGGTACATAGTTTTCAGAAATTTGTATGCTTACTCCAAAGGTTGCAATGATTATCTTAATGACTGATTGAGTCATACAGGGATGTTTTGAGGGTTACATGTTAACTCTTAAGAGCTAAGAATTTAATGATAAACTAATAAAAAGACATGGTATTTGCATGATGTATGAATTACATGTAAAATTTCATGATTATAATCAAATGTAGCATTGTGGAAATATTAGTATAATTTAATAAAAAAATATGGAGCAGAATTTTTTAAAAAAGACCCAAATAGAAGTAAAGATATTTAGCTATATAGATTAGGGAATTAGGATATGACCCCTAATTAGCAGTATCGCTCTCCTGTTAATATAAAAAAGAAAAAAAAAAACCTCTTTGAGCTCTCTCTTAGTGCATAGTGGGCTAATTTCTATGACACTAGGTTAGTAGATAAAACATTCAGGAGTAGATAGATCCCTTCTGCTCCTCATAGTATCCCAGTGGGAAGGCCCTCTTTGCTCCACCAGCTAATATCAAAAGTTTTGACTGAATTCTGCTTAAAATATGGGTATTTTGATTCCTAATAGTTTTTTTTTATTATTATTATTATTATATTACACTATTTCTGCTATAGTTATAAGAATCTTTGGGTTTAGGAACTGTCCCTAAAAACATACCATATGATGTTGAGACAATTTTAACCTCTCTATGCCTTAATGCCTTCATCTACTAGACTGGAACAAATAAAACCTACTAAACTTGTTACTCCAATGTATTAGTGCACTAAATATAATTTAGATGGAAGCAATTAAAACACATATTTCTATTTTCATTATCATTTAAAGTATTTGAAAAATTGGCTTAATTAACTTTGTGAAGTATGTCAACTTTCTTAGTTCCAAACTTCCTCAGACTTTAATTGATGATATTAAGAAATATATTATAATCATCTCCATATATGCTAAAATAATATGTTCATGAAAATTTCAAGCTACAAATTAGCTATTCAGATAAAATAAGTTCAACATTATTTAACACAGCTAATTTATGTATCTAACCATATATATACTAAATATTTTACAAATGAGACAATTATCAGTGACTATGTATTAAACATGCTACAAGTTTATATGCTAAAGAAAAGAAAACTTAAGAAAGACACAGTCTTATTGTCCAAAGGATCATAAACAGTGTTTAACTGGGTGGACTCTTCTGCAAGTTAAGGTATAGATAGGGAATTCCTTTAATAGAACAAACTTGATACTGGGAACAAATCATTGGCAACTGATAGGCCTAATCTTCTACCCCTATCATGATATTATTGGAACATCTCCTAGTATATGATATGTCTGACTATATATATCCATACACACATTTGTATTCAGAATATTAATCATCAGTTTCATAGCAGACACCATTCAAGCTTTAATATTGCTTTGGGAAAAGCTTGAGAAGAACTAAACCACAAAATGGTCTAAAGGTCTGTAAAGTTTCCTAATGAGTTACAAAAATGGAAAAAAATCTCTTTCCTCCAAAACCACAAATACATTTCTGCACTCCTATAACTTAAAAATGACCAACATAATTCAAACCACATTTTGAAAAAAGCATTTGCCTATGCAAGAAGCTTTTTGTGCAGAGTTTCAGTCCAATAAGAATTTTTACATCTGATTTATATACCACTCAAAATGGAGTGTATAAAGGAAATCCTGACAGATCCTTAGAACAGCATGTGCCATAACAGAATATTTATACAGCTTTTCAATTATATAATTTATATGCAATAGGGTTTCAAATATTCTTAAAACTCACACAAGAGAGCATTATCAAATTTCTAAATGAATATTGCAGTTGGATTTCATTGTGAAGACTTTGGTTAGGGAAAAATAGCACACCTTATTAGTGTTATTTTATAAAACATGTATGGGCTAAAATAAAAATGAACTAATATTTATTTGATAAAAAAAAAAAATGTAGCTTCTAAAATATCCTCCTCTCCCAAATAGTTAAATAATCTTCTTAAACATTTCCACAATTCCTGTGTAGTTTAATTTGGAGGTCATTTCATCTAGAAGATAAATATAAAGGAGAAATTTATGTGAATTTTTGCTTCATACATGAAAGGAGATTAATAATAGTGTACGATGTAAGTCAAAATGAAAATGAAAATTAGGCAGTCCTAGTCTAGAGAGTAACACTGAACATCAATTCCTCCTAAAACCAAAGTTAATTTCCTATCAGAGTGTCTGAGATAGTATCTCCTCAAAGTGTCAAAAACCCCTTCTAATAATAGAGAATGAACTTTGGCACCACATGTAGTGAGGCACAATTTCTATGTCAATCACCCACCAAGGAACTATATTTTCTCTAAGGAGATTTTTTTCAGGTCAGAGTTTTCAAATCTCCGTAGCAGAGGGGGCCATCTATTTTCTGTTGATGCAGGTTAGTCTATCTACTTTGAACAGAAAGAAATAGCTAGTGGAATATAAAAGCAGAGTTTGTAACTCATGGGCATGTGACCAAGAGTGACCCAAAGATATTTAATTGCACTGAAAGGAATGCATCATGAGATATTTCTTAAGCGTTGTCTCATATGTGGCACTGGGGTACGTGCTAACAAACAAACTAAACAGATGTCTGATCTACATCCCATGGCTTTTATTTAAAAGAATGGCATGGCTTTAAATTACTTTAAATGTAGATAAGATAAATAAGCTAAAATTAGAATGCAGAAGCAGTGTAACCTCAAATTTATAATTTTGGGCATCAGAGTTAGATATACCTGGGTTTGAGTCCAAGCTCTACCACATAATAGCTGTGTGACCTTGAGCAAAGTAAGTTTGTTTCCCTGTACTTCACAGGGAATTGTTACAAAATTTACATGAGCTAATATACATAAATTTTCAGCACAGTATCCGGCACAGAGTAAGTACTCAGTAAATGTTAACTGTTGTAAAAAACAAGGCTAAACCTAGCTTTAGGTGGATTTGAAAAACCCCAGCAAGGCTCAACCTTGCCCAAAAATCCCTCTCCTCTTTCTTCTCAGAGCTCCTTAACTTTCAGTATTAGAAAGCCATTACTTTGACTCTTGCAGGATCTAAATCAATAAGCAAAAGTAATTGAAGTGCATACTTTTTTTAAATGTATGTATCACTTAATATCTGGAACATCTTAACGTTGGAAGATATATTTTTTAAAGATTTATTTATTTATTTATTTATTTATTTATCCCCTCCCAACCCCGTTGTTTGAGGTCGCTGTCTGCTTTCTGTCCGTTGTGTGCTCATCTTCTTATTTTAGGAGGCACCGAGAACCAAACCCGGGACCTCCCATGTGGGAGGTAGCCACCCAATGGCTTGAGCCACCTTCGCTCCCTGGAAGAGATTTTAATGATTAAAATTTCCAAATTCAATAGATGAGAAAATGGAAGCTCAGAGTGGAGTGGGAGGAAAGACTAGTTTTGGTATTGTCCAGACATGCATATTAATCTCAGTAAAATATATATTTATTATCCATGTCACCATAGACATATACTTTACTTCTCAAAGCCTCAGATTATTCATCTGTAAAATAGGAATAACGATACCTGATGCTGTGGGAATTAAATTAAAACAAAATGAAATTATCTCTTTAAAGCTAATAGAGTGCTGAAAACATATAAGATAATCATCAAAAGCCAACTATCATAATAATTGTCATCATTATTATCAAATCTTGTTCAGCTAACTGGTTTACTGGTTTCTGGATTTGCATTATTTACCCATCCATTATAGGTTTCATTGTTCATGTTCCAAAATTCATTCAACAAAGTTTTATTGAGGTTCTGTGTGCTAATCTTGTGCAAAATGTGCAATTCAATTACTTTTGCTTCTTGATTTAAATCCTGCAAAGACAAAGTGATGGTTCTCTAATGCTGATGATTTAGGAGCTCTGAAAAGAAAGAGGAGAGGGGATTTTGGGCAAGGTTGTGTGAGGCACTGGCATCCAACTGAGACACATGGCTGGACACACAACCCTATACAGATAAGGAGAAGCCTCAAGGGAAAAGGGCTCACAGGGGCAGAAAGGGCCTGAAACCAGAAAGAGAAACAGAACACCAAAACCAAGTTTGGATTCTCTGGGTTTACAATGGAGGCCATGGACAAAAACAAAATAACAACTGTTTACACTAAATTAGGTTTTATAGAAAATGTTATCTGTAACTGACTTTGGAAGCTGGCTATGGGACTCTTTTCTCAGCCCTCTTACTTTCTTTCTCACCAGCTGCAAAATATATATTCTGAACTGTCAGGTAAATAAGTTGACTTCATCTGGTTTTGTATTTTAAGTAAAATTATTACATTATTTTAAGTAAAGGAACAAAATGATATAGGATTTTGATGGTATTTATAGCCTGCCCAGGTGCATGCAAATAAATTCCTGAAAGATTTTAATGTTAAAGGGGAAAATTGATTAGTTCTCCATTTTGCTTTTTACCCGAGGGTTAGAAGAACCAGCACATTCAGGAATGGAAAAGAGAAATCCTTTCTAAAACATGACTTTAAGAATACAGAATTTATCTTCCAGGGTGGTAAAATCATTAAACTGAGCCCAAGAGAAGCACTGAAAATGGGGCATAAGATATGGCTATGTGGCCTGTTACAGTCAGAGCCACTGAATTGTGACATTGCCTTAATTTACAGTTACAGTATAATCAGGGTCCTGGAAATATTGCAAAGAAGTGTAAACAGCTCCATGAGGCCTTTGGGACATAATGTGTTCCATAACTAACTCAAGTCTACACTAATTGTGGAAGCCAGGTCTTTTTAAGGGAAGGGACTTCTGGCAATGACATTTGGAAACAAAACACAGCTGCACAGGGCCAGTCAAGGGGAATATTTGGAAGCTGGTTGACAGCAAGGATCCACCAGGGCTTCGAGTCTTCCTGCTTTTCTGGAGCTTCAGACCCATCTGAGGGTAGACTTTCCAAGTAGTTTTGAACCTTTGCTAAGAGAAGAGGATCAAGAGGGCTCTTACCATTCAGTTTCTCAAGCACTAGCTGAAAGGAATTGCTATGGATGTCATATCTCAAATGGATTCTCTGGAATCTCAATGAGCTGAACTTCCTCACCTGAAGCCCATCTACAGCCTGTAAAAGTAGAGTGGCTCTTCTATCCATATCGGACGGAGAGTCCCCTGATCCCAGTCTCTCTTCTCTTCTTGTCTTATTCTTTCTTTCTCACCCATGGCACCGTTTTCACGGCTCCAGGTCCTGACCGACACCTTCTGTCTGCGCCAGAAGTGTTCCAGACAAAAAAATGGTGGCACCTTTGGGGAGTGGTATAATATAGCTTTTGGTCATCTTCAAATTCTGCTGACTCTTATCTTGTTCTTATTCTAAATTTTTACCTTCTCATCCCAACAGGAATAGCATAGAGAAAGTTATCTCAGGGACAGATACCTGAGGTGACCTGACTGCACATTGCATTGCCAACTTAAAAGATCCTGTGTGCTCTGGCACTTCACTTTGTAACCTTGCCTGAAATTTATACACACACACACACACACACATATATATGTGTGTGTGTGTGTAAACTCTCCCCCCAATTTGAATGCAGAGACCTCTAGGATGGCAGGCGCTACCCCTATCTTACACTCAACTGAGGTCATTTGCACAGACTGTGGATTGAGTCATTAGAAATTTCTATCTGTGTAAACTTGGATAAATTACATTTTGTACCCATTTTATTCAATGTAAAATAAGAATAATGATTTCTACTTGGCAGAGTTGCTATGAGGGATATATTAGCTAACATATATAAGCGCCTATCCCAGTTGCTGAAACTTTGTAGATACTCGAATTGTAGTATCGATGGCATTGGTGATAAATCCCACATTTTAAAATCTCACATATGGCTAGTTCTATGCCCAAGATTAATGGAAGAATCCTTTTTATCTCATTGTCATTCTGCTGCCAATACCCAAGCTAATACAAATAGTTTCAAAATTAGTTATGTTACAAATTCCATAGTTTTGGGGTACTATCCAGGGAAGCTAATATTTTTGGCATTACTTCTCTTGGGAAAAATGCTTTCCAAATTCCATTACATTCTGGGTTACAAAAATATTTGGAATATCACCTGTTCATAAGTTGGAGACTAGTTTTTTTTTAACGTGAACTACAAAATGTTTCTTTTTAAGGTAGTTTTCTATGTGGAAACTAAGAAAATTGAGAAAAATTGGCTAAATAGCTTTCAAGTATTAATGGATGGACCTTAAAACCATTCAATTTTTTAAAAAAATTATGATCAAATACACTTGTTTTGCAAGAAAGAATATTTATTTAAAATCTGGTGTTTAGTCTGTGAATAAGCTCAATGATACTGCTATTTTGAGGGCCATGTTTACCATTTTTACCCACCCTTTTGTTCCTGGATGATTGTCTTCTAAGGTATTTTGTGTTTTAAGTAGGAATTTTGGCTGCCCTTTGTCTCCACTGATTTCTTTATATATCCATATCTCTCCCTTTATTTTTCTCCCCCTTTCTCTATCATTTATCTGTATTTACATCTTACTATTTCACATCTCACTAGTCTTTCACTCAGAGGAGAAGAAAAATCAGAATGATTGCACAAAAATATATTATGACAACTTGGTTTCTTATTAATTAATGGCACTGGTCAAAAACTAAGGGAAAAAATTAATAGTTGGTGAAAGTTCTAAATATGTCAATTTCCACTGGCCAGAACAACTGAGTTTGCTGGACATAATTTCATCTTTTCAGCTCTCTAGACCTATGAATAGAAGATGAAATTGAAATTTATATAATTTTTTTTTCTCTAAGAAAATATACTATATATCATTGCATGTCAGTCATTCCTCTGTTTTAAAGCATTATCTTTTCCACATTACTAGAAAAAAAGGAAAAAGCTCCTCAGGATATAACTTTCAGGTTTTTATTTTGCTCCTCTAATAGCTTTACTTGGTTTAACTGGCATGGTGGTCTATTTTCTATTATATTAATAATAGCTGGTTTTGAGACTGAATTGTGCCTTCCTGCTGTTTGAAGATTTTATGACAAATAGAAATAAATTACTAAATTGGACTGTTATACTGCTTTGTTTAGTGACAGAGACTAATTGTACATTAAACAAAACTGTCTTGGGAAATTTTAATATTCCTTCCCCCTGAAGTTATTATGAAATGGTCTATGATGTACATCAGTGCTCTTAAAGTCACAACTATAAGTGGAATTGTACTATCTGTTAGACAATACTGAGTGTCCTGTGTACAGCTGTAGATTTAAATTATATTTACACCTTTTGCAATTTGCAGCAGTAAAAAAGATCAAAATACCTCAAACATATACCTGTAAAGCATGCTGATTTTCCTACTCTGTTTAACATGGAGAGTATTCTGATTTGTTTTACAGAATTAAGCAATGGAACAATCCTAACCTATTGATTCTTTATAAGAAAAAGCTCAAGCTCTTTTCCATCCCAAAAATTACTGTGGATGTCTTTACACTATTACAAATCACATAGCTTTGCTGGATTTCAGCCTCATAAGCTATGTATGAAATGATACAAAATACTCACATTTTTCTATCTCCTTTTGAAAATTAATACTTATAAATACTTTCATAGTATTTTGATATTACAACTTAAATCTTTTAAGTTGTAAGGAAACATTAAACAAATTTTTAAAAATCACATTCAGGCACAGTAGAATAAAAGAATATTTTCTTCACATAATCTTAATTAGGTACATATGATTATTGTGTTTCGTTTAAATAAAGTTATGATCATTATTTCCAATGTTAATACAGCACTTGGTAATTTCAGACTGTTTTTCATTGTGTCTAATTCTATCTTTTGCTTTCAGGCAGAATTCTGAAAACCACCTAATCCAAATGGTCATATAATTTCTTCTTAATCGTTTTGTGGAAAGATTGTGTTCTTCAGTAATGTGTTCTAATAGGAAGTACTATACCTTGAACATAGGCATTCCTTCTACTCTATGTCTTTAATCTAGCCACTCATTTACTCTCATCCTCAGTTGAATTAAATGTTAATATTCTTATCTTTATACTTTAAAGTTAAGCAGAATTATATTGTTTCTGTTACCAATTTCTATTTTCCAAGTCAAATAACCCCAATAACTTTAGCTTTTTCCCTTGAGGTCTTAACTGGTAAAGTAGCAAACTAGTCTGTAGTGTTTTCATGCAAAAGTCATTGAAGAAACCAATCCCCGAATGGATTCTCTTAAGGGGTGAATGATATATCTATTCCAAGGACTATGCAGGTTATATCTGATGTATACGGGGCAGCCCAATAGGTAAATAGCAAGCTAGCAAATGAGCTCTCCTAATTCTGCCCTCTTATCTTTGAGTTCTGAGTATTGGAGGTATCATTATTACAGCCTTTCTATGGGAGCCAGAGAAGGGTAGGAGTCTTTATTTTACAAAATTAGAGAGTTAAAACTACTTCAAAAGATCACCCACTTATGCCTCAATCCTACCTAGAAAGATACTATATTTGAATTTTCTAAAACCTCTTAGTGACAAATAGTAAATAATTTAGAATAATATTTATACTATTTTATAGACACTTAAGTTTTAACAGAAATTTCATTCAATGATGTAATTACGTAAGCTATACATTGAAAGGAAATTTTAAATAGATTCGCAAAATAAAATGTCATTTAGAACAACTGGAATTTAAATTAGTTGTAAGCATATATTTTTTGTAGAAAAGGTTAATACTGTTAATACAAACAGAATTCATTTGAATATATGTTAAATTTCTTCATTCTGTCTATGTGTACAATTTTTACCAAGAGTTATTTCTTCTGACTGATGAGTATGGGCAGAAGGCTAGTATAGCCAATTCAGATGACCATTTATTTAGAAAATTGAACATAGGGAACAGTATAGGTTATGCTGCCCATCTACACGCTAATTATCCTCGATACACTGCTCTTTTTATAGAAAAAGTACACACACACACACACATATATGAGCTTTTCACCTAAACTATCTCTAGTCATATATATGCATATACACCTACATATATGCATATATATGTACATTGTTCAGAAGTTAATATTTTGACTAGCATTATATGTTTTCTGTATTAGTAGCATCTCACTCAAACTAAATTTGGTAAACCAACTTAAGTTTTTAGACAATTATAGCTGTGAATATTCAAGGCATTTGCTTACAGATCTCATAAAACATACAGTTAGATAAGACCTTTAGTCTTATTGTTAATTTATCTATACTGTGGGACTTGCTTTTGACCTTTCATTGCTTTATAATATTTCCTTTAAATTACCAGTATTTCTGACAATGTTTTCCCATGGAGTAGTTACTTCTAGAGTACAAAATAAAACAATTTTTCTTAAGCAAAAGGGTTGCTCTTTGCCATGATTGCATCTAGTATACTTTATTTATAGGCAAAAAAAAAAAAAAAAACCCAAAACATTTAGCAAAAGGCTTTCTGTTTATCAGATATTTTTTATGTCTTGAAAGAAGAGGACATTTGCTATACCGGCCTCTCTGTCTAGTCAGAACCTGTACAATGGAGGCATTGCTTGGCAGCCCCCATCCAGGAACAATTTTCTCAGACACTTTGTATTTCATCATTGGCAATCTTATGTTTTAATATGTAGCTTTTATTCCTTTGTGAATAAAACCCAAAAATTATTTTATTGTAAAGCACTTCAGTTATTATTTAGGCTGTTTTCAAAAAAGATTTCTGTTATTTACTACATTTCTGCCATTTAAAAAAAAACAATCATCAGACTACATTTCATTGACTAGAACAAAGATAGGATGATCAAAATGAATATTTGAACTAACTTGGTTAAATTGCAGGAATGTATCCCTTTAAACCAGCAGGGTAGTTATTATAGATGAAGAAACTGAGACTCAGAAAGGTTATGATTTCTCAAGAAAACCCATCTCAAAACTGGGGCTGTAGCCTATTCCATCTGATTTCAGGTACCTCCTCCTCCCCACCACCCAGCTCTCTTCACTAGTGATGTGGCCTCACTAACTAGCCGTACCTGAACAATTAACTATATTATATCTAAATAATGTAGTAGACCAGTAGACCAGTAGACCATCAACATGCTGAGATTTAGATATTTAGACAGTTCCTCCAGGTTTATTAATACAATGCATGGACTGTACCTGGACTTTTGTGCCTTATGAGGCTATTAAAGATCAGTAGGGGTACATCAACATTATGGGGTTTTACAATCCTCTGTTAAAAGACTCTAATTTGCATGCAAAGCATGGACGAGTCAAAGACATATTTTCAAAGCTTTTCATTGTGCAGACACTAACTCTTCCACCTCTTTCTGTTCATGCTTCTCACCTGCCTTGAAAACTCTTCTTGTCTCTGACAACCTGCTCCTACCTTCCATTAAGGAACATCTTAATTTTTTCTCTTGCCTGAAGTTTTCCTGACTCCTCCGATCTAGTCAGAGCCTCCCCTTCTCTAAGCTCTGTATTTAATGCCTACCCCCCATTCATCTGGCACTTAATTGACTGTTGTCCTTTCTTTGCACTTAATTTTTTTTTCTGTGTGTGTGCCCTTCTTCTCAATTGGAATGTAAGTTTCTTGAGGTCAGGAATGATATATTATACTAATTATTATTCTCCACAATGGCTAATAAAGGGTTTTGCACATAAAAAGCTCTGAAGAAGTATCTATTAAAGGTAACTAGTTTTCTAAAAGTAAATTCTAAAGGTATCATCTGAAAATTTAAAGGGTTAATTATGCTTATTATAGTGTTAATGAGAGTTTTTATTGTTTTCACAATCTTTAAAAATCAGTTACTCCTGGATGTCTCCATCTGGATACCCAGGTGGAAAATTGATGTCAGAAACCTGTTATGCCTTCACTCCAATTTGAGTTGCTCTTCTCTTATTCTATATTTTGTTTAAAGTCATAGTCATAATTCCTGTCATGCAAGTAAGAAACTGCAACATGATAAATGATTTCTCTTTTGTCAACTTCTATCAACTTTACTACTATATTATATTCTATTGGTCATGTAAAAATGCTTTCCCATTTGATTAAAATAATGTTTTTTTAAAAATTCAGAATAAAATAGAAGATATAAAGCTTATACACATAAAAACAACTGAAAAAAATGTTATTTTGTTCTTGTTATAGCTACATATTTGCTGTATAAATGAACTTTAATTAAATATAGAATTGAACACATTAAATATAACATCCTGCAGAAGCCTACATTTAGATGGTTACATTCAGTTGCTAAGATGTCAATGAAAAATCAACTTGATGAATAAATTAATATAGTCTACAATAGGATATTCTGATTATTCAGTCTTCTCTTCTTTCTTATGTCTTCTAAAGTCCATATTTGTTGAGTCAGTACGATTCTACTTTTCAGTAATGTCAAGTAATCCTAACATCTCAAATAAAGGGAGATTTACTGGTAGGTCTCTGGCTTCCTTCTCACCATGATCCAGACCAGTGGATCAAAACCAGAAAAAGCCAATAGACTGAATAAAAAAAGACCAAGAGCTGATACTGTATGTCCGCTGGTCAGAATTGATTTACACACTCTGTCTTCTTGCCAGGGCCAGACCTGGGGCCAGTACTTGTATTAGTGATGATGTTAATGTTTATGTGTTTCTCACTGACTGACACCTCTGACTGGCTCAGTTAGCAGGTTGTCCTTTCTGACTTCCCTTGACTGGGTCTTTTGCCCATCAAGATCTTCTGTTTCTACTAAATTCATCCTATGTAGCCAAACACTCTAATGACTTGTATACCACCATTATCTCTGTTCTGAATTTGGCAAAGAGTCTTGGTCTTGCCTCATGTGAAACCAAAAATAAAAATAAAAAAATAATTAATGGGGAGTAATACAATGCAGATAAACTTTTTTCCTGAGGACCTACTTATAATGTGGTAGATCTTCTAAGATGTATTACTACTATTTTTTTCTATTAATTTTGATTTTGATAAAATTTTAGATTTACAGAAGAGTTACAGGAAGAATATAAAAATTTCTCAAATCCCTGTATACTAATTTTTAAAACACATATATATATGTATATATATATATAGCTTTTATTTTTGACAAGTTTAAGCTGTGAAAATTTTCTAGTTTGTAGCCAATTGTTGATTTTTAGTATATACAATGTTAATGTTATGTGAATATTAACAACCTCAAGTGTAGATAGCACTATTACCATCAGACATATTATAATACTTTTAAAACTTTTAAAATGGTAATATTTTTTTCTTTTTATAACAATAAGAAATAAAGAGCAAACATGTATTTTAGGGAATAAGCATAAATTTTAAATAATTATATATTTTGTATGGCAAAATATAGCCTATCTATAAGGATAAATTATAGTTGTTTCAATATAGGATATATTTACATTCAGGGGATTAATAAATAATCTGATTAACTCTGACATTACCACCTTAACTATTATATTCTAGTTTTCATTAAGAGTTTTATTATAATTTTCCTAATGCCTTGAAGAATTTTTTTGTATAAAACTTGAAGTCTCTACCCAAAGTGTAAATGTTTGGTAGAAGTAGGAAATGTATAACATTTGGAAATAGAAATGTTTTACTTTTTAGGTATAGTGTTTCAATGAAGTTAAATTTTTACCACATACATTTTCTTGTTTCCCATTAACTTTCAATATGCAAAGGTAGATGGTTTCCAACTGAAAATATTACTTGTGAGACTGAATTTTGCTGAATTTGGGAAGATCTGTTGACTGAGCTATAGGCAGTGATGCTCCTTAGAGTAAAATAGAATATACTTGGCTATGAGGAATTGCAGCCTATGAGAAAATTATTTGTCTTTGAAATATTTTTCAAAATTATATTGGCATGACTATATGAATTTCTGTCTTTTTCTCTGTATTAAATTCATGTGGGATTCCTTAACCACACATGGTAAATTTGGGCAAATTTTCTTCATTGGTTTTGTGACTGAGAATATGTAATATTTGTTAAAATTCAGCTATAAAATCAGATGGGACTCTCATCTCATCAACAATGAACTATAGAGCTATTAATAACATTAATTTTATGAAATTTTGCTATGTAAATAAGTTAGCTTATTTTTTTATCAATTTGAAATTTATAATTACATAAACTTAAAAGAAAGAATATATGCTTTAAATCTCCCTATTATTTCTTAAGTGATATAACATTATCTCCCTTTAGATCATCTATGTACACTTGTCCATAGGACCAGTCCGATTTCATATAAGAAATTCAGGTGAAATAGATTTATTTTTTCATTTCCAGGAAACGTATGAGAATAGTTGGATTTTGTGATTTTTGACCTCTAATTCCCTATGGTTCTGATCCATAGTGCCTCAATAAAATAAATGTTCATAAAGAATTTTTGGTGTTCTTATTACAACATAGAACTCTTGTAGGTAGCTATCATCAAGCATACATCTGGTTGAGATCATATTTGTATATATTAAAAATTAGCTATCAACAGAGTACATGCCAAATGGATTGGCACCAACTCAGAGGGTCATAGGAGATATAAGCAGTAGACATTAGAGAAATGATTGTGCTGCAGACTGCCTTAGTGAGGAACAGCACTGCGAAGAATTGAACTTGACCTTGAAATGGTAAAACTTAGATAGGCAGAGAAGGAACAGGAGAATATTTAGACAGAGTGAAAAATATTTGTGCAGTTGGCAGCAAAAATAAATATATTGAACGTTTCATTAGTCAATCAGACTTCCTGGAATGGACAGAACTTTGAGTTAAATTTGAAAAGACAGATTGAAAATGAAATATATAGTCTTGTTAGGCTGAGGATTTTGAACTTTATTCCCTAAGCTTAAGGAAAAAGCAGTGTTTTAATTATATTAATCCAGAAAGAGTATGCAGGATACATTAGACTGGAAAAAAAAGTATGATCTAGAGAGCTAATCATAAAAAGGAAAATTGAATGTAATTGTAAATGTTGAATACAATTCCTCCAATTTTTTTCCCCTAAGGTCATTTTCCATTAATGATGTTATATGAAAGATTTTTCATTGTTTTGAAAAACTGCTTATGACATTTATGAACGCCATTATATTTATCATCCTGTTATTGCCTTTTGCTTTTATGGGTGCGTCATGGATTGGGTTATATTTTCCATTTCATAAACAGTTTTTGCTTACTGTCTTTCTGTATAT
Source organism: Tolypeutes matacus (assembly GCA_026826555.1). Classification (NCBI taxonomy): domain Eukaryota; kingdom Metazoa; phylum Chordata; class Mammalia; order Cingulata; family Chlamyphoridae; genus Tolypeutes; species Tolypeutes matacus. The sequence continues at coordinate 16,047,940 of JAKSZT010053770.1, forward strand.
TGGAATGCTTAACACATAGGTTTCATACCCTTTTCAAATTATCAATAGGAGTTATTAAATTCTGCAATAGGTAATTTTAAACATAAATAAGCAGGCATGAATTATGTTGTAAACTTTTAGATATTTCTATACTTATTTCATGGGTAATTTACCTTACTACTCTGGTTATACTTGAGGGAAATTTCTTTTAGTAATTAGAATTTGATACAAATTTTTCCTTCAAAATCTAAGGCTTACATTCTAACTTAGGGGAAAAAATTAGTCCAGGCATCTCAATACTAACCTTTTTGGATGGATATGTGAAAATTATTCTACTTTGGTTTCTTTTACGACCTCAAGATTGAGAGGGTTTGGGTCTTGGTTAAAATGAATGAAAAAATCAAATCATCAAAGTATCATTAGCATTGCTCTTACTGTGCTCTTCAGCTTGTGCACTGATAGTAAAAAAAAAAGTTCAGTGACTGGTATCTTCACTCATTCAATAAATATTTATTGATCATAATATTGAACAAATACTATGTGTCAGGTGTTTTACACTTGGGATACATCAGCAAAAAAGTGACAATTCCTGTCCTCTAGTGAAGTGAAGACTACAATAAAAAATTAACCTAAGGAATGCATAAATTATGTTAGAAGATAATAAATGTTATTGAGGAAAGAAAATGCAGGGCATAATAAGAATAAAGAGTAACGTACATTCCTTACTGAGAGAGTGACAATTGACTAGAGACTTGAAAGAGAGGTGAGGGGCTCAGCCATGCAGCTATCTGGGGGAAGAAAGTTCCAGGTTGAAGGTACCAACTAGTGCAAATATTCTAAAAGGAGGGAAGCAGGAGTATTTGAGGAATAGCAAGAAAGCCAGTGTGGCAGAAGCATAATGAGTGAGGGCAAGCTTACTAGGAGATGAAATCAGGGAGATAGGAGGGAGCGAATTCATAGGTAGCATTGCAGACCTTTATATGTCTTTACTCTGAAGATAAATAAAAGGGAGCCATTGCTGGGTTTTAAGCATAAGAATGACAGGGCATGACTTCCATTTAAAATGAATCATTCCGGCTGCTTTATAGTAATAGATTGTAATGGGAGGACAAGAGAGACTTGTTTGGTATGTATTTCAATAGTCCATGCAAGAGATGACACAATTTGGACCAGGATGGTAGCAGTGGAGGTATTGGGAAGTGGTGTATATAGAAAGTAGGGCCACCAGAATTTCTCTATTGATTCAATATGGGTTTAGACAGAAAAAATACTCAAGGATGACTCCAGGGATTTTGCTGAGAACCTGGAAGAATAAATTTGCCATGAAATGACATGGGAAAGAATGCAGGTAAATGAGGGTAGAGGAAGATAGCTCAGTTTTGCACATATTCAATTTGAGATATCTGTTAGATATCCAAGTGGAAAGGTACAATGGGCAATTGGATATAAAGGTCTGGAGTTTGGAGAAAGTTCTGGGCCAGAGATACAAAATTAGAAGTTGTAGGTCTGTGGAAGGTACATAGAAACATGAGACTGGAAGGGATCGCTAAGGGCATAATGTACATAAAGAAACTAAGAAGAACAGGGCTGAGCCCTGGGAGGACTTCAACATTAATAGATCAAAAAAAAAGATAAAGAAGTAGTAAAGGTAATTAAAGTTAGGAACGAAATTATAAATCATCTTTGATGTTCCCTAAAAGTTAGGACCAAAAACTACTTTAGTTACCATAAATTAAAAAAATTTCTTTGTATAGTTCTTAGTTTGCAAAGTGCTTTTGTGTATAGGATCTCATTTGGTCCTTTAAACAACTCTGTGATATAGGTCTGGTCAGCTTTTATCTCCATTGAACAACTGCAGAAAGAAGATTAAGGAGATTTACAAGCTTCTTTGAGGTAACAGAACTAGTGTGTGGGTTTGGGGGGACTGAAAGAAAAAAGATTTTCGACAGTACTCTACATGATCTTTCCGCTATGCTCCACCACATGCCCCACTCCAGCTCCAGTCAGTGCTGGTCCAGTGCCCCACGCCATTTCCCAGGTTCTTGTTTGCCGAATTGGGAAGATAGTTTTCTGTCACAAAAGGCCTGTGGCAAGAAAGGTTAGCTTTGTTTTATAAATTTATTTTTTAAGAAATATTTTAAAAAGAAATAAAAAAACAAAATTCACCCTGCATTCCATCAATTTCTTGGTGAACTTTCTACCTTAACCCACCCAATCTCATTTCCTTAAAGATAAGTTAAGAATTTAGGGTATAAACTTCCAGTTTTTTTTTCTTATGTTAGTACAGATATCTGTACACACACGAATACAACATTTTTAACAAAAATGAAACTATACAATGTACAATTCGACCTGTTTGTTTACTCATCAAGATGTCATGTACACTGTTCCAGGCCAGTTTGTAGAGTGGGAGGGTTCATTTTCGAGTGGGGGAGACATCCATGTTTAGAAACAGAATGCTCAAGTGGTGAGCATTCTGTTTTTCTCAGGGTCTCATTAGATCTCCAGGTGACTGTTGGGCTCTTTTCCCATAGGGAGAAATCACTATCCATAGGGTCTCTGGAGAAAGGGAGGGTGCAGGAAAGGTGCAGATGAAGCCAAGAAATCAAGGGTGTCTTTGATGCCAGACTCCTTTCTGTAGTCTGCCTTCTAGCTGTACAGATTCCGAAATGCTAACTTTCAGGTATCTCTTTTCCAATGAAGGACCCAGTTGTTAATTCTACTTTAGTGAAGGTGGAGTTGTGTTATGGCTAATCTATTCAAATAAGAAATTCCACATTTGAGTTATCTTAAAAAGCACTAAATCATTGTACCTATCATTATTTTCCTTTTCCAAATATTTTGATTATTCTGAATGTGGACTACTAGTACTGTGCACATTGGATAAGTTTATGTAAATTGCTACTTGTGAGAAGAAAATATTTTTCAAAGAATCAGTACCATATACATTTAAATTTAGCAAACCATTGAAAAATGATGCTAAAAGATGGCAAGTGTAATCTTGTAAGTGCCTGTAGTTATGTACCAAATCAGTTAAGAAAAAGGACACACATGGTTATAGTATTTTTATATGAAATATTCTCTTACACATGACAAACTCCAATACATTTAATTATCAGCATTATTCACAAACTTGCACTTAAACCATTAAATTGCATATTCTGTCTTTTTCAATAACTGTTACCTCATCTCTATTATTCTCACCTCAAGACTCTAATTGTTTCTTTTATGGGATCTAACCTACTAGTGTCCTTGGCAATACACTTTATGGTGCTTGCGTTTACAGTAATTGTTTGGGCAATTTGCCACATAGTACAACAACTGGAAAACATTTTGCCAGCCCAGGCCTTAATCATCATAGACATCATCAGTTTTCATAATAAGCAGTTTAGTTGTTAATGTAGAAGTGATGAATGTCTCTTACCTTAAACAGCATCCAGATTTCCTTTTAGTTAAAAAAAAAACAACACAAATTTAATTTCACTGATGTGTAGATAGGTAACACCTATGATGAATAAAAGTAATTGTTTTATAGACCTAACAGCAGAAGAAGCATTACCCATATAAAAATTTACATTAATGCTAGCCTGTTTGAACACACACACAATATCTTAAATCTTAATAACATAGTATTTTTACCGGAGGACGTAATTTTATACTAACCATATTGTCACATAGTAAAATCCAATGTAGAATGGTAGTGCAAACTAGTGCATCTCACATGTGGCTGCACACAGGAAATGTAAAAATAAAGAACCCATACTCAGACCCTACTATAGAGATTCTAATTTATTTGGTCCTGGGCAGGTCCCATGCGTTGTGCACAAGGGTTGAAAACAACTGATGAATACATGAACACAGGTGTTCTGAGTTATAATTTTAGAAAAGTTGAAAAATCATTTAATTAATCTCACTATTCACCCACCAAAAGATGCTATTTCTACAAAGGAAACAAAGGTAAATTAGTAAATCCAAATGAAACAACACTTTTGCAAATGTGGCAGGAGAGGTTGGTAAGCATTAATAGCAATGTGAAGGGCTGCATGATATTAAAGTGCAAAGAATAAGCTTTATAATTAAAGTCTTATTGGAAGATGTTTTGCCCCTGTAATGACTTGGGGAGGGGAAAAGGACACATTAAAAAATATGCTATGGTTAACCTCAGTTTCAGAATGAGGTAAACTTTCAGAAAGTACTCATTTTTCTCTTTGCAAAACATATATTTTACAATTCAGGAATTCAAACTTTTTAATTTGGTCTGTAATGCCCAGCATGATCTGCCCTTTCTCCAGTCTTCTCTCTCTTGAGAAGTCAATTTATACACTCAGCTGCAATCTGAGATCCATTTGTACTCATCTTTTACTTCTTTTCACTAGATACGTTTCTCTCTCTCACTGTCCTGCCCTATATTCTTCCATCGGCCTGGAATACTCTTCTGCTCTGTCATCTTCATCTGACTAATCATAGTCAGCCTTCAGGCATCAGATGAAATGTTGCCTCCTCCCAGAAGTCTTCTCTGACCACTTTCTTTCCCTGAGTTTGGGTTAGTGCTTTTATTATTTTCTTCTGTATGCCCCATGCTTTCCCAGTCGGCACTTATAATTGTGTTTTTAAATTGCCGAGATGTTGCTCTTCCCTCATTAGATTGCAAAATTTATGAAGGTGGAATTTGTTCAACCTTAACGTGTACTAGCAATTTAATTTCTAGTACAATGTCTAGAAATATCCCTTGAATGGATACAAAACCAATTTTGTCCAATATTATTCTGAATTAGCATCATGTCCAACAGGACTGAGATTTTATACCTAGTTGATAGGGATGTTCCTTAGAGCCCTGACTGTAAAGTCCTGTGCTGCCTCATTATAAGTGTGGTAGAGATCCCCTTCTTTGGCAACACAACTGCATCTCAACAGAATTAGGCTCTTGCAATTAACTCACTTAGGAATCCCAGCATGTGGCCTAACTTTCTGTCACCTGTTCCTTGTCTTTCTTTTCATGTCTGAATCCCAGCTATTGCTTCTCTAAGCACCATATTTTCTTTATTCTAATCTCCAACCATTATCTAACTCAGTGAGCCCTTATCATTTTATTTTCTTAGGATTTCCTGGTGATGGACTTGGCTCCCTTTAATCACCCAAAAGTCTTCAAACTGCGAAAGCCCTCCTGGCAATTATGAGCTCCTCCCCACCCTATTTCATCTCCTCCAGTGGTAGGCTACAGGAGAAGTGATAAGGCATCACTGTACCTTAAACTTGGATCATTTGGATTTCTTTCCTTGACTCGATAAACTCATCTGCATCATCTCTGAATTTATTTACATCTACTCCAGGCTAGAACCTGGGTAGGACAAATAACTGTTGGTTGCATTCTGGGATACAATACTGAACTAAAAAGAATATTAGTCAGAATGTCAAGTGTAATTAGCTGCTTGTGGTGATTATACTAATGAAGATTATTTATGTTAAAAATAATACATTCTCCTATTTAAACCGTTTTAACAAAAGTTCAATTAAAGGAAATCTATGTAGGGACTCTTCAAGGTTCTTAAGGACCTTAAAGCTAATTTCCAAAAGTATGTACTGATTTTGTTTGGTGATATGAATAATTTGTTTAGTGTATATTTAAGTATATATTAGACTTTCCATGTTAAGAAGCAAGGGTCTCCTCCTATAATTTAGTAGAGAATTAGTAATGAAAGCTTTTATTGTATTTCAGACTAAGCTAGAGTAATAAAGTGGCAAGCAAATAAATATCATCAGCATATTAAAGTCCCAGATGAAAAATTACATGTTACATGTTTTCTATTACATGGCACTGTATTTAAGCTTCAAAAAATTACTTGAGTAACTTACCATGAAATTTGTAGCTAATTCTGCTATAAGAATACACATTTGATCCCCTGTTACATAGTATGCTAACTCAAAGACTGAGCAACTTTCAATTAATAACATTTTTCTTATTGTTTCAATAAAGAATGCCAATCTAATAATAATAGCTAATACTATTTATTGTTAGCTGTATGCCAGGCACTAAGTGGTTTATGTCCATTTCCTCATTTAATGTATTACTTTGGCATGAATACTTATTCCTCTTTCTTGGTTTAATTGTACTCTGTTTTTCTTCGCTTCTCTCTCTTGTGCCTTCTTCTGCTCGCTCTCTCTCTCTCTCTCTCTCTCTCTCTCTCTCTCTTCATTTTTAAAAAAATCCATTACCATTTCCCTATCCATGTTTGATCCAAATTATTCAACTGCAGGTAATGCTATTCATAATTCAGAGTCTCATTTTTTTTTTAATAAGTGCTTTTTTCACTTCGGTCTGTCTTTAGCCATAAACCAATCTGACATTGGAGAAAAATATCAAGTCAGATGTCCGACTAAATTTTGACTGAGTTAGTCAAAATGGTTCAACCGATTTGTGTGTGTAAACCTGCCTTAAATTCAAGAAATGTGGGCTGAAGGGGAGGAGGTGTTTGAATACAGAATGGTAGATTCCACTAGCGTGTAGAATCCTTTGTGAAGAAAATCTGATCACAGAGGATGAAAGGAAAAAAAAAAACAACAAAAAAAAACAGAGTTCACAAAAGTGTGGGTGAGGGGTTGTCAAAGAAAACGTGTAACATGAAATGTGGCTATTTGTGAGGAATGTATCAGTTCATTGCATTAAAAATTTGCATATGAAGAAGTAATGAGTCTTCAGGTTAATGAATCCCTAACTAGTCTTTGACACAATAGACTGATCCATCCCTGGAGGAGTCATTATGGTCTATCATGTCAATGATCCGCATATTAATGACTCTATTACATTCTCATCAACAGGTAGCCTAATAGGCTTCCATTGAGTTCTTTTACATTTGCTTTTTAAATGTGCCTTCTCCTCCCTTCTTTTTATAATACTATTGTGAAGAATTGACAAAAAGGTGCATTAAGGTGATTTTAATGTGTGATGTAAGTTCACAAAAGCATCCAATTTAGAAATAATGCTTTAAGACTTACTGAGTCTGCCTAGAAAACTTTGCAAATACAGTTAAATACAAATGTAGCTTGCCAAGAGGGTTGTAATTTGGATTTTAACACACACCATCCAACCCAATTTCCCATGTTTCTGTTTCCCTGAAATATCAGTTTGTGGTCTGATTACCATAAGTCAAATGACTAGTGTGAAAATATGTTTGTGAAACTTGATTGTTTAAAATGGAAGTGAATTCCAACAGACTTCATATCATGGAAGTGATTAAACACTTTAAAACTCAAAGCTGTAGCTGATAATATTTCTTTTAACAGAAATATAGAGGAAACAATAGACATTGCATAGTAATCAAGAAATGTGCTCTGGATCTGAAAAAATAATTTATAACTTTAAAATTTAAAATTTAAACAAAAGTAGCTACATCAAGACATTGAGTATCTTAACATTTCCAGCTAACCTTGCCATACTTAGACTTTTGTTAGCCCCAATCATTATTTTGTGATATCTGGTGATTTTTTAAAAACATGAATTCTGTGATCTTCTTTAACATGTACTGAAGAATTAAAAAGTTGCTCTTCTAGTGCTTTTATTAAATTATTCATCTGATTTACTCTCCAGACAAAAGGAGGAGTATTGATATATGCTGGCTGCTCTTTGTAAAGCGCCAGGAATGGGGCAGATGTTGGGGAAAAGTTTGCAGAAGCTTAGTACTTTGCTCCCCATAAAAATAAAAATAAAAAACTTCATGAAAATATCACCTTCTTGGGGAAACTTACAGGGCACAGAGGCTCAGGTTTAATCCTCTTGTCTCATACCCGCCACCCCAGTTTGGCAAGAGATCTTTTCCTGAGAAATGTCATTTCTGAACAATTGGATCTTGAAGTCTGGAAATCCCATGCCCCTTTGGATCCTCTTATCACTCTCTTAACCCTTCCAAACATACACTGAAAGTTTCAATTTATATTTTAAATGACTTTTTCTTGAAGCAGTTTTCAGAACAATACTATGTAACACAAACAATGTAGAGCTTGGATCCTCAAAGCTCAGTATTTAACAAAACCAGTAATGGAAGTGATTGCTACATGTGGATTCCACAGAGAAAACATATTTGACCAGGATTTCCTTAACTGCAATTAACTGCCTCAGTAGTCATGGCTCTGTGATAATGACTTTTTAACACTACCACGAACAAATCATAGTCATTATGAAGAAAATAATGCCCCAAATTTAGTTTCCTAAGGAAAAAAGTCACAAGGCAATACTGTGATAATTTTTGAAAATGGAAGCAGTATAAAGTTCTTAGCTTTTACTTCGGAGGGGATTGTGGAGAAAATGAAGGGCAGTCTTCTCAGGTAGCAAGACTCTCAGCTGGACATACACTGTTTTCTTGTCATCACTCTGCCTAACTGATGACCATGACTTCCTTTAAGAACTCGGGTAAAATAAGGATTTTAGGCCAATAAATCTAAGAATTTTCTTTTTGCTATTTCTCTGATATACAATTTTTTGTTTTCCCAGTATCCATCAAACATTTACATGTCTCTCTCAATAGAATATAATTGACAGGTTAGGGCAGAGGAGTCCCTTTAGACCAAGTTTACCTATAAATCTTCTATCACTTAAAATTCATGGATTCTGCTTGTAATTATATCTCATCCCAAAGCAACCTACACTTTTTTTTTTTTTTTTTTTTTTTGGTTCACATTTGGACCTCCAAGATCCTACTTAATTATACACTAAATCCTCACATCTTTAGAAACTACACATCTCTACAGAATTGCATATGGTGTTCAGATTCAATCACAGAATTAAGTCCAAATAGTCTTTTTCTTCCTGATTCCTTTGGGGCAAGCCAGAAAAAGTAGCACCCACCACTTTGACATAACAAAGCGGATTTAGACCAGCAAACCTTGGTAGAAAACAAAGTTAGAAGATAAAGAAACTCGAGAAGGGACTTACCAAAGACTTCTTCAACAAGTGTATGTCTGTCTTGCGGTTAGCACTTTTGCCTCTGCTATTGAAATTCCCTGCCTTAAGGGGTCAAAGTACCATTGTTTTCAGTACATTTTCAAGATCAAGCACTGAGACAATGTTCTAACTTAGAAATAGAATTACAGAAGATTTTTAGGACTGTAGTAATTCAGCTATGTGGAAAACAGTAAAATGACTCAATAAATCATCTGTCATATAGCAGTATGTTCTTAGTTATGTGAATGCTTAAGCAATTCTCTACAGTTTGTTCAAGGGGCTGTGGTTTGCATGGTTTATGATTACATTTTAAAAGTAATAAATTAGCTTGTATAATATGTCTTACATAATACATTTGTTTATCCTAATCAGTTGTAGACATTGCTAATGTTCCACTATTTGAAAGTTTTACTGGAGCATAAGAAAAATACTGCGGAAATAAACCATTTCATTATTAGAAATAATAAAAGATACTAGCTCACAAATTGTCTAGGAAGCAAGCATTTCTGATAATGCTAATAGTAAGATTTAATTGGGAATTTGTCTTTGGCTGTATTGCAATTTTAAGTTGTTATTTTCATTGATTCTACTAGCATTTACACTTCTTTGGAAAAATATTTAAAAATTTCCAAATTAAACATTTCCATATTTTATTTATTGTTATATAAACATAAACCTCTAAAACTGGAAGGCATGTTATCTTGTCTTAAATCCAGGAAGGGCAAATTGCTTCCATTTTGAGCAATAAAGAAACAGATGACAGTGGTAGCCTGGCTGTGTGGAGAAGGGTCACAGGGCTCAATCTAGTCCCAGCAAGGAAGTTCCTTGATGTGTTTTCAGTACTTGCCATGGGTGCTGAGAGGTAGGCCAGGATGACTGTATTGTATCTGCAACCTCGAATCTAATCTAGAGCTTTCACTTTTTTTCCCCACTAAAATGATTCTACCATGTAAGTTATTAGTGCCCATATTCACCATTTAAGGAGAATATAAAGCCATTTTAAAATACTTATGCTTTTTTTCTCAAGATTATTTCTTGCTTCTTTCAATTCCTGTTGATAATACAGAACTGCCTTCATTTCATTTTCCTTTTTGGCATTATCATCAAAGAATTGAACTTAATGCATATTTTCATCCTACATTCCTCCTGTATAATGCCTTTATTTACTTTTTTCCTAAGCACTTCTGTTCACAATTAGACATTTATCTCTCTGTCTCTCTTTAAATAAATTATTTTACTTCTGTTTTCAGAGAAGACTGTCAGTATTTAATACCAAAGCAATAGAAACTATGCCCTAGTGGTTGGCTAATATATTAAGGACTTCACCTCTAGTTAATTACAAGTCTTTGTTTTCCTCCTTCCTCCAATTTATAAGTGGCTATGAAATGTCAGAATGCTAGAGCATCAATTTCTAGGGCAATATCACCATAACATTATGAAAAGAAATAGTAGACAATATATAAGTATTTACCCTAGGAGAACCTTTTCAGTATTTAAGTATCTGCTTATCAATGCCATTGTTAATATACTGTTCTTAAGTGTCTTTTTTAAAAATCTGAAATGAAATTCATATTATTTCTGATTTAAATGCTTTCTATTCATTTATTTTCCTTTCATTCTTGTTGGGGAGGAGGTGTTGGGAATCAAAAGAGCCCATAAGCTTTGGACTTATGGCTCAAAGCTTATGGGTTTTGAGGACTGGGCCAAATTTTTGAGTAATTTAACATTTACTTTTGAGCTGGTTCTCATGGAATGAGAGGTGATGCCTAAGAAATGTAAGTTTGGTTCTTTGAGCTGTGCTGACACTTTCAAACAGAGTGTTAAGGAGACACAAGAACAACATTCTTGACTCACTTTGGACATGATTATTCCTTATGCCAATTTTTTTATTCCTCTTGGTACAGAGTTATGCTCTTGCTGCCTGAAACCTAAACCTGCCATGAACCTTGACTGGTTGGGTAAATGTATCACATCAGACTTAGATGCTGTAGAACAGGACTCTGAGTGGTTTCACTCATATTTGAAGAGACGTGTGTCTTTAGCACAACGACGTTACAGGACTTTAAGAAAACTGTACTATTACTTATAGTAAAAACTACTCATTTTGATGGGGTTAAAATTACATGTAACTCCAAAAGCAGAACTGCAACATACTCAAAAATTGCAGTAGTATTAGCATGGATTTTAAATACTGAACAATGAATTAATCAATTGGATAATAAAAGATGGTGTGACTTGGCATCCATAACAATAGCAACTATAATAATATTTATTGAATACTTTTATGAATTGAGCCCTATGGTAAATAATTGTTCTGTGTAAAGTGTAGATAATATTTTGGAGAAAAGTGGGACATAGAAAGGTTAAGTATTTTGTTCAAGGTCACATGGCTAGTAAGTGGCTTAGCAAGTGGTGAATAGCAGGGAAGACTAGATTTGCAGCTTTCTATTCATAGTCACTATGAATTGAACCTCTATGGAAAGAACACTGACATGGTAGCCACGAAACTTGGATCTAGCTCTAGCTTTGCTACTTGTTAGCTTGTGTGGCTTCTGCTATATAGTTTAAAGTTGTTGGGCTTCAGTTTCTTTTCCTGTAAAATGATGAGATGGGACTATCCAAGTATCAGTTCCCTTAGAGAGATCTGAGATCCTATGAATTTTAATTTGGCATTAAAAATAAAATAAACTTTCTAAAAGTACATGGGCCTTAGAGGTAGAGAATATGCAAGCCAATTTTTAAATCATTAACAGCTGACTCAGAAACACAAATTATTGTTTATTAATTGTTTATTGTTTTTTAATTTATTAGAACTGGAAAATACCCTTCAATTTCTACCGATCAATGTTTCATTATTTTATTCCATGAGGTGCATACAAAAAGCCAATACTTCAATGTATTTCTCCTCCTGTGGTACATATGTGATACAGAAGCATATTATTTTCTTTTATGCACAGAGCTGCAGCTATCCTTAACATAGTAGGTTGTGACTCATCAAAACTTTGACACATTAAGAGGTACTTCCTGCATCATGTGCCCTGTGTCCTAGAGCATCTGTCTGCAGTCTTTTTCATATGTGTAGTTATACCAGTGTTTCTAAACACTAATGCGCCTGAGAACCTCTGAAGTATGTATTAAAAATGCTGATTCTCCAGCAGATAGCTTGGGGACAGAGAGAGGCATTTAATCAGCCAGGTACACATACAACACACCACATATCATGTCTAATGTCCTGCAGATGAGTCTGCCTGGGTTCTCGGATGAAGCCTGGGTGTCATCATCAGTTTCGTGCAGATGACCAAAGACTCCTTTTAGTAAACTTTGGCACTGAATCATTTTCTAGGACAACACAAGCAGTTAAGCTTTTTAACTTATGTAATTCCTCTAAGTTGATGGAAAGTAATAAAAGCAATAAAAGTAATCATAACAAGTGAAAAAATAAAAATATCAATAATAGTTTTTTTAAAAATAAATGCCGATTCTCACTCTCTAGTCCAAAGATGCTGATTCAGCAGTTCTTGCTTCAAGTCCTAGAAGCTGCTTTGTAACAAGTACAAGGTCATTTTCACACAGGGGATCTATAAACCACATTTTGAGAGGCCGCTTGAGCTAACAGACTACCAATTGGTGCCCTGGCTTTTAATCTTTCATTTTTCCCAAATTGTACCTTAAATTACTTGATGTTTTAGAATAATTTTTTTTTTTTTTACTGATAAGGCATTTGACTATGACGCCTTAAGCTTGGAAGTGCTGTTACTGGTCCTTCCCCTCCTTCCTAGTTTAAGTCTCACGTAGAGGTCAGGTTCTCCTGGAAGCCTTTTCTGCCTCACCTTGAACATCACCAAACACACATAGGCTCCAGAGTTATTGCTTTATTTAATTGTCTTTCTCACCCATAGCTTGTGATCCATTTGAGGGTGAAGACTTGGTCATGTTTATTGTGGTAATCGAGCCCAATATTTGGAAATCTGTGTTCCAATAAATACTCATTAAATGATGGATGAATGAATGAATGAATGATGATTGAATATGGATTGTTATATATTTAAAATTAATATTATTCTTCATAAGGCTTGTTATTGGCAAGAAACCATTTGCCTTCATATTTCAGTACATATTTCTATAACATCAACTCTAGGACATGACATAAAATTTCAATTTTTGTCCCATTTCTTTGAAGTGGGGGTAAATTTATCTCAAATTTTAAAGATGGTGAAAGCCTTTTTGTGATGATATTTTGAGAGATAAAGGGAAAATGACAAAACCTGGGCATTTTTCACCTAACAAGCATTAATTTTCAGTTTCCATAACTAATTCATAACTGTTTCTGATGTGAAGGCAAATTGGGGAACTGTTGTTATACTTGAGAGCTATGGTATTCATAGGGAAAAGGAAGATCAAGGTAGCAGAGCTCCTAAACAACTGAGATGCTTAACATTCCTTCATGAGCCTGATTTCTAGTTCCTTAGAAGTTTCTCTACATACATTTAGGAAGGAACGCCAAAGTCTGGCAAAACAGAAAGAACTGCTCAGAATGTTATGGACCCAGGTAAACAGATCATGGATGGGGACATTTTATTGTTCCCCATGGAAGGACTAGAATAAAAGGTAGGAACATAACATAACTTTCTCCTCCATTGTCTAGGCATGTGTACTGGAGATTAAGGGGAAGGCTTAAAGAGGTGTTAACATGGGCACCTGAGAATCAAGCCATCTAGCCCACAAAACATCAGAAGCCAGCCTGCAGACTAATGCCATCCTTCCCCATCTGTAGTGACAGAAGCCCCCAGTTAACCACCAGCCTTGACTCTCCTTGTTAGTTCTTAGAAGGAGATAGTCTGTAGATTTGATTCTCAAGAATGCAAGCAAAGCCAAGCAGGACAGGGATTTTTTAATCCAGGTACAGTGAATTGACCAACAAATCCTATTGATGCTATATCAAAAGTTAAATAATGAAAATTTGGTTCCTCTTCTCTTTTCTCATTGCCATCACCTTTAACACTCATCATTTTTGCCTGAAATATTGTAATAAACCTTATGACTAGTCTTCTTGCTCCATTGTGTATCCCTTCCAGTCCTTCCTTTACATTATCTCTAGAGTTAGGACCCTAAAAGTAAATCTGACCATATCTCTCTCTGGTTTAAAGAAACATTCACTCCCACTGGATACAAAGTATCTGATGAATCCAGGCCCGCTTTCCTAGGCATGTTAAGCCCTTTTACAACCTGGCTCAAACTAAGGTCCATTTCTGTCTCTTGACACCATTTCCCCTGCTCAAATACAATCCAAACTGTCAGAACACTTTGTTCTTGGGCATGCCTCTTTCTTTTGTGTTTTGCTACCCTTACTTTTTAAAAACTATTTTTAAATTGAAGTTTATCATTCATACATGAACATCCATAAACAAAAAATATATAGTAAAAGTTATGAATTTACAAAACAAACTTGCATATCATCACACAGGGCTCTCAGATATTACCCCACCACTAAAACCTTGCATTGTTGTGAAGCATTTATATAAACTATGAAAGAACATTGTCAAAACACTATAACTAACTATAGCCAATATCTTGCATTTGCTGTATTTTTCCCCCAACCCACCCAGTTATTGACACCCTGTATTAGTATTATATACTTGTTATGTTCATGAGAGAATATTCTTCTATTTGTTCAATTAACCACAGTCCATTTTCTACCACAGGATTCCCTGTGTTATACAGTCCCATGCTTGGTACAATCCATTTAAAGTGTACATTCAGTGGCTCTCATATTCATCGCAGAGCTGTGCTGTCATCACTTCAGTCAATTTTAGAACGTTTTCTTTATTCCAAAAGGAAAAATCCCATGCCCTCCATACACTACTATTGCTATGCCTTAGAATTGATATATCTTCTTTTCCATTGCTGTAAAAATATTTAACCTATTACTGTTAACTATAATCCATAAGTTACATTAGTTTTAATTTTCCTGTGTATCACCATATTCTTTTTATAAATATATTTTTATTTATTTTTAAAAGATACTTTGATCACATAAAATACCATATTCTTAATGCTTTGTGAAAGAAGACAGTCTTCTATAACAGTCCCTATATTATTTTCTAGCTTCCTATCAATTTAAATAGTACATTGGCAGACTACCCCTTTCAGCCACAATCACATTTATAAATCAGCAGAGTTAGTTATATTCACTATAATGTGTCACCATCACCTCTGTTCATTTCCAAACTTTTACAATAAACCTTATTAAAAATTCTACATACATTAAACTCAGCTCCCATTCTCATACCATATTGCTGTACTTCCTTTTAACTAGCTGCTCTTGTCTCTGCCCAGAATGACCTTGCCTTTCTTCTCTAATTGGAAACTCCAACTTATCCTTAAAGCCTGATTCAGAGTGTTACGCCCTTCATGAAAAATTACCTGATTCCCTCAGCAGAATGTTTTCCTTATTTCTGTTCTCTTTACTTATATCTAAGAAAATAGCCATCATATCTTACTTCTTATAAAATTTTGCTTATTATAATAATTTAATAATAACAGGTTGGCATGTCTATTTCCATCATTGTGGAAATAATTTCTTCCTTGAGGCAAGAGACTATAGTTTATTCATCTTTGTTTTTCAGAGCTTATTGCAATACATGGCCCATGGTAGGTGTTCCAAAGATCCATTAAAAGAATGGATAACTCTTGTTATGACGAAATAAGTGACTCTATTATATGATTTAAGATGCACTGGAAATGAACTGCTGCTCCACAAAATACATGTCTATTTGACTTTTTATTTTTAAATATATAGTATATTAGTTTTTTTTAATTAAATAATTTTTAATTAAAGCATTGTTCTGAACTTTGGAAGAAGTACTACTTTAAGCATTATAAGGCATGAAAAATTAAACATGCTTTAACTTATTAGATCATTTTCCAAAATTTTATGAAGAAAGAAGAGAAAACAATGTCATGGTAATGTTGGCAAGAGGTGGAAAGAAAGGAGGAGTAGAAAGGATGCTGTGCATTTGTTCAATAGTATTTATATATTTATGCCTCTATTATATATCAGACACTGTTTGCCACTGGGAGCACAGATAAATAAGCAGTTTCTCTGTTCCCAAAGTACTCAGAGTACATAAAAAGGAGACTGAAAATAAGCAAGAATATATTTTGTTTACATCACAATCTCATATAGTGCTGAGCTCTGTTACCATCAACCAACAAATTCTGCACCTTTTCCCCAAATTTTCTAAAGTTATGAAAAATACATTCTTTATATGTATATGGGAACTCTGTATCTTATAGTTGTTCTATAAACCCATACCTTCTCTAATAAAAAAAATAAACACATTCTTTAGATGCAATTGGTCATATAACTGATAATTTGAATTTCAAAACAGGATTGAATTTGTAGAAATCCTCTAATCTAGGCCAGAGAGCAATCCATTTGTTCTAATAAATTATCTGATACTAGATGTCACCATCTAATATTGTAACATATAGGATTTTGTTTCTTTGGACCTCCAGTACACTCAGAATTGGATTAATAATAATGCCTAGTTTATGACATCTCAACATTGGTCCATACATGACACTATTTTATTTAGCTATGTATTCAACTATTTAGTTAGATATTTTCAATAATGTAATAAATAACTGTAAAACTACTTACCCAGGACAACTAATAAGGTGATGATGATGGACAACACCCATCCCAAGGAACAGAGTGTCTATAACTGCAAGATCGTTCCATTCATCTGCTCCATGGGATCTAAGCTCCCTCTCAATGACAGGCAAAATAATAACCAACTTCTACCCATTTATTTTCCCCTAATCCACCCCATCTAATGTAAATATAATCCTGAAAATCAAGTTTGCCATTCCCTTACTTTCTTTATTCACATAACTTAATATTCCTACACATATAATTATTTTAGTAGTTTTATTTATTTATTTATTTATTTATTTTTTAAAGATTTTATTTATTTATTCATTTATCTCCCCCTTGCTGCTTGTGCTCGCTGGGTCAGCTAACCACGCCGTGTGGGCAGGCTTGCCTCACCAGGAGGCCCCGGGAACCGAACCCGGGGCCTCCCATATGGTAAATGGGAGCCCTACTGATTGAGCCACAGCCGCTTCCCAAGTAGTTTTAGATTAATAAAAAAGAATATCCTTTGATGTAATATTTTGGGACAATTCATTAATACATTGTTGCTAAGATTCATTCATATTGCTGTATATTTCTGTAGTTTATTAATTTTGAGTGCTAAGTAATATTCCTTTGTGTAATATTCCATAGTTTTTAATCTACTCTTGGGTTGATAGGCATTTGGGTTGGTTCACAGTTTGTGCAGCTGATAACAATGTTACCACAAACCTTCTTATTGATGTCTCTTGTGTTCCATGCAAGAGTTTGTCTTGGGTATATATCTAGAACTGGGTTTAGTGGTCATGGTTGATACAGATGTTAATTTTAGGAGATAATGTCAAACTGTTTTCCAAAGTGGTTGCACCTATTTATTTTCCTACCAGCATATGTGTTTTCTCCTCTGTGAAATATTTGTTCCTGTCTTTCATCCCATTCTATTAAATTGCTGTATTTTCTTAATATTTGTAAGAGTTCTTTACAAATTTTTTATTCTTATTTGTGTTGATTTTGTGCAGTACGAACATGCTTTTTCAGTTTGTAACTTATATTTTTAATTTATAAAATTTTCTTTGGATGAACAAAAGTTTTAAATGTTAATAGTTAAACCAATCTTTTCTTTTATAGCAAATTTTTTAAAATTCTTATTTAAGAAAAATTTTCTAGCTCCAAGTTCTAAATGTTATTCACACATATTTTCTACTAAGAATTTCAGTGGTTTTGACAGTTAAGTTCTTACCCCATCTGGATTTTTTTAAAAATGTGATGTATCAATTTCACCTTGCTTCATGAGGGTAGTCATTTTCCCTATCTCCATTTATTGAAAAGTCCCTCATTTCCTTGCTGTCTGACATTTCAGGTTTGTTACATAGCAAAGTTTCAGATATGTGTGATTCTCTTTTGAAGCTCTCAATCTCATTTCATTGAGCAGTTTGTCTGTTCCTGTACCAATATAACACTGTCTTAACTGAATTTTCAAGAACTCCTCAAATCAAGTAGAGTAGATTCCTCTTCTCTGTTATTTTCTAGAAATATTTTGACTAGTATTAGTACTTTAGTTTTCTCTTTAGAGCCAGACTTTCAAATTCTGTTCTGTTTTGGAGTTTTGATCAAAATTGAATTGAATCTGAAGATTAATTTGGGAGAGAATTGACAGCTTCACAATATCTTCTTTTTTATCTATGAACATGGTATATTTTTTATTTTTCCCAGTCTTTAATATTTCTTGTTAGAATTTTATTATTTTCCCTGTCAGAGTCTTGCATAGCTGTTAGCTCTTATTTGGGGATATTTTATATGACAAAATATTTAACTGTTCTTTTAAGATGCCCTACATAATAACACAGCCTTGGATACCAAATCACTTGTTCCCAAAATGAGTTAAAATCAGGCTTCTTTTCTTTTAAATCAATCACTTTTTAAAATTGAAGTATTTTAATAAGTGAGTTAGAAAAAAATATTAATAGTCTTTTGGTTAGGTAAAAGCGAAGACTTTGAATGGCTATTACTTTCCTTCTACAAATGAGATTTTAAGTATTGTTACAGAAATAAAGAGGAAGCAGGAGCAATTAAAAGCTGTTTGATAGTTTATTTTTTAAAACACATACACATTATGTATATGAAGAAGAAAAGGTGCCTCAACTTGCAGTTGGATTCCACAACAATAAATTTTTGCATACTTATTTGCCTCATCAAACAATATAGATTTATAGTTATGTAAATATAATATTTTTCTAATGAATTTCATTTGTAAAGAAGCACTTTTTTCATTTATAGGACCACTGAAGGAAACAAATACTATTGGAAAAGTTAAAATTAAGCTTCATAAATGTACACAAAATTGAAAACTACTTTCTTATATACTCAGGATGGAAGAGTTTGAAATTTTCTCATGATTTGGTGAAATAAGATTAGCCCTCCTGGGATCTGGATCAAAATTGCCTGTGCAATGAAGACTAGAATCTATTAAACAAATTTATCAGTCATTGTCCAACTCTCTAGATTTTTTTTTGTTTCAGAAAAAAAAAAAGTCATTGCGAAAAATCACAAGAAGAAAAGTCAGCTGAGTCAGTGTAAGAAAATGTGGATATGGGCCCAAATAGTTCTGATACATGGACTCAGGACATAATTATATACAAAGTAAGCTTTTGCACTAACATTTTCCCTTCTCAGGTTCATGAACAAATCTAAAATTTAAAGACTCTAAAAATATACCTACAAACAGATCATTATATTTGAAAGAAAAGGGCATTTATCTTTTTCAGTCAGTATGAAGAATATATTTGAAAGAGAAGTCTCCGATATAAAATTGGCCCGTGGCAATACACATATAAGGCCTTTTAACTGAGTATAAATTTATCTGCCTTTTCAGTTTTCAGTTTGCTTGTTTTTTTTTCTCTTTTTCTAGAGAATTAATGTAATATCAGTTCAACTGAAAGAATTTTGAGTAAAATGGAATAAAAAAATTAATAATTGAAACCTTAGAAAGCAATTTCCATGACCACAAATGGACTGCCAGCTCATAAAACTTTATCATTTAAACCAAGAGAAAAATGTTCTCACTTGGGAAGATTAAATTCCTGAATGATGTAATAATCTACATTTACATGCATTTTTTACTTCAGTTATATAAGTTTTAACATGATCTTGCTTAAAATATGGCATTGTGTGAATTATTTGTAAGTTTTTCTACAACAAAACATTTACTATTGTATCAGTCCAAAGATTAATTTTATTTAAAAATATACGAAGCAATACAAGAAAATATGATAGCTTATATATTACTTATTTGGCTTGGTATTGGCTTGAATTTCCTCCTGTATAAAAATATTTAGAAGATGTCATACCAGAAAAATGCATAAAATTTGTTTTAAATTTAACAGTAAAGAAGAATCATCAGCAACATCAGAAGAGAATAACTTTGAGAATTCAAACATTACAGGTAATATTTCTTATTTAATTTTTAAACAAAATCTCTCTTTTATTAAAATCTACAATTAAAAAAACTTACATAGGTACAATTATATTAACTTTTCAGATCCCTATATCCCAGCAATTATTTGTAGTCATGAGGACAAGGAAGACTTGGAAACCAGTCACCAAACTGTAAAAGATGTAAACAGGGAACATGATGAGCATAATAAAAAAGAATTAGAGTGGATGGTAAGTATTCTGCTTGCCACAGTATTAGAGGACATGAATCCATTTATGCTTCAAAGATGCTGCAATGTCTGCCTTTCAATAGCTTCGATAATATAATTTGCAAATGTGAAAGCACAGCCAATTATGTCCTTGCATCCCTAGCATGATCAACAAGGCACTTTGGATTTCAGTATGTTGCTTCTGGTCTCTGCAGGGTAAATGAATGGCATTCATTTCTTATCTTTTTACTAGAGGCTCTGTGTAATAGTTTGTAGGAATTACAGGAGAGGTAGCACTATCCTGATGGGCATTTCTAATCTTTGTGACAAGTGTTCACTTACATTAACTCCTCATCTGTGAAATGAAGGGGCTGGACTAGATGATTATTAAGGTCCAGTCCAACTTTACCAGCTTCTGATTCTTGCATTTAGCAGCATTTTTTCTTACTTTCTTCCTTGAGAGGTTCTCAAAGTTCGATATCATTGTAGAATATTAAATTACCAAGTGAGAAGAAAATAGCCTCTGCCATAAGTTTTGAATAGGAAACAGCTTCAGAATTGTGCACTTTAATATTAAATTTGTTATAATAAATTTCACACATGGTGAACATTCAATCTATTTGGAATATTTTGGGGATAATTTCGATAACATTTTTATCACAAAGGAAGAAATCGAAGTAAATGAGTCACATAATGCAATTTATCCTTTCCTGTATTTGGTTGGAGCACATAATCATTGGGATACATGGATTCAAAATCATCTAATATTAAAATGATGTTTGCTTCTTCAAGTGTCAGTGTTGAAAGGTAAAAGAAATAGGGCTCACCTCTTTCCCCACACATTCCATCCTTTTTATACTGATGTGGGAAGCTGCATCACTAAAGTATGCAATTTACTTTGCTCCAACTTTAAGAAACTACAAAGTTGTCACCCATTGTGAGAATTCTCACAGCTGAAAGTTAGCATCGCCATTTTTTTCAAACCACAGAAAATAATGAAAGGGCCCTGAAAAATTACATACTTCACCAATACACATCATTACAATGAGTAGGCTCAAATATAAAAGTTTGTTTAGAAGTTGCTGAGAATTGTACGTCCAATAAATGAACAGGGAGCTGTAATTTAGATGCTAATTTGCTCCTTACTGACGTTAATGCATAAAACAATGAAGCTCTATAATAGATGGAAATACAACCAAATCTGTGGAACCCACAGGCATTGGCTTACAAGACAGCTGTGCAGTTGACAAGTAACATGAGCCTTATGTGAGAAGAAGGGGAAAACGTAAGATTTGCATATAATTATTGAGATCATGCAAATGTCAGTTATGAGGAGAAAAAAAAAACAGGCATCTCACTGTTAAATCCTGACAGTTGGCATCACTGAAGAACTCAAATACATTTGAGTACCAGTTGGCAGAGGGTCATTAAAACAGAATTTGCAGAGACATTAACTCCCTCACTTTTCTTTGAGTGACGTTTTGCTATTAATAGTTTGCAGAGGCTTTGCAGAAAACATATTAATAAGAGAAACTGTAATGGGGGCACCTACAGCAAGTATAAATGCAGCAAGGGGCACCCAGGAAGCTGCTCTCTAATTGATTAGCATGGAGCTATCAATGTGTATATCCTAAGTGAGGAGAAAGTGCAATGACAAGCAAGAATAGTTGAATAATACAATGTGATATTTGGGAGCTGGGAAGGAGAGTGATTAATTTGGGCCCCTTTTCCTATTAATCACATTCCCAAATCATGCCCTACAAGTATCTTCCCAAAACATCCAGCTTCCAGAGTTTGTACGAAATATCCACGAATGAGTCAAGGAAATCTAACCAATAATTACAGCCAAGTTAATGAAACCTACCTAATTCGTTTTGTATATTTAAAAAGATCACTTGGTCATTATTTTTTGTCGTTTTTATTCCTTAAGATAAATCAACGTTTAATAAGAACTAGAAGTACTTCTTCCAGAGACGAAAAGAATACATTTTCAACAGATCCAGTCAATTTTCCAAATAAAGCTGAAGGGTTAGAGAAGCAAAGCCATGGTGAAATATGCACTCACTTGTTCAAAAGGCCTTTGTCTCCAAATTCATCAGCAGAAAGCTCCTTAAAGGGGGGTATTTCCTACAATGAGAAATATTCTTCAGGAAATGAGTGTAGTCATCAACCTTCAGTGGAAATTACTTCAGATACAAGAGAAATCAAGCCATCATTAGGAGACACTAGTAGTGATGAATTAGTGCAATTTCATATCAGCAGCAAAGAGGTACTGGATGATAATGCTAATCCAGCCCAACGGAGAGGCAGAGTGCAAATATCTTTCCCTTCCTCAGATCAAATAATGGCAAGCAACCTTAATAAAGAACTTGAAAGAGGAGCTAAGAAAATTGAAATAAAAGATCAGGAATGTTTAAGAAGAAATTTCTGTTCAGAAGTATCTGCATATTTGGAAGAATCAACAGAAAAAGGACTTTTCAAGAAAGATTATGGCAATGAGAAGGAGGAGCAAAGAATACACTTAAGTGTTATGGAAAAACAAAACAAAAATTTTCAATCACTCTTACATGACCAAGAAAGGAAGATGGGTCACCCTGAAATAAATATGGAAGTGATTGGAGCTAGTAACAGAGATCTAACTGCTCTGCTGAGCAAAGAGACTACAATTCCCAACCGTGCGATAGCATCAGATGGGTTCCATTCATCAAGGACAAATTTAGGTTGGGAAGAAGTCATGTTAACAACTCCAGAGTGTGTTCACTCAACTAATAAAGGCACCACTTTAGGAGGCATGCCTGATCAAGTTTGTTCACCAAGAAATGGAAATGTTTTGAGGAATGATTATCTTTCCCAAGTTCGAGAAGATAAGTTAGGTTGCATTAATCCTGAAGATCAGTGTAAGAACAAAGAGCAAAAACAAAGGTGGAATGTTCTGGAAAGTCAAGGAAAAGCAAGATGGAGTAAGACAAATATAGCAGGACAGATCAAAGAACAAGCAGATTATGGAGACATGTGGGATAAAAGCAATAATACAACGAGTTTGAATGCTACTCCTACAGAAGGATTGTTTACCTGCCAAGAAACAGTGAGATGTGAACAGTCTTCTCTAGCTGATCATGGTATTACTAAGAAAGCAGAAGCAGGTACAGCTTATATAATTACGCCAACATCAGAAAGTACTCTAGAAAGCATGTCTGCTAGAGAAAAAGCAATAATTGTTAAGCTACCTCAAGAGACAGCACGAAGTGACAGGCCCATAGAGGAAAAAGAAAAAACATTTGATCCACATGAAGAGAGAAATGATGATTCACATTATAACCTTTGTCAACAGGATACAGTAGGTGTAATCTATGACAATGATTTTGAAAAGAAATCACATTTAGGTAATCGTATTGTACATGGCAATGAAATGGAGAAGGAAGAAACTATGTCTATGTGCAATCCTAGGAAGACACATGACAGGGAGAACCGTGGCATTGGAAATGCATCATCTGTGGAAGAATCCTTACAGGTCATCACAGTGAATCAAAAAGCGACTTCGAAACTGGACTTGCATTTGGAAATGTTGCCAACAGACACAAAAATATTTCCAGAAAAGAGAGATCATGGGCAGGGTCAAGAATTATCAAAGAAATCGGACTTAGATACCCTTGTTCATTCTGCGTTTAACTCAGACACTAATAGAGCTTCTCAGAAGTGCTCTCACGTTTCCTATCACCATACTAAAACTCCTGTGCCACCTTATGAACAGGCAACTGGTGCAGAGAGTACGACATCCACCATGGCTGTCCAAACTACTTTAACTGATTCAGAATATAATTGTAAGCTACCAAGTGAAATTCAGGGTATTGAGAAGCATCTTCCTCCTGGGTCTGTACCTGAAAAAATCTCTAAAAGTTCAGGAATAGTGACATCTGGTAGTAAACAAGAAAGAGGTACAAGCCAGAATTCCCAACAAGAAGAATGCAGTGAGGAAAAATCTCTAGGGACAAAGATTTTAATCAGTGAAACTTTTGGGAACATGGAAGAGGCAAGGCATGAAAATGAAGGATTAATAAACTCTGGACAACCCTTATACTCTTCAGTTGACAAGGAACGTGAGAGCCCAGCCCAGGAAAGTCAAGCTCAAAGCAGTGAATCTTTGCTTTCAAAATACACCAATTCTAAAATACCTTATTTCCTTTTGTTTCTGATATTTCTTGTAACCATCTACCACTACGACTTAATGATTGGCTTGGCATTCTATCTTTTTTCATTGTACTGGCTATCTTGGGAAGGGGGGAGACAAAAAGAGTCTGTCAAAAAGAAATAACCTCAGCAATATTATTATTCTCTCTTTAAAGATAAGCTATTTAGCTCCCAACATTTGGATTGGTGAAAGACTTTTCATTGTTCAAAGAGCCAGTGCAGTTTTTCTCTTGAAGGATCATTTAAAAAGAATGCGTATGAAGTTTGCTCCTTCATATAAGTAATTATTCTATATAGGACCATTATGTTTGGATCATTAAATACCTATATGAATATGAGATCTGAAGCACGTCAAGTTGAAATTAGGTACAGCTGTTGCTCCTTAGCAGGCTATGAAGTTGCAATGCTTCATGTCTCTTCACTACTTAAAGTACCATTCTTGCATTCATTTCTTTTGCAGTAAAGTTTCATTTTTTCCCCTGAGAATATTTTCCTCCCTATGGTTTTTAAAAATAGATAAAACATGGACAATGGCAGAAGGACTTTTTTGATCTTTTAGTATTGACCATGATATTTGCTTTTACCGCTGTATCATTTATCAGCATATTTTGATAAATCAAATCTTTCAGCTTCCATTTCATATTTTTCAGAACACCCATGCATATTGAAATGTATAAACTTATGTTGAAGAAACACATTATGTTTGCTTGAATAATACTTTATACATGCCTTCAACGTCAAGGAAGGCATCCATAAACCAAATGTGACAAAGTCTGAAACAATTTTAAGTTATCTTTCTATTCTACAAATTTTGTGAGTGGCCATCTTTAAGAAATGTTTTTCTCTTGTAAAGGGAGACTGTGTAACATAGGTTAACAATTTCACTGTCAACTATTATTCAGAGTTAAAACTTTAAGTTAAAATTCCACAAACATCTTTTAAGAATGAATTTGTATCTATAAGCATAAAGCATTAAATAATTATAAAAAGTTTACAAATGAACTGAGTATTTGTTCTTCTTGGAAGTGTTTTTGTCTTCAAACAAATTTTTAACCTTTTCTCATTATGAACCAAAAAATTATTCCACAACATACATTTGGAGAACAAACAACTAAAGTCATTGGTGATATTCATTATATGATTATCAGGTTGTTAGTTGATACCTCAAAATTTTAAGTAAGCAAATAGGTAGATGCATAAAACTACTGAAAGAGAAATGAAGATCCAGTATAGCAGTGATTTTAGCTCTTGTTTTTTGTTATCTATGACTAAGTGTGTGAAATAATGGAGCTAACAATTTATTCAAGTAAGAGTAATACAAGGATTCATGTTCAATAGCTTCAGCTACTTATTGAGTGACTACTATATGCAAAACTCTGTGCTCTATTCTAAGGCAGAGCACCTCCTTTGATATCCCACATAGCTTGACCTCAGGGAGTAGCCAAAGGTATATGTAGAGAATATGGAAGGAAGTCACACAGTGGGAGCCCATCTGGGTGATTCCTTTTCATAAGAACTTCTTTCGGAGAGCATGCAACATTTTTCTTCAGCGCAAAAGAGTAATCTGTTTATATCTCACCCCTGTAAAAGCATATTCAATGAGTACAACTTGCCTATATAATCCCACACATCTAAGAAATGTGCATTTATAGGCAAACAAAATCAGAACGAAGCATTTAAACCGACCTTCATCATGTATTAAATGATTTCTGTAATTTTCATTCAGTACATAACTATTTCTAAATCCTCTTATTGCGTGCTTCTCTCAAGTCCCACGGAAACTGAATCCTTGGCTCTAACTTTTTAGTTGAGCAAATATAAACATCCTGAAGTAGAACTTAGGGCAAATATTTGATTGTTTGAGAAAGCATATTTTCATTCATTATAAACAGAAAACTATTGGCAGTACCTAGAATATTATCTCTAAAATTACTATACTGATAATTTTGTTGACAGGTCAAAATTACAATGGAATTAAGGTTAACATTTTTTTAGTCCTAAATAACTTGGTTTTTGCATTCCACCTTTAAGAGTTTTAGTCAATAAGCCATATCTTATTAATACAAAGAATCCTACATTACTTTATGAACACAGGTGCCTGAACTGTCATTATTCCATTAAAAGAACAATGTAACTTTTTAATCTTTTACTTGACTTTTGGTAACTTTAACTTACTAAGCCTTCTCAGACATACTTGTGATATGACAGTAGAAGGTATAAAGAATTTAAAATACTCAATTCCGTATTTCTCTTCATGCAATGAATAAATATTTGGTGATTTAATTGACTTTCCAAACATTATTTATGAAGAGCTTGAAATAAAGTCATAAGAACTTGTGAAACTATTACTAAATGGAGAGGTAGAGTTTTACAACTTCTTTTGGTCAGATCATTATGTTGAAAAAGAAAAATGGATCCCAAGAAGAACTGGCAGCCACTGGTTAATAAAGATTCCACTGTTAAGTCATCGTGGCAAGTGTAATCTTTGTAAGCATAGTTCTTCATGTCTCCCCAAGTACTGGTTAAAGGCCAAAAGAGGGTGTGGCTTGATAGTAAAGCAAAGAGCGATGCATTGCACACCTGCTTCCTAAATTGAGTAAGAAGTGTGATTTAGTAACCATCACCTTTTATCTTGCTGGGGCTTCAGATTACTAGACAGAAGCAACATTCTAAAAATTAATTGGCAAGTCAAGCAACTGTAGCTAGTAAAAATAATTACCTTTAAAAAAATCACATATGTATAAACCATCTGTATCTCAATAAGGGATTTCTCAGTGGAAGAGGAAATGAATCAATGAGATGACACTCACCGGTCAACATTAAGGAACTGTGGACAAATGTAATTTCTTTGTTTCCTTGCTGAGACTTAATGTTTTGATACACACACACAATTCAGACCTTATCTGTCAACTTAAATCAGTCTGCTAATTAAATGGAAAACTTAAAATACAGACCAAATTTGGTCCTTTGCTAATTACTTTTTCAGTCATACATATCATTTCGTATCATTAGGACCATTATCTTCTTTATTATGCTCACTTTTTGTATATAAATAAAACCCCAAAAGCAAACAAGATAAAACAATAGAAAAGCAGCAGGAAAACTAGTAAAAATGTAGGCAGGAGGACTGTCAATTTCAATGCCAGCCACTCCACTGATTTCTGTAATCATGATCTTCGAGCTTTCTTTCAAATTTTCATTGAGTGAATATAGAAATCGAAGCATGCAATAAGGATCGTTTTATTGTTTGAATCCTGTCTGAGCCAATTCTTGTGGAACTGAGGAATAGGATGGATTCTTATTCTGCAACCAGGTATGAAAGAAATAGGACATGCCATGCTTTTCCAGCATCTCTAAGACTGTCCACCTATATCAAGAGAAAAGCTAACAAGGTTACTTTTACTTAATTGATTAAATTCATTTGCTTATTTTTTTAACTACCAGAAATAATAATAAAAATCACGACAACATAAATTACTTCTCATCTTTTAAAAATAAATTTGGTAAAAAATCCAATATATTTCCATCACTTTCCCCAAAAGTTTTTAAACAACAAATTAAATTCTCATTAGATTTTGAACCTAGCTTTGAATGTTCAAGTTTTACAATAAATGTCATTATTGTAATGTGTTAAAATTCTATTTATAAAAAGAAATCTTTTAAAAGTCCAGCAATTTTATTTTGCACCATCTCTATGTTTGTTAAATACCTAAAATTTGCTTTCTTTTTTTTTCAAAATATGAAAAAAATACATTATATAAAAATTGAAGAAAAAATTCCCAAAGTCTTTTCCTAATCTACCTAATTCTTTATATGCATCATAATAAAGTAGAGAGGGGCATGGGTAAATCAACAGTGGATTACAGATAACCAAATTATCCAGCCTATTTCCCTCCTCTCCCTGACTCAAACCCTGTCAGTCAAGCAAGTTACATTGTCCCCAGAATATGCCGTGCTCATCTGTTTCTCTGTGACTTTGCTCATGTGTGCCTCTCTTCCTAGAAGACACTTGCAGTTATCTCTACTCATTTGTCCCTATCCAAATTCTGCACATTCTTCTAATACAGCTCCAGTCCCTGTCCTGTTGAAGTATCCTACTATTTCAGCTGGTGAAATCTTTCTATACCCAGACCTCCTATGACACCATCTCTTCTTCCTTGCATGCACTAGGCATTTGAATTATCATCCTAATTGGACTGTCCATTCAGGCAGGGAAAATGGCTTCACTTCTCTCCTATCACTGCCCTCCCTGCCCTGACCAAGTTCCAGTTTAATGTGAGAATTACGTAGGAATCCTCAGTCAACACTTGTGGAATAGAATTGAAATGCAGTGATGTGGAGAGGATACTCTGAGGCCTGATATAAAAATGTATTAACTAAAAGAGCTAGGATATTTTTGCAAACTCTCGAAAAGAAGGTAGAAAAACACAAAAAGAGTGTGGAGAGGCAAGAGAGTGAAAGTGGATTTGGTATGTGAGGAAGAGAGGAACAAGCTTTTCTCTCCATTTCTCTAAACAATTAAATCGATTATATATATTTATAAATTCTTCTTAATGCACGAAACATTCTCTTTCTTCTATTTCATGGGAAATAATATACAGATTAGACATTAAAATAATAATAATGCAGAACTTAATTCCCTGGCTGGCATAAAAAATAATAGAAAAGGACATGTTTTCAGATAAACTCAGTGGCTTAAAGCCAACAAACATCACAAGGTATAAAGTGTACGAAAGTCAATCCTCCCAAGTGCTGCCATGCCCTTTGAAAATGGCTGATCTGTCAATTTCACACCTGTGCTGTATGTCAACTTTAGGGTAAGCAAATAGAACAACTAGCAAACATAGTCAGTGGAGTTTTAAAAAAGATTTTTCAAAAAGAAAACATAAAAGAGTATACACAAAAGCACAATACATATGCACACACGTACATATTACCCCAATATCTGAAAAATGACAGTAATGGCAGTGAACATAGTCTATGAATACTGCGTGTTGTGATGTATGTAATATATGAAGTTTGATCTTTTCCTTGAGAAACCTCATTCTATCAGGTTTAGATGTGAAATTAAAATGATAACACAAAGACATGCCTGTTTTTGAGGCAAAATCCAACAGAAAGCGGTGTATGGCCTGGAAATCTAGTAGCATATCATATAACAGCTTAAAACCATCACCAAATAGTTTCTTAAGGCTTAAACAAAAGCCACATACATACCTACCATATTGTAGAATTCATCACCATCATGTATCGGTTGACTTAATTCTGAGTGGAAACAGATTTAAAATTTCCTAAAGACACACTCTGTAAAACAAAATATCAAACAGCAGTAAGATGATGCTTAGAATTCCTTATAAGAGTTATAAATTCTCTGTAAACACTTAAATAGCCAATATCTGCTTTCAGTCATTTAATGTAGGAGGCTTTTATGTTACAGTGTATAAAATACTTTTTTTAGCTAAGAGGCATTTATGAAAATAATCACAGAGTAAATGATTTTTATATATGCTTTAAAATTGATATTGATATTTTATTTCTATACATTAAGTGACTCTCCAATCAATAAAAAACTAAAATAAGGTTACCAGGGGCCAGGGTAGGGATAGGGGGAGGGGAGTTAATTCTTATTTGATGCAGAATTTCTGTTTAGGGTGGTGGAAAACATTTGGTAATGTATAGTGGGGATGGGAACACAACATTATGAATGTAATTACACCACTGAATTATATATCTGAATGCGGCTAAAAGGGGGACATTTTAGGTGGTATATATGTTGCTAGAATAAAAATTACTAAACAAAATAAAATGATAAAACAAACATAGGATGATAATATAAACGAGTCCTAATGTAAATCACAGATTACAGTTACTATAGTTAATAGTAGAATTATAATAATATTCTCTCTTCAGTTGTAACAAAGGTACCATACTATGCTAAATGTTAAAAATGGGGGCAGGTATATGGGAAATGTATTTTCTGCATAATATTTCTGTAAACCTACAACATCTCTAATAAAAACAAATACTTTTAAAAAGTCTTTGGGAAATCCAATTTTCTGTTTTCATTATGTATACAAACTTTTTATGTTTTTAAGTGAAACAGTTCTAAGTCTTACTTAAAGAAAGGAATAACACTTAAAGAACATACAAGATTGTTTCCACTTTACAGCTATAAGTGGAAATACATCTAATACATTTCTATTCTTTGGAAATTGGAAAGGAAAATAAGAAGTAAAGGTAAGAAATTGTAAACATCTTTCACATTTATTTGCTATGCTTTAGTATGTGGGATCAAGCCTATAGATTGCTCTTAAGTCATTTGGCAACTCCTATGTGAATTCTTTGGCCTCTCTGGTGTTAATCCTATCCTTAAATTATTATTTAATTCAAGTTAAACAGTTGATTTGCTATCACATAAATAACCAAGGAACATAGTTGCATACTGAATCTGTTAGTATTTATAACACCTACTTCTATCTATCTATCTATCTATCTATCTATCTATCTATCTATCTATCTATCTATCTATCTATCTATC
>JAKSZT010053770.1:16078866-16193119 GCA_026826555.1 Tolypeutes matacus
ATCTATCTATCTATCTATCTATCTATCTATCTATCTATCTATCTATCCATCCATCTATCTATCCATCTATCTATCTGAATGTGAGATTCCATCTTAATAATAATAGCCAACTCTTGAGTATTTACAATGAAATGTGCACTATTCTATTTGTTTTATGTGAAATAACACATTTAATTTTCACAACATCTCCATAAATGAAGTACAACTATTATTTTATTTTACAGATAGATGCAGAATCACAGAGAGGTTAATTTCCAAGTTCACACACCAAGTTAGTGGTAAAGGCTAAATATGGACCCTGGTAGACTGTCTCTAGGATTGATCCTCTTTGCACCATGTTGTTCCTTCAATCCCAAAACAACAGGTTATCTTATGAATTGTACAGTTTTATGTTAGCAAGATGCATGGTACTCTAGTCATGTATTACACATAACATTCCATATCTCTTACATAGATAATCCTTTTCATTAATGCCCCTAAAATGGAAAGTTCCTGAAAAGATTCTGTTCATTTCAATTCATTTTCAAGGTAATCACTAAATTAAAAAAACACTCACTGATTTCCTTTTAAGCTAGAAACAATGGGTGGATGTAAATCTTACCTAGATCAAGTACAGCAAAGGAGATGGATGCACAAATCAATAATTGTGATACCTTATGACCAATATAATAATAGAGGTAAGATTTTGGATAGAAGTGCACAAAGGAATGATTGTTTGCTTCTGTGAGCACTTTGCTGCTTACATTTTAGAGATGTGCCATCTTCTTAACACTATAATTTTAGGGTTCAGAGGAATCACAATAAAACCCTCCAAATGGCTCATTACATTGAAGTTTTACATACATAATTACAAGGATGAGTATATACCTTGATGTGCTTGGTATAGTCCTGGTTTATGCTTGATATCCCAGTGTAATTATTAATAGCATCCCTTTTTACTTTCAAAAGCAACCTGGTTTGGTTGATAAATTATATGGTCAGCCTAATAATCCAAGAAAATATCATAACCAGTAGGTATAAATCACTCTGTGTCAGAGGAATGAAAGGGGCAGCTTCCAACACAAATGCTAACTATAACCTACAGAGCTTTTGTCATTAGGGTTAGTAGAATATAATTAAGATATACCAGCTCCTGATCAGCCTAGGTATTGTACTGCAATATTTATATAGATTCATCAATGTAGAGGACAAGGATGAACAACTAATGACATTTTGTAAAGAATGCACTGGTCAAAATTCATTAGCAAAAAGTCATTTACATTACTGACACCAGATAATTAATTATAACATTCAGGAAACAGAACGATAGCCTACACAGAGGGCTGAGAACATGATAATTCCATCATTCAGGATGGCCAATGTGGATTAAGATGTAAGAAATTTTCACAAAAGTTGTGGAGACTACTGTGAATTCCTCAGAATTATAAATGGTGTATGTTACTGGAAGTTATATTATGAATGCACATTCTTTCCACCATCAGTAAAAAGAACACATTTGTTGAAAGTAACTGGATATTATTACTGGGATTTAACCATGAGGTGAGACAATATTATTAGAATAACAAAAATAAATGAAAATATAAGCAAAGGGCCCAAGATAGCCATTAAGAGACAACGACATTTTAGGGCCATTGTCACCCCATCTAGCTTTGGCCTTGTAACAAACTTGACTTTTTGCCTTGCTTTATACAAATATCGCTGTGCTGAGACTGTGATTGACAATGAATCTGCACTTCCTTCACTTCTGCCTGGGTCATATGTGCATCAGAAACTTATCCAAAGAACTGCTATCATAACTTAAGACTCCAGAATATGTTCATGCTTACTGAACAGTAAGGCTAGTATAGTTGTCCTGAATACCTTTAGCCATGCCTTTACAATACTTCAACCTACCTTACACACACAAGACGCAGAGAAATTTATGAACACTGTTCTTTCTATATCTCCTCTTTGTTCATTAAAAAAAAAGTTACAAGGCCAATTTTAAGTACCTGTAAAGCTGTTTTATCTTTGAAGGTATATAGCCTGTCTTCGTTTGTAAAGTTGGGCATCATTGTTTTTAAATGTTAGGGCAAAGGGTAGTTTGATAATAGGCAAATTGTATCACTCTAAGCTCTTTGGTTAGAAATAGAAAAAAAAAAAAAAAAACACCTCAAAGTAGATTAAGCAAAAAAGTGAAACTTATTATAACGAAATAAGTCTATCTCAAACCAGGGCTAGAAGTAAAAATTTGTCTCAATAGAGGCAGGAGCTAGGACATGAGATCTCTCATGCTGCCTTATCATTTTTTCCTTTCTTTGCCTACATATTTTTTTTCTTGTCAGTGGGCTTGCTCTCTCAACTTACTTTTCAAGATACATGGTCTTTAAAATAGAATCCCCAAATGGTAACTTTACATCTTTATTACATACGTCCAAAAGTTAATTGGCTGTTGTTTTCTTGGTCTTAAATGTAAACTCCTAGGAGAGAGAAAAATGATTGCTTCTATCGGGGTCAGATGGTCAATTCAGATACAATCTAGGGAATGGAAGTCAGGAGGAATGTGAGAGAAGACTCTATCTATAAAGGATGTGGGTGTTAAAGTCCCAAGGAAGGGTCGGTGGGAACACTAGATTTGTAACGCATGTCTTTAATGCACTAATTTTTTTTATTTGTATGGATATGTTTCTGAATCTCTTGTTCCTTTTGTAGATCTACACAATCCTAATTTCCATAAATTTATAATACATTTTGATATCTGATGGGACAAGAGTCTCTACCTTGTTCTTTAATATGCTAACTCATGGCCCTTTGCTCTTCCATATGAATTGTAGGGTCAGCTAATACAATTTCATGACACAGTTGATTTTCATTGGAATTTTACTGAATGTGTACATTAATTTGATGACTATTGATGTTTTAAAAGTATTGTCTTTCCATCTATGAGAATAGATGGGTTCTTTTAGTTTATTCAATATCTCTTTTTTTGGTTCCTTCAATCATGATTTGAAATTTCCTCAAGAAAACATTGCACAGCTACTATTAGCTTTATTATTGGTACCTTTTAGATTTATTTTCTATTGTGAACAGAATAATTTTATTGATATTTGTAGCTGTTGGGCAATTTGATATAATTATGAATTCCAAAAATATAATTGGATCATGCTTGTAAACTGATCTGTTAATCTGGGCATGATTAAGTTATGATTAGGGCATTGACTGGGCCATGTCAGTAGGGCGTTGAGCCCCACCCCTTGGTGGGTAGTAGAATCGAATATAAAAGGCAAGGCAAAGGACAGAGAGAGCAGTTTTTGAGAAGTAGTTTTGATGTTGGAGTTTTGATGTTGGAGAGAAAGCCCCAGGAGAAGAGAAGCAAGCCGTTCGCCTGATAGTTACAGTTGACCTTGTGGAGGAAACAGAGGAGCTAAGCCCGAAGAGAAATGCAGCCCCGGGAAGAGAGGAACCCAAGAAGCCTGAACCCCGCAAATGTAGGCAGCTGTCTTGCTCCAACACATGGCAATGGACTTTGGTGAGAGAAGAAACTTACGCTTAATGGCCTGGTAACTGTGGACTTTTACCCCAAATAAATACCGTTTATAAAGACCAACCCATTTCTGGTATTTCACATTAGCACCCCTTTGGCTGACTAATACAATATTATATTTCATTTTTAGTAATTATTGATATATTGGCATACTGTAAATTTTTTGTGTGTTCACTTATTTAGCTACTTTGCTGAACTCTCTTATTAGTTCTACTAATTATGAATTCTATAGTTTAGTAATTATATCCATAGTGTATAGGAACACTATTGATTTTTATATGTTCTTTTAAGCAGCTTACCAAACTCTCAGTAGTTCAACTATTTGTTTCATTTTTAATCCATTTCTTACTTCTATTTTCTTTTCTTCAGCTTCTTGAGGTAAATGTATAGCTGGTTGTTTATTTTTATTAATTTTTATTAGAGAAGTTGTAGTTTTACAGAAAAATCATGCAGAAAAGACAGAGTTCCCATATAACCCCCTACTAATAATATCTTGCATTAGTGTACTATACTTGTTACAGTTGATGAAAGAATATTATAATACTTGGCTATTAACTATAGTTCATGGTTTGCTTTATGGTTAACTGTTCATGTCCTATAGTCCTATGTTTCTTTAAAAATTTTTATCCTGGTAAATATTACAACCTAAAATTTCCCCTTTTTAATCACACTCAAATATATAATTCAGTACATGTGACAACATGGATGAATACATTCGCTTGAGTGAAATAAACCAAACACAGAAGGACAAATATTGTATGATCTTACACACTAAAAAAATTAGAATAAGCAAATTCAAAGAGGCAGAAACTAGAATACAGGTTACCATGGGCTGGAGGTAGAGAATAGGGAGTTAATGCTTGTACTGTACAGATTCCATTTTGGTAATGTATGGTGATGAAAGTAGTACAACTTTGTGAACCTAATTAACAACACTGAATCATTTGTTTTTAATCCTTCTTATTTTAAAAAGTCCATATAATACTATAAAATAAACCTAACACTTTAGCTGTATATATACATATATATTATATAAACTTTATTTTTAATCACTTGTTTCTAATTACCATTGTACTTTCATCTTTAAGTCATGAGTTATTTAGAGAGAGAAGAAAATATCTCACTCACAAAACAGGAACCAGAGGTTATTAATAAGAATAGACAATTGACAAAAGAATTATAAAATAGTGAGAATAAAAAATTAGAAAGGTAGAACAAGGAATTTAAATAAATTCCCCAGGAAGTAGAATTAAATGATAACAAATTGGAAAGTAAGAGGAAAAAGATAAGAGAAATAGAAGATCAACATCAAAACAGAAAGACCAGCATCCAACTAGCTCAACACAAGCAAAAATTTATGAAATGGAGGGGACAAAATTTTAAATAAATAGTAGAAGAAAAAAATCCCAGGATGGAAGTATTTGAGTTTCCAGATTTGAAAGGCCCTCAGATAATCCCAACAAAAGGATAAAATAGACTCACAAAAGGGCACATCCTAAAATTTCATAATAATGAAGACAGAAAATCTATGAAAGCTTTCAGAAAGGAAATAAATACCCTGTGATTATTTGTGTATATATCTCCCCTTACCCTGCTCAGGAGCTTGAGTATATGTTTAATTTAAAGATTTAAACTTTTCTCCAAATTCTAGAGAATTCTCAATTATTATTTATTTATATAGTCATTCTTCATTATTCTTTCCAATTTTATTTTCTTCTGGAATTCCTATCAGGTTTATGTTGAGGCATCTCAATTTCTCCAACCTACCTCCAAACTAATGTTTTATATTTTTCTATCTCTTTGTTCTCTGTGCTGCATTTTGAAGAATTTCTTGAATCCTCCTTCCAATTCATTAATTCTCTTTTCTACTCAGTCTAATGTAGAATATGCTTTTCAACTTTTAATATCCGTGATATTTATTTAAAGATATCTAATTTGTCCTTTTTAATGTCTAGCTTTTTTTTTTTTTTTTTTTAGTTAGGCCAGTAAAAAGAATTTATTGGGAGATGGGTGAGAAATGGGAGAGAAAGATGGAAATACACACCAAGATTTGGTGTGGGCTGTTCTAGGCAGAGAGCCAATATCTAGTTATTTTCATTTTATTTCTTCTTCTTTTAAAAAATTAATTCCTTGCCATTTATAAATAAAAGCTGTTCATTTATCAATTTGAGTATATTAAACATGGTTACTTTAAAATCTGTATTGGAAAATTTCATAAAATTAATTTGGAGTGAATTCATGTTCCAGTTCTTGATTTGGTTAGTTGAATTTTGTTAGTATTTGATTTCTTCATATCTTTTCAAATTTTGTCTATAAGCTCATTCTCTCTTTCCTTTGGTTTATTTCTCCCTGTCTCACCCTAGTTTGTGGTTGCCTTCACCTGGTTTCTTTATTCTTCCATGTTATGGAATTAGGGGATTCTGTGCCAAGGTGATAACAGACATGTTGCAGGTTCTGTTGGTTACAAAGGCAGTTATTTATTTTTGTGCTTAGTAAGGAGATTATGTGTGTATTCTTGCTAGACCTGAAGCTAGCTAAAGTTGTAATCCAGGTTTTAGCCTGTCTCCTTTCTTGGGAAGGAAAGCCCACTCCAATCCTTAGCACCAAGTAGTAAGCATGCTTGAGTAAATTACCAAATGTTTTTTGTTATCCCATTATTTATTTCTGCCATGTCCTAAGAGAGAACAGGTAAGGAGGTTACTGGGGGAGAAAAATTCAGCCCTCCCATATTAGCTAAAAATGGTGGTGGAGGACAAAGAAAGGTATTAGGTATATTAGCAGACTCTGGTTCAATGTTATATATTTAGAATTATCTCCCAACCCTGTTTACTCTAGAGGAAGACTTTGTTTTGAAGCTTGGCTTAATTGGTCCTTGCCTTTTCAAAATTAGCAAGAGATATTGGTTCAGTGTCTTGTCTTTTATCACCTCTGATGGGCACTATGAATATCTTAAAATTTGGTAAAATAGATGCTATGAAAAATTAATTTCTTAAAGATTTATGATGTATACATAAATGTCACTATCTCATATCCTTTTATGCAATTCAAAATATATAGAACCAGTCCTCATGTTAGAAAGAAAAGGGAATCAGCCATTATTGGAGGTTCCTAGACATTTGATAAAGTGTTTGTTTCACTGTAGTCCAAGAAGTCTCCAGGACTTGAAAGATATATTCCTAATGACTGGTGAAATCAAACCTTCTTTGTCTTGAATTCTGGGTGCATGCATTTAGGTACTTAATATTATTTTTCTTATATTCCTCATAGGAGGCAAACTGATGGTGTGATGGTGACCAGTAAAATAGGATATAATTCCATTGAGAAATCTGAGAAACAACTCAAGACTTCAGTTTCCTAGGCCTTTTCTTTACCCCTTTCTTATGCTCTACCCTTTCCTCCTTTCTTCCTAATCTTTGCCGCTAGGAGTTTATTTCTCCTACCTTGAAAAGTTCATCAGATATTTTAAAATAAAAAACATAAATTCTAGATCTCAATATTTTAGGGCTGAGTCCCAGAAGATGAGTGCTATGACCCAACTAAAATATGCTATATTAAAATATGAAATATTACCTAATATCATTTAAATTATTCTCATTGTATAACTAGAGTAATAATATGGAAAATTACTTGTGACAAAAATCACATCAATAAATGCGTGACTTAGACTTTTGTAATATTTCAGTTCCAAAAGGATGACCAAAATACAGCAACTTCAAAATAGTTCATCACAACCTTTCCTCTGATTGTGTCACTCTCCTGAACCACATCATGGAGTATGGCTGACCTAACAAGCTATCAACTCCTGACAATTATTGTAAAATCCCTTTCATCTTATTCAGGGAAAATTCCTGTAATATATTTACTTTTCATTATAGGAAAATACATCTTTATGGATTACCTCATCAAAAACATGCTTTTAATATAAGCTAGAAAATTGAGTATGGTTCCTCAGATATCAAAACAATTCCTGTATGGGAAAAGATTGAATTAAATTGGGATTTTACTATCATATTGAGTAAATAGTTCATCATTGATATGTTAATGCTACCTAGGGAACTTGAGAGATTTTTTTCCCCTTCCAATTTGTAAATTAGAATTTGGCTGTAAGGTGTGACCTAGTATAGAGTTTTTGTTTTGTTTTTCCAATTCATGTCTTTCAAACTACCTGTTTAGTACAGAGAAGTTTGGGTTTGCTTTTTTGATTTTTTCCCCCACATATTTAAGCAATTCAGTGGAAAGATTGGATCCAAAACATAAAATTGTAGATATTTTTTTTTGTTATCATAAGAAAAAGTTCATAGCACACTATAACTATTTCTCACATTATAGCTAACTATAGCTGACCATAACTATTTCCTAAAGATAAGGTATGTTATACTTAGCTGCTATGTAAAGTTAGAAATGCACAATACCATGAAAGAATAATCCTGGTGGAATTGGGAAAGATTTCACAGGGGAGTTGGCCTATTAGCTGGTCCTTAAAGCTAGAAAAGGATTTTGATAGGAGGTTAGATAGTAAGGAACTATTTACCCAGGAGGGTTGAACTTAATTCAACTCAAGAAATACTTAGAACAAACTATAATAAATAGAGTTAACACCTAATGCCATGCTAGGTGCTGGGTACTGCTCTAAGTACTTAACATTAGTTATCTAAATTAATCTATTAAAAATAGATAAGTTAGATACTATTAATAATCTTATTTTTTTATATGAGGTTCTGAGGCACAGAGAAATCACTCACCTATTAAGTGGTAGATCCATGTTTCCATTCAAAGTAGTTAACTCCAGAGTCCACATTGCTAAAACTAAGACCCTAGAGCTAACTGCCTGACTTCAAATTCTGACTCCATCTACAACACTCAGATCAATATTTGATATATGGTAAATGCCTAATAAATGTTAGCTATTTAATTATGTTCATTATTATTCATAATAAACTATACACCATAGCTATTTCTGTGTAACTATATATAGGATATTTAATGCATAGTAGATGATACAAATAGGAGAAATTGAAGATCGGTCCTCAGTGGACTTGCAGTCTTTTAGGAGAAATAGATATACATGGCCGAGGTATAATGGGTTTAGTTTGAGAGAGATTAATTTCAACTGGAAGAGATAGAGGAAGACCTCAGAGGTAGTTTTTGAGCAGAAACGCAGGATGAATAAGTTTGCAGTTGATGATATAAGATGGGGAGCACTGTAGAATAAGAGGATAATGCTCACAAAGGCATGATGTTTTTAAAATGTTTATGTGTTTGGAGAATGCATTGGCTTGTGTTTACTCTCCTAGTGGGTGGGGAAGGTAATGAGACTCAAGCCAGGAAAGCTGTGGCCTTAAGTTCAGATCTCATGGAGCCTGAAGAGGTCTTTAAACAAGGCAGTGACATATCAAAGACATTTATGGAAGATTATTTTATTAACAGGGCAAAGAGAAAGAGAGGGCAGGGCTATTACTAGAGGCATTACTAGAACTAAGTAGGAACCTGCTGCCATAGCTTAGTTCCATTTTCATGATTCTAACAGCATACTATTAACAATTTGTTTTGTGTCGATGGATGCGTTACTTACTGTTTTTATCTCTATTTCCTTATTTGCAATTAAGGAAGCTGAATTGATGAGCATGTGATCATCAGCTTCTAGGGTCTAAATCATCCTCAGTTGGACTCTCTGAGCTTTGCTTTGTGTTTAAATATTTTCACAAATAATGTTTGCCCACTATGGTAGTTCACAGATATGAATATTTTCCCTCTGTCAATAAATTCCTATTTTTATTTAATATTTCCATTCATTTGGCACATAAAACTATATTATTGATCATTATTTAGCCTTATTTGTATTTCTTCTCAACTAAACTATAAATTAATCAAGAGAATGACTATGGGAGATGTTTGTGTTGGATGTGGTGGGAGGTGTGGGAGGTGGGCAACATGGGAATCCGAGTGGGTTCCGTATAATATTTTAGGTAATCTAAGCACCTCTTAAAATATATGTATATATATATATATAAATAACATTTTTGTAAGCAAATACACATATATGCATATATATTTACATATCATTTTGCAAATGTTTGTATGTATTGTGAGAATTTTGATTTTTACCCATAATAAAAAAATAAATAAATAAATAAATGAAAAAAAAAAAAAAGAGAATGACTGCATTTTATACTTTTATATCTTCACAGGATTGGTATATAATATAGTTTCAAATAACATTGTGCTTATTTAATTGATTAATGACAACATGAAATTCTATTCTTTGATTATGGTCTTTTTCCAGTGGGTTGAAAAATTTACCAGACCCAGCTTTTAGATTTTAGATTTTAGATTTGTTTTACCACTGCTGTTTATGTAAACTTAAAAAATATATTAACTTATTGTGTGACTTATACCTTACCTCCAAAACTAGAGCACATATCACTGAAAAGAGTGGAATAGGATATGTTATTTTTTAAACATAAATGTTTGAATTAATAGAATTTAGAATGAATTATTCAATGATTATTTTTTAAATTATCAAAATCATAAATATATTATATATTCCAAATAAAGAAAGCTGATTTCAAGTTAAATGTCTTCTATTTGGGAACTTTTGCGGTAAATCTCACATCATATTTTCACTTTGTTCTTAGGATTAGAGTAAAACATATTATCCCTTGATGTTTGAAGCCTGAATGGCCCCTTGATACTTTAAGATGCTACAGCAAACAAAGTCCTGTTAGTCTGAGAAGCCACTAGAAGTAAACCTTAAAACTAATTATGGTTCTCCCACTGAGAGCTTTTTAAGAGCCATTTTCTACTTTCTGTCAAACATTTACAGTGCTAGTACAAATACATTTTTTTTTTCACAATTAATTCACTTGCTCTTAAACTTCAAGATAATGTTTACCTTTTATTGTGAAATAGAGAAAGGTTATGAAGAAATTTTCAAAGAATTAAAAAATTAACTCTTAAAATCCCCTTTTGATTTTTTGAAAAGCCAATGAATCCAGTCCTAATAATCAGAGTTACACAATTATCTTATAGGTTTAGGAGAATCTCATTGCCAATTCAGGATTTTAAGGGAAAAAAATCAGATTCTTAAAAATATATACTCTCTGAGTTGACTGTATTGCTAATCTAAACATTAGTGGGAAATCACCAAAATGCTCTTTCTTCTTTGGTCACATTTATTTCCCCCCCTTGAAAATCAAACACAGTAGTAATGATTTCCCTGAACTATTCTCTGACCAACACAGCTGAGGTATAATTGCCTGTGCATGATGCCTTCTGCCCAGCCAGGAGTTGCATGGAGAATTTCTATAAATATGGTGTCTCCCAGACTAACATTATTTGTTGTTGTTCTTGCTCTATAATAGAAAAGTAAGTGGGTGGGATTTAGCTAAATTTGTCTCTAACCTCCATACCTGAACATTTGTTCAAAGAGAAGAATTAGAGTCAACAATAAATCTAATAGGGCCATTTTTACCAAAGAACACTTGTTATTTAAAATTCAACTTTTGATACTTAGGTAAGTATCATATATACAAGAATTAGTTACATGAACACACATAGTGAACTTGAGTTGACTGTGAATAAGCTTTGGTTTATTGCCATGATCAAATATAAATAATTCATGGAAAATGTCTCTTGTAGCCTCTATTATATTTATGACCTCAGTGAAATGCAGGTTACCGTTTAGAATTTACTAACATCTAATAAAATGCATAAAGTTAGTTTCATTAACTAGATTTACATAATGCATTTTTCTGATG
The DNA here is from genome assembly GCA_026826555.1 of Tolypeutes matacus. Taxonomy (NCBI): domain Eukaryota; kingdom Metazoa; phylum Chordata; class Mammalia; order Cingulata; family Chlamyphoridae; genus Tolypeutes; species Tolypeutes matacus. Next base: position 16,090,147 of record JAKSZT010053770.1, read on the forward strand.
ACAATCATACCTCTTATGATATTCAAGAATATCTGTTTAATAAATTTTAAATGAATGACTCATTTTTTTCTTGGTTCATTGTCATTTGACTGAACTCAATAGGAAGTAGGTTAAAAATGAAGTTTCTGTCAACTCTTTTCCACAAGCAAACATAGTGACTCACCTTCCAAATAAAAGCATATCAACATGAAAGTTTCCCAAGGGTATTTTCTAGGTCATAATCTTTGTGTGAATTAATTCCTTACTGAATAGTAAATTGTAAGAATAATCCTATAATACATTACCTGTCAGCAGGTAATTACCCATCAAAACCTAACCAGAGGGAAGATTGTCCTGTGACACCAGTGACCCCTACAGGTAATGTTAAAGAATAAAGTATGCTGTAATTGGGGGAAAAATAGTATAATAGAATATATCTAGATAATGCCAAAGCAGTTAACATTTATCAGAAATTCCCAATGGATTGGTTGTTATTGCTTTCTAGTTCACACTGGAGATTTTGTAATACACAGAATAATTTAAACATATGTTTTGCGATTTTAGTAGCTATTTTGATCATATTTACCTTTTGCATATCACCTACAGTTTCTACAGAACCTTATCCAGATAGTTTGGAATTATTTTATTAAGGAGTCAGAAGAGATTGAAAATAGCTACTTGGTTTATCAGCCACCCTGGAGATCTGTTTTAATAAGGAGCTGAGTGCTTACGATGTACAAAGCTCTTCATATGCAGTCTCAGGGCCACCCAATAAGATAAGTGTATTATATAGGAAAAAATGTGTAAGTGCAATAAGTGGGAAAAATGTGAGGTGTGAACCAAAGTCTCTGTTCCTGACTGTCGTACTACACTGGGTAGATAAAGGTAATATTTAGAAAAGTTAATGAAACTGATGCATATACTTCAATTCTCAACTTGATAGCATATATTTAATGATGACTTATTTATTTAATATATATGGAGTGCTTAAGAAATATATCATTATAAGCTGGATTCTGAATAGGCATGACTAATAGCCAATACATAACATGAGGAATTTTTTAAAAGAGCAATGTATCACATTAATGGTTTAAACAAATATAGTTTGGTATTCTTAACTGATGATAACAAAGACAATAGGCAACACTTCAATCATTTCATTTATATGACTAAGTCATTATTTGTGGTATGTAAATCAACATTAAAATTCTCCAGTAACCTAAGAAAGGTATGAATAACTTTTATAGCTTCACATTTCTTCTTGATCATTTATATTCTTTTTTTTCAGAAAGGATAGTTATCTTTTTTAAATCCATGCTTTGTAATTCACTATTAAGTTTATCATTATCTTCTATTTTCCCAAATAATCCATGTAAAATGTGAGACACAAAGAGCAGAATGATTATTTCTGTTACTCTTACAATATAATGATGAAAGTGTGATGTAGTCAAATATTGTCTGTAAAGGAGCCCGCCAACTTCCTGGAAAATTCCTAAAATCTTAATGTTGTCATTAAAACATCAATAACACAAAGAAAAACAAAAGCAGTACATCAATACCTTAGTATTTATTTTTCTGTCTTATAAGTATATAACCAAAAACAAAAATAGAATTTAAAAAAGTACCAAGAGCTCATAATGAAGCCAAATCTTAAATGCCTATTCATTTCTTCCACTAATATTTAATGAGCACCTAATATGTGCCAGGCATTAAGACAGGTACAAAGCATATTGTGGTCAACAACATAGACGTATTCTCTGCATTCACAGTGCTTACAGTCTAGAGGGGAAACTGGTAACAACAAGTAAATAAATAAATAATCACAAAGTATGTTAAGTCTATGAAGGAAATAAACAACAGAAAATCAGATGACATGGGAGGGATCTGCTTAAATCCAGTAAGCAGTGAAGGCACCCAAAATGAAGCATTCTGAATATGAGCTGAGGCCAGAATAATTAGAAGGAGCTAGGCTTGAATGAGGTAATGGTGTGAGCAGAGGATCTGAGGAGGGAAAGAGCCTACTCTTCAACTGCAAGGAGGCCAGATGGTTGCGATGGAGTATGGTGGGCAGGGCAGCAGGACAATGAATTTTCACACTAGGCAGCATCTTATGGACCATATGGGGAGCTTGAATCTCTTTTAAGATGTAATGGGCTTTAGGTAGAGACTATCTTAAACTGATAGCATTAGAATGGGAAGCTAGAGGAGGATGGTGCCATAGTTAAAAGCTATATCTTATCATCTGAACAATATCAATTAATTTCTCAGTTTTCTGTGAATGGACTAGGTCTAGGGATAATGTCTTAAAAGATTAAACTGCCATATTAATGCTAAAATAAATGTTTGTGTAGATTGAGTCTTATTAAATACTGATTATACCAGGTAATGGCATACATTGCCAGACATGGCTTCAGATCCTCAGTCTGTGCTCTATGTTCAGTAAAACAAAATGTTATCCCTTTTAATAAAAAAATTAGGAATTTTTTTTCATCAGTCTTTAAATAGAGTAGTGGAGAAACAAAGCTTCCAAAAGGTGAATTAGGGGTGATTTTTCCCTCAGTAAAACAGCCAAACTATGAAACAGTAATGAGTCAGTCTGCCCATAATACCAAAACAACCAGTCAAGTCAGTGAGGAAAAATTAGTCAAATCAGTTATTTAGCTTAAGGGGAAATTTAAATGGGTAGGTTTTCTGCATTTCACACCTTTTAACAATTTTTTGGCCTCATGTAATTGTAATTACTTTGTTCAATTATATGTAAAATAAATATAATAATGCTTAACATACTAAGGTTTAGGGGACAATTGCTATGAAAAATTTCTTACATAGAGCCTGGCACAAAGCAGTCACTTGGCTTATAACCAGAGTTAAAGGCCTCTCTATAAGAGAATCTGAATAACAGATATAATTAGAAGTTTGAGGAAGATATGCTAACTCATCAGCAGTTGGTAAACCAAATAATTAGTTTCTGGTTATTTTGAAAAATTTCATCAAACTAATCCTACGCTAGGAAAATTCTGTTCTTAAAATATTCGACCTTTTTTTTCCCTCAATGTGACAAAATAAGAAGACTGCTTTAATTAGGTTGAGAAGGTAAGAGAGTCAGTGAAATTCAAACATAACTAAGTACTCTTGCACCTTTGATCCTTGCTGGATGTGCTTCTCACCTTCTTATATGGAAGTATATAATCCAAAACATATTAGGTTTTGTAAAAAAAAAAGAAATGAGAAAAAAAGCCAGATGCAGACCTAGCAGATGTAGTCTTCAAGCTATATATATTTTTATCCCATCAAAATAAGAGAAAATAAAGACCACATGCAATGAGAGGATACCAATAGTATTTCATTCTTAAGCTTAATTTTGGTCTGGTCAACAGTATGCCTTAGTAAAAACCAAACCAAACAAAAAAGCAAACAGATAAACAAATGAACTCCTGCCCCCTACCAGAAGCAGTAATTGTATCTTCTCTCCTGATTGTATTTTGTCTTCTGAGACTTTTATGCCTCATTTAAGTGAGAAACAAATGTTTATCACTGCCAGAGCTCCAGAGCCCACACAGTCTTTAGAGAAACAAGGAGTATTTCCATTGACTTCATGTATCTTTAACAAAGGTGCCATTCTTGGTCAAACAACAGAAATCCCTTTCATTGGTGCTGATGTATATGACTGAAAGAACACAATCTGATTTTTTTTTTTCAGACCTAGGTACATAAAATTGAGCTCACGGTACTGCAAGTCAGGAAAACTTTGTTTTTAAGGCTTGTAAACTGCATATAACTTTGTGAATGTATTCATATGCATGATATTAAAATAGCTTATACATGCCTACAATCTAAATTATAAAAATAGCATCCCATGAAAAACTGGAATTTTTAGTCGATGCTCTTTCTTTCTGTGGCCATTATAGTTTTCTGTGTCCTGTTTTTCCTTCACAGTCTTATTTGCCATCAGTCTTAATCCATTTTCACAAACAAATTAAGGCAAAGAGTCAGATGAGGTATGCACCTCTACTCCCTAACATTCATTTCGCTATGCCTCTGTCAGAATCAATAAATACTCATTCAAAGGAGCGAGGGTTAAGCAACTCATTAATCCTCCTGCACACTGCTTCCAAAATATGGGTGGTTTGTTATGTCCCCTCTGAAATCCATAGTGCAAGGTGTAGGCTCTTGTGCACTGTTAAAGACCTACAAATACAAGCAGAGATAACGGGGAGAGGAACTTAGCGATAACTGCACTAGTGTACGTGTGTTCTGTGGTGCATCCACTCACAGCGTTTTCCAAATAATGTCTTTTCTTCATAACAGGATATAGATTATCATTGTTTACAGAGATTCACCCACAGTCAGTGTCTCCTTGTTGTTTAAATCTGTCCTTGAACATAGACAACCCTCTGGAAATTTCCAATTTTATAAAACACTTTTCAAAGCAGTAAAAGAAATTTCTTCAAACTCAAAAGGGTGAGTAGTGATTGCTGGCTTGTTGTTTAGAGTGAACACTGATGGAGACGCTGTGTAGAAACTCCTTCAGCAATTCATCTAGGGAATGTTGATAGCACCACCGCAGAAACGCATATGTGATGTTGGGGGTTAAAGGAAATCGGACAAACATAGACTTTGAATGAATCTATATGCTTGGATTTCTCACTCTCCTTGACATTAAAGTTCTAAGTGTGATAGCTAGGGTTTAGTCTTCTAATTCTTTTGTTGCCTCAAGTTTGGGGATTTAATTGTTATTCCTTATGGATTTTCTAACTAAGAGAAGTGATGTGAAAAATAACATCAGCCTGAACTCAATAACCTCTACTTTATTTTATTTTTTTAGTTTAACTTGGCTAAAAGCCATTAGAGCTGCTATTTATTATTTCAAAACAGCATTAATACTTACTCTGGGATTCATTTCCATGTAAATTTTTCTTTTAGAGAGCTTTGATTTAGAGCAATGTATGCATTAGGATGAAAACATCATATAATTATTTACTCAAAAAACAAGAGAGAGGTGGGTTGAAGAGAGCATATCCCATGAGATTTAAGACTGACAGATTAGTAGCAGAAAACCTTTTGTCTGGAAAGTAAGAAAATGATCCTAAGAACTAAGCACAATATACCTCTCAACTTGTCAAAACCAAAGAAGGTACTTTATATGTGCAAAATGTCCAACTCTCTATTTTTACACACTAACTTGGAAATTCATCTGACTTGAAAAATAACTAAATGGAAAATTAAACCTGTAATCACAAACACAAATTTTTATAGATAAAACACGAAACCATAGGATTTTTCAAAAATAAGATTTTGCTGCTTCATAATTTCAAATATTTATTCTAGTGTATTAGCCTACTGATAAAGTATAACAAGATGATAGCCAGTGAATTAGACAGTGTATTATATCAAATTTTTAGGGATAATATAAATAACAGCTACCATCTTCTGGTCATTTACAATATTCCAAGCATAATGCTAAGCTCTTTAAATTCTGTCCTCTAATCCCTACAATAAACCTATGGATCCAATAGTGTACTTCCATTAATAGATGAAGAATCTGAGAAGTATGGAGGTTAAGTAATTTTCCCAAGATGACATAACTGAAAAATGGCAGAGTCAGGGTCACATCCGGGTGCATCCATCCTAAAATAGTTGTTTTCTGTCTACCTTGCTCAAGCAAAGGTGCCAATTCTTTAGATTTCATAGACTCAAAATTATTTTAGGCTATTAACAAAATGATCACAATTAACTTATTTTGAGATTATTTCACAAATTTTTTTTTTCATTTTTTAAACATTTTATTTTAGAATACTTATAAATTTGCAGAAAAATTATGACGATAGTAGAGTTCCCATATACTCTGCACCTAATTTCACTTCCCAGTTATTTTTTTTTTTGTTATTTATTTTCTTTATTAGAGAATTTGTAGGTTTACAGAGCAATCATGTATAAAATACAAGATTCCTATATACCACCCTATTATTAAAAACTTGCCTTGGTGTGGAACACTGATTACAACTGATGATAGCACGTTTTTATAATTGTACTATTAGCTAGAGTCCATGGCTTAACTTGAGGTTCACTATTAGTGTAGTGTAGTTCCATGGATTAAAAAAAAATTATTCTGTTACCACATATACAATCCAACATATACATCATCCACCATTTACCCTTTTTAGTTACATTCAGATAACTAAAAGATTCAGTGTTAGTTATGTTCACAATGTTGTGCTATCATCACCACCATCTATTACCAAAACATTTTCATCATTCCAAATAAGAACCCTGTGTGTGTGTATATATATTTTAGAACCCTGTATATTTTAGGCCTTAATTTCCCCATCACTATCCCCGCCCTGTCTCCTGGTAATCTATATTCTAGTTTCTGACTCTATGAGTTTGCTTATTCTAACTGTTCCAATACAGTGAGATCATACAATATTTGTACATTTGTGTCTGGCTTATTTGAGTCAACAGGATGTCTTTGAGGTTCATTCATGTTGTTGCATTCACCAGCACTTCATTCCTTTTTATGGCTCAATAATATTTCATTGTATGTATATACCACATTTTGTTTATCCATTCATCAATTGATGGATATTTGGGTTGCTTCCATCTTTGGCAACTGTGGATAATGGTGCTATGTATATTACTGTGTAAATATTTGTTTGAATCACTACTTTCAATTATTTTTGGTCCCATATTACCACCTTATATTTTGCATTTCTGTAATCAGGAAATATGATTATTTATTATTCAAATGTATTCTAACTCTTATAGGAATTAAAGAGTAGAGAGATATAAGGAGGATACTGTATTACTGGGTTTTGCGTTTTTCCTTTTAGTTACTTTTACTGAAGATCTTTACTTCATACTGTCTTCCCTTTTAACCTGAAGAAATCCTTTAGCAATTCTTGTAGGGCAGGTCTTTTGGTGATGAACTCTCAGTTTTTGTTTATCTGTGAATGTCTTAAATAATCCCTCATTTTTGAAGGGCAGTTTTGGTGGATAAAGAATTTTTAGCTAGCAGTTTTTCTCTTTCACTATGTTAAATATGCCAAACCTCTGCCTTCTCACCTCCATGGTTTCTGATGAGAAATTGGCACTTATTCTTATTAAGGATTACTTTTATGTGATGAGTCACTTTTTCTTGCTGCTTTCAAAATTCTATTTGACTTTTGACATTTTGATTAGTATGTGTCTTGGAGCAGATCTATTAGGATTTATCCTGTTTGCAGTACATTATGCTTTTTGAGCATGTATATTTATGTCTTTCATAAGAGTTGAGAATTTTTTGGCCATAATTTCCTCAAATATTCTTTTTGCTCCTTTTCCCTTCTCTTCTTCTTCTGAAACTCTCATGATACATATGTTGGTATAATATATGGTGTCACATAGGTCTCTTAGACACAGGTCTGTTTTTTCCTATTCTTTTCTTTATCTTTTCTTCCAAATATATGGTTTGATTGTCCTGTCTTCTAGTTTTCTGAGTCTTTCTTCTGCCTATTTAAATCTGCTGCTGTATGCTTTCAGTGTATTTTTTCCTCTTTTCTTTTCTGCTTCCAGCATATTTTAATCTCCATTAATGTGTCTTCAATCCCATAATTTCAGTAATGTTTCTTTTTAAACTTTCTGATTCTACTTTTTCTTACATATTGCTTTCTTAATGTCCTTTAGTTCTATATCCATAGTTAGTTTATATCTATCCATATTTTATGTCAACTCCTTGAATTGATTTAGGAGATTTTTTTGAGTTTTTTTCATTAGTTATTCCAAACTCTGTGTCTTTTCTGAAGTTTTAATTTGTTCTATTGACTGAGCCATACTTCTGGTTTCTTCATATGGCTTGTAATTTTCTGCTGATGTCTGGGAATCTCATTATTTTGATGTGCTAACTCTGAAAGTCAATGTCTCCCTTTTGCCTATGGTTTTATTGTAGTTTGGCTATGTTTTAAAGCTCTTCTTGCAATGCTTGGTTCAGTGTATACTGAAACTTTAGAGTAGGCCATGTTTAACTGTTCACATTTTCTCAGGTCTTCTGCACCTGTTTCTTGCCCTGACATGCAGAGCAACTTTTAAGATTGCCTTTTTATGTGTAAATGTTTCACTTCCAGCAGAAGGTTTCCTTTCCTCTGATCCTTCTCTAGGAGTTGGGAAGTGCTTTGTTTGTTTTTGTGCAGATTTCTCTTTCTAGCTCCTGTGATTTTCTCAACTGCTTTCCCTCACTCAGTGCCCCCTTTTCATTACAATTTTCAGTCCTGGGACCCATCCTACCTTACAGAAGTTCTGTTTTCCTTTTTTATTCATGAAGCTTTTCTGCATCCGGAAATGCCCATGTTAGGGTATCCTGCTCTGGGGAGTGAGATGGGGTCAGCATGTAAAAATGCCCATTTTTTTGTTTAGATGCCTAAGCAGACACCAGTTTGGGGTGTGCCAATAGTTCACCAGTTTAGGGTGTGCCAATAGTTCAGCCAGGAATCTCTTTCATTTCCTGGGGGATCCATTTGTATGTGTGTGCTCACTAGACACTTGAATTCTGCCCTGGGTGTATGTGGCCTTAGGTCTCATGCCTGAATGTTCATGGGGTCCTAATTTGTTGCTACGAGTGGCTCTGTGGCCTATGACCACAGCAGGAGGTACCCGGCCTGGAATGCCTCTGCTGTGTGACTCTAGAGTCATGCGGCGCTGATTGAGGGATGAGGGTCCAGACTGGTAGGTTCAAGTTGCAGATCTCCAACCTTCTTTTTTGGTGTTTTTTCCCCCCTCAACTTAACATTTGTAGAGTCCTTCTCCAGTTTCTATTGTCCTCCAGAGTTTCAAGTAAGTGAGATTTGTCCTCTTAGTTGTTTCTGATGGAAGATTTTTCTGGGGAATGCCTTATATGCCATGTTGATAACATCACCAGAATGGTTATTATTTAACATCTCTGCTCCATTTGGTTTGCTTATTTTGTGAAATGATACATACAAGAAGGAAAGTTCCAAATCAAAATAAAGACTTTATACAATATACAACATTTCTGGATATTTTCTTCTGCATATATCTATAAGTATAAGACAAAATTAACTACAGAAATGCAGTCCATCTCTCAGCCTACAGTTTACTGTTTCATAGTTTTAGTATCTAGCACAGTTCTTGGTATATGGCAAATATTCAGTAATCATTCTCTAAAGAATGAGAAAATATGGTAATTTCTGTCTATAGATCAGCAATTCTTTAAATGACATTCACAAATGGGAGTGATGTAAGAATGCCATAAGGACATAGTGTAGTACAGATTAAAGTCATGCTTGAAAAACAAAACAGTAGGAGTTGGTTGCCTAGGGATAATAATTAGAATTGAGATCACTTTTAACTCTCTTAGCTGTTTCTTCTGGTGAATATGATGTACTTCCATCTCTATTAATATCCAGACTATTTTTTATTTATTTATTTTAGACATCTATTAAACCCTGAGATGATAGATAAGGATTAAGCTGATATATGACCCTTCCGTTTTAGTTTCCCAGGCTACATCAAGCAAATTACCATGAAAGTGTTTGGCTTAAACAATGGGAATTTATCCACTCATGGTTAGAGTCCCGGAAAATGTCCAAATCAACGTGATACTTTCTTCCCAAAGACTGGCTGCTTGCAATCCTTGGGCACATGTACAAGACACATGGCAGTGTCTGCTGGTCTCTTCCTTTTCTTCTGTGTCACTTTAATTTCAGTATCTTGGTCCCATGGCTTTATTCTTTCTCTCTTTTTGTATTCATTCTGTTTCTAAAGGGCTCCAGTAATAGGATTAAGATTCATCCTGAATGAGGTAGGCCACACCTTGGAGTAGCCTTATCAAAAGATCCACACCTACAAGAATGGATTAAATTTAAGAACAAGGTTTTCTTGGGTACACACAACTTCAAACCTCCACACTTTCCCTCAACCACCCTTCTATATAGTTATAATATTATTTTTAGTTACATCAATGAGGAATATTTACATTATTAAGCCTGAAAATGTTGTACACTGCAGACCCAATTCTTTTACTTTGATTTTTTTTCTTATTGTTTTACTTTTCAGTTTTCATGGTTTTCTTCTTGCATTTTTTTTCTTACTCTATTTGTCCTTGTCATATATCAATTTTTAAAAAAATTCTCTATCATATTGGAAATTCTATCAAGTTATCTTTCACCACAAAATTTCTTTCCAATTTTATTGCTTCAATTGGGATTCCTTGCTTTCAAGACCTGCTGCTTAGCAGTCATCCTGAGACTTCCTTTCATTGTTCTCCTGGCCTAGATCCACTGCTCCTTGGTCCTAATCCTTTCTCTTTTGATTTACTCTTTGGTGTCAGAGAAATGAATTCTTTTTCTTTTTTTAAAAAGATTTGTTTATTTACTTTTATCCATTTTTAACCCCCCCCACACCCATTTTTGCTGTTTTTGTGTCCATTCACTGGGCAATTCTCTGTGTCTGTTTCCTGCCCTCTCTTCTCATCCTTCTCCTCCTGTCTTCATTGGGATTCTATCCTGGAAACTTCTGATATGGGAGAGAGGTGTTCTGCCACCTGCGCCACATTAGTTCCTGGTTTTTTGGCACCTCTCGTCTTGGCTCTCCTTTGAGTAAGTCTCCTATTATGTCATCATCCTGCTGTATGGCCAGGCCGGGCTTGGCACACCCACACGTGGGGCCCGGGGGCTTTCCCGTGCAAGGGGCCTGAAGGCAAGCCTTCTTTATTTTTCTTTATTTTACCGGGAGGTCCTGGGGATCGAACCCAGATCCCTCCATATGGGAGATGGATGCCCAACCATTTGAGCCACATCCATCCTTCAGAAATGAATTCTTAATATTAAATGTAATAGAAACAAAATTTCTGCGATTTTACAAGTATGAAAATCTCTAAAGGATAATATTTCCATAAAATATTATAGTAATTGATAGGCAACCACATTTTATTACATGTGTAATAAAATAATTGCTTACCTTAGCTCCTTTTCCTTAACAAGTTTGACTAAATTATGAGCAAAATACTGGAGAAATTGTTATAACTTCTTCTCAAGGCCACAGAAATAATTTGAAACCATTTTTATTAGCAATCTTGGGATTAGAATTTTAATTAATATTGAAATTTTTATTATTATTAAATTTTATTCTCACTAGAAATAGTTTGTAGACATATTATGCATAAATATGTACTTGTGTATGTGCACTTGCAATATAAACTCTTAACCTAAAACTAATCATCATGCAACCCAATAGCACTGCCAAGGGAACGAGTGTAGGAAAATATTGGAAAACTGTTCAGGAGGTAAGAATGTCAAGGAATTGTGAAAAGCAGATCTAATTTGCAAGGACTAATCCTAGGCACACCTGAATATATACTAGTCCCAAGTCACCTTATTATAAAATTCAATGCCCTATTACAGTTATGGTATTCTACAGATTAAAACTTTATTTGGATTAACATGAATTCTCCTTCTAAAATGTGAGTACTACTTATAAGCTTTATAGTGAGCAGTGTCATTTTGCCACAGTTTAACAAGAATTAGCTCCCACCTCCACCCTGTTGGTGTTCCACTTAACATCTAGCTGAGATTAGTAGTGACAGGGCTGAGAAGGTAAAGTTAATTTTAGTGAATGGTAGAGCAACTTCAGGGCAATGCCATAGCAATGTGTGGTTTGGGCATTGGTGCCAGGAGATAAAATTTGTCTGGTAAACACATAGGAAATAAATAAAAGAGATTTTAATAGAATGATTGATAATTGGGAGAGCTGCTTCCTCATGATAGAATAAGCAGTGACTAGAGGTGTGAACAGAAGGAAAACTGCTAAATATGTGCTAAACTGGCTGTGATTAGAGGCAGAACTATGAACCTAGCTAGAGACTGGGAAATTCCCACTTGACTCTGTTCTACTGGAAAACCTTCAGTGGCTTCCCTCTGCACTTAATATAAAGCCAAACTCTTTACAGCTTTACAGGATCAGGTGCTTGCTTATTTCTTCAGCCTCATCTCCCGCTACCACTTTTCTCTCAGCTCACTAAAGTTGAGCCACATTGGCATTCTAGCTATTCCTTGAACATGTTTATCTTGCTCCTGCCTTAAGCTTTGCTGTTGATGTTTCCTCTGACTGGAACGCCGAGTTGTAGATTACCTGGTGTTTCCTTCATGTCATTCATGGTCCAGCACAGATGTCACTTCCTTAGAAAGGTCTTCCAATTTAAAATAGACATTCCCTATTCTCCCCTAGTCCAGACATTTGCTTTCTCTATCACTTCACTCCATTTATCTTACCAGCACTTATCACTTTTGAAAATTATTTATTAATCACTCTGGGCCTCTTCTTTCAAACTTGTGGTGTTCTAAGTAGGATACCCTTGTTAGGATCAAAACAAGACAATATTTGTGAATGTCTTTAAAGAGCCATCCACACATAATGTGCTACCACCAAGCCCTTAATGCAGCGTCTGTTGTGTAGCAGGTGTCCAATAAATATTAACTGAATGAATGGAGCCATTGTGAAAACTAATCCAACCTTTTTATGAAGAAATCAATGGTGCAGGAATCCAACCCTCCTCTCTTACATGTTTTAAATATCTGTAAGTGGTAGGTTATAAATATAGTAAACCTATAAACACTTACCTCATTTTGTTCTACATTAAAATATGTTGAGGATTGACATTTGGCTTTATTTTACCAATTTTAAAGATATTTTTGGTATACAGGAGCAAATATTTTAAATATTTCTTCATTTGAAAATTCTTTACCCTGCAAACTAGTTCTCAATGGAAAAAATTCTCTTTAATATCTACTGAACATGTTCATATTTGAATAAAACTAGGTCATGCACTGTTAGACAATATCATGGTGTTATGGAAATACTATTTACTCAAATTTTCAAAGTTCAAGTTTTGGACCCTGTCAAAATAATCACAGGAATAATCTCAAGTAGTTTATAACTCAAGGGGACACCTAATAGTTAAGATAATTAAATTAGTGATCACTTCTTTATCCAGGGAAATAGATCAATATAGGGCACCCATCTGATTAATTGAGGTGAAAATATTTCATTGTTTCTCAAGAGCAAACTGAAAGTCTGAAGCACCCAGTTACCTCTACACACCCTTTAAATTTCCAGTTTTTTCAATCAGTCATTCCTTCATTGGCCTTTTCAAAAATTTTGTGAGTATGTGCCAGGACTATGTCAGGTTCAGGGGAACAGAAATGGTTAAGAATGGCCCTTGTGCCTGAAGGGAGATCACAATGATGGGAAGTACTAGTTTAAGAAAAAAGACTGTATCTACTAAATAAAGGCAAAAAAAAAAAAAAAAAAAAAAAAAAAGACTAAAGATTCATTTTCCAATTAACTAACCAAACTCAAAATATCTTCATTTGGTTCTAGGTTATATGTATATGCACTGATCAAAATATTGTAAGTAGGTTCATTTTATATTTCATAAATTTAAAGACAAGACAGAGCCAGATTTAAGAGCACGTACCCTGAGGCCAGACTGTGGGTTTGTATCCCAAGTCTAACACTTAAGAACTATGTGACTTTGATCAAGTTACTTAATCTCCTAGGCCCTCAGTTTCTCAGTTGAGAAAATGTGGTTAATAAGAGTACCCATTTTATAGATTCTGAGGTTTAACTGAGACATTATACACAAAGCACTTAAACAGTGCCTGGTAGAGTGTAAATTATAGAACTGTTAACTATTTCTGGCAGAAATAAAGTATTTATCTAAATGAATCATGATAGATGACATAGCAAGCAATATAATTGATACTAGTAAATGAATGTTAGGTCTTAATTAAAGGGATATGCTGTTTATGCTGAGATGGAAGCATAACAAGACTTCTGACTTTGTCTTTTCACCCAAAATTAAAACTTTATCTTTTTAAGATGGATATGGATTTAAGGGAAGTTATATTTACTTAGATTGTGATATCTTACTAATAAATGTTGTAACTCCATAAACATGGAGGATACAGGAAGGGAAAAATTTAAATCAAATAGAATAATTCCTAGTCTATATATAGATATATAGATAGAGATATGTAACAAAATATAATAGGATTAATTATCAAATACTCCAACACATAGATCTATTTAGATAACTTACAAAAAATAAGTTCTATGGCTCTGGATATAATAATTTAGGACACGTGAAAATTCCTGTTTTACAAAACCTCAGAGAAACAGAGCAGCCTCCTTTATTAAGATAAAATACTAAATCTCCCATGATTTGAATCAGGTAATTTTTAATTTTAAAGGAATTGAACTTTGTCCTTGAGTTTGTTCAGGTCGGCTGATTCCTGAGGCCCTACTACATATGAAAATGTTTATTAATAATATCCTTAGGCCACAGAGAATGAGAAGGAGGCAACCTTGCTGGCTAATGATGGTGGTAACTAAGCAACTTTGACAGTGGTCAAAGCAAAAACTCTCAAATAACCCTTCTCATTGAAGAATCACCTTCTAGGTTTATAATCACTAAAACCTTATCATATTTTGTATTTTGTTTTAGTAAAAAAAAGAATGTCCTTAATAACTTTTTATTTTACCTTTGATCTTTTTAATACATAGAATTTAAAAAGCATGCCTTTTAAAATGTTTTCAAAGTGGGTATTATACAAATTTACTATTTTTATATTCAGTTGTAATTTTTCCTGCTATATAATATTCCTTTAGAGGACTCACAATTTGGTTATGTTCCTGTGGGTGGACATTTGGGTTGTTTCTAATTTTCTTTTTATTTATTTATTTATTTTACACATAATTACTCTATATTGTACTGACAATATAATATTGAATGAAAAAAAGCAAGGTACATTTTTCAAAAGCTCAAAAACAAGCAAAACCTTTTATATCTTATTTGGGAATACATGCATCCATAATTAAAACTATTTTTTAAAACAAGGAAATGTTAAACACAAAATTGATGACAGTGATTAATTGTGAGGATGATATTTGGAGAAGCAACACTGATTGAACAGCATTTATAATACCCAATTTCTTATATGTATGTGAATCCAAGAAGGTTCATTTTTCAAATTTTACATTATAACCTACATAAGACTTTGCATATATAAAGTACTAAATATTTTCAAATGTTTCTTCAAACCAACCCTGTGAGCTCAGCTGAGTAGATATAAATTGCCCTTTTTTTACAGATGATGGAAATGAAGATTAAGTGATTTACTGAAAGTAAATTTGGGAGATGGCCTAGAATCTTCATTAATCAATAAATCAGTCACTTAATTTGATGAAAATTTCCTCCATTACTCCTCATGTCTGGGAGAGGCACTATGGTTTATCTAGCAACTCAACTAGAAACATGAGATTCATTTGTAATGCTTTCTTACTCTACTTCTATAACTGATTAGTCACCAATTCCTACTAATAGACGTAAGTCAATTCCTTTCTCATTATCTCTATGGCCATGACCTTCTAGATCAATCCATATTCATTTTACCCTTAGATTGCAATACCACTTTCTCATTTGTTTCTTGCCAATGACTACTAGTCTTATCACAATCAAATCCATTGTCAAAGTGGAAAATCAGAGTGTGCATTTTAACATGTGACTCTGACTTTCATTCTTAATATGTTTTTTAGTATAATAAACTTAAAAAAAAAATCTGATTGCTTGTTACTATTTATTTCTCCCCACCCCACCCCCCGGTTGTTTTGTGTTTGCTGCCTGCTCTTTATGTGTTCTTCTGTGTCTGCTGGTCTTCTCTTTAGGCAGCACCGGAAACCAATCCTGGGACCTTCCGGAGTGGGAGAGAGGCGCTCAATCTCTTGTGCCACCTCAGCTCCCTGGTCTGCTGCGTCTCTTATTGTCTCTCCTCTGTGTCTTTTTGTTGTGTCATCTTGCTGTGCCAACTCTTTTGCATGGGCCAGCATTCCATGTGGACAAGCACTCCATGTGGGCCAGCAGTCTGCATCGGCCAGCTCTCCGTGTGGGACAGCTTGCCTTCACCAGGAGGCCCTGGGAATCGAACCCTGGACCTCCCATATGGTAGATGGGAACCTAATCGCTTAAGCCACATCTGCTTCCCAATAAACTTTATTTTAAGAGATTTTAGATTATAGAAAAGTTATATCAAAAGTATAAGGGATTCCCATATTCTCTACCCCCTCCCCCCTCCCATGTCACCCCCTATTAATAACAGCTTACAATTGTGTGGTACATTTGTTACAATAGATGAATAAATTTTGAAGCATTGCTTCTAACCAAAGTCTGTAGTTTACATTGTGGTTTATACTTAATTCCAATGCCCTAAAAATGCCCTATGCTCCACCTGTTATTCCCTCCCCCTCCCCTCAGAACCTCTGGTAACTATGATATCTATATCAGTGTTACACGTTCTTCCATTACTACAATACTAATAAGTTTACTTTGTCCATGGTTGCATTCTCCCCTTATGTTTGTTCATTCCTCAACCTTGAGGATTTTGGGTTAGTGATGTCCACTCTGCCTTAGATTAGAGGGAACTTAGATCTTATGGGGCTGATGGGTGGAACTATCTAGCTTGCAGTTGTAGATATTCTGTTTTTAAGAATGAGTATTGTTCATCATGATCCTTTTGTTAGCTGTCCTGGGCAAGTCCAATGATCTGGAGAGCAGGTGTTAGAGCTCAACATATTTGAACAGACAGAAGATTTAAGTCTCTGAGATATATATTTAATGGGTATAGTGCTAATTATAGGCTCAAATAAAAAGGGGTAAAAGAATCATGAGTAGGGAAATTATAAATGAGTCTAACTCTGTTACTGTGGGGAAATAGGTTGTCATATATTCCAATAAGGCCCTCTAAAAAGGTGCTGATTTCATGGAATTGTGTGCCTTGCCTATGGTGTCCAGATGGCTCTAGAGCCCTCAGGAGCACCCCTATTTGAGGTTTTGTTTACAGTGGCAATTAGTGAGATCTGCCTGAGACATGCATAAGTATAACCTCTGGAATGACCTTCTGACTCCTTTCGAAATCTCTTAGCCATAAATATGTTTAATGTCTCTTCATTCCTTCCAGGATGAGGTTGATACTTCTTGTTACAGCATTAGAAGACCCTCCACAGCCTGGCTGCTTCTGAGGGCTCCAGCTTCATTTCCTACTATTCTACACGCTCAATTAATATATTCCAACCACTTTTTTGGTTTACAGAGCACTCTTTTAAAGACTCTCACAGGCCCTGAGACCTATTCTTTTAAGTCACTCACATCTTACCAGATACATTATAGTAAGCCCACATTCCACATTAAAAATAATTTACAAATACCTGGGTTAGATTTGAGCAGAGTTTTAGTTGAATAGTTGACGTCATGCTACATTTTGTAGACTTGAAATAAATACATTCATTCAGTTAATATTTATTAGGCAGCTACCTCAAGGCCAGGGATTCTTCTAGGTGTTGAAATACCTCAGTGAACAAGGCAACTAAATTCTGGCTTTTGTGGAGTCTATATTTTATTTTTCACTACATTTTTATATAATTAAATATTAATTAATTTGATTTAGAAATTGTCCCCTTTCACATTTCAGAAACAATTTATCTTTTTAGGTCTCAAATATTTACCAGTCTTTGAAAGCCCACAGGCCCTTGACCTGTCCCTCAGTATAAACTACTTGTTAGAACAGCCCTACCATGACACTGTGGTCGCTCCTGTCCCCAACCCCTGCAAATGCTGCTCCGTCTGTCTGGCATACTTTTCCATTGCATTCCTTATTTCCTGCAACACAGCTGAACTTATTTACCTGAATTATGCTTATGTGTCTTTCCAAATAAAGCTCAGATTCCTCCATCTCCAGAAATCTTTTCCTGTCTCACTGACCAGTCCCACCCTAGACGTGAGAAAATCCAATAAAAGTGTATCATAATGTTCACTTACTTAAAATATTCCATTGGCATCCCATCATATCAGAATAAAACCCAGAGTCCTTA
The DNA here is from genome assembly GCA_026826555.1 of Tolypeutes matacus. NCBI lineage: Eukaryota > Metazoa > Chordata > Mammalia > Cingulata > Chlamyphoridae > Tolypeutes > Tolypeutes matacus. Next base: position 16,108,039 of record JAKSZT010053770.1, read on the forward strand.
CCATGGCTTTTACGTATCATCTACCCTTTGACAAACTCTTTTAGTTCATTTTCCCTTTAGTCTTCTTTTTCTTCCCTCTGTTTCCATCACATTGCTATTCATGCCGTTTTGACACATGCCAATATGCTTCTACCCCAGGACACTTGCACTTTGCTGTTCCTGCAGCTTGTGCTGCTGCTTTTCATAGATGGGCATGGCTTGCTTCCTTCATTCTAATATCTGCTCAAATACTGCCAAGTAAAGTGATTCCATACCCCTGGAGATTTACTTTTTTAAGTTAATCCATAGCTTATCTTGTCCCCTGAAATGCTGTCATTTCTCTCTTCTGCTCCTACGCAAGGTGGCTATCACGTGTCTTTATTCTCTCTTCTGTTTCTGCTACTCTGTGACAAAGTAGAAACCATTTTATTCGCATCCTGTACTAAAATATGTATCAAACTTGAGTCATTTATAAACCCCCTTTCAAAGGGGAAAAGCTAACAAACTTGTAGATCTATAAATCTATTTCTATTTAAAATGTACACCGCAAAAAAAAAAAAAAAAAAAAAAAAAAGAACTTTTATAGCTGGTAAATATTTTAAAATTTATCTTCAAAATGAAAGGACACATTTTAAACATTACAATTTGTCCCGCTCCCCCAAGTTTTCCAAGGATCCTGGGAAACTAGTTTGAGAAACTCTGCTAGAACCTTGACCAACACTCCTCCAAGTGAGAGACCCATTATTATGGAGAATATGTAGTAACAGTTCACCTTGAATTTTGCTTTAACTTTCTATTTTAAAGGAGCAGTGCTTCTAAGACCCAATTAAATGGGCAGGAAGAATTATTGCCCCACAAGGGAACTTTCTCTTAAAGAAACTTCACCTTTACCATCTAATGCTATAATTTATAATTTCATTCATTTATTTTTTAAATCTACTCTCTGGAATCCATATTTAATGCCCTATAATTTTGCACTCTGAGTGAACTTGGCTATTGATGCAAACTGCCAGTCTCTCTGCTCTCCTTTTAGAAATGACTGTCTATATCAAATGGCCTTGATGTGTAGCAACTGGTAGATGGCAGAGTGGAATTGCTGAGCACTGCTTAAACAAATGATTCATCTATATAGCCATTAACTCAAGGGCTCATGGTTTTAAGTTGGAAACATACTTGAATAGTAAAAACAAAAATATCAATTATTAACTATTTTTAATAGCAAATATTAATAGTCTTAAAATATAAAAAGTACTAGGTATTAATAATAGAAAACATTAATTAGATAAATTATTAAGAATTTTGTCAATACTAGTCAATTTTTTTCTTATCTATGTGTAATTTTATAAAGATGTACTTGAAATTATTCTAGAATGAACTGTATAACATATTGTAGGAATACATAAGAAAAATAAAATTGAGTTTCTCATAACTCTTTCATTATATCATTCCTTTACAAAGTATTATCCATTACAAGGTAAATTACTCAAATATACCCTGAACAAACTGAGAGATAGCTATTTAATAATTGCCTGCTAATGTTAAAAAAATTATAATTAAAAAAAAACTAAAATAAAAAGCATACACTATTTACAGAAATCTGACATATGAAAAAAATTGTAGAATTACATCCAGCACTTAGGACTTATCAAAGAAATGGCAGAAGCTTTGAGAAGATGCAGGTGGGGTAAGGAAAAATTTGGCTGCAGGAAAGCAAAAGCCACTAAAATATATACTCTGTTCAGGATTGTAAAAGCTGAGAAATTCCAGAGATGCCAACTCTTGAAAGATTGTGGATTTCAGATTGTGTTAATACTAAATCTAAATATGAAAGGAGGAAATAGTTGGTAGATACTTTTCCTTCTCCATTTTATCACACTTAGTGCAGTTTGGTCACTCTTGCCTGATACATGTGTTGCATAAATATGGATTAACTGAAATAAAAGAATCTTCTGTCCCTAATTCCATTGGAAAGTACATACATGTTAGCTTTTCTACTCTGAAGTGAAAGGTAAAGCCAGTGTCCTTTAAGGAAGCAGCAGCTTTAATGAGGGCAAGTCACAGCACTCGGAGGCAAACATTTATTTTTATTACACAACACGTTTAACTGAGACCATTTTAAAAAGGCCAAATGACAGACAGGGGCCAAGATTAGATGCAGTCTCAGTAGACAGCTGGCATGCCCTACCAGAGCAAGGATTTAGAGGAGTGAAGCTTGTAGGAAATAGCCAACAATCAGGGAAGGGAGAGGAGGTTAAAAAAAAAAAAAGCAAAAAAATCAGGTCACAATAATTTCCCACAGGACTAAAATACATGACTTGAGCTTTTGCATTAAGTCAGAAATTTCAGGTAAGAAGAACTAGGAAAGAATACAAACTGTGGGGAATAATGTTGCTTTTATATTGTGAAGGGCTCAAATAAAAAGTGCCGGAGTTCTTTTCCACACTGACTAGATATATGTTGTGCTATTTCTCAAAAGAGAATTTACTTTTAGGAAAAAAGAATTAGGCTTGTTTTCCCATTTCCCATTCAGTTACAATAGTGAGTTTAATGACTAATCAACTAAGATGCATGTGGTGGAAAGAAATTTCCTTGCATTGCAGCAAAATGTATTCCAAGACTTTTCAAGTGACAATACCCTAAATTGGACCCTGACATCACTAAAACAAAATCATTGTTGACCATTCCCGAAAGTTATGATGCTATTTCTAGCTTCTTCTAAAAAAGACTGCCCTGTTAATATTTAGCCTCTCCAAAAGATACCACTATCCTGCATTTAAACTAAGCAATAATTCAGTCCATGAATTTGCATTTGCTTTGGAGACCCTTATGTTGAACACATTTCATTCTTCTTCTGGAAGCAGTATAAAAAGTATTGTCCCAGGCTAAAACAATGAATGGCTCTCCAGAAGTAAATTGTGTACTTCCCTGAGATGAGTGAATTCCAAAAGAGTGAAGAACACCATGCGCTAAATAAGCATGAAAAAGGAAACAGCATCTTCTTGAACCCATCTGCAGAAGTTGCTGGGGAAACTGGCGTTGCATTTTATAGATAGCTAAGAGACTTAAGAACAAAGTGTCTTGGTAACAGATGGGACTCTATCAAGAGATCCTTAAGAATATAGAGGAAAGAAGTGTTACCTCACTATTACTAGAAACTAATGCAATTGTTTGGAACTGTTTGTTTGTTGAATTAATGAGGGATGACTTTTGATATGGCAGTTATGAATAATTCTGCTTGTTATTCAAATTTGCCACAATAAGAAAAATTAACTATAATGTTCATACAAATGTTTTCCAGGAGATTGAAACTTGTGTAATTATATGGCCTCAAAAAAAGATTTTTGGGGCAGATTAAGGGAAGGAAATGGTGAAAATGACTAAAGTGATTTTCACCCAAATTAAACCATATGAGATGAGAGTACTTTATTATATGTTATCTTACTTTGTGATGATTTTCTAAATCAGAAGTTCTTAAAAACAATTGTTTCTATAGTGATATAATATATTGCTCTATATTTTCTTATACTATATATTATATATCCTTATATATATTTTCTTTATAGGAAACAAAATGAGCCTCATAAATTGAAAAATTTAAATAAACATAATATAATTCATTTCTAATAATCGACTACCTGATATATGTATGGTATATATCAGTCAATGATTATATCAAAAGACTTAGATGTTTGAGAAAAATGCATTTATTAAATAAATAAAACTCTGAACATACATCATGTGGGGGCTGATTTAAATTTAGGAGAGATTTCCTTAAAAGAAACAATTTCATGTTCATTTTGTGAGGAAAGATAAACCTTAGTACAATCCTTTGATTAGAATGGAGAAAAAGAAAGATAATTTGATTATTGTGCATTAAAGTTTTTAAATTTCCCAGGACAGCCATTGGGAGAAGGGGCTGTGGAGCCCAGAGTAAAGTAAACAGAGAGTAAAGGAGGAAGAAAATGGATGAGGAGGGGAAGAAAAGAGAAGAGGAGAAGGAGGACAAGGAGCGAGGACTTGGGAGAGTGTCTTAGTGATAGGAAATGGCTAAGGGACTTGAGAACAAAGTGTCTGATATTGGGCTTGAAATTGTTTATTATACAGTCCTGAAAAAAGTAAATCCTTGTCTTTTTTTGGTACAGTGATTTTGACCTTTTGATTGAAATAAAACACATTTTGATGTACACCATAAGAACAACCATTTAATTTTAACATATTGATTTAACATTCTTTTAAAAACTCTTTATTTTGGATATTTTCAATAATATACAAAAGTAGAGATTCATGTGTCATTCTCTAGCTTAAACAATTAACTCATAGTCAATTTTGTTTTATATACAGCACTCTATTCTCTGCTGCCTGTCTGCCCTGGGTTATTTTGAAACAAATTCTAAATATTGTATCTTTTTATGCATTAAGTGTTGTTCTTCAAAATATAACAACTATATTTGAAAACTAAATTGCAATACCATTATCTGATATATAATATCAGATAATTATTTGTTATATGCAAAAATATTATCATTTTCATATTCAACTATCTAGTCAGTATTCAAATTTTCCTGATTTTCCCATAAATGTTTTTAACTATTTTTTCAAATCAAGATCCACATAAGATCTAATTATTGTAATTGATTGATTAATCTCTTAAAATTCTTTTATTATGAAGCTTCTCTTTCAATTGCTCACTCTCACATTTTTCCAAAAATGTTTTGTTCATGAATGTAGGTTGTTTATACTTTAGATTCTGGATTTAGCGTCACTAACATTATGATGACAAATTTTGAATTTTGCCTCTCGATTAAATGAGATATGATATTTCAATGAGTTTTAATTTATACTATTGGGTGTGATATTGTGCAACTTTTTGTATATTTGAGATCCTTATGCATATCATTTTTCCTATGGACTTGCTGCTCATCTCTTGTTGATTCTTTTATCTTGTTCTTTAATATTTTCTTCTCTATATTAAGGATATTAATCTTTGTCTGTGAAATAGCTTGCAAATATTTTCTTCCTAGTTTGCCATCTGCCTTTTTACTCTGCTTATGGTGGTGGTGGTGGTGGTGGTGGTGGTGGGTGTGTGTGTGTGTGAGTGTGTATGCGTTGCCATACCAAACAAAAATTTACTTTTAGGCAGTCAAATCTAACAGTATTTTTCATTTTTGTTTCTAGAGTTTGAGTTACTGTAAGAAACACCCAAATTATTGAAGAATTCACTTAGGCAGGTCATGATCTTCTACTAGTAGGAATTGAGGAGTAAGTTCTGGAATAATAGGATATATAATAGGAATAGCATGCACAAAATGTGAGACTTGGAGCAGAGGTAGGGAGCTCAAGAAGGCTGAAAATTTAGAAGCAAAATGGGAAAATATTTAAGCCCATGGAAAATCCCTTTATCTATTGGTACATTGAGGTTTTTTTCTCTAGTAAGAGGGCTAAAACCATTTTTATGTGAGCATTACAACAAGGGGTGTTTCCAGAGTGCTGGATACCTGAGGCTTGAGTACATGCAAGCAATTGACTCGTGGTTACATATGGTCACTTGTAATATACATATTCACAGCATCTTTCCATGGACTAAACATTACACTTCAGAAGCACTTCTAATTAGACCACCAATTTGACCTTCACCTTTATACCAACATATTAAAAAGTAAGGGACACTTGATAAATAAAAGCACTTTTTTTTTGAACAATGAAAACAGTCACTTTGAAACTTGGTATGTAAATTAGACTACTCTTAGATCAGGATTAAGTAAAGTGACTCAGTGGTATTAATCCCATGACTACTGACTTTCTTTCTTTTAGTTCAATTTGATTACAGTGCTAGGACTGTGGTTACAAAACTATTCAGCCTGTGTGATCTTAAGTGCATCCACTAATAATATAGTTAAAATGCTTTTTAGACATTTCCTTAGATTGGCACATATACAAACACACACACTATATATTTATTATATTATGGCATACCTAGGAACATACTGTACTCCCCCACCCTTAGATGGCTCCCTTGTCTGTTTTCTCGTTGTTTTTATTTGCTCCTTGTTTTTGTTCATCGTTTGAACTTGTTGTCCACTCATTGTTTTTTCTCATTTCTGCTCTTTGCTTTTGCTGGTTGTTTGTTTGTCTTCTTTAGGAGGCACTGGGAACTGAACCCGGGACCTCCCATGTGGGAGGTGGGCGCTCAACTGCTTGAGCCATATCTGCTCCTGATCATACTGTTTTTGATAAAGGGAATATAAAATAATCTGAGCTTAAAATTTTCATTTAAAAAGAGTAAGTTTCTCATTGATGCATATTAAATATAAATGATACATTGAATTATGGAGTTTCAAAACATAGAATATTAGAATATTTACCTTGAAGAAAACATGATAGGATGGTATTACCTCAACTAATCCTGTGTAACTACATCTCTCTTCCTTTGGCCTATTCAGCAGAGTTTTTGAAGAATTGTAACTATAAATGGGTAATGTCATCTATGCTGAAGGCTACATAGTACAGAGAACAGGGCTCACATCTCTGTTAACTCTAGAGCTAAGTAATTTTTTCTGTCTGAGTTGTGCTTTCCTTTTTTTGTATACTGAAGCTGATAAATTGACACTATCAGCCTTAAGGATCATTGGGAGGGTGAAAGAAGTCTTAACTGTGTAAAACTCCTATTGCTTATTGGCTACGTAATAGCTAATCATTGAACACTAGTCCTCCACACAACACCCTGTTCAGTACTGTGGATACACAGCCTAACCATACAGAGCGAATCATGTGCTTGCCTTGACATTCCAGGGAAGAATGGCTTTTCTTTTGGCAAGGTCAGCATATGTCAAATATTGTCTCAGGAACCTGAGCTGTATCACTTAATCTTTTCCAGTTTATTAAAATCTCCTTGGATTGCCAAAATGAACTGGGATATTTACTGGCTCCTCTGATGCATGACTTACCAGGTTAATTTAAGAACTCAAGTGTTTCATAGTACATTTGTCAGGTGAATTAGAACCATCTCTACTAACCAATAGAATTTTGCAGTGTTACCTGGCTCTATACTTAAACAATAGTAGGAGAAATGGGAAATTAATAAGGCAAACAATAAAAGTAATAATGAGGATAGGTCTTTTGAATGTGACAAAAAGAAATGGACAATCCTTTCAAGGCTTCAAGAAGCTCTGCTTAATTCTGCATTAGTAAATCATCTTGCAAGGAGATACAAAACAAATGTCCATGATTCACTGTATTCTCCAATTGTATTCACAAGTCATGAAAATTGGATCTGGATTCTGGATTGACCTCAATATTTACTGGACAACATCTATAAAGTCAAAGCAACTTTTTGATTAAATAAGAAGTAAGGCATATGCATTTAACTTCAGGGAATATTTGCTTAGAGATGGTTATTAGCATGTATTTACAGATGATGGAGTTAATTATAAATGAACTCCTTTCCATTAAATTTGGTTTTGAAGGACCTTTCCTTAAAAACCTCTGTTAACAATTAGAGAGTGGTCTTCCCTTTAGCTATTTCCTTGATCGCCATGTTATTAACCCTCAAATTAGTCTGGATCAGTGTGGATTTAAATTATAAACTATAAAAGTTGGCCGACAGGCATGACAGACTTGGCAAAATAAATTAACACTTCAAAACACTGCCAATTTAAAGACCTATTTTTAGGGATGATTAATCTATGTAAGCATATGAAGCTAATTAAATGCCAGTTAAATTCAAGTGTTTTTCTTTACATACTGGCTCATCTCCTGTAGACCCTTCAGGGTACAGTGTTACCTTGCTTGCAGAATAGCGTAATTATTTAAAGATTTTCTCAAAATAAAGCTTACTCCTTATCTGACTTTATGCAGGCTGTCTTATCTGGGACTCTTATAGAGTTACCCCGCTGCATAATATGGTCCCACATGTTAGGGCAGGGCCCAGCTGCCCCCTTTTCCATTCTTTGTTGATGGATTGAAAATATCAGGACAATGACTGCATGCCACATTGGTTTTATAATCCCTGATCTAATGTCTCTATAGGGGGCTCTAATTCCATGTAACATTCATAAAACAAAGCAATACATGTTACTTATTATTGAGAATGGAGGTTCAATTCATTACTGATGGAATTCTAAAGCTAGGTTATGAAAAAGTCATTTCTTGATGAAGCATTAATGATAAATAACAAGCCTTCTTGAAGCTAAAATACTTAACATTTACAAGACACTTCTATTTGAAGCATTTTAAGAATATGAACTAATGGAATGCAAATTGTATTTCTCATAAGGTACAATATTCATTCTACAATGAAATAGATTCAGTGTTAATTGAATGAAATCTTGAAGTACTTAAAAGTAACAAATTTGTGTGGATGTGTGTTTTAAAGAGAATATTTTTTTATTTAAATAATGTATATGGCTGACTTTAGGCCAATTAGATGTGCTTCTCTTGCTTAAGAAGAATGGGAGAGGAAAACTTAACAGAAATATACTGGTGAAAGCTTTATCCTATTACTCATTGTAAAAATAAATAGGAAAAGAGAAAGAAGTAAAATGCCATTGTAGCAGTTTGGCAGTTTGATATAGTTATGAATTCCAAAAATAGATATTGGACTATGCTTGTAAATCTGGGCATGATTAAATTATGATTAGGGCTTTGACTGAGCTATGTCAGTAGGGCATTGAGCCCTGCCCTTTGGTGGGTGAGAAATCAAAGGTAAAAGACATGGCAAAGGACAGAGTTGGATTTTGATGTTGGAGTTCTGATGCTGAGTTTTAATGCTGGAACCCAGGGAAGTAAGCACACAAAGAAGCAAGCCTGAGTCTGGAGAGAACGCCCCGGGAAAAGAGACTGTCAGAACTGTTTGCCTGACAGTTCATAGCTGGCCTTGTGGAGAAAGACAAAGCCAAGAGAGCCTTATAGTCTACAGCTGACCTTATGGAAGAAACAGTAGCTGAGCCCAGAGAGAAACCGAGCCCTGGGAAGAGAGGAACCCAAAAAGCCTGAACCCTGGTAAACGTCGGCAGCTGTCATGCTCCAACACGTGGCAACAGACTTTGGTGAAGGAAGAAACTTATGCTTTATGGCCTGGTAACTGTAAGCTTCTACCCCAAATAAATACCCTTTGTAAAAACCAACCAATTTCTGGTATTTTGCCTCAGCACCCCTTTGGCGGACTAACACAGGCATCGTCTAAGAGAGACAGTAAAAGGTAATGACTAGATTAAGTTGCCCATTCCTTTTGAACACTATAATGTTGCTCTTAAGATAACCTTAAGAAAATTCCTTATGATAACTAGAATGCCATGAAAGACTTAGGGGCAGATTAGATGCCAGAATGTCCTTGTATTAATTTGCAATTAGAACTAGGGCAATCATACGAACTAGAATACTCAATTGGCTTGATTAGCATTTTTCTCTCCAAAGTCCAACTACGTGGGGAACTAAATCATAAACAGAAGGATGCTATTTGAAAATAGAATCTAAACAAAAGAAGTTAAATGAATTAAATATTTAATGGCCTTATTTTAAGATCGTTTGATACACCCCTCTTACAGAGTAGGGTGCTTGCCAATGGATCCAGAAATTGGTGAAGTCCACTGACTATCACCATTTCCATCCATCTCCACTGGAAGAATAGTTTTGCCATATTAGAAATACCTGATGGCTGTTGGCTGAGTCTCTCTCTACATTGTAGAATGTTTCAATGCACTTGCTAATAGCTGCCTCTATGACTTTTATTTATATGTTAACCATTTGCCTTTCTGATAGGCATAGTCCTTTGGAATGTGTATGTGTGTGTGTGTGTGTTTAATTGGAGTAGAGTTAAGCTGTACTGTATGTCCTGAGTCATTCTGTCTCTTTCCAGTGACTTCATATCTCTTCTCTGAACCATGACTTGTTGCTCTTAAAATTTACTTCTCTTTGGGCAAGCCGATTTTCCTTATTTCTAAGTTCTTTGAGGAACACCTATAGGTAGACTCATACTTATGAAGAAATATTATACACTTTCTTTCACTGAAAAATAGGAAGATAAATGAGCTTGGCTTAACATTCCCAACAACTACTAAAACCATTCTACCTCTCCAAGTACTGAAGTCTTTTTAGCAGAGCTAAAGAAACTTCCATTTGATGGTGCAATGATTTAGTATAATGAGAAATCTGAATTACCTGTGGTTGTAACTATCTATTGATTGGTTTACAGCATCAGAACACCACACATATAATACTATATTAACCATTATATGGCCTTACATAAGACATCAGGGGAAAAGATCTTGAGAAGATTTTTTCCCAAGTCTAGGCTCCATGTTTTCTCTACCTGGTCCTTGTCTTGCTTTGTTTTAGATACTTCGCTCTCAGCTTTATAACCTGATTATGGAAACAGAAAAATGCATTTTCTTACCGAAAATAAAGAAAAACAGTTTAACCAGAAAAAATAAACTAACCCATCTAAATTTTTCCAAACTATATTCCTGGGATTTGCTTGAAAGCACCCAGTGATTAATGCTGAGTAATACTGCATGGTGAGTGTTGAGTGAGGGCTCAGGCATAGTACTTTGAATTAGCTCATAATATTTGCTTTTGGAGGAATAACTCGGCTTTCTAAACTCTTAAAAATCAATTTGGTTTCTAAAAAAAAGGTCCCTAATTTAAAATTTTCTCAAGACATTAGCCAACCACTTTGATAATAACTGATTCCTAGTGGTCAGTATCAAAGCTTTAGAAGTTCCCATATTGAAACCACAATGCTGGCTGGCAACAGAGTACCTTCTAGTGTCAACATACTAATCAGAGTCATGGACTAGGAGTTAAAAGATATAACTTTAATCCTAACTAGTTGTGTGATTTCAGATAGATTATTTAATCCTTGATGACTGGCTTCATGACAAAAGGCAGTAATTAGATTCCTTTGTAACAACCCTCCAGACCCTCATTATTTCTCTTTTGCATTATTGAAATTATCCTTCCATCCACACTTGGTGCTGTTGCAATCATCCTTTAGACATGCAGATTTGATCTTGTCAATGCCCTGCTTAAAGCCCTTCAATGGAAGTTCCCATATAAGGTTCACATTCCTAAGCATGGTACTAAAGGCCTTTCATGGTCTGCTCCAAGGCTACCACCTTTCAGTTAGCCTCTCTACTCCCAAATACCACACTTTTCCATATTCCCATTTCCTCCCTGGACAGCCTGCCCCTTCCTTAAGTTTGAGAGATCATTCTTCAAGACCAAGTGCAAGGGAACTGAGAGAACAGGAACATGGGCAATGATGGAAGAAATTAAAAGGGAAAGGAGATGATACATGTGAGGAAGAAAGAAAAAATGATAAAAGCTCCTAAGTTCACATAGACTGTGTAAATATTTTTGATTAATAATTTAACTTTTTAATTTTATTTGGAGTTACCAAAATGTTCCCAAACTTCTAGTGACATAAATGGCTGTTTTGTTAAAAAAAAAAAAGTTTACATTAAAATTGCAGGTTTCTATATATGGAAACAGACACCTCAATGAAGCCTTTCTATACACATAGGCAAGACTAGTCAGCTGTTCTCAGTGTTGGCATAGTACACTCTATTAACCTGTGTTCTGTCATGCATCACACAAGGCAAATATGTTACTGTAGCTCATGAGAACATCAGCAACTTGAAGTCAAGGACCATGTCTTAATCATTGTTTTTCAGTTCCCTATACATAACACAGTACTTGGCTCTTGGTAGATAATAAAAAGTAAAAACAAAACATGGTGAATGGACTTGAGCTCTTTAGGTCTTAGCATTTTCTTCTGACCTTTACATTGTTCTTCTCCAGAAATATTTGGTCAAAATAAGAAACAATATAAAGGAATCAATTCATATCATTTTGAAAACTAAGAAAATATAAATAAATTGCTTTAGAAAGTAAAGTTACAATATGGTATTGCCATATACCTGCTAAGCACACAAGAATTGCTTGGAAGAAGCAAAAACTCACACTAAATACATAAAACCCTGCTTCTGTTCACCTATGGAAATGTCCACAAGAGAAGCAGCCCAATTGCAGATCAACCCCTGCGCTTTGTGGCTCATATTTGAAACCACTGTTGTTTTCTCTTTTTATAGCAGATTTAAGGCTTCTGCTTTCAGCTGCCACCTGTAGATAATTGCTCTTTCATTCTTCAAAGTGACCTCTGTCACCATCATCAATTAAGATCATCCAAAACCCATCCAGCCATTCTTCTGTGATCTGAAAACCAATATAGACCGAAACTTGATTTTAACATATGAAGATGATAACCAGAGTTTACTTAGGAAGAGAAATAGCTTCTACCACACCATATCAAATCCTTTATATTTAGTATTTTGTGACAATGTGTTTAGGCTTTTAAGAGATGAAGTAAACATATGATTATATTGAATTGAAAAAATTATGAGCAGCAAAAACAGACTAAGGGACTAGATCAAAGGTTAGGGTTGGGAAAGATAAAAAGTGTGGAAGATGTCAATGGAAAATGAGAAACAAAAATGGCACTGGCTTATCATTCACCCAGGGACTGTGTATATACTTCTTCAGTGCTCAAATGAAAATTTGAATTATAGGGAAATTTAAATTGAAGCAAAAACCACCCAAACTTTAGCTGCTTAATTGTGGCTTTTAAAAAATTGGAAAAGTTTTAAAATTACTGTCCCAAATTCTATGAAATAGAGTCATTTTAGTGCGTCTAGACCCTTTTATTTTAAGCTTTAAAATAATAAACATTCATTCTTGAAATAAGTATAGATGATAAAGGTAACATAATTTTCTGCCTGGGTCAAGCTTGGCATTCTTTACTCTGCCCAGATGTATATGATTACATTTTCTATTCTGAGAACCATTTTCATCATATATACCATACATTTCATTTGAAACATTTCCTTAAGAAAGCTGAAAAAATTGCCTAGGTTAGGAAGCAAGCTTCTTACACTTGGACATTTTTCTTCTTGATTATCTAGTAGTCTAAATGGAGTGTGTGTTGGGGGAGCATGGAATGATATAGTGAGGTGGAAAACAAGCATGTGAAGAAATAAACCAAAAAGAATATATAAGCCACAAGATTATTCAAATTCTAGATTGTTTGTGGTTTATTTTTTAAAAAGGAAAGAAAAAGAAAAACAAATCAGTAATGCATGCAAATTCTGATAAATTTACTTTTGAAAAACTTTGACTAATGGTAAAGGCATTAGCTAAAAAGAAAGAATGCCTCACATTCTTCAGTGTTTCTGGACTGAAACCATGATTAAATGGAAAATACACTGAAGACTCTGCAAACATTCTCCCATCTGCAATTTGACTTTACAAAGATTAGGCTCAAATTCTCTCCTCTACCGAATGAGTCAGGAAAATAAAATGCACCAAGTAGTAGGTCCCACAGTGAAGTTTGAATTCAACCTTAACTACCCCATAAGTGCTTTTGTGAGCTGCATACACAGTGTGCAAATTTTGATGAAATGAAGAATAGCTATGTCCTCAGAAAACATTTGCTTTCCTTTCAAGGTTTTTAGTGTATGCTGGATTGAGCATCCATACTCACACACTAACTATAAAGCATATAATTTTGTTAATCAAAACCAGCTAAATAATTAAGTGATAAGCGATGTCGGTAGGGCATTATTGAGACTATTCTAATCATACATTCTTTCTTTTTTTTTTTTTTTTTGCCCTCTACCAGCCAGAAATAATTTTTCCTAAAAGTGAATGTAACTAAAAGTTGTATCATTGTAGTATCAATTTAAAAAAATTGTCTGGGTCCAAAAAGATAATGGTCTTATTTTCTAGGAAATAGAGGCTTCTTTGAGAACACACTTTAAAGGACCAATACTAAAGCTGTTCTTCAGTGTAGAGTTAGTGTCAAGACATTAAATAGAAAATTTATCTCAATCTGAAAGCATTCAAGAAATCCAGAAGTTTTACTATGAAGCATTTTCCTATGAAGGAAACAGTCATTAAGTACAAGAATGTAGCTGAAGAAATATTTATCTTGGCAATGATAATTATGCTCTTATTTTTGCCACAATCACCAAGTACATTATCATTTAAATTTATTTATTAAAATCACCTAATTAAAATCTATTTCTAGTACTTCGGCATTTAAAAGCCCTTTCTAAATAGAGTGTGGGGTCTTTCAAATGGAAATATTTTCTCTTAAGCAGACCATTCTGTTCCATTTTTCCTGAAATGATAAAGTAATTAGAAGTAGCCCAGTACAAATGTTAGAATGTGCATCAAAATAAGCACTTACCTCAGATCAATGTGTTCTTAGGAATATTGATCATTTCCTTTAAATACTTTCCTTTTGGTAAACAAAATGCTAGGAAATAAATAAATTTGGCTAGAAAATATTTAAATACTACACCAAAAAATGTAGAAAGGGTCAAAGATCTTTTGGAAAAAATGCAGATTTAAATATGAAAACCAAATAATAATGATGATGATAACAGTCATAATGTAGAAAATATTTTTCAAAATAAGAATAAAGGATAAAGGTAAGAGGAATAAGGGAATATAATAGCAATAAAATCACAGTGAAAAACAATGTGTTCATTTTGTATTTATCTTTAAAGTTTTAAATTTTATGACAGTTCCCTCTTTAGTACTTTTCTAATGTGCTTATGTTCTTGTACTTTGCATCTAAATGTTTGAGTTATTTTCTTAATGATAGAAAGCAATGCTTATAAGCATATATAGCTCCTCTGCACTGTCTTCATTAATAAAGGCATAGAAAGGGTGTATCTGTTTTGATCTAATCATAATTTGAAACCACCGGCTCATGATTATTGCTCACTCTTCTATTCAAATGTCCTTATATATTAGTGATAAAGTTCTCAGTGCCATTCCTCTTGAATAACTTAATTCAAGACACAAAATAGGAAACAGTACAAAACGTAGTAGTTTAGTTGGATCCACTCTTTACATGAAAGTGGTCCGCTTCAAGGAGGCATAGTTAAGGATTTGACAGTAACATTAAAGGAATAAATCACAAAGTCTAATGATTTTTCAGCATAAAGTGAAATGGAAATTTGGTATTTTTCAGGTAAACTTGACAAATATAGGCAGAAATATCTGCAAATGTATACCCAATAACTGGTTTTAGAATGTATTTGAAACTATTTTCTTTATTTCACTTTACTCACTGGTTAAAATATTACTATAGAGATCACCAAGAGAAGCGTGTTCAGAGCATAAACACTTAGGTTATGGATACTTGATTATTTTTGGAGGGCCATTCTGTAAGCCATATGAAAGGCACATCTGTAGTGTATATACACATACTTACATGCATACATATACATATGTGTGTGTGTAGATAGCTAGATAGCTAGATAGATGATAGTAAATCCCCAAAGCAAACAGATGTCACTAGTTAATCTAAAAACCATTTTCAGTGCTTGTCATATTCCCTTCTCTGTAGCTTTTGCCTCATTTTACCAACTCCTCCTTTGTGAAATGCTGGCTTCCAAGACATTAGAATGCTTCTGTTTTCTTGTTCCTCTTCATTCATTCTCAGTTACCTCTCTCTCTTCCACAATTGAACTCTTTTTTTTCTCCTATCTCTCTGCTCATCCTGTCTCTGTTTTACCTTGGTGGTTTCTTTTCCTTCTCCTCTCTGAACTGTTTGTATCCTGATGGGGCAGGCATTGCCCTTTTTCCTTTCAAAAAATCACTTTCCCTTAGGAATCTCTTTACTCTTAGTACCAGCTCTTAACTGGTAACTACCAACTCTACATCTTCTACCTAGATTAGAGATCAGCAAAACTTTTCTGTAAAGAGCCAGATAGTTAATATTTTAGACTTTGCAGGCCACACAGTCTTTGTAGCAACTACTCAACACTGCTGTTTTAGCACAAAAGTAGTCATAGACCATATGTAAATGAATGGTTTCCAATAAAACTTTATTTACAGACACCAAAATTTGAATTTCATGTATTATTTATGCAATAGAATATTATACTTCTTTGGATTTTTTTCAACTTTTTAAATATGTAAAAACTGTTTTTAGCTCATGAACATACAAAAGCTTGTTGGCTATAGTTTGCCAGCCTCTGATCTAGAGCTCACTTCCAAGCAGCACTTGGAAGTGCTTATAAAGCACTCTGCACTTTATAAGCAGACTTTACTTGGAGGTTCCTCAGACTCCTCCAACTCAATGTGCCACAAGTAAATTTATCATAATTTTGCTCACTCTTTCTTCTCCATTTTTGTTCCCTACCTTATTTAGAGAACCACCATATGCTCAGTCACCCAAACCTTAAGCCCAGTAATTACCCTAGATTCCTCCCTTTCCTTCATTTCCCACATTTGTGATCAATTCTTACTAATTTTACCTCTTGAACATTTCCTTGTCTCGGTGACATCTTCTATCACTGAGTCCAATGTAATACCGTGCAAAATTTGTCTTGACTTTTAGTCTTACCATTCAAAACCCCTGTCCCCATTGCTGAGAGAGATTTTTCTATAATCCAAATCTAACTACATCACTCTTCTGATTAAAAACTTTTGACGCTTTTTGATATCTAAATCTAAACTTCTGAGCATGATACACATAGTTTTCCATGGAGTATTACTTTCTCAAATTATTCCTTGCTGAATTCATAGAGTCAGAATCTAGGATATAGGTTACCAGGGGAAGGGTGGGGATAGGGAATGAGAAGTGAAGGATTAAAATGTACAGGATTTTTATTTGGAATGATGGAAAGGTTTTGGTAATGGGTGATGGTGATGGTAGCATAACATTGTGCAATTAATAGCAATGAAATGTATATCTGAATGTGATCAAAACGGGAAACGTTAGATTTCATATATGGTAACACAATAAAAAATTTTTAAAAAGTCCATGGAACCACACTACAAAAACAGTGAACCCTAAGTTAAACCATGAACTTTGATTAGTAGTACAACTACAAAAATGTTTTACACCAATGCAAGGTGTTGGTAGTGGGCTGATATAAGGTAATCCTGTATTTAATGCATGCTTGTTCTAAAAACTTACAATTTCTCTAATAAAAAAAATTCAAAATTATTCCTATTTGGAGTCCTCTTTCTTTCAACACCAGCTTATAGGAAATTCTTCCTGTTCCCAGAATGGGCACAGAGTTACCCACCTCCTGCCTTCACTTGTGCTGCTGCCTTTGCAGTGCTTCTTTTCTCCCTCTCTGCCTCATGGACATTTGTTCCTTAATGATGGGAACTATTTTTCCTCTTCAGTTTTTACACAAGGCTTAGTAAAAAGCAGATTCTTAATAAATACAGTAGTTAATGAACTGTGATCAAAAGAGAATTAAAAGCTGTGTGAGAGATGCTAATGTGTGTATAGTAAATATTAATGTATATATGTATATATGTGTATTGTGTTTAATATGTCTGTGTGTGTATATATTTACACACACAAAATCTCCTTTTTTCATTGTCAGTCATGGTGTAAAATGTGTGACACTTTGGGAGCTGGATTGAAGGCCAGCTGGGCTCTATATAAAGCTGTGTCCAGAACCAACCAAAGGAACCCTCCAGAGGAGCTATTGTCCCTGTACATTTCTGCTCACTTCCCTGTGGCTTTGTTTAGGCTGTCTCATATCAGGCATTCACTGTTTTCTGTTTCAACTATCCACACCTTACATCTTGTTCAAGGCTAAGTTCAAATTTAGCTTCCTTCAGGAATCCAAAAGCCTGCCCCTGCCCCTTTCCAGGATTTACTATCTGTTCTCTTCTCTCTTATATCATTTAATATAACACAGTTCAGCACTAATTTTTCAAACTGCCTTCTGAGTCTGAGGCCTGTCTTCCTTTGCCTTGTAAAGTACTTTGTAAGTGGCTCTTGGCACATAACTAGACAGGTCTGAGGCATAAAGAGCCTTTTGTCCATCCTGCATTGCACACATAAATTGTAAAATTTTTTAATCACTGACCTTTTTGAAAATGTGAAAGACGGTGCCCATCTTCTCAGAAAAAAAAAAAAAAAATGGAGTATACACACTCCCATGCCACCTGCACACACAATTTTGCATGTAATTTTGAAGATTCACCAATTCTAATTTACCAGACTGTAAGTTCCTTTGAGTACAGAGAATGTGTTATATTTTTCAATGCTTAGCACAGTACCTAGCTGCTCAATAAATCTTGGCTAAAATAAACAGAACCAAACTCAGGCTTCTTGAGACAGCATCTATATTTGTATTCCATGCCGTACTTAGCACAGTGTCTTTGCCATGTAGTAATTTAATAAATATTTGTTGAATTGATTTGAATTCTGCTTTCTTTGTATCTCAGAGAAACACCAATTACAGTGATACAGCTAGATGGGGCTAAATAAATAGTCACAATGACTCTTTCAACCCTTAATCTTTTTGTCTTAACATGCTATAGACTTGAGTCTACTAAATTAAATATCTTAGTGTTAATGGATACACTTATTTAATCTTTTTTCATGAAGTGTTTAAATTTTAAAGCATTTGGAGTATAAAGAAACAAAGTGGAACTCATTCTTCCTTTTATAAATGTCACTACATTCTATTTTGAGAATAATGTGAATAAGGACCAGGTCTGAGACTTCTAAAATGAAGCATTTCTACCAGTGAAGTGAAGGCATGAGGCACCTTTTTCTTCCACAATCAACCCAAATGTCTCACCACTTAAAACAGATTCTCTTCTGCTTGGGTAGCAATCCTGTTCTTAGCAGGTTTTGGAATAATGAACAACCCTCTTCATAATGACAGAAGTTTGAGCCTTAAAAATAAAATAAATAATTAAAAAGGAGAAGGGAGAGCTGACTTATTGGAACGACACCAAATTTTTATTTTCAATGGCATTTGTAGCTGCTAGAAGTGACACAATTTGTGTCAGTCTAGAAACTCGAGGTAACCACACACAAATTGTAATTGACCAAATTAAAGTCAGAAGAATTGTAATTAGTTCATTAAATAAATGATGTGGAGAATTTCCGAGGTTAACAGTGAGATATAAAACAACAAACCATCTATTCAAAAGAAAACAAGATGAAAAGGATTAAAAATGAGAATAAAAATGCTAACTTTGTTTTCAAAGAAAGCAAAGATAAGACAATGGTAAGAAACATAAAAAAGGAAGATTCAATTAGCAAGGAAAGGGGAAAGGAGAGAAGTACAAGTCGGATTCTCTGGAAAGGAAAAGAATGTGGTGAGAGTTTAGATCATAATCTATAAATAACCTTTTATTTTATAAATTCTTCATGTGATACATGGTGAGCCTCTCTCTTGCTTAATATGTGCAGTCTCATGATACATGCATTTTAAGGCAAACTGTGATAGTAAGCACAAATAACTAGGTCTGGAAAATGACTTGGGCTTCTCTCTTTCAAAGAAAGAAAATGATGAGGAGGGAATCTGGGAACACTGCACAAATTGTCAGGGAGGCACAGTAGGGATAAGTCTTAGTAGAGTATGAAATAATTCAGAGAAATGGCATGTCCCGCTTCTTATAATTTATGAAATGTGAGGGATAATTTTAATTACCATCCTATAATGAACCTTCCTCCAAATAACACAATCACTTTACCTATCATCCTTCACAAATCTGTCAAGTCCTATGTTCTGTTGGTCTCCTCTTGCCTTTTTGTTCTCATTTTTCCCTATAAGATACTAGTGGTGGTGGAAGGGTGCTGG
The DNA here is from genome assembly GCA_026826555.1 of Tolypeutes matacus. Classification (NCBI taxonomy): domain Eukaryota; kingdom Metazoa; phylum Chordata; class Mammalia; order Cingulata; family Chlamyphoridae; genus Tolypeutes; species Tolypeutes matacus. The sequence continues at coordinate 16,127,652 of JAKSZT010053770.1, forward strand.
GAATGGAAAAAGGGAGAGTGTGGGAGGACAGAGATTTTAGAATTAGTCCTTTGGTATGTTTTGTTGTATTTGCAAATATACCTTTCCATAGTATTTCCAAACACTTGAATAAGAGAAGCAATCTTTTAAATCCTGTACCAATCATAATACTTTCTTCCAATTTTCACACAGGGCAAAGACTTGGCAAACATAATCTTTATGACATGTGACACTTCTCTGGAATGTTCTTTATTATAGCCATTATGATATTTTAGAAAAAGTATTATTTTTAAGGAGGACGTAAAATAGCTCCTGAGACCCTTGTGTAAGTGTGTGTTGCACACCATCGCATACTCAGGCTTCTTTTCCCCCTGGCCGGGAGAACCATAGCAGCTGAGGAATAAAGCACTAACCTGGTGGTTTGATGGGCATGGTCAGTGGGTTTCCCTTCCTTTCAGATATGTTTCAAGACTTTTAAAAATATGTGCCCTCTTTTTTTTTTTTTTTTTTACTAAGATAAAGATTTTGCACTTTGTTTCAGCACTTATATTGAAAAACATTGTCTTCTGCACATTCCCTCTGGCCATAAAGATTATACAGAGCTTTGTTTGTAGTACTTTTATTACAAATGAAGTGTGTTGCATTTTAAGAAATACACACACACAGCTCATACTCCCCTTTTTTCACTCTAATTCTCTTTATGGTCTCACTGACCTTTCCACAAAGTCCAGGGAAACATCTATTTAATATAATAACTAAAATGTCCTGTTAAGAGACATTGACTTTTTCTAAGGAATTTTTCCACTCTTTTTCACAATAAAATACATTCATTCTAAGAGTCACTGTCTAGGTTTAATATCTCTGCTTTCATTGCCCAGTCTTCTTTTGTGACCATAAAAATGTTTTTTTATATTTATGTTCTTGGCATATTTATCATAGCTATTACGCTTTCTGTGGATGTGATAGTTAATTTCATATATCAGCTTGGCTAGATTATGGTGTCCAGTTGTTTGGTCAAGCAAGCACTGGCCTGATTGTTACCATGAGAATATTTCATGGATTTAAATCATTTAGTCAGTTGATTGCATCTATGGCTGATCACATCTACAAACAATGTAGGAGACTGCCTTCAGCAATGAGAGGAATCTCCTCCTTCAATAAGTTGAAGGCTTTAAAGGGAGAACTGAAGAATTTTTATTTCTACTTCAGCCAGCCAACTTCTCCTGGGGAATTCAATGACATTGAGTTCCCAACTCGCAGCATGCCCTAGAGAATTTGTACTGGCCAATCCTCATGGTTGAATGAGTTGATTCCTATAATAAATCTCATAATGTTTACATATATATGTAATATATATATATATATATATCCTGTTGGTTCTATTCCTCTGGAGAACCTTGACTAATAAAGTGGGTCATCTCAAACCCTACCACAACTTAAAATATTTTCTTTGTATCAACAGCTCCCAAATCTACACCTCTAGCCCAGAACTCACCCCTAAGTTTTAAAACTATAGAACCTATCCATCTTCTTGTCCAACATATTCATAAAGAAGGTCATTTGACAACCTAATCCAGGCCAACTCATCCTCTCAGATTTCATCTCTCAATTAAGATATCACAATCAACCTGGGTCATTTTTAACACCTTCCTCTATTTCACATTAGATTTCATCCCTGCCTCAAACAAACAAACAGTGATTCACCAAATACTGTTAAGTTTTCTTGATATGTCTCTCAAAGTCATCCCATCCTTGTCATTCCCATTGCTAGGTTCTACTATAATACCTTGCTATCCCTTGCCTAGTTTATTTTAAGAACATCCTAAATGATCTCCAATCCAACCTTTATATGCCTTCAGATATTTCATTCTAAAATGAAAATCTGATCATTCCATTCCCTTCAATTAAGGTTTCCAGCATATCCTTACAAGTTCTTTTTAGATCTGGCTCCTGCCTACTTATTCAGTCTCATTTCCTTTCATTAATTGCCTCACTTAACTATAATTGGCAGAGTTCCATATCAAATAAAATACCTGTATATTTTAACAGCTCATATTAATAGCTAGTTTTTTATATATGAGCCATGATGTATTTTAGTAGTCCTTTATTAATATTTCTAATTTTTACCATTGTAAACAATGCTGCAAAGATCATTTTTGTGCATATAAACCTACAGCTTTGCACTTTCTGTGATGATCTCCTTAAAATAAATTGTGAGCCCCAAGTCCACAGGGTGGATGCAATGAGGATCAGATGATACCTTCAGTGGATTGCATTAGAAGAGAGGAACCCTGAGATTAAGAAATTTAGTTCTTTTAAAAATGGATGAGAAGCATGCCTGCCCTTTGCCCTGGAGGGAGACATATCTCCCTTATACTGGACAGTAAAACTGCCTGACCTTAGCTCTGGAAGACAGTTTCTTCCAAGACTGTAAACACATCTGTTCTTTGCTCCTGATAGAGACATTATCTCTTTCAAACCTGTTCACTAAATAAACATCCTTAAAAAGATTGTCTGGAACAATGGGCAGTCAGTGCCTCATTTTTCAAGAAGAGAAGACATGGCAGAGACCCATGCTTAACTGTCTCTTAGCAATATTCCCTAATGGCTTCTAAGCACCTTTAGCTTCTGGTGAATTTTACTGTAAGTATACCAGGCCATCAGCCCCTCTGACTTACCTGACTGACAGCAGCTGGGACAAAATTCACTCGACCTGTCTCACATAGAATTTAATAAAGGCTTTTATCAATAGGTTTCAAGTAGCAGCCTGATGCCACCCTGCAGAATTGACCTCAACATTGGTCCCAGAGTCCTACACTCAACCAGTTGAACAAATACCACAAAGCACCATGGTCTACCTTAGAAAGCCAGGTGGCTTTCTCTTTATGTCTGTGATTTGACTTTTCCCTAGGCCTGAGGCATTAATCCAGGTCTAGCTGGATGTATTTGTCTGAATGGAGGCTATCTAGGGCAGATTCTTTTTTTTTTTTTTTTTTTTTAAGATACTTATACTATACAAATGGCACATAAAAAAATACAGGGGATTCCCATATGCCCCGCTCTCCACACCTCCCACATTTTCCCACATTGACAACATCCTTCATTAGTGAGATACATTCATTGCAATTGATGAACACATTTTGAAGCATTGCCACTAAGCATGGATTAAAGCTTACATTGTAGTTTACACTCTCTCACATCCAATTCTATAGGTTATGGCAAGATTTATAATGGCCTGTATCTGTCATTGCAATGTCATTCAGGACAAGTCCCAAGTCCCAAAAATGCCCCCATATTATACCTATTTTTCCCTCTCCCTGCCCTCAGAACCTCCAGTGACCAATGCCTCTACATCAATGATATAATTTCTTCCATTGCTAGACTCACAATAAGTCTATAGTAGAATATCAATAAGTCTGCTTTAGTCCATAGTTCATTCCCAATCCTGAGGATTCTGGGATAGTGATGTCCACTCCATCTCTAATTGAGAGGGAGCTGTGGTCTCATAGGGCCAATGGATGGGACTCTCTTGCTTGCAGTTGTAAACTCTCTCGGTTCCTTGATATGGTAGTTGTCTATCATCACTTCTACATTAGTTGTCCTGAGTGAGATCAATGAACTGGACAGTAGGTGTTGCAACTCCGTTGAGATTCAGGGCCAAGCTGGCACATAGACAGCCCAAAGATTTAAGTCTCTTGGATGTACACTTACAAAGTCTGGTACCAATTATAGGTTCAAATAGAAGGACAGAAGAACCATATGTAGGGAAACCACTCCTGAGTCCAACTCTGTCACTCTGGGGAGCATAAATTCCAAACTAGGGTCCACTGGCAAGGCATCAAACTCCTGAGCTACTTGCCCTGACTATAGTGTCTGGACATCTTCAGAGCTCTTAGGAGTTCCGCTATTTGGAGTAATTTGTACTTTGGCAGTCAATGAGTTCCTGCTGAGACGTGCATAAGCGTAACCTCTGGATTGACCTCCCAACTCACTTTAAAGTCTCTTAGCTATATAAACTCATTTGTCTTTACCTTTTCCCCCTTTTGGTCAAGGTCATTTTCCAGTTGCATTCCTCATTAGTGCTTGGTAGTAATCCCTCGGTGCCAGGAAGGCTCATCCCTGGGATTCATGTTCCATGCTGGGGGCACAGGAATGTATTTATATGCTGAGTTAAGCTTAGAGAGAGGCTGAGCAACAAAGAGGCTTCCAGGAGGTAACTCTTAGGCACCCTGTATTACTAAGTTAAGTTTCAATTTCAAGAGTAAAGATTCATACACATAGTCATCAAATGAAGGTACCATCAATCGGCTATCCTCCTTCCTAGTCATTGCCCCTGTACTCAAGGGATTCTTGTTGTTCCATTAAAGAATGTGGCAGAGCTCCCCATGATGGGAATTTGATATTCTTTCAATTATTGTGTGAATCTCAACCCACTGTGACAATGCCCCATGAACATTTGAACACATTTATACGCCTTATATGTATGCCCAGGTGAGCTTCCTCCCATTATTCTCTGTCACTGACACCCCGCACCAAAATTCCTTCCTTGCCATAGTTGCAACCCTTCTGTGATCCAAAACTTCTTAAAAAAATGAAGCTAATAAAATAACTAAATACAATGAATAAGAAAATTAATTAATAATGACAGTTTTAAAAATATGAAATAAAATGCAAAAAAAATTTTTAAATATAAAAATTTGGGATAATAATAAATATTAAAAATTTTTTTTGACATTTTACATTTCATCACTGTAAGATCTGTTGTCCTATATGTGCAGTGTTTTACTTTTTTTTTCTTTTCATTTTGTCCTCAAAGAAGTTTTAGGTTACAAAAATCATGTACTGAATACAGGGGACTCCCATATACCAAACATCCTCCCCCTTTCCCCCATTCCCCTATTAATAACATTTTATTTGTGGATGGTACATTTGTTACAACTGATGTAAAAATATTGAAACATAGCTATTAACCATGGTCAATGGTTCACCTTGTGGTTTACATTTTGGATCATACTCTTTTATAAACGTTGATGTCATTCAACATGGTCTGTATCCATCATAGCAAGATCATGTAGAACACGTCCATCTCCCCCAAAATGCCCCCTGTTCCATCTGTTCTATTCTTCCTTCCCCCTCCCCTTGGGACCCATGGCAACACCAGGCTTCACTCCTTGAAGGACAAGATTCATAGTTACTTGCAACAACACACAGGGCTTGACATACTGGTCTGCCATTCTTTATTAGGTACCACCCATGCTCTTGAGAGACTCCTGCTCCTCTATTTGAGGAAATAGCCCATCTCCCTGGAATTGGAGTCCACCACCTTGCCACTTATTAGTGGGTCTCCAGCCATTGATATAATACATTATGACAATACAAACATTCATACACTTCCTAGAAGCTTGTAGGGCTAATTCTGTCATCCACAACAACCATAGAAAGTAAGTTGAGGCTAAGATGGTATCAAGAATCACTTCAGTGAAGTCAGGGAAAATTTTCATGCCATCTTTTCTAATTAGGTGATTCTCATTATAGGGATAACTGCCCTCAAGGTACACATACATAACAATGCTTTCCCAAGTAACCAAGAGTAGCCTTATTTTGGGGAGATCTCCCTAGTAATCTAGGATTACATAATTTACTGTTGATATCTCTTTAAAACACTTGAAAATCTCTTATGATCACCCTTCAAATGTAAGTCATCATTTTGGGGAGGCAGAAAAAGTAATACTTGGCTCAATCCAAGAAGTATATTCCCAGGGATGCAATGGTGCCTGTAATAAAGAATGCATTATTGTTGTTGGGTCTTACCAGTGGAGAGAACAGTTTGACAGTAATTCCAATGTGGCTTCATGTTGGCCAGTAGGCCTTAATATTCTCTGCTCTATTTGAATTATTGAATCAGGCAGTTCCTCCAACCTGTCCTGTTTGTCCAGAGCAATACCCAACTGAGTGACAGCTATAGGAATGGGGTAGGGCAAGATATAGGGAGGTATTGAGAGATGCTTTGTGTGGGAGATATATGAACTGGGGTCATTATCTGTTGTTTATGATAAATTTCTTTGGTAAGGTTACAGAAAATGGCAATGAAATTGTGGTCAGAGCCATCAGGCAGGGGATGGCAGACCCAGCAGAGAGCTATATTCAATGTGCTTGCAACAGCCAGAGAGAGCCAAACCAGGGCATTTTTCTTGATGAATAAGGCTGAGAGGATGATTCTGAAAAACCAGATGCTTGTGAATGGTAGAGTGCATGGAAAATCCATTGAAAACCTTGACTATCAAGCCATTCCTGACTGATTTTTGTGAGAAAAGGTATACAGTTATCAGACTGTAAAAGATCTAGAAGACTGACAACATGACACTTATCAGTGGCCAGAGTTGGCTGATTGTACTGAAAGAACAAAACTGCAACCTGAAAAAGTATCAACAATGGTGAGTTTATATCCCAAGAGGGGGTCAAAATTCACACACAGACAATCTTTCAGGCAGGGGCAGGGGCACACCCTGTGCAATGAGACTTCCCTCACAGGAAGCCAAATGGGTCAACTTTTGGCAGAAGCCACAAATTTGTCATCAGTAGTAGCCTCTGCATCAAAAATACAGTATCTTTTACTTTGTGCCCAGTCTATGGTAGATGAATTTGCCATGTCATGTATGATGATGGATCCATCCAGGCAGCAGTGGTAGTAACCTGGGTAGGCTCAGTCAGCAGCTTGATTCCAATTATTCTTTCTAGAGAATGTGCTTTTACCACGGACATGACATGGCTGGCACAGATGGTTTGATCAGCAGCCATTATTTGCTTATACAGTTTTAACCACAAAGAAGGGTGTTTTTAATATGCAAGTCTCTAGTTTTCCCAATGGTAAACCAAATAACTAGACCACTGGCAAAAGCCCCAGAATCAGTAAAAATAGAATAAAGTTCATTAAAGACAGTAATGGCTAAAGCTATGATGCCTTGAGCTATTCCCATTGACAAGTGCAACCGCAGTCATCTTTGCTTTGCATAGCTGCTCTGAGGTTGAACAGCCATGGCAGCCCAGTGAACACCACTGGATTTCAACTTAGCTGAACTGTCTATGAGAACCAGGCCCAGGAATTTAGGGAAACCTCTGCAAATTGAGAGCCCCATTGAGCCAGCAGCTTTGTTGTAGGCTGCAGAGATGACAGAGAGATCGCTTAGGGAGTGATTTAGATGTCCCACTAGTGCTTCTCCTGATTCTTCCTGGTCAGAAGAATCCCTCTGGACTTTGTGAACATTTACAGTACAAACATGTAAAACATCAATATATTCGGCAGGGAAGCCACAACATTACATTGAATTAGCCCAAAGGGTCCCACCTACAAAGTAACTTTTACTTCCTTTTCCCACTGCAAACCTTGCCCAAACTCCATCAGTTGGGTTTGGGTGCCCCCTCCTCCCATGGTCTGTATAGGATGGTGCCTTCCTGGCTGTATCTAATAAGTTATAAAAGTTTGAGTCCTTCCTCCCCTCAAAAAAAGTTTCCTAGTCCACTAAAATGGGTAAGTATGGACTTCAGTTGGGGACAGGGAGACTTTAGTCACTCCCCTAATTATATTTCTCCTGAAAGCACCTGAATTCAGGCTAAGGGGGAAGGAGGGAACAGGGAGAATGGAGAGAGAAAACAGATCTGTGTTAATAAATAAGGCACATTTACTTTATATCTCAAGCAATATGGTGGCTGTTCACAGCTCGAACAAACAAAATTCCAATGCTATTGGCACAGCCAAGTTCCTTTACTGGGCAACAAAATCATCGTCACTGGCATCAATATTTCAGCTTTGTGGACTCTGTGATTCAGCAGCCATAGCCATATTGCTTCGTGAGTGTAGTCTCTGGGTTTGTGTCCTTTGATTGACTTGACTTGACTTGCCCAACATCATTAACTATTAAGGAGTCTTTCTAATCTAGGGCATTTGCTGCCCCATTATCAAAATAGCCTTTCTCAAGTTCATGCCTAGTTTCAACATAAAGGGTGAGGGAGTTTTCCATGGATATAGGGCTGATTCCAAGAATTTACCTAGAATTCTCTGGGTCCGTTTTTCATTTCCAGTGAGTTATCTTCATAGGTACTTTAACCCAATCTACGGTAGTAAGAGCCCAAATTTTAGTCAAGAACTCATCAGTGGTTTCTCACACAAATTCATCTGTCTCAAGGAAATCTCCCTGAGAGGCCAAATCTCAAGCAGTCACGACCCACTGCAAAAAAGTTTGATTTTTCACTGTCATCTCTCTGAATGGAGATAAGATAATCACAATAGACTTCAGGAAGCCCTGAAGTATATGACAGCCCAGCTATTGTGATTCTTCCTTAATAAGCCACATGTTCTAACAAATTTCCTGCATTCTGCCAATACCACTCATGAATACTCCTCCTTTCAGCTCAGCACATTTCTATAGGTATTGTATGAAATGGGTTGGAAATATCTGTCGACTCAGGATGACTTTTAGTACTAGTTGTTACGGTGGGGTGACTTGAGACTGACCACCGTCTTGGTGAGGAAGTCTCTTGGTCTTGAGGAGAGTTGGCATAAACCACGGCATCATTCTGGTAGCTGTCTGTGATACTCCCTCCTGGTACTAAACAATTCCTCGTTAATTGGCAATAAAACGGACAACAATTGACAGGTTAGCCATACAAATCTTGTTAATTGCCCCATGAGACCCTTTTTTTCCTCTTCCAGCATCCCATATTCATCACCAAAACTGACAAGAATGGTATAAGGTCAGAGATTTTATTCTACTTGAGAGCTAACAAGTTAACTTGTCACAGTTTTATGGATGCTTGCAGTAGACGTGAGATCACTTTGTCAAAGGGTCAAAAAAAAAAACTTCATTACTCATAGCACAGCAACTAGTATGAAAATCAGCATATATTCCACCAGGTCTCTCAACCCGAGTTCCCACTGAGCAACCTGAAGAGGGCTGGATGATAATGGTAGATGCAGTGGATAGTGCTCCAAGAGATGAACTCTGAGCTTGGGAACCCAAATCATTTATAATGTACCATAAGCATCCCTTGTCTTTGCTCTAGAGAAAGACATTATCTTTATTATACCAGACAGTAAGCAAACCTGCCTCTTCTTTTAGAGGGAGCCACCATTTGTTTGCTATACAAACATCCTCAAAAAGGTAGTCTGGAATAAAGGTTATTCAGTGGTTCTGTTTGCAGGAACATGGAAGATCCATGGAGATTTTTCTCCCATCACTAGCCCAATGCAACTCAAAAAGTAGGTGACTGATTCCAGGATTTAGGATGTTTAAATCAATCACACCTCACCAGAGTTAATATAGTACTTAGACCATATACATTTCCTTTCAGTATTTCTGTTATCTTGGGACATATGCCAGTTTAAAACCCAAGGCATTCAAAGCAGACTTATTTTTCACACACGAATTGTTACTTACTTTTGTGGCTTTCCTATTACTTTTTTGTTTCTTCTTGTTCTTTTCCCTGCAAATTGTTGCTTACTTGATGGATTATATTCTTAAAAATGTAAATACTGTTTTAATAAATGAAATACATTTTGATTTATTGTATTTGACATTATACTGAGGATGTTTAGAATATGACTGAGAAAAAACTTACTATATTCTGGACAGCAATTTTAAAACCTAGAAAAATATAGTATGTACTCAAATAAAGGTGGAAACAATATTGTTAAGATTACAAACAAATGAAGATTTACACTATGCTCAAGATTTAGTATTTGTTATTGCCGCCCCTCGCCCAAATCTGAGAATTGCAAGTTAGAAGGGGGCCAAGGAGCAAGGAATCTGACTCATATTTCATGTTCATTTAGTTGGTTAAGTTTTTACAGAGGGGATAGGATTTCAATTCAAAGACTCTAAGATAATGTTTCAGACCCTTACCTTAATGGTTTCAGTCAAGTTCTATATGAAATGTTTGTAAAAAGGATGAAGGAAAACCATAGTTTTGGTAAATGATCAAATTAAGTGTTAGGATTCTTAAAAGCACAAAGATTTCAACAGCAGGATGTACTAATGGTTCAAATCAATTCATTCCACTAGTATGATCTTAAATTGTGCCTAGTTTAGTCACAGGAAAGCATGAGAAATCTGTGATATATGTACATATTCAGCAATGCATGGTCACAAACAATATTTTATTAAAAAGAAGTAATTGAGGCCAAATTTCCCTCATCATCCTAAAAGTGTATTGTAATTTGCATAATTAAAAATCCTAACTAGCTAATATCAAACACTAGTCTTTTTTTCTAACAACCCATGAGTAAGTGGATCATTTATAGAAAAAAATGTTCTAGAACATCTTTGTTGCAGTTTTCTTTTGAAGGAAGTGTTAACATTTCTGAGATGCATAGTGACTTTAGCAACCCTTAAAAGAACATTTATTTAATCATGAGAAACTTCAGAATTTACTGACAATGAGATGGAAAGAACTACATTTTGCACTATAAAATTTGCTTTCTTTTCCAGAACGCGAGTGATATAAAAGGTGAGACCAATGACGTGTCCTTTAAAGATACAAGGACAGAAAGTCATGCCATTTGCTTCTAATTTTAATTGTTCTAGTGAGCAATAATTTTCAAACACCCTGTCACAGAAGGGAAAATGGTCAATTGAGTTCTTATCTACAAATATATCTCAAGACCAAGCTTCTCCTGCCTGAATGTAGGAGTGTTTATCTGAGTCCCATGGAGTCCCACGGAGAAAACTATTCAAAACCATGTCTGAATTGCACAGGTGATCTGTCAGTCTTTTGAGACCCTTTCTGCTTTCTGTCCTTAATTGTTGTCTATTTTCAAGGCATCTTCTAGCTAGAGAGCAGTAACCAAGGCAAGCCTGAAACCGGGATATTATCAACTTGTTTGTGTATGCTTTCTCACTTGGCTGTCTGCAAAGCTTTAGGAACAAGAAAAGGTGGTATTGGCCTGTTAATAATTAATAGCACCCAGTGCAAATGAAGCACTTCTGTCATAGGCTTCATAAGTAAGGTCATGGTACAATAGGGGTTGCAGGTTCTGTAAGCATGAGTGGTATTTGCATATGTCAGAACAGACCATGCATGCTAAAAGCACAAACACTTCACATCTGCTTCTATTTACTCCCATGCTAACACCCAAAAGTACAGAAGTCCTGTGTTAATTGCTCACTTACAAACTGACTGTTGATGTGTTCTCCACAGAGCTTTTCATAAGTGCACTGTTGCAAATAAACTGCTAATGACTTAGCTTATTCCAGCTACCCTTTTAAGGAAATCTACAACATACACAGATTGATTCCTCTATTTAGCAGTGTGTCTTGTGACTAGGTTTGCATAGAGGCAGTATCAATTAAGTAGCAATTATCTGTAAAGTGGAAAAAAAGAGGGAAGATATAAATAAGTAATGAGTGTGATGCTAAAATCTCTGAGAACAACTGGAAGTGAACTCTGAGGCAAGGGCACCGACTAGTGAACATTTTATTTTTCCCATCTCTTCTTAAACCTAAATCCCATACAGCTCCCATGAAAATCAGAATCAGCAGAAACACTTAAGTTCCTAAGTGATTTTTTAAATACTTTCTTTCCAAGTTGACCACTATTTTGAAACAACAGAGAAACAAGGCAAAAAAAAAAAAAAAAAAAGAAGCTGCACCTGAACACCATTAACCAAACAGACAACAGACTACAAAAAGATTAGCCCAATAAATACCTATTTTATAGAAGGACCTGACTAAAATACATTTTGGTTTTCAGAGCTTTACCTATTTCGAAATTGTGAATAACGGCTGGTCAATCTGTTTGTCTTTTGCACTATTGTTAATAGCTTACTTTGCTCTCAGATTTCTCCCTCCTTACATTATTGATCTATTAGATTCTAATACAGAAGTTCTCACACTTCAACATCAATAACAATCATCTGTGTGGCAGTTTTCTATACCTAACTCCTACATATTTATTCAGTAGACCTAGTGTAAGTCTCGGGAATCTGCATTTTAGTGAGCTGGGCACTTCCCCATCCCTGTGATTCTAATGCAGGTTTTAAGATTACACACTTTGAAAATACTGTCACAGACATTCAATTCACTTTTACCTATGGTAAATCAATAATATCCTTAGTTCTTAGTTTAATATCCTAGATTTTGAGGCATTTTCCTTTTTAAATTTAGAACCAACTAACTGGTTTATTCTGTTGCTCTTCCCCTTTGACTTTGCCTACTCTTGCAGCTGGGTCATACAGCCATTTACTTCCCAGTGGGATATTAACTTGCCCAATAACTCTTTAGGGATGTTTATCTTGAAATGGCAGGAGTTAGCTCTTTGAATTGAAAGAGAACTGAATGGTTTCCACTTATCTTTGAGTAGCTGTATCACCAGAGTATCAGCTTTGAACTTTATAGAGTTGTGAGAGGAGCTCTCCATTCTCATTATAGTTGAGTTATAGGTAGAAAAACTATAGATAAACTCTAATGGGTAAATGAATCCACAAAAGGTGTAGCAGGACAACTGGCATGAAATGAATTTGTAAGTGTGCTCTCAACTCAGCCCTACTTTTGGCTCCCTTCTCTTGTGAGGCCAATTTCCCTTTGTATGTGTGGAAAAGTTGTTTCTAAGGTTCCCTTTCCCTTTCCAATGATAAGGTTGATTTCTATTTTAAGCCAGTCTCCCAAGTGTTTTCTGTAAATGGAGACTGATCATAAACTGTAAGGAGATATCTTAAGAAGATAGGTGAAGGCAAAAAAACCCCACAATGTCTGAAAAAGGGTTCAGGTATTTATTTGGTTATATCTTCCTGCAATCAGAAGTTTGCTCCTCTCTATATAGGACTTTAAACTCCTTTGCTAAGAACAGATTTAACGGTCATGTATTAATAAAGGGAACACAAGAAAATCTAAACTCAAAACTGTCCTTTAGAATTACATGCATCACATTATTTCTATAGGTTCATGATTATCAAATGGCATTTTGCAGGAATGTATCTGGAAATAGAGCTTAAATGTGGTACATATTCCAAGAGAACAAATTTTAAGTAAAGATTATAGAGAAAACTCATAATGTTTAATGTTAAAATAAACAGAGACATTATAATGCAGAATACAAAATTTGTGTGTTTTAATAAATAAAACACAAGCCTGTTAAGAAATATCAGGCTTATGATGGCTCTTTAGACTAATACCTCATGTCCTATAGGGCTGTGCCTTCATCCTCAGTGATTCAAGCTATGTTGGAACGAAAGTTTAGGAAATAGATGATTGTAACACAAGTGGTTAAGTATTTCCTGTAAAGAGCTTGAACAGGACCACCTAGTTATTCTAGTGCCTGCCTTTGAGTTCTCCATCTCACCTTGCAATGTGTGGAGTTGAAAGTTTTATAAAAATCGTGTGTTTCAGTTGAGCTACCAAGTATATGCAACAGCATGTTAAAGTTGAACTATTTTTGTCTCCGTTTTAGCTAAAGCCCCAGAGAATATTTGCCAAATATTCCCACATTCTAAAGTTAGACTACCTACATAGTACTTGCAAAGAAATAGAGGAAATAGTGAAAAGAATCCACAGTGTCCCTTTCCCCCTGCATGTAACAAGCCACAGCAGGCAAAGTGGAACAAAGGAGAAGCTCAAACTTTAAGTAAATTTGATATGACATAGACTGGACATTTCAATTGTTGAAATGAGATTTTCTTTTTGTGATTAGGTATGATTGGAAGACTTTCTATTACCTACAAGTGACCAAAATTCATGGGACCTCCTCTAGATTCCATCCTAGGAGTAGAGAAAATGATCCCACAGTTTGGATTTGAATGGTGGTAGGGGAAAACAAAAATGTTTTTGTGTTTTGTTACTATATACTTGTAATTGGGAGATGACTCAGAAAGAATGAAGCCTCATATGGAAATATTTAGAGACCTCTAACAACTTCTTTCATGTTTAGTTGTTTTAAGGGTCTATGGTGCTTAACTTATGGCCCCTAAGCAGCCATGAAAAAAGGACTTTTCCTCTTCACTTTGCAACACGTCTTCTGCCTACCCTTGTTACCCTTGTTATTTTGAAATCTTTCCCCATTCCATGCTGCTCTTGGTGTTCCTCATCCATATTTCACTTGCAGAAAAATATCTGAATGGTTTATATCATCTTCTACAGGTTTCTATATTCTCCCATTTGATGATGCTGGAATGACTTCTGATTTCTTCAAAGTATCTCCCAATTCACAGATATACTTAAGAAAAGAAAAAAGGAAACTACATTGTAAATAAATAAAAGTTGTAACTTCCCAATAAAGTGTTTAGCACTTAGTCTACAAATTCTTGAGCTGCTTACCAGTTTATCTAACCAGGAAGTCTGGACTGGGGTCCGGGATATATAAATTGAACTCTATCTTCCAGATCACATAATATTTTTTCCAAAGTGAGCAGAGAAAGAATTAATTTTACCATCAATGAAAATATGTTTAAAGAAGTCTTTTTAATCATATGATAATTATTTTAAGGTGTAAAACCAGAGACACAGATTCAAACTGACATACATATGAAAGGTTAGGATTTCAAAGACTGAAAGATGTTCAAGAATGATTCTTGAGAAGATCTGATGACAGATGCATACACAAGACAAATATTTATTGAGCACCTGTTAAGTGTCAAGTACAGTGTTGGGTTCTAGCCATACACTGGCAAATAAAGGATGGTTCCTGATTTCTAGATGCTTACAAGGGTAGAAAAGAAAAACATTTTAAAAGGTAAATTAATATTTAGAGTTATACATGCAATAAGAGGATATGATAAAGTGGGAGATGACCATATCAGAGAAGGTTACCTTCATTAGAGAAGTAAGGAAAGCCTTTCTGTCAAAGATCAAGTAAGCCCTGGGTTTTGAAGATGGGAACTCCAAGCAGGGTCTTGAATAGACATTTGTTCAAAGATGAAATATAAATGGCCAATAATTATAGGAAATGATGTTCAACATCATTATCCATTAGTGAAGTGGAAATCAAAGCCACAATGAGATACCTCTTAACTCTTACAAAGATGGCTATTATTTAAAAAAGAAAAGAATAAGTGTTGGAAAGGATGCAGAGAAATTGGAACTCTAGTACATTGTTGATGGGGATGCAAAATGTTGTAGCCATTGTAGAAAGTTAAATGGTGATTCCTCAAAAAGTTAAATAGAGAATTACCAGATGATCAGATAATTCTACTTCTAGAAATATATCCAAAGAAAGTGAAAAGAGGATCTCAAAGAGATACACCAATGTTTATAGCAGCATTATTCACAATAGCCAATAGCAGGTAACAGCCCAAGTGCCCATCAACAAATGAATGGATAAACAAAACGTGGTACATATACACAACGGAATGTTATTTGGCAATAAGAAAGAAAAAAGTTATGAGACATGCTGCAACATGGAATAATCTTGAAAACAGTATGCTCATTGAAATAAGCAAGGCACATCAGGACACATATTGTATGATATTATTTATAAGAGATGACTTACTAGATATAGAAAGTAGAATAGAGGTTACCAGCAGATGAGGGGAGGGAAAAGGAAGACATTTTGTTTGGAAAGAAAAAAGTACCAAATAGGTTAAGGTAGGATGCAGGGAAATCCATGTACAAATAGGTCAAGAAGAAACTAGAGCTTCAGTGTTCAGAAGGGAGGGAACACAAAATTACCAAGGAGTTATTATAAAAATGTTCCTGTGTATATGAAGAGAGGGAAACAGAAGCTGTCTAATACTGTCAAAATAAAGACAAACTTCATGAGTTCTGCTGGTAGTAGTTGATGAGGAGGAGAATCCTTTGTGTTAAATTTGTGAATGAGCAAAGCACACAACAATATGTGATAAAGAATGAAGTGTTCTGAATGCAGAAACCTCATTGAGAAATCCCAGCTTGAATGGCATAGAATTCTTAATAAATGGATATATCCTTCAAAAAAAAAAAAAAAAATGTTCCTGTCTGTTCCCATCCTACCCTCCTGCTTTCCAGAAACATGTATTGAGTCTGTTGTATCAGACTCAGGCTGTAAATGAAAAATAGAATTGGACTTGTGAAGAGCACAGCAGGTAGCGAACCCATTATTTCTCTGAAGAAAACACATACCTAGTCTGAGTGTCTCTGGCATGGCACACAGGGTCTCAGTCTGCCTTTCTTTAGCCTTACATCTCATTTCTTCATACTCAGTGTTGCACTATGAAGAAAAAAAAACATTCCCTCATACCCCTTTGCATTCAATTCCCTCTCCCTATTTCCTACCCCTGGCAACCACTGATTTGTGCTGTTTATTTTTGCCTTATCTAAAATTTTATAAAAATAGAATCATATAGTGCAGTATTTTGCATCTGGATCCTTTCACTTGGCATAATGCTTTTGAGCTTCATCATATTGTGTTTTGTGTGTGTTATTGCTGAGTAGATGTACGTTGCATGGATACACTACAATTGACTTATCCATTCACCTGGTGATGGACATTTGGGATATTTTCAAATTGGGATTATTAATAGATACAGTGAATATGAACATTCACATACTGGTCTTTCTATGGACATGTATTTTCATTTCTTCTTGGTAAATACAAAGGAGATGAATTGATGGCCTGTATAGTAAGTCAATGTTTTGCTTTATAAGAAACTGTCCAATTGTTTTCCAAAATAGATAAATCATATTACATTCCTAAGAGAAATATATTAGACTTTTAATTGTTCTAAATTTTCACCAGAACTAATGATGTTCAGCAACCTATATGGTTATTTGCCATTTGCATATCTTCTTTGGTGAAGTGTCAGTTCAAATATTTTGTCCATTTTAAAAATCAGGTTCTTTTATTATTATTGAGTTGTTCTTTGTATATTCTGGATACAAATCTTAATCAGATACCTGTTATGCAAATATTTTCTCCTAGATCATGGCTTGGCTTTTAGTTTTGTAAACTGCCTTTTAAAGAGCAAAAGATTTTAATATCCAAAAAGTCCATCTTATAATATTTTTCTTTCATATTTCATGCCTTTAGAATCCTGTGTAAAAAACCTTTGCCTAACCCAAGGTCACTAATATTTTTCTTTTATTTTCTTTAAAAGGATTTTCAGTTTTAGTTCTTATGTTTACAGCTGTAGGCTATTTTTAAAAATCAATTTTATTGATACATTTTAATAGAGCATAAATCCATCCAAAGTGTACAATCAATGGTATTTAGTATAATCACATAGTTGTGCATTCATCACTCCCAATAATTTTTAGAGCATTTTCATTATTACTATACTAGTAATAATAATAATAATAATAATAATAATAATAATAATAATAAACAAAAACCAACCAAACAAGCAAAACTCATCACCTCTTAATCTATGCTTCTCCTCCATACAAAGCTGCTATTCTGTATTCTTCTTTCTAGCATATTTGTATTTACATTTTGTAAAAACAGTCTTATATGTGTAATATGACCCATATTTTTATTTTACATGAGGTTTCACTATGTTATACAGTCCCACGCAACATTTCTTAGCTTTCCTTCTAGTAATGTACATGATTAAACTTTCTCTTTCAACTACTGCCATACCCATATAAAAGCTCTGCTAGTCACAAACAGCATGAGGTGCTCTCACCATTCCCATTTATTTCCAAAGATTTACAAACAACTTTTTTAAAAACAATTTATTGAAGTATATCACTCCTACATAGCATACATAAACTACAAGTGTTCAGTAAACATCATGAACTTACAAAACAAACATGCATTATATCATACAAGGCTCCCACCCATCAACCCCCACCCCCAACAAAAACCCTGCATTGTTGTGAAATATTTGTTAACAAATCATGAAAGAACATTGTCTATCTTCCTCCCTTTTACACATTTTTACCCCCCCTCCCATTTTTTGCTGTTTCTGTGTGCATTCACTGGGTGACTCTGTGTCCATTTCCTGCCCTCTCTTCTCATTATTCTCCTCCTGTTTTCACTGGAATTCAATCCTCGGAACCTCCGATGTGGGAAAGAGGCGTCCTGCCACCTGCGCCATCTTAGTTCCTGGTTTTTGGTGTGTCTCATCTTGGCTTTCCCTTATGTCACTCTCCTGTTACATCATCATCTTCCTGCGTGGATCTCTGGGCCTGATGGCTTACCCGCGTGTGGGGCCTGGTGGCCCATGTGCCTTCTATATTTTTCTTTTTTTAAATTTTTACTGGGAGGTCCTGGTGATCTAACCCAGGTCCCTTCATATGGGACCCCAACTACCCGAGCCACAACCATTCCCCTGTTATATCTCTTAAGGTTGACCAAAGATACCCAAAGTTACAATCTTTTCCCATACAGGATGGTCATATAATAAATCAGGGCTTAGTTTATCACCAGCATTCTAAAAACTAGGCCTAGGGAGAAAAACTAGGTCTGGGGACACATGCATGGTTTCTAATATAGTGAATGTTTAGTACAAACAACCTTTTAACCAATTCTTCAGCTTTCATTCTCTACTCTCATTCCATTTTCTGGTGACCTATATTCTAATTATTAATTCCACAAGTTTACATAATATATTTAGTTCATAATACTGTAATCATACAGTATTTGTCCCTTTGTGTCTGGCTTGCTTCACTCAATATAATGTGCTCCAAGTTCATCTATGTTGTCATATGATTTACGACTTCATTTCTTGTTTTTGCTGCATAATATAACATCATGTGTATATACCACACTTTGTTTATCCATTCATCAGTTGATGGACACCTGGGATGTTTCCAATTTTTGGCAATCATGAATAATGTTGCTATGAACGTCAGTGTGCAGATGTCTATTCATGTCACTGCTCTCAGTTCTTCTGGGCATATACCTAGTAATAGTATTACCAGGTCACATGGCAAGTCTATCTTTAACTTCCTTAGGAATTGCCAAACAGTTCTCCCCAGTGGCTATACCATTCTACATTCCCACCAGCAGTGAATAAGCATTCCTATCTCTCCACATCCTCTTTAACATTTACAGTTTTCTGACTTTTGAATATTGGCAGTCTAATAGGTGTGAAATGATATCTTGTAGTTTTGATTTGCATTTCCCTAATTGCTAGTGATGTGGAACACTTTTTCATGTGTTTCTTCACCATTTGTATTTTCTTCTTTAGAAAATTGTCTTTTCAAGTCTTTTGTCATTTTTGATTGGATAGTTTGTCTTTTTATTGTTGAGTTATAAGATCTCTTTGTATATCATGAATTTTGAACCCTTACTGGATATGTGATTGCCAAATAGATTCTCTCATTGAGTCGGCTGCCTTTTCACCCTCTTGACAAAGTCCTTTCAGGTGCAAAAGTGTTTAATTTTGAGGCAGTCCCATTTATCTATTTTTTCTTTTGTTGCTTGTGCTTTGGGTGAAAGGTTTAAGATCTTGAAGATGTTTTCTTACATTTTCTTCTAGGAGTTTTATGGATGTCGTTTTTATGTTTAGGTCCTTGATTCATTTTGAGTTAGTTTTTGTATAAGGTATGAGATATGGGTCTTCTTTCTTTATTTTGGATATGAAAATACAGTTCTCCCAGCACCATTTGTTGAATAGACTGTTCTGACACAGCTGGGAGGGCTTGACTGCCTTGTCAAAAATCACTTGGCTATAGATGTGAGGGTGTACTTCTCGATCCGGTTCCATTGGTCAATGTGTCTATCTTTATGCCAGTGCCTTGCTGTTTTTACCACTGTAGCTAGGTAATATGCTTTAAAATCTGATAATGAGAGTCCCCCAACTACACTCTTTTTAAAGATCTTTTTGGCTATCCAGGGCAGCTTACCCTTCCAAATAAATAGGATAATTGGTTTTTCCACTTCTGCAGAAAAGGATGATGGGATTTTTATTGGGATTGTATTGACTCTGTAAATCAGTTTGGGTAGAATTGACATCTTAACAATATTTAGTCTTCCAATCTATGAACATGGAATGTCCTTCCATTTATTTAACTCTTCTTTGGTTTCTTTTAGCAATGTTTTGTAGTTTTCTGATAACAGGTCCTTTACATCCTTGGTTAGGTTTATTCCTAAATATTTGACTGTTTTAGTTGCTATTATAAATGGAACGCTTTTTTTCTGATTTCCTCCTCAGATTGCACATTAGCAGTGCATGAAAATGCTATTGCTTTTTCTGTATTAATTTGTATCCTGCCACTTTGCTGAACTTGTCTATTCTAGTAGCTGTGTTGTGGATTTTTCAGGAGATTCTAGGTATAAGATCATATCATCAGTGAATAGTGAATGTTTTACTTCTTCCTTTCTTATTTGGGTGGCTTTTATTTCTTTATCTAGCCTAATTGCTCTAGCTAGAACTTCTAGCACAATATTGAATAACAGTGGTGATAGTGGGCATCCTTATCTTATTCCTGATCTCAGTGGGAAAGCTTTCAGTCTTTCACCATTGAGTGCTATGGTAGCTGTAGGTTTTTCATATATGCACTTGACCATATTGAGAAAGTATCCTTCTATTCCTATCTTTTGGAGTGTTTATATCAAGAGACAGTGCTGTATTTTGTCCAATGCTTTTTCTGCATCATTCGAGAGGATCATGTGATTTTTCTTCTTCAATTTATCAGTGTGGTTTATTACACTAATTGATTTTCTTGTGTTGAATCACCCTTTCATACCTGGGATAAAACTCACTTGATCGTATTGCAGAGTCTTTTAATGTGCTTTTGGATTCGGTTTGCAAGTACTTTGTTGTGGATTTTTGCATCTATATTCATTAGAGATATTGGTCTGTAATTTTCTTTTTTTTTTGTGGTATCTTTATCTGGTTTTAGTATTAAGGTGATATTTGCTACATAGAATGAGTTTGGTAGCGTCTTTCCTGTTCAATTTTTTGGAAGAGCTTGAGCAAAATTGGTATTAGGTCATCTTTGAATGATTGGCAGAATTCACCTGTGAAGCCATCTGGTCCTGGGCTTTTCATCTTTGGGAGGTTTTTGATGGCTGTTTCAATCTCTTAACTCATGATTGGTTGATTGAGGCCTTCTATTTCTCTGGGGTCATTGTAGGTAGTTTGTATGTTTCTAGGAATTTGTCTATCTTGTCTACATTGTCTAGTTTTGACATACAGTGGTTCATATGATCTTCTTATGATTTCTCTTTTTCTGTGGGGTCAGTGGTAATGTCCCCTCTTTCATTTCTGATTTTTTTAAAAAATTTGTGTCTTCTCTCTTTTTTCTTTGTCAGTCTAGCTAAGGGTTTGTTGATTTTGTTGATCTTCTCAAATAACCAACTTTTGGTTTTGTTGATTCTATTATTTTTTGTTCTTGATTTCATTTATTTCTGCTCTGATCTTTATTATTTCTTTCCTTTGGCTTTGTTTGGGATTAGTTTGGTGTTCATTTTCTAGTTCCTCCAGGTGTGCAGTTAGATATTCAATTTTATTTCTTTCTTCTTTTTTAATGAAAGCATTGAGAGCTATAAATTTCCACCTCAATACTGCCTTTGCTGTATCCCATAGGCTTTAATATGTTGTGTTCTCATTTTCATTCATCTCAAGATATTTGCTGAATTTTCTTGCAATTTCTCCTTTGATACACTGATTAAGATTGTATTGTTTAATCTCTATGTATTTATGAATTTTCCTTTTTCCTTCCATTATTGATTTCTAGCTTCATTTCTGTTATGATCAGAGAATGTGTTTTGTATAATTTCAGTCTTTTAAAATATATTGAGACTCATCTTGTGATCCAACATATGGTCTATCTTAGAGAAGGATCCATGAGCACTTGAAAAGAATATATATCCTGCTCTTTTAAGTTGCAATGCTCTATAGATGGCTGTTAGATCTAGATCATTAATCATATTATTCTTTATTTATCCTCTGTCCAGACTTCTATCCAATATAAGCTATTTTAATTTATGTTTAGTGTATGGAGTGTGGTAAGGTTCAGGGTTAATTTTTTACATGGATATGAATTGTTTCATACTATTAGAGGAAAAGACTATCTTGCAGAAACTGCTCTTAGAATTTTTATTGTGATTGTATTGAAAACATTAATTTGTGCATAGTTGGCATCTTAACAATATTGGTTCTTATAACCCATAAACATAGTATTACTTTATAGTTATTTAGATCTTCTTTAATTTCTTTCATCAATATACTACAGTATTCATTGTACAGTTTTTGCACATTTGCTAATTCTATCTATAAATATTTCATATTTTTGGTGCTCTTACAAGAGGAATTATTTTATTTCAATTTTCACTTGTTCATTGCTAGTGTACAGAAATGAAACTAATTTTTAAAATACTGATTGTGTATCCCACAACATTGATAGATTAACTTAGTTTTGTAGATTTCTTAGTATTTTTCTTCACGGACGATCATATAATCTGTAAAGAAAGACAGATTTAATTCTTTTAAATCTGTTGTCTTTATTTATTTATTTTTTTTCTTTCCTTAATTACACTAGCAGGGACACCAGTCACAAAGTTGAATAGAAAAGTTGAGAGTGGACATTCCTATATTTTTCCCAATATTATTGGGAAAGCATTCCATTTTTCATAATTAAGTATGATGCGAACTTTGTAGGATTTTTGTAGATGCTGGGAGTTGTTTTTAATTAAAAATGAATGTTCAATTACTTTAAGTGCTTTTGTGCATCTACTGAGATGATCATATGGCTTTTTATTTTTTAGTTTGGTGACATTGATAATTGCACTGATTGATTTTTGAATATTGAATTAACCTCACATTCCTGGGATAAACTCCACTTGTTCATATATGTTGCCCTTTTTATATATTGCTGGAGTCAATTTGAAAACATTTTGTAAAGGACTTTTGCAAGAAATATATTAGCTTATAGTTCTCTTTTTATATAAAACTTTGCCTGGTTTTGGAATCAGAGTAATGCTGGCTTCATGAAATAAGTTGGGAAGGGCTCACATCTCTTCTATTTTTTGGAGGAGATTGTGTAGAAGTGGCACAATTCCTTAAATGTTTGGTAAAATTCTCCAGTAAAGCTATCATAGCCTGGAGTTTCCTTGGTTGGATCATTTTCAATTTTGATATCAGCTTCTTTAATTAATATAGGTCTCTTATAGTTATTATTATTTTAATGTCTCTAAATTTTGTGGTAATGCCCCTATTTTATTTTTAATTTTGGTAATATGTGTATCCCCCTTTTTTTTCTTCATCAATATAGCTCGAAGTTTATCAACCTTATTGCTCTTTTGCCAAGAACCAGTTTTCCATTTCATGGACTTTCTCTATTTTTCTGTTTTCTATATCAATGATTTTTTCCTGCCTTTATTATTTCCTTTCTTCTGCATCCCACAAATATTTTATGTTGTATTTTAGTTTTCATTCAGTTCAAAATATTTTCTCATTTCCTTAATGATTCAATCTTTGAACCAATATTTGGGGATTTCCTAAATGTCTTTCTTTTATTGATATGTAGTTTAAATCTGTTGCAGTCAGAGATCATATTTTATCTGTTTTCAATCTTTTCAAATTGATTAATATTTATATTATGGTCCAGAATATGACCAGATATTGGTAAATATTTAAGATGATCCTGAAATAAATGTTTATTCTGCTGTTGATGGAGGGAGAGTTCTATAAAGGTCATTTAAGTTGGTTGTTAGTACTGTTCAAGAGTTATATTAATTTAATGCCTTAAATTAATAATTTATTATTTATTGACAATTTCTTATTTATTTATCTTATATTTTGCTTGTACACATTTTATTTATAAGTGCCACAGGACAATTTTACCATTTTTATTTAGATTGTCAATCATATTTTAAAGAGAATAGAAAAAATAAAAATATGTCTAATATTTACCCATATACTTACCATTTCCATCATTCTTTATTGCTTTTCATATATCAAATTTTCCATGTAGTATTATATTTCTCTTTCCAGAAGAAAATTTAACATTTCTTCTGGCATATTTCTTCTTTTCTTTGTCTAGAAAATTTTTTATTTCATCTTCACTTAAAATATATATTGGGGATGGATGTGGCTCAAATGGTTGGGCATCCGTCTCCCATATGGAGGGAGCTGGGTTCCATCCCTGAGACCTCCCGGTAAAAAAAAATATATATATATATATTCACTGAGAATAGAATTTTAGATTGGCAGTATTGTTTTTGTTTTTACTTTCATTACTTAAAGATGTTGGTCCATTGTCTTCTGACCTGAATATTTCTGATGAGAACTCTGGTGATCTTATCTTTTTCCTTCGGTATGTATGTGTCTTTGTTCTCTGGCAGCATTCTAGCTTTTTCTAACCTTAGTTTGCAGAGGTTTGACTCTGATGTAGTGGAATGTGTTTTTCTTCATATTTTTCCTGCTTAGGATTCTCAGTGCTTCTTGTATCTGTGGTTGGTTATCATTCACTAAGTTTGAAAATTCTTGGTTGTTCTCTGTGCAAATATTTATTCTTCCCAATTTCTCTGTGCATCTTGACCATTCTCCTTCTGCATCTTCAATTACATGTATATTAGACCATTTGATATTTTGCCATAATTCTTTTTTTTAGCAATTGTACTGAGATATATTCATATACCATACAATCCATCTAAAGTGCACATTCAATGGGGTTTTGTATAATCATATAGTGCATTCATCACCACAATCAATATTAAAGCATTTTCTTTACTACAAAAAAAAAAAAATCCACCCCTTAGCAGTTACTTTGCAATCCCTCTATCCATTCCCTGCCATACATATCCTATAATCTAATTCCATTTCTATAAGTTTATTTGCTTTTACATTTTACATAAATGGAGTCAAACAATATGCAGTACTTTGTGTCTGGTTTCTGTTATTTATGGTAATTTTCTCTTTTTTTTTTTTGCAACTGATGAAAAATATTAATATATTACTATTAATTACACTCCATAGTTTGCTTAGGTGCATTTTAGCTCAGATACCACCCCTTTAACATCTTGTAATATTAACATACACTTGTTCTGCTTCATTGAAAAACATTTTAAATTTGTACTATTAAGCACATTCATCATCTGCAACAGGGTTCACTATGCTATAAAGTCCCATGTTTCATCCTTTAGCTTTTCTTCTGGTGACATACACAACCCTAAACTTCCCTTTTCAACCACAATCATATACCCATATCAGTGCTGCTAATTACAATCACTCTAAAGTGCTATCATCACATCTATCAAATTCCAAGCATTTACAATCAACCTTATTATAAATTCTCCACAAACTGAGCCACAGCTCTCCATTCTCTGTCCTCATTCTATATTCTGGTGACCAATCTTCTAGCTATTAACTCCATGACTTTTCATTATATTTGGTTCATATTAGTAAGATCATACAGTGTTTGTTATTTTGTTTCTGGCTTGTTTCACTCAACTAATATCCTCAAGGTTTATCCATGTTGTCATGTGCATCATGACTTAATTTCTCCTTACAGCTGAATAGTTTTCCATTGTATGAATATATCATATTTTGTTTACCCATTCATCTGTTGATGAATACTTGGGTTGTTTCCACCTTTCAGCAATTGTGAATAATACCTCTATGAACATTGGTGTGCAAATGTCTGTTCACATCCTTACATTCAGTTCTTTTATGTATATATCTTGGAGTGTGATTGCTGGATTGTATGGCAGCTCTATATTGAACTTCCTGAAGAACTGCCAGTCTTCCACAGTGGCTGCTCCATTCTACACTCCCACCAACAGTGAATAAGCATTCCTATTTCTCCACATCCTCTCCAACCCTTGTAGTTTTCTGTTTTTTTTTTTTTTAATAGTGGCCATTCTAACAGCTGTGAAATGATATCTCATTGTAGTTTTAATTTGCATTTCCCTAATAGTTAATGAATATCTTTTTTATGGCTTTTTTTTTTTTTTTGCCATTTGTATTTCCTCTTTGGAAAATATCTATTCATGTCTTTTGCTCATTTTTAAACGATTATTTGTCTTTTTATTGTTGAGTTGTAGGATCTCTTTATATATCATGGATATTAAACCATTATCAGATATGTGGTTTCCAAATATTTTCTCCCATTAAGTAGGCTGCCTTTTCACATTCTTGACAAAGTCCTTCAAAATACAAAAACATTTAATTTTGAGAAGGTCCCATTTATCTATTTTTTTTTATTGCTCATACTTTAGGTGTAAGGTCTAAGAAACCACCTCCTACCACAAGATATTAAAGATGTCTTCCTACAATTTCTTCTAGGAGTTTTGTGTTCCTGGCTTTCATATTTAGCAATTTGATCCATTTTGAGTTAATTTTTGTACAAGATGTGAGATAGGGGTACTCTTTCATTCTTTTGGATAGGGATATCCAGTTCTCCCATCATTTGTTGAAGATACTGTTCTGTCCCAGTTTATTGGGCTTGGTACTTTGTTCAAATCAATTGATCGTAGAGGTGAGGGTTTAATTTGAACTCTTGATTTGATTCCATTGATCTATATGTCTAGCTCTATGGCAATAACATTCTGTTTTGACCACTATAGCTTTATAATATACCTTTATGTCAGTAAGTGTGACTACAACAAGTTTGTTCTTCTTA
Organism: Tolypeutes matacus; assembly: GCA_026826555.1. Taxonomy (NCBI): domain Eukaryota; kingdom Metazoa; phylum Chordata; class Mammalia; order Cingulata; family Chlamyphoridae; genus Tolypeutes; species Tolypeutes matacus. The sequence continues at coordinate 16,154,105 of JAKSZT010053770.1, forward strand.
AAGATATTTTTGGCTATTTGGGGTTCCTTTCCCTTCCAATTAAATTTGATAATTGACTTTTTCAATTTCTAGAAAGCAGGCTCTTGGAATTTTGATTGGGATTGCATTAAATCTGTAAATCATTTTAGGTAGAGTTGACATCTTAACATATTTAGTCTTCCAATCCACAAACATGGAACACCCTTCTATTTAGTTAGGTCTCTAATTTCTTTTAGCAATGTTTTGTAGTTTTCTGAGTACAGAGACTTTACATCCCTAGTTAAATTTATTCCTAGATATTTTATTTTTTCATTGCTATTGTAAATGGAATTTGTTTCTTGATTTCCTCCTCAGATTCTTCATTTCTAGTGTAAGAAGCATTACTGATTTTTGCAGGTTGATCTTGTATCCCACCACTTTGTCGAATTCATTTATTAACTTAAGTAGTTTTATTGTCAATTTTTAGGGTTTTCTAAATATAGAATCATGTCCTCTGCAAGAAGTGAAAGTTTTACTTCTTCCTTTCCAAATTGGATTCCTTTTATTTCTTTTTCTTAACTAACTGCTCTAGCTAGAACTTCTAGTATAATGTTGAATAACAGTGGTGACTATGGGCATCCTTATCTTATTCCAGATCTTAGAGGGAAAGCATTCAGCCATTCACCATTGAGAATGATGTTTGCTAAGGGTATTTCATATATGTGCTGGATCATGTTGAGGAAGTTTCCTTCTATTCCTATCTTTTGAAGTATTTTTATCAAGAAAGGATGTTGGGTTTTGTCAAACAGCTTTTCTCTGTCAATAGAAATGGTTATGTGATTTTTCTCCCCAATTTGTTAATGCATTGTATTACATTAATTGATTTTCTTGTGTTGAACCACCCTTTCATACCAGGGATAAAACCCACTTGATCCTGGTATATAATTCTTTTAATGTGCTGTTGGATTTGATTTGCAAGTATTTCGTTGAGGGTTTTTGCATCTATATTCATTAGAGATATTGGTCTGTAATTTTCTTTTCTTATAGTATCTTTATCTGGCTTTGATATTAGAGTGATGTTGGCTTCATAGAAAGTGTTAGAAAGTGTTAGGTAGTGTTCCCTCCTCTTCATGTTTTTGTAAGAGTTTAAGCAGTATTGGTATTAGGTTTTCTTGAAATGATTGGTAGACTTCACCTGTGAAGCCCTCTGGTCCTAAATTTTCTTTTTGGGGAGGTTTTTGATGACTGATTTAATCTCTTTACCTGTGATTGGTTTGTTGAGGTCTTCTATTTCTTCTCATACCACTGTGAATAGTTTGTTTATTTCTAGGAAGTTGTCTATTTCATGTAACTTGTCTAATTTGTTGGCATATAATTGTTCATAGTGTCTTCTTTAATCTTTATTATTTCTGTGGGATCAGTTGTAATGTCAACTCTCTCATTTCTGATTTTATTTATTTGCATCTTCTCCTTTTTTTTCTTTGTCATTCTAGCTAAGGTGTTCTCTCACAGTTCTAGCATCTACATCTGGTTTTGTAAACTTCTTTGTCTCTTGGAGAAGCTATTTTTCCCTTTCTCTTTTGTGTATCTTATAATTTTTATCAAGATCCAGACATTGTAGAGACTGAGATAAATAATATTTATCCTTAGAAATGGGGTCATCTCTTCTTCTTTTAAACCATGTGTGTAGAAGTGGGGGTTAAGTCAATGTAGCCAGTAGTTTACCTGGATTTGGTTGCTATAGCAGCCTTTAGGGTTTCATAAAATTCAAATTACTCCAGTGGTAGAGTTCCACTCTCTTGTGCTTAGTGCAGGGATTGGGGTGACAATCCAAACGACACCTTTTCTTGCTTTTTCCCTTGCCTGGAACAGCTCATAAGTAAACCTGGGCATTTGTAATCTGTAATGGGGAATTGTAGTCAGTAAATCAGCCCTCTTCATCTCTTCTCAGCCCCTTTCCTTTCCACCTGGGACCCATAATCTGCTATTTTTTCCCGTTTCTCTTCTCTGTGCATTTCTAGGAGAGGAATGTTGTTTTTATATTAACAGGTCAGGAAAAATCCAGACAAAATCCAAGAAGGAAGTAAGATGCTGAAAAGTGGAAGTGGGAGGACAATTCCAAATCTTTTCTCCAGTGATGGATCTTACCTGTCCTCCACTTGTAACTCCCCTAATAATCATCCTCCTCCTTCTCCTCTTTGCCCCACCCCTTCTCAATGCTCTCACCAAACTCATCTCCTCCGATTGCAGGCCCTTAAATTTCAGCTTGTACTCCTACCTGCCCTGGGGAAACTGGATCACGCCACCAGACCCTTTGCTCCAACCCCCCCCCCCCACTTTTAACCGTGTCCCCATACAGCAGGAAGTAGCCACACTCAGAAACTATGCCCTGTCTCCCATAAAAGAAAAAGGGGGAAATGAAGGAGCAGGCTGGTGACCGAACCGTATCTCCTAGGCAGAGGGAGGAAGAGTCAACCAATAGAATAACAGATTTTCAGCCAACCAATAGGATAAGAGATTTTCAAGCTATTACCCTAATTAATAATCAGCCAATCAAGCCTCCCAGTTAGCATACCCTATTAACATAAAACGCTAATCTAGCCTCCAAACCCCAGCCAATGCTCTTGCATGGAGCCCAATGATTAACCAATTAAAGCATCACAACTTAAAGCCCCATCCCCAGGGCAGCTGCACAGTGAACCTATATAAAGTGTAATCTCAAAGCCAGGTGCGCTTCTTCCATCCGCTCTCCGGCCAGACTAACACCCAAACTGCAGCACTGAGCTGACCTTTGACATCTAGCTGTGTGCCTCCATCTTTGCCCCAGGTGCACTTCCCATCGTCGCCTCGGCCAAGCTTGAGCTGCAACACCTGAGGATGCTCGCATCATCACTCTGACCAGGCTCGAACTGCAATACTTAGTAACCAAATAAATGGTCACTGCACAGAGGTCGCGTTTCTTCATTCTGAAGTCTGTCCGAACTGAGAAACATTTATATTATAATACATTTAAAAATCTTATTATAATTTTACTTACTTTTAAGTCCTGTTTTCATCCTGTTAGCTCTGTTTCCTCAGGTATAGTCAATTTGGATTGTAGATTTTATTGCTCCCCCTTCAATGTTGGTGCTTCTCAAATATTTGTGTTTCTATATGGTGAAGTCAAGTTTGCATCTGACATCTACTAGATTGTCCACTCCCTACTTAAATTTGTTACAGATTTTCAGTAAATGTGCTTGTTCTGGTTAAGAAGTTCTTGTCTATTCTTAGATTCCTAGAATTTTAATCATGAATTAGTTTAATTCATCCATTGTGTTTTAATACCATTAACAATATTTTCATTTTTAGTTCTTTATCAATTCTGCTTGTTCTTTTCCTTCTGTCCTGATACTTTATCATTTTTATTTCTTCACATATTCCTTCAATGATTTAAGAATTCTGCATTCAGCAAGATATTTTGCAACTTTGTATAACTGATGTGCTGTGTTTTAAGGCCCTTTTAGATGAATACAGCAGGCTTCAAGGCTCTGGGTTTCCTGCAGGACACTTGGTCCCAATCCCCTTCCTTGAAGTGCCCTCCTAGTCCCATGTGAGTGCTAGTAACTCATTCCCCAGTTCTTTGAGCCTGTGTCATGTTTGATATCCCTGTAAGTACATTTTTGGCATTAGGAAATTTCCATTTCTTTTATACTTCCTCTTTCCTTTTTTTTTTTTTTTTTTTTTTTTTCTTTCTTTTCTTTTTTAAAGCTTGGGTATGATTTCTGTGGTTTTCTTTTCTTTTATCCATTACTTCTCCATGCTTGTGGGAGGGGGACCTTCAGGGTCATCTCAGCTCACCATGTTGCTGGAAAACTTTATAAGATGATTCAATGCTGTAATAAACATTTTTCTATGTGTTCTTTATATACTAATTCAATTTTTCTTAGAATAAATTAATAGATGTGAACTTCTGTTTAAAAAAGTACATTGTGGGCTTCTGATATATTTTTTTGTTCAGATTGTTTCTTAACAAGTTTGTACCACTTTATAAAGATACCAGCAGTGTAGGAGAATATTTGTTTCTCCACTGACATGCTGAATCTTGAAGGATGAATCAATGTTTACCAAGTGAAGAAGGGGAAAAATGCTTTCCAAGCAGAAGGAACAGCATATGAAATGAAAAAAATATCCAAAATACATGTTTGAGAAGTTACAGGAAGTTCACCAGGGCACAATGGAAAGATCATGAATTTAGGAGTCAGAAAGGTTAGAAATATTTGCTCTGTCACTTTACCCATATACTGGGAATTTGGGTAAGTTAACTACTTAGACCTGATTTCTGCGTACTGTGAAATAACAATCCAGTTTTCAGTTTACTGTGAATATTAAATAGGAAAATGTTAGTGGAGTACTTAATAGTTGCTCATCCAATAGTAATTTATATCTCATATTAGCATCCCTAGAATCCTAAGTCCATAATATAAAAAAGTTGAGGGGAGGATGGAAAATAATTCTGAGTCTGTAGCATGAAGATCTCTTTATGTCAGGGAGAAAAAAGCTTTCGATTTTATTTTCTGAGCCATAAAGGACAGGAGAAGGGTTTTTTGCTTTCTTAATGTTGTTTTGTTTCATGATTCTTTGGAAAAAAACTAAAAAAAAGGTGGCAATCAGGTTATGTATTAAAAAATAAAATAATAAACATAAAAGAGAACATGTTTGATATGAATCAAAACTTGTGAAATTTCTTAAGACTTGGTTTAATGTGGTCAATTTTTGTAACAATTTAGTGTATATTTGAAAATAATGTGCTTTCTGCTGTTGATGGATACAGTGCTCTTTTTAAGTCAATTAAGTACAATTTTTCAAACCTTCTGAATCCTTAATTTGTTTTTTGCTTGTCCTATCAATAATGGAGAGAAGTGTACTAAAATTTTAATATGATTGAAAATTTGTCTATTTCTCCTTTTAATCTATCAATTGTTATTTTATAGATTTTGAAGCCATGTTACCAAGGCCCAGAATTGTATCTTCTAGGCCGATTAAAACTTTTAAGATTATATAATATTCTTTTTATAATATTTTGTGCTTAAAGTGTGTTTAATCTGATATTAAATAATGTAAGCATATCACCTTTTGTTTAGTCAGGATTTTCATAGCATATCTTTTTCATCCTTTCACCTTTAATCTTTCTGAATCTTTATATTTTGGAAGTGTCTTTTGTAAACAGTGTACAATTGGTTTAAAAGTTTAGTCTAATAATCTCTGCTTTCAACTGGAATACTTAATTTGTTTACATTAATGCATTTATAAATATACTCTATTTTTATTTAAAATTTCCATCTTTTAAGTTTTTTTAATTTGTTCTTTCTTTTCAATGTTTTTTTTTTTTTCATGGCTTTTTTTGGATGATTATTTTTTCGTTAATCCTGTTTCAACTTTTAAACTTAAAAAATATATATTAGGGTAAAATTTGCAGAGTGAATACAAAAAACTTAAATTCAATGAACACCACAATAAAAAAATGAAACATTTCCATCATTCCATAAGGTTCCTTCATATCTCCTGACCAACAATGCTCCCCACCACCATTTCTAGAGGCAACCACCATTCTGATTTCTATTACCATAGATTTATGTGTTCTTGAACTTATAAATGCGCCTGGCCTCATTTAATCAACACAATGCTTTTGCTGCTCATCATTGTAGTTGTATGTGTCAATTGTTTGGTCCTTTAATTGTTGAGTATTAATTCATTTTATGAATATACTACAAATTATTTCCCCATTTGCATTTTGAGGAATATTTGGGTTGTTTCCAATTTTTGGCTATTTTGATGTCAGCTGTGTGGTAGTTTGATATAGTTATGAGTTCCAAAAATAGATATTGGATTATGCTTGTAAACTGGTCTGTTCATCTGAGAATGATTAAGTTATGATTAGGAATTTGATTGGGCCATGTTAGTAGGGCATTGACCCTCGCCCCTTGGTGGGTGGGAAATCAAAGATAAAAGACATGGCAATGGACAGAATTGGAGTTTTGAGTTGGAGTTCTGATGTTGGAGTTTTAATGCTGGAGCTGGGGTAAGCAAGTACACAGAGGAGCTTGGTCATGAGGAAGGAGAGAAGGCCCCTGGAAGAGATGAGCTGTTCACCTGATAGTCTACAGTTGGCCTGTGGAGAGAACAAGCAGCTGAACCTGGAGAGAATCAAGCCCTGGGAAGAGAGGAACCCAGGAAGCGGGAACCCTCACAGAGTTTGGTGAGGGAAGTAACTTACGCTTTATGACCTAGTAACTGTAAGATTCTACTCCAAATAAATACCCTTTATAAAAACCAACCGATTTCTGTTATTTTTCATCAGCACCCCTTTGGCTGACTAATACAAGCTGCTATAAGCATATGAGTATTTTTGTACACATATACTTCTATTTTTCTCACCAACATTTGGTTATTCTTTCTAATTGTAGCCATTTTGGTGATTGAGAGGTATCTCAATGAATTTTAATTTTTAATTTCCCTAATGACTATTGACATTGAGCACTAATCCATGGGATTATTACTCATTTGTTTACCTTTATCCCCATTTGTGGTTTCCCTTTTCAACAGAAATTCCTTTTTTAATTTAAGTTTTAATTTAGCTACAGTAAAATTTACTCTTTGTGGTGTGAAGGCTTTGGCAAATGAGTAGTCATACATTCACCACCACAACCAAGATACAGAACAGTTCCACTGCTCACCCAAATTCCCACTGCCCTTTGTAATCAACCACTCCTCCCACTCCTAATTTGTGGCAACCATTGTTCTGGTCTTTATTCTTAAAATTTTTGTATTTTCCAGATCATATAAATGGAATAATACAGTATATACATTTTGTAGCCTTTTATTTCTGACTACTTTCATTTAGCAAAATACATTTTAATTTCATCCATGTGATTGCATATACAAATAGTTTGTTCTGCTTTATTGCTAAGTAGCATTGTATTTCTACAGATATACAGCAGTTATTTACCTACTAAACTGTTTAAGGATTTTTGCTTCTAGTTCGGGGTGATTATGTAGAAACCTGCTATAAACTTCCATGTACAGTATCTTGTATGAACTTAAGCTTTCATTTCTCTTGCGTAAATACCTAATCTTGCCAATTATATTACTGCATATAATATATTAAACCATTTTGCCTTCCCACCAGCAACATATGAGAGTTCCAGTTGTTTTGCTATAATTGGTAATGTCAGCATTTTAAACACATATTATTTTAGCCATTCTAATAGATAGTAGTGCTATCTCATTGTGGTTTTAATTTGCATTTCTCTAATGACTTATGATGTTGAGAATCTTTTCATGTATTTATTTGCCTTCACTTATTTTAGTGAAATATCTGTTCAAATCTGTTGTCCCCTTTTTAATTTTTGGATTGTTTGTATTATTGTTGAGTTTTTTAGTTTAGATGTGATTTGCAAATAGTTTTCTCTCAGTATTCTGTCATTTAATTCTCTTAATCTTATCTTGAGATGAACAGAAGGATTTAATTTCGATCAAGTTCAATTTATCATTTTTTCTTTTATGGATCATGCTTTTAGTGTCGTATGAAATAAAACTGTCTAACTCAGTGGGACGGTGATCAGTTACTCAAAATAAAAGTTCTGAAGACAGAGAACTGGACTAGAAGCAGCAGTAATTAATTTATTTCTCATGAAAAAGGGCGCACACCCAGGCTAATGAAAGCGGGGTGGGTGGGGGTGGGAGCCCGCGCGCTCAGTGTGAGAACAAAGAATATATGTTGACCTGATGCAATGTCCCAATTCCCTCCCTCCCTGCCTCACCCATTTCCCCATTGGCCAGGGACTAAGGGCTTGCAATCTTAAGCACAAAAACGAGTCCAATCATAGAACGACACCCTTACTGACATGGGTTTCAGGGAGATGAGCTGCAGGTGGGGTGTATAGGAATGTGGAGTTTAACTTGTTGCAATTAAGATTCCAGCAAGAATGTGGGAGGGTTAGACAGACCCAGACAGGAATGAGGGAGGATGAGGCAGATGGGGAGCAGGGAATTTAGTTTGAGAAGAGACCACCTTTGTTCTATTTTTCTCATAACTCTCTCCTATGCTTTCTTCTAGAGTTTGATAGTTTTAGGTTTAGACCTATGCTTCATTTTGAATTAATTGTTAAATATGGTACAAGATATGTTTCAGAGTTTATTTTTTGGCAATGGACATCCAATGGTTCCAGCTGCATTTGTTGAAAAGATTTGTCTTTCTCCATAAAATTGCCTTTAAACATTTGTTAAAAATTGGTTGTTCATAGGTGTGTAGGTCTATTTCTGGATTTTATTTTGTTTCATGATATCTATTCGTCTATCTTGATGCCGCATCTGCTTGATTGCTATCGTTTTATAAGAAGCCTTGGGATCAGGTAGCAATAGTCTTCCAACTTTGTTCTTTATCAAAGTTGTTTCGGCTAATTATCAGTTATTTACATTTCCATGTAAGTTCTGGAATAAGCTTGTCAATTTCTACAAGGCACCTGCTTAGATTTTGATTGGGATTGACTTGAATTATGAGTCCATTTGGAAAGAATTCACATAATAACAATATTGAGTCTTCCAACCCAATTGTCTCTCTCCGTTTATTTAGATATTTATCTCAGCATTGTTTTGTAGCGTTCAGGAAATAGGTCTTGCAATTTTTTGTCAGATTTGACTCTAAGTATTTAATATTTTTATAATATTGTAAATGGTATGTTTATTTCAATTTCAATTGTTTGTTGCTAGTAAAGAGAATTACAATATAATGATCTTATTGTTGAAATCTTACTAAATTTACTTTTTAGGTCTAGTAACTTTTATGTAGATTTTATTTTCTACATTGAGTCGTAAAATCAGACCTGAACGTTTGCCTTGTTCATGGTTTTAGGTGGGAAGAATTCAGTCTTCACCATTAAGTATAATGTTAGCTGTCAGTTTTCATTGATGCTCTTTATCCAGTTGAACAATTTCCCTCTATTCCTCTTTCACTGAGTAGTTTAATCTGGAATGGATGTTGAACTTTTCCATGTAAGTTTTCTGTGTCTATTAGGATGATCTTGTCTTTATTTCTCAGTTTGTGAACACAGAGAATTAAATCAATTGATTTTTCAATGTTAAACCAATCATGCATATCTGGAATAAACTTTATCTGGTAATTATGTCATCATTTTTATATATTACTGGATTTGTTTTGCTAATATGATGTTGATGATTATTGAATCTAATTCTACAAGGCATAGAGGTTGTACTTTCCTTTTCTCATAAACCTTTTCTTGATTCTAGAATTTGGGAAATTCTGGCTCCATAGAATGAGTTGGGAGTTGGTTCCTTCTCTTCAATTTTCTAGAGTTTATTTAGAATTGGCAATATATATTCCCTAAATATTTTGTTTCAGAATTCTTGAATGAAATAATCTGGACCTGAAGTTTTGCCTATGGAAATGTTTTTTAACTACAAATTCCATTTCTTTATAGCCATGCTATTTAATTATATATTTTCTTTTGATTGAGTTTTGGCAGTTTATGTCTTTTAAAGAATTGACTCATTTCATCTAAATTGTCTGATTTATTGGCATAAAGATATTCATAATAGCCTCTTTCTACTATGTATTTTGAAGCTCTGTTATTAGATGCATAAATGTTTAGGAAACTTTTGTCCTCTTAATTGTCCCTTTATTGATATTAAATATATTTATAATCAATAAAGTCTCCTCTCACTTGGAGGTGGAGTGGACATCATCACCATCCCTAACTCCTCAGGATTGGGGGAAGGGCTATGGACTAGAGTGGACTTAATGGTATTCTGTTGTAGACATATTGTGATTCAAGCAATGGAAGAAATTACAACAGTGAGGTGGAGCCAGTGGCCACTGGACACTTTTGGGGCAGGGAAGGAAAAAGCAATTGTAATACAGGGGCTTGTTCAGAACTTGGGAATTATCCTGAGTGACATTACAATGACAGATATAGGCCATTTTACATCAGCATATAATATGAAGAACTATGTGGGAGAGAGTGTGGTCTACAATGTGAACTATGGTCCATGCTTAGTGGCAAAGCCCCAGGATGTGAATATCCATTGCAGGTGATAAGCCACACTAATGAAAGATGTTTATGTGGGATGTTATGGGAGGTGTGGGAGGTGGGGAACATGGGAATCCCTGTAATTTCTGTGTAACATTTAAGTAATCTAAGCACCTTTTAAAAAAAAAAAAAATATATATATATATATAAAATAACATGTAAGCAAATGCACATATATGCATATATATTTATATATCATTTTACAAATATTGGTTTGTATTGTGAAAAATTTGATTTTTACCCACAATAAAAAAATAAAATAAAGTAAAGGTATATTCAAGTCCTGAAAAAAAAAGAAAAAGAAAAAGAAAAAGAGAAGTGATAAAACTTGTTTCTTCAAGGAAATGTTAAGGTTAAAGTATAAGAAGCTACTTTGATAAAACAGACTTTCTTTTATGAACTGATTAGGAGAAAAACTCTGTAAACTTTTACTAAAACAGATTAATGACTTGAGAAACTTTGAAATTGAACATGGGAATCCCTGTAATTTTTGTATAACATTTATATAATCTAAGTATCTTTTAAAATAAAAAAAATACCATTATGAGAGATATTGCATATATGACTCCTTTTACAAAATATAAATACAAGTAAACTAGAGAGTCAGAAACAGAATTGCAGAGGAAGCATAGAGAGAAAAAAAATTATCTTCCTTTATCTTTGTTAACATTCTTTGTTCTGAAATCTATTTTATCTGATATTAATGTAGCTATTCTATCTTTTTTGACTAGACTTGGCATGGTATAGCATTTTCTGTATTTTACTTTTAATCTATGTGTGTCTTTATATTTAAAATATATTTCTTATTGGCAGCATAGAGTTGAGTCTTGTTTTCTTATTCAATCTAACAACCTTTTACTTTGAATTGGGATGGGTAGGTTATTTTCATTTAATTTGGTTTTTAGTAGGGTCAGGTTTAAGTCTATCATCTTGATATTTGTTTTCTATTTGTTCTATCCATATTTTTCCTCTTTTTCTGCCTTCTTTGGATTAACACAATTTTTCATGATACCATTTTATCTTCTTTGGTGATTGTTCATTTGTTGTTTTGGTTATTTACATTAGTGTTTATAGTAAACATCTTTAGCTTATCACAGCCTACCTTTTAATGATAGTATACCATTCACATATAGTAGAAGAAACATAATTGTATAGCCCTATTTCTCTGCTGGTCTTATGCTTTTATTGTAATATATTTTATTTTCCTTAGGTTATATACCCCATTCAATATGGTTATTATTTTTGTTTAAGGAATCAGTTACATGTTAAGGAGATTTAAATAATAAAAAAAAACATTTATCTTTAAACTTTCTATCTTTATAATTCCATTTGAGAAACTGTTAAAAACTATGGACTCTTTCCTGAGAAAAAGTGCATGCAGTCACAAGATACACCATAAATAATACAGATAATTACATGGATATTTTGAATCCTTGAAGCCCATTCATAAGATCCCCTACTTTACAAAGAAAAGTGGTTATGTGGGCAGTAGAGGTTCAATAACTATGGAACTGAAGATAATAGTTTTAGCATGAGTTCATTTGTGAATAATAATATTCATGATGCCTTTGGAAATTCTCATTATAATATAGTCATTCCTTATATCATGCAGCCATTAAATAATATTTTGAAGACAATGTAGCAACATAGGTAAATAATGAAATATTATGTGACAAATACAAGATACAAAATTATGTGCACACTATGATTTAATGTATACCTATTAACATGTATATCATTTATAATATTTTTGGCTACATGTAATAGAAGACTATAAGTGGTGTAAACAACAAGTGTTTCTTTTTCCACACTTCAGTCAGTGTATCCCTGAGGAAAAATTGACAGTTAGAAGATTGGCCCCATGATTTCAGTACTGTATTTCAGGTTCTCAAAACCATTACCTTATGATCAAAAGATGGCTGAATATTTCTCATCCTCAAACATCTCTAATTTTTTTCTTTCTTTATTAATATTTTACACCACTCTGTGCTCACCAAACAAAAACACCTTCTTTCTCCAAATCCCCCTTTCCACATCCCCTGATAATGTCTAACTTACTTTCTATCTCTGAGAATTTGATATTTCTAGATATCTGATATAAATGACATCATACAGTATTTGTTCTTATATGAGTTGCTTAATGTTCCCTAATAGGTATAAGATTTATCTATGTCTCAAAACTTCATTCTTCTTTATGGTTGAATAATAGTTTATTGTATGTAAGTAACACATCTTGTTTAACCATTTTTTTTTTGTTGTTCATAGTCACCTGGGGTTTTCCACCTTTTGTTTATTGCGTATAATGCTATTATAAATTTTGGTATACAAGTATCTCTTTGAGACCTTATTTTCTTTGGGCATATAGGAATGGAATTGCCGGTCACATGGTAATTATATTTTTAGCTTTTTGAGGAACTGCCAAATTGTTTTTCACAGTGGCTGTACCACTTTACATTCCCTCTAAAATACACTATAGTTTCAATTTCATTGCATCCTCTCCAGCACTTGTTATTTTCCATTTTTTAAATAATAGTCATCTTTAAGTTTGAAGGGGTGTCTCATTGTGGGTTTTTTTTTTTTTTTTTTTTTTTTAATATTCTTTTTTTATTTTTTTATTTTACCGGGAGGTCCTGGGGATGGAACCCAGGTCCCTCCATATGGGAGACGGAGGCCCAACCATTTGAGCCACATCTGCCCCCTCATTGTGGTTTTGATTTGCATTTACCTAATGGCTAATGATGTTGAGCATCTTTTAATATGCTTATTGGCCATTTGTATATCCTCTTTGAAAAATATCCGTTCATGTCCTTTGACATTTTTAATTAGGTTGTTTGCCTTTTTGTTGTTGCATTGTAAAATTCTTTATATATTCTGTATAGTAAGCCATTATCTGATATGTGGTTTGCAATTATTTTCTCCCATTCTGTAGTTTTTCTTTCACTGTTTTGATAATGTCCTTTGATGCTCAAAAGTTTTTAATTTGATGAAGTCCAATTTATCTATTGTTTCTTTTGCTGCTTGTGCTTTTGGTGTCATGGCTAATAATCTATTGTCAAATCCCAAGTCATAAAGATTTGTCCCTATGTTAAATTATAAGATCTTTATCGTTTTAGTGTTTTTACTTAGGTCCTTCATCCATTTAGAGTTGATGTTAGTACATGGTGTGAAGTGGGAGTCTATACACACCAAGCAAAATCTTGTAGTAAGTTTTGAAATCAGGAAGTGTGACCCCTCTAACTTGGTTCATCTTTTTAAAGAAATGTTTTGGCTATTTAGGGCCCCTTGCAGTTCCATATAAATTTGAGGTGAGATTTTCCATTTCTGCAAAAAAGGCTGCTGGAATTTTGATAGGGATTACATTGAATCTGTAGATTGATTTGGGTAGTGATGACATCTTAGCAATATTAAGTCTTCTAATACATAAACACTGGATGTTTTGCAATTTATTTATGACTTTTACTTTTTTTCAGCAGATTTTTTTAATAGTTTTTCCAAGTATATATCTTTCACATCCTTTGTTAAGCTTATTCCTAGATATGTTATTCTTTTAGATGCTATTGTAAATTCAGTTGCTTTTTTAATTTTTTAATAACATTTTCAGAGTCTTCATTGCTAGTGTACAGAAACACAATTGGCTGTTGTTTATTGAGCTTGTACTGTGCCACTTTTCAGTATTCATTTATTAACTCTGGTAGTTTTCTTGTGGATTCCTTTAGATTTCTCTATATAAGATTGTGTCATCTGCAAATAGACATATTTTTACTTTTTCCATTCTAATTTGGATACTTTATATTTCTTCTTGCCAAATTGGCTAGATTTTGTAGTACAGTATTGAAGAGCAGTGGTGAAAGCCAACATTCTTGTCTTTTTCCTGATCTTAAGAAGAAATCTTTCAATCTTTCACCATGATGTTAGCTGCAGGTTCTTCATAATCAGCCTTTATCATTTTGAGAAAATTTTCTTCTAATCCTATTTTTCTGAGTGTTTTTATCAAAAAGTGTGCTGTATTTTGTCAAATGCCTTCTCTGTGTCTATTGAGATAATCAAATGCTGTTTTGTTTTTTTTCCCTTCATTCAGTTTATGTGCTGTATTACATTGATCTATTTTCATACATTGAAACACTCTTACATTGCTAGGATAACTCCCACAATGATAATGATGTATAATCTTTTTAATATGCTTTTGAAAATGGCTTGCCAGTATTTTGTTAAGGATTTTAGAATCAATATTCACAAAGTAAATTATTATTATCATTTTTTGAGGTATCAGGGCCAGAGATTGAACCTGGGACTTCATATGTGGGAATTTGACAATCACTGAGTCACATCAGCTCCCTTGAGTTGTTTTTTTCATTTGTTTACTTATTGTTTGTTTTTGTTTTTAGGAGGCACCAGGGACCCAACCTGGGGCCTCCCATGTGGAAAGCAAGCACTCAACTGCTTGAGCCACATCTGTTCCAGATAAATTATTTTTCCAATATTCTATTCCCATGGTGTCTTTATCAAGCTTTGGTATAAGAGAAATTCTGGCCTTATAGAATGAAATAGGAAGTGTTCCCTTCTCTTGAATTCTTTGAAAGAATTTGAGAAGGATTGGTGTTAATTCTTCCTTAGATGTTTGGTAGAATTCATCAGTGAAGCCATTTGGATCTGGCCTCTTCTTTGGTGGAAAGTTTTTTTTTGATGATTGATTAAATCTTTGTATTTCTTATAAGTTTGTTGAAGTCTTCTATTTCTTCTTGAGTAAGTTTAGTTAATTTGTGTATTTCTAGGATTTTTGCCATTTCATCTAGATTATCTAATTTGTTGGTATACAACTGTTCATAGTATTCTATGATAATTCTGCTTACTTCTGTAATGTCACATTTCATTTCTGATTTTACTTATTTGTATATTTTCCCCCCTTTTCACTGTCAGTCATGGTAAAGATCTGTTTATTTTATTTATTCTTTCAAATAACCACATATTTTATTCTCTCTATCATTTTTCTCTGTGGTCATTCATCTCTGACCACAATGGAATGAAACTAGGTCTCTGACAACAATGGAATGAAGCTAGAAACTAAAACAGAAGGAAAACTGGAAAATTTACAAATATGTGGAAGTTAACCAGTACACTCTTAAACAACAACTGGATTAAAGAAAAAATCACATGGATATTAGAGAATGAAAATGAAAACACAACATCCTCCAACTTACAGGATACAGTAAGGCAGTGCTCAGAGAAAAATCTGTATCTATGAATGCGTATTTAAGAAAAGAAGAAAGATCCTAATTTCACATTATTAGGAAATAGAGAAAGAAGTGCAACATAAACCAAAGTCAGCAAAAGGAAGAATCACACTTTGTATGATTTCAATATTTTAAAATTTATTGAGATTTCTTTTGTGCCCTAACATATGGTCTATCCTGAAAAGTGATCCATGTGCATTTGAAAATAAAGAGCATTTGGCTGTTGTTGAGTGAAGTTCTATGTATGTCTGCTAGATCTGTTTCGTGTATAATATTGTTCAAGACCTCTATTTCCTTGCTGACCTTCTGTATAGATGTTCTAACCAGTATTGAAAATGATCTATTAAACTCTCCATTTATTCTTGTAGAATTGTCTATTTATCCCTTCAATCTCTCAATGTTTATTTCATAGATTTTGAAGCCCTTTTGTTTGGCATATATATATATTTATAATTGTTTTATCTTCCTACTGATTTAATCTTTATATCAATATATAATGTCCATCTTTGTCTTTTGTAACAGATTTTAACTTACAGTCTATTTTGTCTGATATTAGTAAAGGTTCCCTAGCTCTCTTTTTTATCTTATTTGCATGGAATATTTTTCCATCCTTTCACTTTCAACTTGTTTGTATTATGGATCTAACATGAGTCTCTTGTAAATAGTGTATAGTTGGATTATATGCCTTTGTCCATTCTGCCATTATCAGCCTTTTAATTGGAGAGTTTAATCCATTTAAATTTAAGGTAATCACTGACAAGGCAAGATTTACTTTTGCTGTTTTGCTAATTGTTTTTGTAGGTCTATACCTTTTTTGTTTTTGTTTTTTTGTCCCTCCTTTACTCCCTTACTGTGTTCCTCTTTACTTTATATGAACTTTTAAATGGAGCCCTTTAAAATCACTTCTCATTTCCCTTTGTGTAGACTTTTTAGATATTTTCTTCATGTTTTACATGGGGAATTCATTTAACATCATACAGTGATTATAATTTAGTTTGTGATACATGTAACTTCAATAGCCTACATTGTGTTCCTATATACCTCCAAATCTCCACTTTATGTTGTTCTTGTCACAAATTATGGCATTATACATTGTGTTATCAGTAACAAAAGTTTAGGATTGTTTTTTATTCAAGGGAATTTTAAGAAATATAAGAAGTAAAAGATGGCGCTACAAGTGAAAAAATGTAATAATACTGGATTTATATTTACCTATATATTTACTTTTACTGGAGGTCCTTATTTCTTCATACAGCTTCAAGTTACTATCTCATGTTCTTTCCTTTCAACATGAAAGACTTATTTTAGCATTTCTTATAAGGCAGTTCTTATAGTAATGGCATCCATAATTTCTGTCTTATTATTGCAATTCTCATTTTTTTCAGATATTGTTTTCTTCATTTCTGTTAGCTCTTTGTCCATGTTTCCTTTATCTCATTGATCCTATTTCAGAGAGTTAATCTACCATCTTTGATTAGTAATTCCAGCAACTGCACTTTCTTTGGGATTGTTTATTATTTATTATTTGTCTCCTGAACTGGGTCACACTTTCCTGTCTTCTTGTATATTTTATAATTTTTTTACTGAGAACTGGACATTCTATGTATTACTCTGGAAATCTAATTCTCCCACTCTTCAGTTGGCCATACCAAGAAAAAGAAAAAGAAAGAAAAATGAATATATAGGAAAGAGAGAAAGAGAAAAGAAGAAAGAAGACACACCCTCCATACCCCACACACCCCCACAGCCCCAACAAACACAAAATAGTTCACAGTCTTTCCAAATCTCTCAGTAGATGCCAGCAGGAAACTGGAAGCTGCTGCTGTTGAGGTAGAAACCAAGGCCAGTGACTGCACTGGTCCCTCAGGAATCTGCCAGACCAAAACACACAAAAAGAGAGACAAAAAGAAAAGCAACCAAAAACCAAAATCAAAACCAAACAAACCAAAGGTGCTCTGGCTATTTACTTCTCAGTAGATGCTGTTGTGAGGCCAGAAGCCTCTCTTGCCAAGAGAACTGAAACCTAGATTAGTGTCAGATCTCTTCAAGGCCATGAAACACACACTAAAAATAAAAATAAAAAAGGGAGAGAACACCATCCAAAGCGTCCCTGTAGATGCTAGTGGAAGGCCAGAACCCTTGTTGCTGAGAGGGCTGAAACTGAGGCTAACATCTAAGCTGGTCCCCAGGGATCCACCATATCAAAAAACACAAGAAGAGGAAGAAAGAAAACCAACCAAACTCAGGTGCACTGGGTCTTTAAATCCCAGTAGATGTTTGTGTGAGGCCAGAGTCCTTTGCCTCCAAGAGGGCCAAAAACAAGGCCAGCATGTGAGCTGGGCCCTTAGGAATCCAATAGGATGAGCAACATCCCCAAACAAAAGAAAAGACAATTAAAAAAAAATAAACCAAAGAGTGGTGCACTGGCTCTTCACATCTGGTGGATGCTGGTGAGAGGCTGGTATCTGCTCCTCCAGAGAGAGCAGAAACCAGGGCCAGCATTTGGGCTGCTTTGTTTTGTTTTCCTTTACCACTTCTCTGTTCAACCAAATGTATAATATTAATTTTAGCTTAATTTTAACTTTTGGAACATGTTATGTCATTTTAGTATATTCCCCAGAGCAATTACTGGTATGGAATGTTTTTAAGTCAATAATAACAAAGGTTGTAATTCAAGTTTTAATTTTTCTACTTACCAGAATGTTGAAACAGAATAGAACTGGCATCATTAGTGGGAACGTGTTGTTTCAAGTTCTCATTGTGAGTTACTTCAAACATTTTGTCCATATCCAGTTTTTTAATCTATTTTCTTTTGCATTTTTACTTTATTATTTTATTTTTACTTCTTAATCTTGAATGCCAACAATGTATTTGAAAACAAATAATTAAAAAATAATCCTTAAAAGTTTTTTTGAGGGGGAGGGGTGCCTGGAAATTCCACATGTAGAAAGACATAAATAAAATGACAAAAAAAAGTGCATTATTAAATGAAGATTCCCAGTTACTAATAAGCAGTCATGCAACTAAACCTTATATTTCTGAAAAAAATAGTCAAAAAATTATGGCCATTCCTTACTTAATTCCCTTTGAAAATACTTAATTCCTTTTGAAAATCTTAGCATATATGTTTTAAAGCAATACCAATATCTTCTATTCAGACTTCTTAAAATGCATTAATTTTCTTTATCTTTATAAAGAAGATATTGGAAATAAAATGAAGACAGATAATATCACCTATTCTACCTACCCTAAAAAGTGAAATTTGGTATAAGGCTAGTTGGGCTACACTCAAGTGAATTCATTGCTGTCAGGACCAGGAAAAAGAAGAATATCATATTGTGTTTCTTCTTTTTTTTAAAATTTATTTATTTTTTATTGTGGGTAAAAATCAAAATTTTCACAATACATACCACTATTTGTAAAATGATATATTGTGTTTCTTCTTTAATATGGCTATGAGGATATAGAATGAGAGCATGACTCTCTGTAGTAAAATCTTAAATTGAGAAGTGCACATAGGTAATAAAGCAATGGTTTTATATTAAACATAAGCTATACATTCCATCTTATAGCAAAATATAGTTTTTATGTATTTCCTCCCTCTGTTCAGATTAGAGAGTCTGCCCTGTCCAGAGACTGACACCATGAAATGACAGTAGAAATAATCAAGTAAAGGGAATCTGATATGCCACCAATCCTTTCTTAATTCTTTTAGGATCCTACTCTGTATTAAGAATTATGTCAGACATTGCTATTCAAAGTTAAGTAAGATGCACTTCCTTATCTCAAAGATCATAGTGTCGAGTAGAGGGACAGACATGTAAACAATACATGTCCAACATATAGTCCTAGCACCTGGTTCAGAACCCAACATTTTACTTTCATAGCAATATTAAATAATAATAGTCTATTAACATACTATAATAGTTGTAGTACTACTACTAATAATACATGACATTTATTGAATATTTACTATATAACAGGTACTTTTCTAAGTGTGTTTTTCATTTAAAGTTCTTAAAAATTCAATGAAATAGATAAATATTTGTCCATTTTATTGAAGAAACTAAAGTCTACTCACTCTGTCAAGGTATTGTTTAGGTAATGTGTCTAGCACAACCTGTTGATATAAAGGAAAGCTTCACAAATGTGCTGAAACTTGAAGAGAGAAAAAAAATTCACCAAGAAAAGAATCAAGTAAATTATAGGAAAAGGGAGCAGTGTAAAGCAGCAGAAAGGATGAAAAGGAGAACTGTGGGCATTTCAGTCAATCTCAAGGATCAAGATAGAGATTCAAGATGAAGTTGGAGAGGCAGATAGATTGCCAACCAAGAAAGGAAAATGATATTTGCAATACTAAGAGTTTGAAAGGAATAAAAAGAAGAGAGATATTTAAAAGATAAGGACAGCAGGACTTGGTATTATAAAAGGTGAAGGAGAGGGAGAAGTCTCAGGAATTCCGTATTTATGCTTCGGGTGAGTGGGCCATTCAAAATGGAGAGCAAGTTTGGGTAAGAAGACAAAAATTCCAGTTTTGGGTATGCTGATATTTAGTTGTCTATGAAATATATAGGTGGTATGTCCTGTAAACACATAGGTTTTCCAATGCAGAACCTGAGAGAAAGCTGAGCAGGAGATATAGAAATATTACTAGTGTGTATGTTAACCAAAGCCACGTGAGCAGATGAGAGCACCTTGGGAGAACGTGTTGAGTGAGAAGAACAAGACAAAGACTAAGAAGCCACAAAATAGAATGAGTAGAAAAACTAGAAATATTGACGGAAGAAAAATGAAGAAGCAAGAGAAAATGGTATCTTTGAAGGCAAGAGGATCTCTTTCCCCTTGGATATACCTCAAGTAAACCATCCTTCAATATGAAAATATATGAATATTGTGAAATGATAAACATCTTCCCCTTAATTGTAACAGTAATACTTTTCAAAAATTGCATTCCTATTTTTCCCTGAAAATAATTTATTTTAATTAATTCTTACTACTCTGAATTTGTTTACGATGGGTGTGGTGGTTTGAAACTGTGTGTACGCCCAGAAAATCATGTTCTTAAAGCTAATCCATTCTTGTGAGTATAAATCTATTGTAAATAGGATCTTTTGATGAGGTTACTTCATTTAAGGTGTGACCAACTCATTCAGGATGGTCTTATTCCTCTTACTGGAGTTTTTAAAAAGAGATTGAAATTCAGACAAAGAGAGAGATAGCCACTGAAGCAAGTGGATGAAAGCAAGGAAATCCAGCAAAGAAGGGAAAGACCAGCAGACGCCGCCGTGTGCCTTGCCATGTGACAGAGGAGTCCAGGATCACTGCAGCGGGTCTTCAGGAAGAAAGCATCATCTTGATGATGCCTTGATTTGGACATTTTCACAGCCTCAAAACTATAAACTTGTAAACTAATAAATTCCCATTGGTAAAAGCCAATCTATTTCCTGGCATATTGCTTTCAGCAGCCTAGCAAACAAAAACAACGGGAAATCTTTAATCACATGGATATTGCCCTTCTCTTAGATAATTTATTAGGCACTGAATATGCTTTTGAATGGCAAGAGTTTAATTTTATTTTTCTTTCTTAATTCATAATGAAGTAATCTGGGAAAAAATACAGTGATACCTTAAGGTACTGCTCTATATAGCACAGGGTTTTGTTAACACTATTGCTCATGAAATGTTTGTTGAAGAATTAGTAAATGGATAAAACAAGGTTCTTTTACTCTATGTCATTTTAAGGTAGTGTTGTTCGCAGTTGGCTCATTTAATGTTAGACCATCCATTTTTAAAGGTTAACATAACTTGGCCTCAGCAGTATAAAACCAGTGCTTAATGAATGAGCATATTTAGAGCAAAGTGGTCCCAATCCCAACTTTAGAATTATGCAAATCAATTTATTTAAGAAAATTTAAATTTCACAATTCCTTTTAGGAAAATTATAAAATCTTAGAACAATAAAAAGACATTGTTTTCTTGTGTGGCCAGAAAATATCATGCATTTCAAATTTAAATATCTTACAGGGAAGTGTTACATGTCTGTGGCAAGATTAATTTTTGCTCTGTCAGAACTGACCTGGTGCTATAGTTATTTTAAGCTCTAGAAATAGAGAAGTGTTATGGTTGCCAAATACTATGTGCCATCTAGTGGCCATTGAGAGTTAAGACAAGAATTCAAAAGTATTCTGATTTTTTTTTTTTTTTTTTAATCATGATGAGTTATATTTGTTGCATTTTGGATGTTTCAATCTAATTTTTTAACTAGGTTTCAAATTACTCAAGTTTATATTCCTACAAGTGAAATATCCTTCTGGGGTATTGTTATCTGTATTAAAAACTTGATTGGTTTAACATTTCAACATTGTGCCAAGAAATTTCCTTCCTTGATTTTAGCAGAAAGGTCATTACCCATCTAGTAAATTCTACTTAAAATTACTGTTAGAGATTGTACTGTTTTCCAAAGTTCTTGAACTTATGTTTTCTTTTTCTTTCCCTAAATTAGAGTTGTTTATAAATTGGGAGTGCTCTGTCAAGCTAGACTAAGGATCATATAGATATATTTGAGTGATATTAATAATTCTTATTGTCACTTGAATATAGAAAATTGATAGCTTTGGCTTTATGCAGAAGAGAAATGTAAAGTTTCATGAATAGTCTAAGTATTTTATAATTCTTAAGTAAGACAAATTTAGGTCTAGAGAAAAATTTGGACAAAATACAATTCTGGTACATGTTAAGAATTCTGTTTCAAAGATAATTTTGGAAATAACTGATTAATAATTATAGGTCATCAAATGTACCTTTGATATTCATAATAATATGATGCATTTCTTGATAGTGATAGTTATTTTGATACTATTAAAGATATACAAAGAAATACTGTGATGATAGTGCACATCAATGTTGAGGAACATAACAGTATCCTCGTCTCGATATCTGTCATTTATAGACATTTACCACATCATTTTGAAATAGCACATTTATTTATTTTGCAATAGTTCATCACTCATTTCTTTTGACCAATTAATTTCCAATTTCATAAATTGTACATTAATCCCATGGTAAAACAAAAGTTTTATTAATAATCTCTAATCTGGCCTGGAGGACATCATGTCAATATAGCAATCCTGTTGAGCTTATGAGAAAAGGAAATGTTTAGAATTTAAGAAAATTGTTTGTTTGGTATAGATTATATATAAAATGCACGGGCGAAAGTTATATTCAGTCATTCAACAAATATTCATTGAATAACTACTATGAACAAGGAGCTAAGGATATATCTGTGACCAAGACTGACAATGTAGTCACCTTTAAGGAGTGATCTTTAGAAGAGATATTTGATAGGCATTCAAAAATAAATAACAAAATTTAATTCATGAAAAATTAAATTCATGGTATATTGGAGCATAGCAGACTAATTAGATCAAAAGTGGGAAAATAATTAAGGAGGTTCTTAATAATTTGCTTGATGATCTAAAAGTTGGCAACTACTTTTCTAAGCACTTCTATACCCTTTCCCCTCATAGTCTGTACTGTTATGATGAGTTAACACCTACGTCTGAGTTTTAAGAATCAAATACTATTGACAGCAGCAACCCATCACTGTAACTCTGTGCCATACTGTGTAAAGCTTTGAAGAGATTTGTACGACCAGGTTATTGAAATATTTAACTCAGTAGGACATAACATGAAATGATTTTATTTTCTCACCAGTCACTGCCCCAACTAGGGCTATGTTAAATCCTATTTCCCTGATAGGTAGCAGATCTCCTAAGAATATCTGAGAAGATTTCCATAGCTTTCTAGTCATTTACAGTTATTACGATCTAGGTCACTTTTAGCCCAGTTTATCTCTGCCCAGCAACAGCTTGAATCAGGGAAGAGGGGAGGAAAATTGGTCTGCTATTTCACTCTTTATCTTGGCTCTGATTCTAGCTTCTTAGATTTGGAAGCAAGCAGAATGGATTACGGAGAAAGGGCAAAACTTTTATTTAACTAGGCATGTGGCTGGATGTTCTGTAGGGTGACTCTGCTTTCCCTAGTATCACTAGTTAACACTGTGCGGAAAGTGACCCAGGCTGGTCCTCTCCTGTGGTATGTACCTAAGCCCCGAATCTGATCCAACGCAGCCTTGTCCAATTCTCTATTACTTCCAGAATAAAACTATACCTCCAGAAGTCCACCCATTAGTTTCTTATTGTTGGGGTTCTATCAAGATGATTCAAGTCCAGTTCTGCCTTCAGACATATACAATTAATCAGCAGAAGACTGACACATCCTTGCCATGCAAAATAGTGGGAGTGGCAGTTTTGATAGTTTGAAGTATATGGGGCACAACAAATTCTAAATTTAGAGAGTCTATAGAGGCCTGACTTGAACACTATTAATTCCCACGTTAAGGGGAGAAGAGTGGTAGTTTGAATAATTATGTGTCATGGTGTACATTATTAAATGTGAAAGATACCATTTTCCTTTTTAATAAGGTGATGAATAAAATTGTTGTTTGAAACTGTGCATGTGTTTTTTTTTCTTATTGTCATATTGTACTTGTGAAATATGCATATTGAAACTATATATAGAAAGTCCTTTGAGTTCTTTAGGGAAAAATCATTCTGTAAATATTGTACAAGGCTTTATTATCACTATATAATGGGTGTTAAACACAAAAAGCACACATGATTCAGTTGTATTTGCACAGTTTCTTTATAGTCACAGAAGATGCTATTATAGAGATAATGCTTTATTGAATCAGAGCTCACAAAAAATCTATGTGAATAACACATTTAAAACTAGATTATACCTGATTAATGCCAGTATAAATGTTAATACAGTTTTATTGCTGTAAGAAGTGTTGACCCTACTTATTTATCTTCATGTTTGTTCTTTTGTGATGGAAGCAAAGGAAAAGAAGATTGGGAGCACATGAGATCATTTATGGAGATTTCACTGGTAAGATGTTTAACATTTTAATTCTCATCATTGCTCCACTACCTGGTCAGGTGAGAAGAGACAGTTAGTCTTTTTATTCTGAGATGTCTTGTCTCATATGGGAATGGAGAAATGAGGAGCTCACTTAGACGATATTTACAAACACACTATAAAGTATTATTCATATTGTCTCTTTGGTATAAATCCTTCTAAAGTGGATTATATGCACATTCCAGTTCTTGAAATTAGATAGATACAATGTTGTTTGATGGAAAAAAAAGCAATATAAAGTAAAATTACTAGAGGTGGATTTTGGAAGGAGAAAATATGTGCTAGAAAGTGAAAGAGAAATATTATAAAATTGTTTAAAACAAAAGCAATATAAATCAAATATGTAGAAATAGCTGTAGGAAAGGAAGATACTTGTACTTTCTAGAAAACAATGGAGAAGTGCTTTCAAATTTCTGAAGACAAATAATTTTCAACCTAGAATATACAGCCAAACTATCACTCAAATATGGGAGTAGAATAAAAATATTTTCTAATATGCATGAACAAATATATGCATTCCTCTTTCAGTTTGCTGATAGGTGTCAGGGGCAAGGTACCAGAAATGGGTTGGCTTTTATAATGGGAATTTATTAGGTGGAAATCTTAGATTTCTGAGGTTGTGAAAATGTCCAAATCAAGGCATCATCAGACTTGCTGTCTCACCAAATATCGGCTGCTGGGGATCCTGGACTCCTTCCCCATGGCAAAGCACATGAAGTCATCTGCTTTACTTCTGGGGTCTCATTGCTTCAGCTTCCTGTCACTCCATTTGTGGCTTTGTCTCTCCTGGGTTCCTCTATGAGCTCCTGGGTTCCTTGTCTCTGTCTCTGGAATCTCTGCTTTCAATCCTCTGTTTATAAAGGACTCCAGCAAGAAGGCCTAGATCCACCCTGGGTCGTGTCCACTGGAGTAGTCCAATCAAAGGCCCTCTAACTGAATCCAATCCAATCAAAGTGTCCCATACCTGCAGGAATGGATTAGCTTCAAAAACATGATTTTTTCCTGGGATTCACAAAAAGCTTCAATCTGTCAAAATTCCCAATGTACCTTTTCTAAGAAAGCTAATAGGGGATAAGCATCAGCAAACCATAGAAGTAAACTAACAATAGGGAAAACCTGGGATTTTGGATACAGGTGAGTTTAACACAGGAAATTGATGAAGGGAAGTCCAAGGATGGCGATTCTGCTCCAGGCCTAGAGAATAATCAGCCCAGCCTTGAGAGGGAAGACAGATGATTAGGAGAAGGACTTCCCCAGAAAGAAAATGGACTTAAGATGAGTTTGGACATTTGAAACAATGTTGCCAAATGTTCTGGTGGATTTATGAAGAGTTTTTAAAAATTAGTGATAGACACATCACCCATCACTCTAATTAATGATAGATACCTAGATAACTAAACAAATGAAAAAATAAATGTTTGTGAAAAAGAAATTCTAGCCCATTACTTGGCTCAGCTTAGCAGTGAAAAGAGTTTAAATAATCTTAATAATGTAACTTCTGTCTATTGTTTAACCAAATATTCTGATATCAAAGAGGGAAGAGAAGTAAGTTGGGAGATGTATAGTAGTTTAAGCGAGTTAACTAATTTAATTAGCCATACCTTAAGAAAGTCAAGTGATACTGTATAATATTGATACATCAAACCAATGTAGTATAAATATATAATTTAGGAACACTTAATTTTAGAAAAACTACCAGGAAAGTTGAAAATTCTGCCTTTGAGGGGTAGGACTGGTGGTAGTAGTGACAGAGTTGGGTAGGAAACATATATATTTTTTAAATTAATGAATTTATTTTAAAGACTCTTTAGATTACTTAAATGTTACATGAAAAATATAGAGGATTCCCATAGGCCCTATTCCCTCCCCCTCCCACATTTTCCCACATTAACATCATCATTCATTAGTTTGGTACATTTGTTACAATAGATGAACACATATTGAAACATTGCTACTAACTGTGAATTATACTTTACATTATAATTTACACTCTGTCCCGTCCAATTTTGTAAATTATGACAAAATATAAAATGGCCTGTATCCATCATTGAACATCGTGCAGGAAAATTCCAATGTCCTGAAAATACCCCCATATTACACCTATTTTTCCCTCTCTCTCCCCTCAGAACTCCTGTGGCCACTGCTTCCACTTCAATGATAAAAGTTCTTCCATTGCTAGAATAACAGTAAGTCTATAGGAGAATAGCAGTAAGTCTACTTTAAGGAAACATTTTAAAAATAAAAACAATTTAGTATTGATGAATTGTTAATTCTAAATATGCGTCACTTTGATCAAGAGAAAAATTTATACAATTAAAATTATTTCAGCCACAAACTCAACAAAATATTACTTATTTATATTAAAGTTTTCTGTTTAGGCAGTATAACTATCGAAAGCAAGTCAACAAGTACCCAGGACAGCAAGGTGTTAGAAAACCTGTTTAGTAGTGTCATGTTATTGCAATTCCCTTCCTGTATCTGTGAAAAATGCAAGAAAGTAGAGCTGATCTGCTTATAAGTATAGTAACTTTACCTGAAAATGCATTCACTTTAAAAGACTTCTTGATTGCCTTTTGGGGTTGTTTGGGAATGTCGATAATTATAGGAAGAAAAGAAAGACGCTAGTGTGAAAAGAAGTGAGTAAAGTTTAAAGCTATGTTACTTCTCCGTCTTCCAAGAATTCCTCAAAATTTACTCTCTGGGAAGAATTTATATACCTGTTCTCATTAAACATTTATTAAGCATATATTAGCAAAGCCCTCTTGCAGGAGTTAGATCTCAAATAAACTCCTCAAGAGCAGGGACTCTATCTTATTTGAATTTTAACTTCTATATACTATCTTATGCTAATGGTGTTTGGCCATAATAATGACTTAATAAATCCTGCTTTATTTGTTGGTTTTCTGACAATGTCAAGAGGAAAAATTCTATAATCTGTCTCAGAAATTCATCCTAATTTCTCTCCCTTTCATACATCTTTAGCTACTTACCATAAATTCCTAATATTTCCTTAAAATCCCATCACTTTTTGTTAGTATGCTCTTTAGCATACTATGTATAAACTAAAGTTTCAAAACTTAAACTTTCAAAACTTTAAACTCTACCTTTAATTATTATTATTCAGCCCATATATTTTATTTTGTATTTAATTACCATACAAAAATAAAGTGAAACAAAACATTTGAATCATTTTAATTTTCTAATAGTGAGGCAGGTTAGTATAGGGTAATGGAGGAGAAGACGACCCATAACATGGCTGGCAGACCACATGGCTGCAAGATCTCGCTGGGACCCTGAGTTTAACCTTGCGGTCTCAGTTTCTCTTTCCGGGATCTCCCCTTGGCCCCAGATATTCCACAAAGGCCTCACCACTGGCCCCATAGGTGGGATAATCAATAGCCACTGGGGCCCATCCCCTTATCATTAGAAAGGGGGTGGAATAATTAACAGTTTAAAAGGGAATCACAGGAGGCAGAGCCCACTCTCTGCCTAGAGCTGGTCCGCAGCAAATCTTTGTTTGTATTTAGGTCTTTCTCTCCCATTTCTCAGCAAGCTCTGTTCTTTCCCCCATTTCCCAAATAAATTCTTTTTACTGGCCTAACTAAACTGGTGTGTTCATAAATTCCTTTATACATCATAGCAAAAACCTAGAGGAATCCAACACTTCTCTGTCTTCAGCAGTTGTGAAGAATATTTTCAGTTATATGGCATCTTTTATAAAAAATGTTCACTCATTTATTGATGTAATACCCTAATTTATGAGATTCATGGGAATTATAATCACTTTATAGATGTGAAAATTAATTTTGCAAAGTAACATGGTTTGGGGATATATAGTAGTTTATTTAAATATTTAAACTTATTACAAATTTTGAACTGCCAAATAACTATGTCAATGAAAGTTTATTTTTAAGTTTTTGTGGCTCATCCTAATTTGTGCCATATTATAACAAAGTTTGTACCTGGGTCTATTATTAACAATGTTTATTATTCTGCCCCAATTCTTTTTTTAAACAATGGGTAAATGAATGTTATCAGGATGGGTGAAGTGTCATAACAATTTACTGATTGCAAATAAACTATATTTTTTATTTTTTGTCAGTTACTCTCAAAGATTTCCTGGAACCATCTCGTCAGAATTACTCATTGTTAAAGGAGTGCCTCAGGGGTTGGTTTTTGGACCTTTTTTGTTGTTGTTTAAAATCTGGGTTCATTTGGAGAAAATGTTAATTTCCAAATTTTAGCTGATACCAGGTGTGTGTGTTTCATAAACTACACTTGCTATGCAACTTCCAAAAGAATCTTCAAACACAAAATTACCAAGTTGAATATTATCTAATTAACCACCAAGTCTTGACAGACTGGGAGATTATCAGAAGATAGTCACAGCCCTCAGGTGAGGGGCTGGATGCAGCTAAATTCCTCTAATTCCCCAAGGGTGTGATTAGCTCAGGATAACAATGCTCCCTTGAGTTGTTTTATTGCTTTTATTGTGGAGAAAATGTTTATTTTTATGCAGGAGGAAGATGGAGTTGACAGTTTAGACTATTGAGTGAATAGCAGTTACTTCTGACTTATGGTACACACCATGACAAATCTGCTCATTTGGAATGCTTCCCAGCCAATCTGGATTGTTTTCATTACCTCAGTACTTAAGTAACAAAGCTCACCTTCCATGTAGTGTAGTTGTAGAGGTGTGTTTTCAAGTTTGTTGTTCTGCTACTAGAACATTAGAAAATGACACATTACATAGAATAGTTGCATGTGAAAAAATGACCAAAGATTCAGTGCTATGGGGGTGGGGTTTACTATGTTGTTCAGTCCCTAGATTATTCTCTAGCTTTCTTTCAATTGATGTTTATGTTGCTACACTACCCCTTTCAACCACAATCCCATTTATAAACAAGCTGTGTTAGTTATACTCACTATAATGTGTTACCAACAACTCTACCCATTTCCACACTTTTACAGTCAAGCTAATTAAAAATTCTACATACATTAAGCATCAGTACCCCTTCTCAGCCCTCTTCCTATCTCCTAGTAACTTATACTCTAAATTTTAACTCCCTATGTTTATTCTTCATATTTAGTTCATATTAGTGAGACCATATAATAATTTGTCCTTTTTCTGTCTGGCTTCTTTCTTTCAGCATAATGTCTTCAAAGTTCATTCATGTTATCACAAGTGTCCCAGTTTCATTTCTTCTTACAGCAGCATAGTATTCCATTGTATGTATATACTACATTTTGTTTATTCATTGGTTGATGGATACTTGGGTTGTTTCTATCTGTGACAGTTTGATATTATTGATGAATTCCAAAAAGAAATACTGAATATGTTTGTAAACTAGTCTGTTCCTCTGGGCTAGTGATACCCTTAGATTGTATTGGATGCAGAAGTATCATTTTTACTTGATTAAATCTTGACTAGGGCTTTGATTGGGCCATGTCAGTAGGGGGCGGGGATTCACAGAGAAAAAGACAAGGCAGAGGAGACAGTTTTAATATTGGATCCCCGAGAAGTAAACACACAGAGAAACAGATATGTGAGGAAGGAGAGAAGGCTCCATTAGATATAGCAGAGACCCTGGGAAGAAAGACAAGCTGTTAGCCTGATAGTCTACAGCTGAAATTGTGCTATCCCTCCTCCTACCCTTTGCAAACCAAACAGGTGCAGTTGCCTGGAGAGGCTGAGGAAACACCGTCCCCCTTCCTATACTATTGGGGGGGTGGGGAGAGAGCCACAGGTACAACCCAGTCTGCCAAGGCCGAAATTGCCTGTATTTGCCTGGAGAACTTGAGGAAACACCATCTCCACACCTATTCTATTGCAGCCACGAATGTAGCCACATAGATGCCCAAAAATCTAGTCTGTATAGGCTGAAAGTGACTATAGTTGCCAGAGAGCCTGGTACAAGTTCCTTCAGCTTCCTCCCTGCTGGAGGCAGGCCTGGAGCCCAGGCTAGAGCAACAATCCAACCTAGATGGAAAGAAGCCAGTTCCTACCATCACTGTATTTTCAATCAGCCCTGCTTCTCCTCTTGCTGGGGATGGAGTAAAAGTGGAGGCCTGACCTACTTCCAACTTGGACATGTTCAAACTTTAGCTGTTCTTGGGATTGGATTTCAGCCAGCCAAATTTACTAATCAGTAGCTGAAGTTAGCACCTGACTGTCTCTTCTTCCCCTGTTTTTGGGACACAGCGCTTCCAACTCTAGCCAGGGAATAGCTCACAAGGTGTAATGTGCTTCTAGTGGGGGTTGGGCACCAGTTTCCGCAGTGTAGAATACTCTACTCATGTATCATCATTGCAAATAGACAGCCTCATCCTTCTGTTCTTCCAAGGATGGAAGCAGGATGCTCTAGTCTTCTGGGCCCACAAAAGAGTTGGTTTAAATAGCTCTGGGTGATTACTAACTGCACTGCAGGACAAGCTCACTTTTGGCGCTCCTTACTCTGCCACCATCTTGCCCCTCCTAACTTAATCTTAACACACCTAAGAGAAGAGGAAAATATATACAAAGAGAAAGTGACACGGAGTATGAATTTGAACCAAGGCAGTCTGGATCAAACATCCACCTGCATAACCAAACCTTATGAAATCCAAGACTCATTTTTAAGCAAAAAGTTAGATAAACCAGGTTTTCTATCAATGAAAAATAGCATAAATATTTCTTTGGACATTGGTGGGGATTGGATTAAGTACCCCACAAAAGACATGTTCATCTTAGTTCTCCAGATATGAACCCATTTTTACATAAGACTTTTAAAGATGTTATTAAAGGTGTGCCTAAACTAATTGAGGGTGGACCTTAATCCAACATGGCTGCAGTCCTTACAAGCAAAGGAAATTGGACACACATACACAAAAAGCACAGGAAGCAAGAAGCTGGAAGTCAGTGGAACTCAGAAGTGAAGGGATAAAACTTGCTCTGCGTGTTGCCACGTGATGGGAAAGCAAAGACCAATGATTGCCAGCATCTAGCCCTAGAACAACACAGTCTTCTGGAAGAAAGCATTACCTTGTTGATGCTTCAATTTTGGACTTCTCCTGGTCTCAAAACCATGAGCCAATACATTCCCATTGTTTAAGCCAACCCATTGTATAGCAATTGTTTTGGCAGCTAGGAAACTAAAACAGACATGATCTTAACCATATATCAAACCAAGTTCAGCAAATATTGAGTTAATCATTACATGTCTTCTTGTACAGAGACTATCAGTGAGAGTACTTATTGAACTTTGGTAGCTTATATATAGTAAACAGAATACAATAGTCATTGATGTTGTTTGTTTTTTAAATGAGTTGAAAAAAAAAATTCACAGATCTCTATTCAACATTATGGGTGTCCAATTGGAATAGTTTAAAGTGACTTTGCTATTCTTTCTTTCTTTCTTTCTTTTTAAACAGTTTATTGAAGTATATCATTCATACATGAACATACATAAACTATAAGTGTTCAGTAAACATTGTGAACTTACAAAACAAACCTGCTTAACATCATACAGGGCTCCCACATATCACCTCACCACAAATACTTTGCATTGTTGTGAAACATGTGTTAACAAATTATGAAACAGCATCGTCAAAGTATTACTACTAACTATAGTCCATATCTTACTCCCTTATACTTTTTTTTTTTAAGAATTTATTTACTTTTATCCATTTTTACACCCATCCCCGTTTTTGCTGTTTTTGTGTCCATTCACTGGGCAACTCTCTGTGTCCGTTTCCTGCCATCTCTTCTCAACCTTCTCCTCCTGTCTTCACTGGGACTTGATCCTTGGAACCTCGGATATGGGAGAGAGGCATCCTGGTTTTTTGGCATGTCTCGTCTTCGCTCTCCCTTGTGTCACTCTCCTGTTACATCATCATTTTGCTGCATGGCTCGCAGGACCTGACGGCTCACCTGCACCCAGGGCCTGATGGTACACCCGCTTGTGGGACCTGGCGGTGCACCCTCACATGGGGCCTGGCAGTGCACCCACTCTCAGGGTTTGGCAGCGCACCCGCTCATGGGACCTGGCAGTGCACTCACGCTCGGGGCCTGATGGCTCACTCGCTTGCAGGGCCTGGCAGCACACCCACACATGGGGCCTGAGGGGCTCACCTGCTTGCGGGGTCTGAAGGCGCACGTGCCCATGGGGCCTGGTGGCCCACTCACCTTCTGTATTTTTCTTTTTTCAATTTTTACCTGGAGGTCCCGGCAATCGAACCCAGGTCCCTCCATATGGGAGACAGGCACCCAACCATTTGAGCCACATCCTTCCCTCTGCTATATCTCTTAAGGTTGACCAAAGATACCTAGAGTCACAGCCTTTTTCCCATACAGGAAGGTCATATAATAAATCAGGCTTAGTTTATTACCAGCATTCCAAAAACCAGACCTAGAGAGAAAAACTAGGTCTGGGGACACATGCATGGTTTCTAATATAGCAAATGTTTAGTATACCTGATTATCACAAAATCAGGACAGCAAGAATATTCACATTCTGCTATTCTTGAAAACAATATTCATAACTTCTTAGGCCGTATTAATATTCTATTTGATCTACAAAATTGTCTTGACTCCTTCCAACTTTTCCATTTACCCTTACACTAAGATAGGTCAAGCATGTGACCATGGGTAGAATATCCTGAGATTTGTACCACAAAATTAGTTTTCCCATGGAAACCAAACAAAGTTGATTTTAAAAGGAGGGGTTGAGAGGGAGGTGTCAACAGTGCTGGCTGGAACAGACATGCATGTGGCCAAGAAGCAGAAACTGAGCAGTGAGAAGAACAGCAACCTGGACCTCCCTGGAGATGAGAATGATGATACTGTCAGTATAGAAAATGGTACAAACACTGAACGCCCGGATACACCTACAAATTCACCAAATGCACCTAGAAGAAAAAGTTGAGCGAAGGGAAATGGAAATGAAAGAAATGCAGACATTCTTTCAAGTGAGTAAATAGTCTCAGGGAAGATCATAACTATCATTGTTTGGTGTTCCACTTAACTGGCATAGTAAAGAAGGAAATCCATTCGTGTTTCAACTGTAAGAAGCAACAGAGTTAACTTATATGAATGTCACTCACAAGAAGTCTGGTTGTTGCAATCCTGTGTGGGTGCCGACTAATTAAAACCTTAACACACCTGTGCATGGACATATGAAAGCACTATCAGCCATCCTCTGCTGAATCTACAAGCATAATTATGGGATTATTAATCCCATAACAGTGCAGTGCATAAAGCACTATGTTGGCCATGGAAATGCTCAATTTCAATGAGGTGAAATTCTACCCAAGAGACCCTAATCTTTTTTCTGTAAGTAAAGATCATGTTTAATGGTATGGAATATCCAAACGGACACCCTGGTGGTAATATTTAAGGTGTAGAAAGGCACAGAGATGAAGTTCTAAGGGCTGATTATGATCTTTTGATTGAATGAGTAATATCCTGTGGTACGGATCACTCTCTTAAACTTTGGAGGATCAATTCAAAGAGAATAAGGAATGTAATTAAGGAAGATTATGATTATAACCCAAATAAAGCTAACAGGCCATTTATTACTCAGGAAATTCATTTTCCTGACTTTTCTACCAAAGAAATAAATAAGAATTATGTCAATTATGTGCAATGGTTAGGTGATTTGATGCTATCCAAAATACTTGCATTGGACAATCAGGTTGGCAAACTATGCTTGGGATTTAGAAGTAGAAGATCTGCATAAAGTGAAATGCACAACACTAACTCATCAGAGATATGTTGCTGCTATTCGACAAACCAGATTTAACAGGGATAGTAGCCTCCTTATTTTGTGATGATGTCAGTATGTGGAGCTGGGATCGACTTTGATAAGCTACATTTTCCTATTCAAAATTAGAGAGATTTGTCTGTGTATAATAGAATCTTTTTAATGTATCTTATTGGTAAG
Source organism: Tolypeutes matacus (assembly GCA_026826555.1). Lineage (NCBI taxonomy): Eukaryota > Metazoa > Chordata > Mammalia > Cingulata > Chlamyphoridae > Tolypeutes > Tolypeutes matacus. Next base: position 16,188,278 of record JAKSZT010053770.1, read on the forward strand.
TGCACATAGAACATTTAGAGTTTTCTTTTAGCATTCAACCAGGCTGAGCTGAATATAGTGATGTTTACATTGTTTACATTCTTTGTACTGTCTTCCTGCTCAGACTCCACTGCTTTTGATAAAAATGTATTTAAAAAAAAAAAAAAAAAAAAGAGGGGTTGACTTCATGAGAAAACATCAGGCAAACTCAAACTGAAGGACATTTGACAAAATACCAGACCTTTACTCTTCAAAAGTATCAAGTTCATGAAAGGTAAAGAAAGATGAAAAAAATATCACAGATTAGAGGAGACCAGGGAAATATCAAGACTAAATATAGTGTATCTGAGATTAGATTTTAGAACAGAAAAAGGACATTGTTGGGAAAATGGGATATATCTGAATAAAGACAGTAGTTTAGTTAATGGTTTATGCAAATGTTAATTTCTAAGTTTTGATAAATACACTGAGGTTATAAAAGTTTCTAACATTAGGAGAAACTGGGTGAAGGTTATATGTTACTATCTTTGGAACACTTCTATAAACCTAAAATTTTTTAAAAGGAAAAGTTAGAAACAAACAAAAAAGACAAATAGATCCCCACCAAACCCTTCCCTAAAAAGCAGGCACTGAGACTGTCTCTACATTGAAGATTCAAAATGACTTCTATGTTTTAACTCTCACATACAATGATAAATTTTGAAATAATAGTTGACCTGTCAAAGCGGTTAGGATGTCACTTCCCTTGCTATATGATCAAAATCAGTATTGACTACTTTATATGGGTGGAATGTGTTTATATGTTAGGATCAGACAATCTGTTTGGCAATCGATTGATTGCCTAGCTTAATCTATGGATAATAGAGACATGGTCAAAGAATAAATTTTACTACATGGTTCTAACAGCTGATTTACTTTAGGGCTCATGTGTAATCTTATATGACTCATTAAGTACAGGTTGCTGTGAGAAACAAACTTAGGGAATGCTTTTCATACAAGTGCACACTATTTGAATGACAATGATTTAATTTTCATTTTTGTTCCTAATCACCTAATAACACTACTTGTGGCTCCTCTATAAAGTGGCTGTAAATTCATTCATTAGTAATCATTCATATGACTTACACATTAGTAATGCTGAAATACATACTTGTCTTTTTTCTTCCTTCAGCATCTTACCACCTAAGCTGCATATTTCTGCTTAATTTATCATGACTTCCCCTCTCTCCATATCTGAGTCGTTTCTGTAAGAAATCATTTAGTAAGAGTAAACGAAATAAAATTTCCACATCTAATTTTGATTTTACTATACATTGTCCTTATACTTTTTCTTGTTGTAATTTTTAAGAATTAATAAAAAGATCACATAATCACTTAATAGCTAAAACAATTAAATAAAAATATAATACTTATCATTTATTATCAGGTGAAAATGGTCCAATTTCCAAATCCAATCAAGGCTCATTATAGAAATGCTGTGGCTGAGATACTCTTTCCTGCATTATTGTTAAGTGACCTTTTTGCTTCATGGTAAGTCACAATTTACATCTCTTTCCTGAAAATGGCATAAAATAATGTTCAAATGCTCTAATGCATTTGCAAGAAAAATATTTCCTTTTAATGACCCATAATGAACCCCTGTTTTATGCAGGGCATGAAAAGTTGCCAAGATTTGTAAAACAATTAGAATGACAAAAAGCATGAGTTTTAAAAAGCCATTTCTCTTGTGCAATGTGTGTGAAAATTCAGAATCAGTCCTAAGGGAAAAATTAATTTTAATAAGCTTTTCTTTTTGCTTAAAGACTGTAAATCTAAGGCACAAAGTACCGTGCATTAATGGATGAGGAATCATGTGAGAGTTTGAGAGTGAAGAAGAAATTTATTTTCCCATTTACCTGTTATGCTATACTTGAACTTGTGGTGACATTTGGTTATTTACTATACTAACTATGTTATGTCTCCTAGAAACACAATACTAGGTAAAGAAGTATAAGTGGTAAAATCTTAAATAATTTTTACAGATATAAATTTATTTACTATTGCAGAACATTTTTATTATACATGCCCATTGATAGTTGAAATGTATTTTTTGGACTCCTATCTTCATAGATCAAGAAATTGCCACATTTAAAAAATATTTGATTTTAAACATTTAAATATAAATTAAATATCCCATAAAACTTAGTGACTTAATTCCAGATAAAAAAGTTGCTAATTAAATGTTAAAAAGCCTCCAGAAGCCACAGTACTTGACTTTTTAACAATATGGTTATTCCTGTATCCAAACGTAATTACTAAGATAAAGTTTTATTATAATTTTCAATGGTTAAAAGTAAAGAATACAGCCCAGCATCTGAGGTGGAGGGAACTTCAGGAAGATTTCCAGAATGCTTGTTTTTACTGGACACAGTGTTACCAACGAACAACTTGCTTCTTTTTCTTTGACTCTATTTTAACTTCCAGAAGAATCAAATGATGGAGGCAGTTTTTGCAATGAACTGCTGAGTATGAAACAGTTGAGGCAAAATAGAGGAAAGTGTTTCAGTAATAACACAGACATCTGGAAGAGTGAGAGAATAGATTTGTGGTTAATAATTTCTACTTTAGTAGCAGACTAATTTGGATTTTAATCCTGACTCTCACTTAGGCCAAATAACTTATCCTTAGATTCCTCAACACTAAACATGAATAATAAATTCATATTCCCTATTTCACTGGGTCATTTTGTGATAACATAACATATGTGAAGTGCAATCCTTGGCATTTGGTTAAAACTGTGTCTTTATGATAGTGGCTAATAAAAGAGGCTAGGAGATGGGGTACCATGGCTTTTGTTTTAGTTTGCCAAAGGGCTTCCAATGCAAAGTACCAGAAATGGGTTGGCCTGTATAAAGGGGATTTATTTGGGGTAAAAGCTTACAGTTCTGAGGCTGTAAAATATCCAAATTAAGGCACCATCAGAGGTGCTTTCTCACCAAAGTCAGCTGCCACGTGTTGAAGCAAGACAGCCATCTATCTCTGCCGAGGTTTGAGTTCAACTGAAGGCAACCAAGCATAGGGCTTGTCTCTTTCACGGCCTCCTACATCAGTCTTGGCTGTTCCACTTTCTCTTTCTTCCTGAGTTCAGCTGTGAGCTGTCAGGCATATAGCAGGGCTCATCTCTTCTTGAGCTACTCCATTGGCCCAGTCTCTTGGGGCTTCATGCTTAAGCAATCCTCTAGTCCTCTCTTACATGGCAGGATCAAACATGGTGCTTTCCTTTTCCTATGTCTATCTGTCTGTGTCTGTCTCTCTATGTCTCCATTTTTAATCAGACCCAGCAGAGTGTCAGAGACTCAACCTGAGTCATGCCACACTGACTTAATCCAATCAAAAGCCCAAAATCCCTCTTATCAAGCAATCTAATCAGAGACTACTCAGCTAAACTTGATGCAATCAAAGCGTATCACACCCACGGGAATGGATTATTTTAAAAACATAATCTCTCTCTTTTGGGGATTCTCAAAATAATCTCAAACTGCCACAAACTTCATAAAATTAGGAAATCTTATCCCATTTGGACCTCAAATAGAATGTTCTCTTCCTACTGAAAATCATGGAATATAGTTTTTGCCATTGTGGCAGGGCTTCAGAGAGCACAGGATGGAGTTACCCCTGGAGGCAGGAGGTTCAGGAGGAGGGGCAGTGCCTGCAAATGGCCATGAGGGCTATTGGACCTGTCCTGAAGTTCTGCTTCTTGATCTTAATGATGGTTATATAAGTTATATGATTTTTACTTTGTGAAAATTCATTGAGCTGTGCATTTATAATTGGTGCACTTTTTTGTCATGTATGTTATACTTTAGTAAAAAGTTTATAGTTGGCAACCCTCAACCATCTATTCCCCCTGCATGCTTTATTTTACCCATTCTTATCACAATTTTTTTATCATCTATTTCACCACTAACATGTAGTTCTGTGAGAACAAGGTTTTTTTTTCTGCTTTTTTCTCTGTAGTATTCTTAGCACCTGAAAAAAATCCTTGTAATATAATAGAAACTCAAAATATGTTTTTAAATAAATAAATGAGGTAAGATATTATAAAGAGGATGAATGATGTTTCAGAGAAAATGAGAAATATATAAAGCAGAAACTCTGAATAAGAACATAAGCTTAACATTAATTTGCAGACAATTAAGAGATGTATATAAATTGTTACATAGCAGTGATTTGGTCATAATACTTTTTTTCCCCATCCCTTTACCAGAGAGGGATAAGACAATTTCCAATGGTGGACAAATCCATATACTGAAAATAATTTAGTAAGTGGGAAAACCTCTATTTCAGAGCATGTTTTGGCACTTGAGATTGTTAGTCTTATGTGTCTACTTGGCTAGATTATAGTAACTAGTTATTAAATCAAATACTAAACTAGATATTTGTGTGAGGTTATTTTTTAGATGTGATTAACATCTGCACTTGACTTTAAGTAAAGGAGATTACCCTAAAAATGTGGGTGAGTCTCATCCAATAAGTTGAAGGCCTTAAGAGGAAAAACTATTGGGAGACAATGGGGATTGAGAGGAGGAAGGTGTCATGGCACACCAGACATCCGATAACACAGTGATAAAGGGAAGGAAAAAAGGGAAAAAAGAAGAGAGAAAGGAAATAAAAATGAATATATATATATATATATATTTTAAAGGCATTTCCTTTGCTTTTTTGCCCATTTTTTGAATGTCCCAATCCACTAATTATATTTTATTTTGTTTTGTTCTTTGTTTGATTATTTGTTTTTTTTTCCTTCTCTCTTTTTTTTTTCTTTTTTTTTTTTTTCCCCCTGAGTTTCCTTATGTTTCTCTTACATGTAAGCTTATCACACTT